>CATKUP010000128.1:0-1200000 GCA_949786385.1 Onychomys leucogaster | reverse complement strand
CTTTAGAAGGAGAAGCACGCTCTTGCTTTCTAGAGTCTCTAAGACAGCAGGAAACGTGAGTGTGCTGAGAACAAAAGAACGGTGTTTCCTACACATACGAACCATATCTAGTCCAAATCTCCTTCTTGAACTGATACAAAGCACTGGTCCTCTAACATCCAATGCTTGTCAATTAAGATGAGAAACGTGTGAGCTTCGTGAACGATATAGTTCATTTGAGCTGAAAAGTGACTGCCCTTACCTGAAACGAAGTCTTGCTTGTAGGAAGACTCAGAGCCTGGGATTTAACTCCATTTCTGAAGGGAAACACACAGCATAGTTCTCATCCACGGATCACACTCTGCTTTAGAGCGAGAAGCACACTCTTGCTTTCTAGAGTCTCTAATACAGCAGGAAATCTGAGTGTGCCCAGAATAAAAGAACGGTGTTTCCTACACATAAGGACCATATGTAGTCCAAATCTGCTTCTAAAACTGATACAAAGCACTGACCCTCTAACATCCAATGGTGTTCAGTTAAGATGGGAAACGTGTGAGCTTCATGAACGATGTAGTTCGTTTGAGCAGAAAAGTGACTGCCCTTACCGGAATTGAAGTCTTGCTTGTAGGAAGACTCAGAGCCTGGGATTTAACTCCATTTCTGAAGTAAAATACACAGCAGTGTAATCATCCATTGATCACACTCTGCTTTAGAACAAGAAGCACGCTCTTGCTTTCTAGAGTCTCTAAGACTGCAGGAAACGTGATTTTGCTGAGAACAAAAGAACAGTGTTTCCTACACATACAGACCATATCTAGTCCAACTCTTCTTCTGAAACTGATACAAAGCACTGGTCCTCTAACATCCAATGCTTGTCAGTTAAGATGAGAAACGTGTGAGCTTCGTGAACGAGGTAGTTCCTTTGAGCAGAAAAGTGACTGCCATGACCTGAAACGAAGTCTTGATTGTAGGAAGACTCAGAGCCTGGGATTTAACTCCATTTCTGAAGTGAACCACACAGCGTAGTTCTCATCCTTGGATCACACTCTGCTTTAGCGCAAGAAGCACACTCTTGCTTTCTAGAGTCTTTAAGACAGCAGGAAATCCGAGTGTGCCCAGAACAAAAGAACAGTGTTTCCTACACATACGGACTATATGTAGTCCAAAATTTCTTCTGAAACAGATAGAATGCACTGGTCCTCTAACATCCAATGCTTGTCAGTTAAGATGAGAAACGTGTGAGCTTCGTCAAAGATGTAGTTCGTTTGAGCAGAAAAGTGACTGCCCTTACCTGAAACGAAGTCTTGCTTGTAGGGAGACTCAGAGCCTGGGATTTAAATCCTTTTCTGAAGTGAAACACACAGCATAGTTTTCATCCATGGATCACACTCTGCTTTAGAAGGAGAAGCACGCTCTTGCTTTCTAGAGTCTCTAAGACAGCAGGAAACGTGAGTGTGCTGAGAACAAAAGAACGGTGTTTCCTACACATACGAACCATATCTAGTCCAAATCTGCTTCTTAAACTGATACAAAGCACTGGTCCTCTAACATCCAATGCTTGTCAATTAAGATGAGAAACGTGTGAGCTTCGTGAACGATGTAGTTCATTTGAGCTGAAAAGTGACTGCCCTTACCTGAAACGAAGTCTTGCTTGTAGGAAGACTCAGAGCCGGGTATTTAACTCCATTTCTGAAGTAAAACACACAGCAGTGTAATCATCCATTGATCACACTCTGCTTTAGAACAAGAAGCACGCTATTGCTTTCTAGAGTCTCTAAGACAGCAGGAAACGTTAGTGTGCTGAGAACAAAAGAACGGTGTTTCCTACACATACGGACCATATCTATTCCAACTCTTCTTCTGAAACTGATACAAAGCACTGGTCCTCTAACATCCAATGCTTGTCAGTTAAGATGAGAAACGAGTGAGCTTCGTGAAAGATGTAGTTCGTTTGAGCAGAAAAGTGACTGCCATTACCTGAAACAAAGTCTTGCTTGTAGGAAGACTCAGAGCCTGGGATTTAACTCCATTTCTGAAGTGAACCACACAGCGTAGTTCTCATCCATTGATCACACTCTGCTTTAGAGCAAGAAGCACAATCTTGCTTTCTAGAGTCTCTAAGACAGGAGGATATCTGAGTGTGCCCAGAACAAAAGAACGGTGTTTCCTAAACATATGGAATATATGTAGTCCAAAACTTCTTCAGAAACTGATTGAATGCACTGGTTCTCTAACATCCAATGCTTGTCAGTTAAGATGAGAAACGTGTGAGCTTCGTTAACGATGTAGTTCATTTGAGCAGAAAAGTGACTGCCCTCACATGAAACGAAGTCTTGCTTGTAGGGAGACTCAGAGCCTGGGATTTAACTCCTTTTCTGAAGTGAAACACACACCATAGTTTTCTTCCATGGATCACACTCTGCTTTACAACGAGAAGCACGCTCTTGCTTTCTAAAGTCTCTAAGACAGCAGGAAACGTGAGTGTGCTGAGAACAAAAGAACGGTGTTTCCTACACATACGGACCATATCTAGTCCAACTCTGCTTCTGAAACTGATAGAAAGCACTGGTCCTCTAACATCCAATGCTTGTCAGTTAAGATGAGAAACGTGTGAGCTTCGTGAACTATGTAGTTAGTTTGAGCAGAAAAGTGACTGCCCTTACCTGAAACGAAGTCTTGCTTGTAGGAAGACTCAGAGCCTGGGATTTACTCCATTGCTGAAGTGAAACACACAGCATAGTTCTCATCCAAGGATCACACTCTGCTTTAGAGCAAGAAGCACGCTCTTGATTTCTAGAGTCTCTAAGACAGCAGGAAATCTGAGTGTGCCCAGAACAAAAGAACGGTGTTTCCTACACATACTGACTATATGTCGTCCAAATCTTCTTTTGAAACTGATACAATGCACTGGTCCTCTAACATCCAATGCTTGTCAGTTAAGATGAGAAAGGCGTGAGCTCAGTGAACGATGTAGTTCGTTTGAGCTGAAAAGTGACTGCCCTTACCTGAATCGAAGTCTTGCTTGTAGGAAGACTCAGAGCCTGGGATTTAACTCCATTTCAGAAGGGAAACACACAGCATAGTTCTCATCCATGGATCACACTCTGCTTTAGAGCGAGAAGCACGCTCTTGCTTTCTAGAATCTCTAAGACAGCAGGAAACGTGAATGTGCTGAGAACAAAAGAACGGTGTTTCCTACACATACATACAATATCTAGTCCAACTCTGCTTCTGAAACTGATACAAAGCACTTGTACTCTAACATCCAATGCTTGTCTGTTAAGATGAGAAACGTGTGAGCTCCGTGAAAGATGTAGTTCGTTTGAGCTGAAAAGTGACTGCCCTTACCTGAAACGAAGTCTTGCTTGTTGGAAGACATAGAGCCTGGGATTTAACTCCTTTTCTGAAGGGAAACACACAGCATAGTTTTCATCCATGGATCACACTCTGCTTTAGAGCAAGAAGCACGCTCTTGCTTTCTAAAATCTCTAAGACAGCAAGAAACGTGAGTGTGCTGAGAACATTAGAATAGTGTTTCCTACATATACGGACCATATCTAGTACAACTCTGCTTCTGAAACTGATACAAAGCACTGGTCCTCTAACATCCAATGCTTGTCAGTTAAGATGAGAATCCTGTGAGCTTCGTGAACGATGTAGTTCCTTTGAGCAGAAAAGTGACTACACTTACCTGAAACGAAGTCTTGCTTGTTGGGAGACACAGAGCATGGGATTTAACTCCATTTCTGAAGTGAAACACAAAGCATAGGCTCATCCATGGATGACACTCTGCTTTAGAGCAAGAAGCACGCTCTTGTTTTCTAGAGTCTCTAAGACAGCAGGAAACGTGAGTGTGCCCAGAACAAAAGATCGAGGTTTCCTACACATATGGATCATATGTAGTCCAACTCTGCTTCTGAAACTGATACAAAGCACTGACCCTCTAACATCCAATGCTTGTCAGTTAAGATGAGAAACGCGTGAGCTCAGTGAACGATGTAGTTCGTTTGAGCTGAAAAGTGACTGCCCTTACCTGAATTGAAGTCTTGCTTGTAGGAAGACTCAGAGCCTGGGATTTAACTCCATTTCTGAAGTAAAACACACAGCAGTGTAATCATCCATTGATCACACTCTGCTTTACAACAAGAAGCACGCTATTGCTTTCTAGAGTCTCTAAGACAGCAGGAAACGTTAGTGTGCTGAGAACAAAAGAACGGTGTTTCCTACACATACAGACCATATCTATTCCAACTCTTCTTCTGAAACTGATACAAAGCACTGGTCCTCTAACATCCAATGCTTGTCAGTCAAGATGAGAAACGTGTGAGCTTCGTGAAAGATGTAGTTCGTTTGAGCAGAAAAGTGACTGCCCTTACCTGAAACGAAGTCTTGCTTGAAGGAAGACTAGGGGCCTGGGATTTAACTCCATTTCTGAAGTGAACCACACAGCGTAGTTCTCATCCATTGATCACACTCTGCTTTAGCCAAGAAGCACAATCTTGCTTTCTAGAGTCTCTAAGACAGCAGGATATCTGAGTGTGCCCAGAACAAAAACGGTGTTTCCTAAACATACGGACTATATGTAGTCCAAAACTTCTTCTGAAACTGATACAATGCACTGGTCCTCTAACATCCAATGCTTGTCAGTTAAGATGAGAAACATGTGAGCTTTGTGAACGATATAGTTCCTTTGAACTGAAAAGTGACTGCTCTTACCTGAAAAGAAGTCTTTCTGGTAGGAAGACCCAGAGCCTGGGATTTAAGTCCATTTCTGAAGGGAAACACACAGCATAGTTCTCATCGATGGATCACACTCTGCTTTAGAGCAAGAAGCACACCCTTGCTTTCTAGAGTCTCTAAGACAGCAGGAAATCTGAGTGTGCCCAGAACAAAAGAACGGTGTTTCCTACACATACGGACTATATGTAGTCCAAAACTTCTTCTGAACCTGATACAATGCACAGGTCCTCTAACATCCAATGCTTGTCAGTTAAGATGAGAAACGCGTGAGCTCAGTGAACGATGTAGTTCGTTTGAGCTGAAAAGTGACTGCCCTTACCTGAATCGAAGTCTTGCTTGTAGGAAGACTCAGAGCCTGGGATTTAACTCCATTTCTGAAGGGAAACACACAGCATAGTTCTCATCCATGGATCACACTCTGTTTTAGAGCGAGAAGCACACTCTTGCTTTCTAGAGTCTCTAATACAGCAGGAAATATGAGTGTGCCCAGAATAAAAGAACGGTGTTTCCTACACATACGGACCATATGTAGTCCAAATCTGCTTCTAAAACTGATACAAAGCACTGATCCTCTAACATCCAATGCTCGTCAGTTCAGATGGGAAACGTGTGAGCTTCATGAACGATGTAGTTCGTTTGAGCAGAAAAGTGACTGCCCTTACCTGAATTGAAGTCTTGCTTGTAGGAAGACTCAAAGCCTGGGATTTAACTCCATTTCTGAAGTAAAACACACAGCAGTGTAATCATCCATTGATCACACTCTGCTTTAGAACAAGAAGCACTCTATTGCTTTCTAGAGTCTCTAAGACAGCAGGAAACGTTAGTGTGCTGAGAACAAAAGAACGGTGTTTCCTACACATACAGACCATATCTATTCCAACTCTTCTTCTGAAACTGATACAAAGCACTGGTCCTCTAACATCCAATGCTTGTCAGTTAAGATGAGAAACGTGTGAGCTTCGTGAAAGATGTAGTTCGTTTGAGCTGAAAAGTGACTGCCCTTACCTGAAACGAAGTCTTGCTTGTAGGAAGACACAGAGATTGGGATTTAAATCCATTTCTGAAGGGAAACACACAGCGTAGTTCTCATACATGGATCACAATCTGCTTTAGAGCGAGAAGCACGCTCTTACTTTCTAGAGTCTCTAACACAGCGGGAAACGTGAGTGTGCCCAGAACAAAAACGGTGTTTCCTAAACATACGGACTATATGTAGTCCAAAACTTCTTCTGAAACTGATTGAATGCACTGGTCCTCTAACATCCAATGCTTGTCTGTTAAGATGAGAAACGTGTGAGCTTTGTGAACGATATAGTTCCTTTGAACTGAAAAGTGACTGCTCTTACCTGAAAAGAAGTCTTTCTGGTAGGAAGACCCAGAGCCTGGGATTTAAGTCCATTTCTGAAGGGAAACACACAGCATAGTTCTCATCGATGGATCACACTCTGCTTTAGAGCAAGAAGCACACTCTTGCTTTCTAGAGTCTCTAAGACAGCAGGAAATCTGAGTGTGCCCAGAACAAAAGAACGGTGTTTCCTACATATACAGACCATATGTAGTCCAAATCTGCTTCTGAAACTGATACAAAGCACTGACCTTCTAACATCCAATGCTTGTCAGTTAAGATGAGAAACGTGAGAGCTTCATGAACGATGTAGTTTGTTTGAGCAGAAAAGTGACTGCCCTTACCTGAATTGAAATCTTGCTTGTAGGAAGACTCAGAGCCTGGGATTTAACTCCATTTCTGAAGTAAAACACACAGCAGTGTTCTCATCCATTGATCACACTCTGCTTTAGAACAAGAAGCACGCTCTTGCTTTCTAGAGTCTCTAAGAAAGCAGGAAACATGATTTTGCTGAAAACAAATGAACGGTGTTTCCAACACATACGGACCATATCTAGTTCTACTCTGCTTCTGAAACTGATACAAAGCACTTGTCCTCTGACATCCAATGCTTGTCAGTTAAGATGAGAAATATGTGAGCTTTGTGAATGATGTAGTTCCTTTGAACTGAAAAGTGACTGCCCTTACCTGAAACGAAGTCTTGCTTGTAGGAAGACACAGAGATTGTGATTTAACTCCATTTCTGAAGGGAAACACACAGCATAGTTCTCATCCATGGATCACAATCTGCTTTAGAGCGAGAAGCACGCTCTTGCTTCTAGAGTCTCTAAGACAGCAGGAAACGTGAGTGTGCTGAGAACAAAAGAACGGTGTTTCCTACACATACGGACCATATCTAGTCCAAATCTGCGTCTGAATCTCATACAAAGCACTGGTCCTCTAACATCCAATGCTTGTCAGTTAAGATGGGAAACGTGTGAGCTTCATGAACGATGTAGTTCGTTTAAGCAGAAAAATGACTGCCCTTACCTGAATTGAAGTCTCTCTTGTAGGAAGACTCAGAGCCTGGGATTTAACTCCATTTCTGAAGTAAAACACGCAACAGTGTAATCATCCATTGATCACACTCTGCTTTATTTTTAGAAGCACGCTCTTGCTTTCTAGAGTCTCTAAGACAGCAGGAAACGTGATTTTGCTGAGAACAAAAGAACAGTGTTTCCTACACATACGGACCATATCTAGTTCAATACTGCTTCTGAAACTGATACAAAGCACTGGTCCTCTAACATCCAATGCTTGTCAGTTAAGATGAGAAACGTGTGAGCTTTGTGAATGATGTAGTTCCTTTGAACTGAAAAGTGACTGCCCTTACATGAAACGAAGTCTTGCTTGTAGTAAGACACAGAGCCTGGGATTTAACTCCATTTCTTAAGAGAAACACACAGCATAGTTCTCATCCATGGATCACACTCTGCTTTAGAGCGAGAAGCACGCTCTTGCTATTAGAGTCTCTAATATAGCAGGAAATCTGAGTGTGCCCAGAACAAAAGAACGGTGTTTCCTACATATACGGACCACATGTAGTCCAAATCTGCTTCTGAAACTGATACAATGCACTGGTCCTCTAACATCCAATGCTTGTCAGTTAAGATGAGAATCGTGTGATCTTTGTTAACGATGTAGTTCGTTTGAGCAGAAAAGTGACTGCCCTTACCTTAAACGAAGTGTTGCTTGTTGGAAGACTCAGAGCCTGGGATTTAACTCCATTTCTGAAGTGAAAAACACAGCAGTGTTCTCATCCATTGATGAAACTCTGCTTTAGAACAAGAAGCACGCTCTTGCTTTCTAGAGTCTCTAAGACAGCAGGAAACGTGAGTGTGCTGAGAACAAAAGAACGGTGTTTCCTACACATACGGACCATATCTAGTCCAACTCTGCTTCTGAAACTGATACAAAGCACTGACCCACTAACATCCAATGCTTGTCAGTTAAGATGGGAAACGTGTGAGCTTAATGAATGATGTAGTTCATTTAAGCAGAAAAATGACTGCCCTTACCTGAATTGAAGTCTTACTTGTAGGAAGCCTCAGAGCCTGGGATTTAACTCCATTTCTGAAGTAAAACACGCAGCAGTGTAATCATCCATTGATCACACTCTGCTTTAGAAGAAGAAGCACACTCTTGCTTTCTAGAGTCTCTAAGACAGCAGGAAACGTGATTTTGCTGAGAACAAAAGAACGGTGTTTCCTACACATACGGACCATATCTAGTCCAACTCTGCTTCTTAAACTGATACAAAGCACTGGTCCTCTAACATCCAATGCTTGACTGTTAAGATGAGAAATGTGTGAGCTCAATGAACGATGTAGTTCGTTGGAGCTGAAAAGTGACTGCCCTTACCTGAAACGAAGTCTTGCTTGTAGGAAGACACAGAGATTGGGATTTAAATCCATTTCTGAAGGGAAACACACAGCGTAGTTCTCATCCATGGATCACAATCTGCTTTAGAGCGAGAAGCACGCTCTTACTTTCTAGAGTCTCTAACACAGCGGGAAACGTGAGTGTGCCCAGAACAAAAGAACGGTGTTTCCTACACATACAGACTATATGTAGTCCAAAACTTCTTCTGAAACAGATAGAAAGCACTGGTCCTCTAACATCCAATGCTTGTCAGTTAAGATGAGAAACGTGTGTGCTTCGTGAAAGATGTAGTTCGTTTGAGCAGAAAAGTGACTGCCCTTACCTGAAACGAAGTCTTGCTTGTAGGGAGACTTAGAGCCTGGGATTTAACTCCTTTTCTGAAGTGAAACACACAGCATAGTTTTCATCCACGGATCACACTATGCTTTAGAACGAGAAGCATGCTCTTGCTTTCTAGAGTCTCTAAGACAGCAGGAAACGTGAGTGTGCTGAGAACAAAAGAACGGTGTTTCCTACACATACATACAATATCTAGTCCAACTCTGCTTCTGAAACTGATACAAAGCACTGGTCCTCTAACATCCAATGCTTGTCTGTTAAGATGAGAAACGTGTGAGCTCCGTGAAAGATGTAGTTCGTTTGAGCTGAAAAGTGACTGCCCTTACCTGAAACGAAGTCTTGCTTGTTGGAAGACATAGAGCCTGGGATTTAACTCCTTTTCTGAAGGGAAACACACAGCATAGTTTTCATCCATGGATCACACTCTGCTTTAGAGCAAGAAGCACGCTCTTGCTTTCTAAAATCTCTAAGACAGCAAGAAACGTGAGTGTGCTGAGAACATTAGAACAGTGTTTCC
Source organism: Onychomys leucogaster (assembly GCA_949786385.1). Taxonomy (NCBI): domain Eukaryota; kingdom Metazoa; phylum Chordata; class Mammalia; order Rodentia; family Cricetidae; genus Onychomys; species Onychomys leucogaster. The sequence continues at coordinate 1,190,659 of CATKUP010000128.1, read as the reverse complement.
TACATATACGGACCATATCTAGTACAACTCTGCTTCTGAAACTGATACAAAGCACTGGTCCTCTAACATCCAATGCTTGTCAGTTAAGATGAGAATCCTGTGAGCTTCGTGAACGATGTAGTTCCTTTGAGCAGAATAGTGACTACACTTACCTGAAACGAAGTCTTGCTTGTTGGGAGACACAGAGCATGGGATTTAACTCCATTTCTGAAGTGAAACACAAAGCATAGGCTCATCCATGGATGACACTCTGCTTTAGAGCAAGAAGCACGCTCTTGTTTTCTAGAGTCTCTAAGACAGCAGGAAACGTGAGTGTGCCCAGAACAAAAGATCGAGGTTTCCTACACATATGGATCATATGTAGTCCAACTCTGCTTCTGAAACTGATACAAAGCACTGACCCTCTAACATCCAATGCTTGTCAGTTAAGATGAGAAACGCGTGAGCTCAGTGAACGATGTAGTTCGTTTGAGCTGAAAAGTGACTGCCCTTACCTGAATTGAAGTCTTGCTTGAAGGAAGACTCAGAGCCTGGGATTTAACTCCATTTCTGAAGTAAAACACACAGCAGTGTAATCATCCATTGATCACACTCTGCTTTACAACAAGAAGCACGCTATTGCTTTCTAGAGTCTCTAAGACAGCAGGAAACGTTAGTGTGCTGAGAACAAAAGAACGGTGTTTCCTACACATACAGACCATATCTATTCCAACTCTTCTTCTGAAACTGATACAAAGCACTGGTCCTCTAACATCCAATGCTTGTCAGTTAAGATGAGAAACGTGTGAGCTTCGTGAAAGATGTAGTTCGTTTGAGCAGAAAAGTGACTGCCCTTACCTGAAACGAAGTCTTGCTTGAAGGAAGACTCAGAGCCTGGGATTTAACTCCATTTCTGAAGTGAACCACACAGTGTAGTTCTCATCCATTGATCACACTCTGCTTTAGCCAAGAAGCACAATCTTGCTTTCTAGAGTCTCTAAGACAGCAGGATATCTGAGTGTGCCCAGAACAAAAGAACAGTGTTTCCTAAACATACGGACTATATGTAGTCCAAAACTTCTTCTGAAACTGATACAATGCACTGGTCCTCTAACATCCAATGCTTGTCAGTTAAGATGAGAAACGTGTGAGCTTTGTGAACGATATAGTTCCTTTGAACTGAAAAGTGACTGCTCTTACCTGAAAAGAAGTCTTTCTGGTAGGAAGACCCAGAGCCTGGGATTTAAGTCCATTTCTGAAGGGAAACACACAGCATAGTTCTCATCGATGGATCACACTCTGCTTTAGAGCAAGAAGCACACTCTTGCTTTCTAGAGTCTCTAAGACAGCAGGAAATCTGAGTGTGCCCAGAACAAAAGAACGGTGTTTCCTACACATACGGACCATATGTAGTCCAAATCTGCTTCTGAAACTGATACAAAGCACTGACCCTCTAACATCCAAGGCTTGTCAGTTAAGATGAGAAACGTGTGAGCTTCATGAACGATGTAGTTTGTTTGAGCAGAAAAGTGACTGCCCTTACCTGAATTGAAGTCTTGCTTGGAGGAAGACTCAGAGCCTGGGATTTAACTCCATTTCTGAAGTAAAACACACAGCAGTGTTCTCATCCATTGATCACACTCTGCTTTAGAACAAGAAGCACGCTCTTGCTTTCTAGAGTCTCTAAGAAAGCAGGAAACGTGATTTTGCTGAGAACAAAAGAACGGTGTTTCCTACACATACGGATATTATATAGTCCAACTCTGCTTCTGAAACTGATACAAAGCACTGGTCCTCTAACATCCAATGCTTGTCTGTTAAGATGAGAAACATGTGAGCTTCCTGAACGATGTAGTTCGTTTGAGCTGAAAAGTGACTGCCCTTACCTGAAACGAAGTCTTGCCTGTAGGAAGACACAGAGCAAGGGATTTAACTCCATTTCTGAAGGGAAACACACAGCATAGTTCTCATCCATGGATCACACTCTGCTTTAGAGGGAGAAGCAGGCTCTTGCTTTCTAAAGTCTCTAAGACAGCAGGAAATCTGAGTGTGCCCAGAACAAAAGAACGGTGTTTCCTACACATACGGACTATATGTAGTCCAAAACTTCTTCTGAACCTGATACAATGCACAGGTCCTCTAACATCCAATGCTTGTCAGTTAAGATGAGAAACGCGTGAGCTCAGTGAACGATGTAGTTCGTTTGAGCTGAAAAGTGACTGCCCTTACCTGAATCGAAGTCTTGCTTGTAGGAAGACTCAGAGCCTGGGATTTAACTCCATTTCTGAAGGGAAACACACAGCATAGTTCTCATCCATGGATCACACTCTGTTTTAGAGCGAGAAGCACACTCTTGCTTTCTAGAGTCTCTAATACAGCAGGAAATATGAGTGTGCCCAGAATAAAAGAACGGTGTTTCCTACACATACGGACCATATGTAGTCCAAATCTGCTTCTAAAACTGATACAAAGCACTGATCCTCTAACATCCAATGCTCGTCAGTTCAGATGGGAAACGTGTGAGCTTCATGAACGATGTAGTTCGTTTGAGCAGAAAAGTGACTGCCCTTACCTGAATTGAAGTCTTGCTTGTAGGAAGACTCAGAGCCTGGGATTTAACTCCATTTCTGAAGTAAAACACACAGCAGTGTAATCATCCATTGATCACACTCTGCTTTAGAACAAGAAGCACTCTATTGCTTTCTAGAGTCTCTAAGACAGCAGGAAACGTTAGTGTGCTGAGAACAAAAGAACGGTGTTTCCTACACATACAGACCATATCTATTCCAACTCTTCTTCTGAAACTGATACAAAGCACTGGTCCTCTAACATCCAATGCTTGTCAGTTAAGATGAGAAACGTGTGAGCTTCGTGAAAGATGTAGTTCGTTTGAGCTGAAAAGTGACTGCCCTTACCTGAAACGAAGTCTTGCTTGTAGGAAGACACAGAGATTGGGATTTAAATCCATTTCTGAAGGGAAACACACAGCGTAGTTCTCATACATGGATCACAATCTGCTTTAGAGTGAGAAGCACGCTCTTACTTTCTAGAGTCTCTAACACAGCGGGAAACGTGAGTGTGCCCAGAACAAAAACGGTGTTTCCTAAACATACGGACTATATGTAGTCCAAAACTTCTTCTGAAACTGATTGAATGCACTGGTCCTCTAACATCCAATGCTTGTCTGTTAAGATGAGAAACGTGTGAGCTTTGTGAACGATATAGTTCCTTTGAACTGAAAAGTGACTGCTGTTACCTGAAAAGAAGTCTTTCTGGTAGGAAGACCCAGAGCCTGGGATTTAAGTCCATTTCTGAAGGGAAACACACAGCATAGTTCTCATCGATGGATCACACTCTGCTTTAGAGCAAGAAGCACACTCTTGCTTTCTAGAGTCTCTAAGACAGCAGGAAATCTGAGTGTGCCCAGAACAAAAGAACGGTGTTTCCTACATATACAGACCATATGTAGTCCAAATCTGCTTCTGAAACTGATACAAAGCACTGACCTTCTAACATCCAATGCTTGTCAGTTAAGATGAGAAACGTGTGAGCTTCATGAACGATGTAGTTTGTTTGAGCAGAAAAGTGACTGCCCTTACCTGAATTGAAATCTTGCTTGTAGGAAGACTCAGAGCCTGGGATTTAACTCCATTTCTGAAGTAAAACACACAGCAGTGTTCTCATCCATTGATCACACTCTGCTTTAGAACAAGAAGCACACTCTTGCTTTCTAGAGTCTCTAAGAAAGCAGGAAACGTGATTTTGCTGAGAACAAATGAACGGTGTTTCCAACACATACAGACCATATCTAGTTCTACGCTGCTTCTGAAACTGATACAAAGCACTTGTCCTCTGACATCCAATGCTTGTCAGTTAAGATGAGAAACATGTGAGCTTTGTGAATGATGTAGTTCCTTTGAACTGAAAAGTGACTGCCCTTACCTGAAACGAAGTCTTGCTTGTAGGAAGACACAGAGATTGTGATTTAACTCCATTTCTGAAGGGAAACACACAGCATAGTTCTCATCCATGGATCACAATCTGCTTTAGAGCGAGAAGCACGCTCTTGCTTCTAGAGTCTCTAAGACAGCAGGAAACGTGAGTGTGCTGAGAACAAAAGAACGGTGTTTCCTACACATACGGACCATATCTAGTCCAAATCTGCGTCTGAATCTCATACAAAGCACTGGTCCTCTAACATCCAATGCTTGTCAGTTAAGATGGGAAACGTGTGAGCTTCATGAACGATGTAGTTCGTTTAAGCAGAAAAATGACTGCCCTTACCTGAATTGAAGTCTCTCTTGTAGGAAGACTCAGAGCCTGGGATTTAACTCCATTTCTGAAGTAAAACACGCAGCAGTGTAATCATCCATTGATCACACTCTGCTTTATTTTTAGAAGCACGCTCTTGCTTTCTAGAGTCTCTAAGACAGCAGGAAACGTGATTTTGCTGAGAACAAAAGAACAGTGTTTCCTACACATACGGACCATATCTAGTTCAATTCTGCTTCTGAAACTGATACAAAGCACTGGTCCTCTAACATCCAATGCTTCTCAGTTAAGATGAGAAACGTGTGAGCTTTGTGAATGATGTAGTTCCTTTGAACTGAAAAGTGACTGCCCTTACATGAAACGAAGTCTTGCTTGTAGTAAGACACAGAGCCTGGGATTTAACTCCATTTCTTAAGAGAAACACACAGCATAGTTCTCATCCATGGATCACACTCTGCTTTAGAGCGAGAAGCACGCTCTTGCTATTAGAGTCTCTAATATAGCAGGAAATCTGAGTGTGCCCAGAACAAAAGAACGGTGTTTCCTACATATACGGACCACATGTAGTCCAAATCTGCTTCTGAAACTGATACAATGCACTGGTCCTCTAACATCCAATGCTTGTCAGTTAAGATGAGAATCGTGTGATCTTTGTTAACGATGTAGTTCGTTTGAGCAGAAAAGTGACTGCCCTTACCTTAAACGAAGTGTTGCTTGTTGGAAGACTCAGAGCCTGGGATTTAACTCCATTTCTGAAGTGAAAAACACAGCAGTGTTCTCATCCATTGATGAAACTCTGCTTTAGAACAAGAAGCACGCTCTTGCTTTCTAGAGTCTCTAAGACAGCAGGAAACGTGAGTGTGCTGAGAACAAAAGAACGGTGTTTCCTACACATACGGACCATATCTAGTCCAACTCTGCTTCTGAAACTGATACAAAGCACTGACCCACTAACATCCAATGCTTGTCAGTTAAGATGGGAAACGTGTGAGCTTAATGAATGATGTAGTTCATTTAAGCAGAAAAATGACTGCCCTTACCTGAATTGAAGTCTTACTTGTAGGAAGCCTCAGAGCCTGGGATTTAACTCCATTTCTGAAGTAAAACACGCAGCAGTGTAATCATCCATTGATCACACTCTGCTTTAGAAGAAGAAGCACACTCTTGCTTTCTAGAGTCTCTAAGACAGCAGGAAACGTGATTTTGCTGAGAACAAAAGAACGGTGTTTCCTACACATACGGACCATATCTAGTCCAACTCTGCTTCTTAAACTGATACAAAGCACTGGTCCTCTAACATCCAATGCTTGACTGTTAAGATGAGAAATGTGTGAGCTCAATGAACGATGTAGTTCGTTGGAGCTGAAAAGTGACTGCCCTTACCTGAAACGAAGTCTTGCTTGTAGGAAGACACAGAGATTGGGATTTAAATCCATTTCTGAAGGGAAACACACAGCGTAGTTCTCATCCATGGATCACAATCTGCTTTAGAGCGAGAAGCACGCTCTTACTTTCTAGAGTCTCTAACACAGCGGGAAACGTGAGTGTGCCCAGAACAAAAGAACGGTGTTTCCTACACATACAGACTATATGTAGTCCAAAACTTCTTCTGAAACAGATAGAAAGCACTGGTCCTCTAACATCCAATGCTTGTCAGTTAAGATGAGAAACGTGTGTGCTTCGTGAAAGATGTAGTTCGTTTGAGCAGAAAAGTGACTGCCCTTACCTGAAACGAAGTCTTGCTTGTAGGGAGACTTAGAGCCTGGGATTTAACTCCTTTTCTGAAGTGAAACACACAGCATAGTTTTCATCCACGGATCACACTCTGCTTTAGAACGAGAAGCATGCTCTTGCTTTCTAGAGTCTCTAAGACAGCAGGAAACGTGAGTGTGCTGAGAACAAAAGAACGGTGTTTCCTACACATACATACAATATCTAGTCCAACTCTGCTTCTGAAACTGATACAAAGCACTGGTCCTCTAACATCCAATGGTTGTCTGTTAAGATGAGAAACGTGTGAGCTTCATGAACGATGTAGTTCCTTTGAGCAGAAAAGTGACTGCCCTTACCTGAATTGAAGTCTTGCCTGTAGGAAGACTCAGAGCCTGGGATTTAACTCCATTTTTGAAGTAAAACACACACCAGTGTAATCATCCATTGATCACACTATGCTTTATAACAAGAAGCATGCTCTTCCTTTCTAGAGTCTCTAAGACATCAGGAAACGTGATTTTGCTGAGAACAAAAGAACGGTGTTTCCAACATATACGGACCATATCTAGTTCAACTCTGCTTCTGAAACTGATACAAAGCACTTGTCCTCTGACATCCAATGCTTGTCAGTTAAGATGAGAAACGTGTGAGCTTTGTGAATGATGTAGTTCCTTTGAACTGAAAAGTGACTGCCCTTACCTGAAACGAAGTCTTGCTTGTAGGAAGACACAGAGATTGTGATTTAACTCCATTTCTGAAGGGAAACACACAGCATAGTTCTCATCCATGGATCACAATCTGCTTTAGAGCGAGAAGCACGCTCTTGCTTTCTAGAGTCTCTAACACAGCAGGAAACGTGAGTGTGCTGAGAACAAAAGAACGGAGTATCCTACACATACGGACTATATGTAGTCCAAAACTTCTTCTGAAACTGATACAATGCACAGGTCCTCTAACATCCAATGCTTGTCAGTTAAGATGATAATCGTGTGATCTTCGTTAACGATGTAGTTCGTTTGAGCAGAAAAGTGACTGCCCTTACCTGAACCGAAGTCTTGCTTGTATGGAGACTCATGGCCTGGGATTTAACTCCTTTTGTGAAGTGAAACACACAGCATAGTTTTCATCCATGGATCACACTCTCCTTTATTTTAAGAAGCACGCTCTTGCTTTCTAGAGTCTCTAAGACAGCAGGAAATGTGATTTTGCTGAGAACAAAAGAACGGTGTTTCCTACACATACGGACCATATCTAGTTCAACTCTGCTTCTGAAACTGATACAAAGCACTGGTCCTCTAACATCCAATGCTTGTCAGTTAAGATGAGAAACGTGTGAGCTTTGTGAATGATGTAGTTCCTTTGAACTGAAAAGTGACTGCCCTTACCTGAAACGAAGTCTTGCTTGTAGTAAGACACAGAGCCTGGGATTTAACTCCATTTCTTAAGAGAAACACACAGCATAGTTCTCATCCATGGATCACACTCTGCTTTAGAGCGAGAAGCACGCTCTTGCTATTAGAGTCTCTAATATAGCAGGAAATCTGAGTGTGCCCAGAACAAAAGAACGGTGTTTCCTACATATACGCACCATATGTAGTCCAAATCTGCTTCTGAAACTGATACAACGCACTGGTCCTCTAACATCCAATGCTTGTCAGTTAAGATGAGAATCGTGTGATCTTCGTTAACGATGTAGTTTGTTTGAGTAGAAAAGTGACTGCCCTTACCTTAAACGAAGTGTTGCTTGTTGGAAGACTCAGAGCCTGGGATTTAACTCCATTTCTGAAGTGAAAAACACAGCAGTGTTCTCATCCATTGATGAAACTCTGCTTTAGAACAAGAAGCACGCTCTTGCTTTCTAGAGTCTCTAAGACAGCAGGAAACGTGAGTGTGCTGAGAACAAAAGAACGGTGTTTCCTACACATAGGGACCATATCTAGAACAACTCTGCTTCTGAAACAGATACAAAGCACTGCTCCTCTAATATCCAATGCTTGTCAGTTAAGATGAGAAACGTGTGAGCTTCGTGAACGATGTAGTTCGTTTGAGCAGAAAAGTGTCGGCCCTTACCTGAAATGAAGTTTTGCTTGTAGGGAGACATAGAGCATGGGATTTAACTCCATTTCTGAAGTGAAACACACAGCATAGTCTCATCCATGGATCACACTCTGTTTTAGAGCGAGAAGCATGCTCTTGCTTTCTAGAGTCTCTAAGACAGCAGGAAACGTGAGTGTGCCCAGAACAAAAGATCGGTGTTTTCTACACATATGGACCACATGTAGTCCAAATCTGCTTCTGAAACTGATACAAAGTACTGACCATCTAACATCCAATGGTTGTCAGTTAAGATGAGAAACGTGTGAGCATCGTGAACGATGTAGTTCGTTTGAGCAGAAAAGCGACTGCCCATACCTGAATTGAAGTCTTGCTTGTAGGAAGACTCAGAGCCTAGGATTTATCTCCATTTCTGAAGGGAAACACACAGCACAGTACTCATCCATGGATCACACTCTGCTTTAGAGCGAGAAGCACGCTCTTGCTTTCTAGAGTCTCTAAGACAGCAGGAAACGTGATTTTGCTGAGAACAAATGAACGGTGTTTCCTACACATATGGACATTATATAGTCCAACTCTTCTTCTGAAATTGATACAAAGCACTGGTCCTCTAACATCCAATGCTTGTCAGTTAAGATGAGAAACGTGTGAGCAACGCGAACGATGTAGTTCGTTTGAGGAGAAAACTGACTGCCCTTAACTGAAACGAAGTCTTGCTTGTAGTAAGACACAGAGCCTGGTATTTAACTCCATTTCTTAAGAGAAACACACAGCATAGTTCTCATCCATGGATCACAGTCTGCTTTAGAGCGAGAAGCACGCTCTTGCTATTAGAGTCTCTAATATAGCAGGAAATCTGAGTGTGCCCAGAACAAAAGAACGGTGTTTCCTACATATACGCACCATATGTAGTCCAAATCTGCTTCTGAAACTGATACAACGCACTGGTCCTCTAACATCCAATGCTTGTCAGTTAAGATGAGAATCGTGTGATCTTCGTTAACGATGTAGTTTGTTTGAGTAGAAAAGTGACTGCCCTTACCTTAAACGAAGTGTTGCTTGTTGGAAGACTCAGAGCCTGGGATTTAACTCCATTTCTGAAGTGAAAAACACAGCAGTGTTCTCATCCATTGATGAAACTCTGCTTTAGAACAAGAAGCACGCTCTTGCTTTCTAGAGTCTCTAAGACAGCAGGAAACGTGAGTGTGCTGAGAACAAAAGAACAGTGTTTCCTACACATAGGGACCATATCTAGAACAACTCTGCTTCTGAAACAGATACAAAGCACTGCTCCTCTAATATCCAATGCTTGTAAGTTAAGATGAGAAACGTGTGAGCTTCGTGAACGATGTAGTTCGTTTGAGCAGAAAAGTGTCGGCCCTTACCTGAAATGAAGTTTTGCTTGTAGGGAGACATAGAGCATGGGATTTAACTCCATTTCTGAAGTGAAACACACAGCATAGTCTCATCCATGGATCACACTCTGTTTTAGAGCGAGAAGCACGCTCTTGCTTTCTAGAGTCTCTAAGACAGCAGGAAACGTGAGTGTGCCCAGAACAAAAGATCGGTGTTTTCTACACATATGGACCACATGTAGTCCAAATCTGCTTCTGAAACTGATACAAAGTACTGACCATCTAACATCCAATGGTTGTCAGTTAAGATGAGAAACGTGTGAGCATCGTGAACGATGTAGTTCGTTTGAGCAGAAAAGCGACTGCCCATACCTGAATTGAAGTCTTGATTGTAGGAAGACTCAGAGCCTAGGATTTATCTCCATTTCTGAAGGGAAACACACAGCACAGTACTCATCCATGGATCACACTCTGCTTTAGAGCGAGAAGCACGCTCTTGCTTTCTAGAGTCTCTAAGACAGCAGGAAACGTGAGTGTGCTGAGAACAAAAGAACGGTGTTTCCTACACATATGGACATTATATAGTCCAACTCTTCTTCTGAAATTGATACAAAGCACTGGTCCTCTAACATCCAATGCTTGTCAGTTAAGATGAGAAACGTGTGAGCAACGCGAACGATGTAGTTCGTTTGAGGAGAAAACTGACTGCCCTTAACTGAAACGAAGTCTTGCTTGTAGTAAGACTCAGAGCCTGGGATTTAACTCCATTTCTGAAGTGAAACACACAGCAGTGTTCTCATCCATGGATCACACTCTGCTTTAGAGCGAGAAGCACGCTCTTGCTATTAGAGTCTCTAATATAGCAGGAAATCTGAGTGTGCCCAGAACAAAAGAACGGTGTTTCCTACATATATGCACCATATGTAGTCCAAATCTGCTTCTGAAACTGATACAACGCACTGGTCCTCTAACATCCAATGCTTGTCAGTTAAGATAAGAATCGTGTGATCTTCGTTAACGATGTAGTTTGTTTGAGTAGAAAAGTGACTGCCCTTACCTTAAACGAAGTGTTGCTTGTTGGAAGACTCAGAGCCTGGGATTTAACTCCATTTCTGAAGTGAAAAACACAGCAGTGTTCTCATCCATTGATGAAACTCTGCTTTAGAACAAGAAGCACGCTCTTGCTTTCTAGAGTCTCTAAGACAGCAGGAAACGTGAGTGTGCTGAGAACAAAAGAACGGTGTTTCCTACACATAGGGACCATATCTAGAACAACTCTGCTTCTGAAACAGATACAAAGCACTGCTCCTCTAATATCCAATGCTTGTCAGTTAAGATGAGAAACGTGTGAGCTTCGTGAACGATGTAGTTCGTTTGAGCAGAAAAGTGTCGGCCCTTACCTGAAATGAAGTTTTGCTTGTAGGGAGACATAGAGCATGGGATTTAACTCCATTTCTGAAGTGAAACACACAGCATAGTCTCATCCATGGATCACACTCTGTTTTAGAGCGAGAAGCACGCTCTTGCTTTCTAGAGTCTCTAAGACAGCAGGAAACGTGAGTGTGCCCAGAACAAAAGATCGGTGTTTTCTACACATATGGACCACATGTAGTCCAAATCTGCTTCTGAAACTGATACAAAGTACTGACCATCTAACATCCAATGGTTGTCAGTTAAGATGAGAAACGTGTGAGCATCGTGAACGATGTAGTTCGTTTGAGCAGAAAAGCGACTGCCCATACCTGAATTGAAGTCTTGCTTGTAGGAAGACTCAGAGCCTAGGATTTATCTCCATTTCTGAAGGGAAACACACAGCACAGTACTCATCCATGGATCACACTCTGCTTTAGAGCGAGAAGCACGCTCTTGCTTTCTAGAGTCTCTAAGACAGCAGGAAACGTGAGTGTGCTGAGAACAAAAGAACGGTGTTTCCTACACATATGGACATTATATAGTCCAACTCTTCTTCTGAAATTGATACAAAGCACTGGTCCTCTAACATCCAATGCTTGTCAGTTAAGATGAGAAACGTGTGAGCAACGCGAACGATGTAGTTCCTTTGAGGAGAAAACTGACTGCCCTTAACTGAAACGAAGTCTTGCTTGTAGTAAGACTCAGAGCCTGGGATTTAACTCCATTTCTGAAGTGAAACACACAGCAGTGTTCTCATCCATGGATCACACTCTGCTTTAGAGCGAGAAGCACGCTCTTGCTATTAGAGTCTCTAATATAGCAGGAAATCTGAGTGTGCCCAGAACAAAAGAACGGTGTTTCCTACATATACGCACCATATGTAGTCCAAATCTGCTTCTGAAACTGATACAACGCACTGGTCCTCTAACATCCAATGCTTGTCAGTTAAGATGAGAATCGTGTGATCTTCGTTAACGATGTAGTTTGTTTGAGTAGAAAAGTGACTGCCCTTACCTTAAACGAAGTGTTGCTTGTTGGAAGACTCAGAGCCTGGGATTTAACTCCATTTCTGAAGTGAAAAACACAGCAGTGTTCTCATCCATTGATGAAACTCTGCTTTAGAACAAGAAGCACGCTCTTGCTTTCTAGAGTCTCTAAGACAGCAGGAAACGTGAGTGTGCTGAGAACAAAAGAACGGTGTTTCCTACACATAGGGACCATATCTAGAACAACTCTGCTTCTGAAACAGATACAAAGCACTGCTCCTCTAATATCCAATGCTTGTCAGTTAAGATGAGAAACGTGTGAGCTTCGTGAACGATGTAGTTCGTTTGAGCAGAAAAGTGTCGGCCCTTACCTGAAATGAAGTTTTGCTTGTAGGGAGACATAGAGCATGGGATTTAACTCCATTTCTGAAGTGAAACACACAGCATAGTCTCATCCATGGATCACACTCTGTTTTAGAGCGAGAAGCACGCTCTTGCTTTCTAGAGTCTCTAAGACAGCAGGAAACGTGAGTGTGCCCAGAACAAAAGATCGGTGTTTTCTACACATATGGACCACATGTAGTCCAAATCTGCTTCTGAAACTGATACAAAGTACTGACCATCTAACATCCAATGGTTGTCAGTTAAGATGAGAAACGTGTGAGCTTCGTGAATGATGTAGTTCGATTGAGCAGAAATGTCACTGCCTTTATCTGAATGGAAGTCTTGCTTGTAGGAAGACTCAGAGCCTGGGATTTAACTCCATTTCTGAAGTGAAACACACAGCAGTGTTCTCATCCATTGATCACACTCTGCTTTAGAACAAGAAGCACGATCTTGCTTTCTAGAGTCTCTAAGACAGCAGGAAATGTGAGTTTGCTGAGAACAAAAGAACGGTGTTTCCTACACATATGGACCATATGTAGTCCAAATCTGCTTCTGAAACTGAAAAAAAGCACTGACCATCTTACATCCAATGCTTGTCAGTTAAGATGAGAAACGTGTGAGCTTCGTGAATGATGTAGTTCGATTGAGCAGAAAAGTGACTGCCCTTACCTGAATTGAAGTCTTGCTTTTAGGAATACTCAGAGCATGGGATTTAACTCCATTTCTGAAGTAAAACACACAGCAGTGTAATCATCCATTGATCACACTCTCCTTTAGAGCGAGAAGCACGCTCTTGCTTTCTAAAGTCTAAGACAGCAGGAAACGTGAGTGTGCAGAGAACAAAAGAACGGTCTTTCCTACACATATGGACCATATCTTGTCCATCTCTTCTTCTGAAACTGAAACAAAGCACTGGTCCTCTAACATCCAATGCTTGTCAGTTAAGATGAGAAACGTGTGAGCTTCGTGAACGATGTAGTTCGTTTGAGCAGAAAAGTGACTGCCCTTACCTGAAACGAAGTCTTGCTTGTGGGAAGAATCAGAGCCTGGGATTTAACTCCATTTCTGATGTGAAACCACAGCAGTGTTCTCATCCATGGATCACACTCTGCTTTAGATCGAGAAGCACGCTCTTGCTTTCTAAAATCTCTAATACAGCAAGAAACGTGAGTGTGCTTCGAACAAAAGAACGGTGTTTCCTACACATAGGGACCATATCTAGTCCAACTCTGCTTCTGAAACAGATACAAAGCACTGGTCCTCTAACATCCAATGCTTGTCAGTTAAGATGAGAAACGTGTGACCTTCGTGAACGATGTAGTTCCTTTGAGCAGAAAAGTGTCTGCCCTTACCTGAAACGAAGTCTTGCTTGTAGGGAGACATAGAGCATGGGATTTAACTCCATTTGAAGTGAAACACACAGCATAGTCTCATCCATGGATCACACTCTGTTTTAGAGCGAGAAGCACGCTCTTGCTTTCTAGAGTCTCTAAGACAGCAGGAAACGTGAGTGTGCCCAGAACAAAAGATCAGTGTTTCCTACACATATGGACCATGTGTAGTCCAAATCTGCTTCTGAAACTGATACAAAGCACTAACCCTCTAACATCCAATTCTTGTCAGTTAAGATGAGAAACGTGTGAGCTTCGTGAACGATGTAGTTTGTTTGAGCACAAAACTGACTGCCCTTACCTGAAACGAAGTCTGGCTTGTAGGAAGACTCAGAGCCAGGGATTTAACTCCATTTCTGAAGGCAAACACATAGCATAGTTCTCATCCATGGATCACACTCTGCTTTAGAGCGAGAAGCACGCTCTTGCTTTCTAGAGTCTCTAAGACAGCAGGAAACGTGAGTGTGCTGAGAACAAAAGAACGGTGTTTCCTACATATACGGACCATATCTAGTCCAACTCTTCTTTTGAAAGTGATACAAAGCACTGGTCCTCTAACATCCAATGCTTGTCTGTTAAGATGAGAAACGTGTGAGTTCCGTGAAAGATGTAGTTCGTTTGAGCTGAAAAGTGACTGCCCTTACCTTAAACGAAGTGTTGCTTGTTGGAAGACTCAGAGCCTGGGATTTAACTCCATTTCTGAAGTGAAAAACACAGCAGTGTTCTCATCCATTGATGAAACTCTGCTTTAGAACAAGAAGCACGCTCTTGCTTTCTAGAGTCTCTAAGACAGCAGGAAACGTGAGTGTGCTGAGAACAAAAGAACGGTGTTTCCTACACATACGGACCATATCTAGTCCAACTCTGCTTCTGAAACTGATACAAAGCACTGACCCACTAACATCCAATGCTTGTCAGTTAAGATGGGAAACGTGTGAGCTTAATGAATGATGTAGTTCATTTAAGCAGAAAAATGACTGCCCTTACCTGAATTGAAGTCTTACTTGTAGGAAGCCTCAGAGCCTGGGATTTAACTCCATTTCTGAAGTAAAACACGCAGCAGTGTAATCATCCATTGATCACACTCTGCTTTAGAAGAAGAAGCACACTCTTGCTTTCTAGAGTCTCTAAGACAGCAGGAAACGTGATTTTGCTGAGAACAAAAGAACGGTGTTTCCTACACATACGGACCATATCTAGTCCAACTCTGCTTCTTAAACTGATACAAAGCACTGGTCCTCTAACATCCAATGCTTGACTGTTAAGATGAGAAATGTGTGAGCTCAATGAACGATGTAGTTCGTTGGAGCTGAAAAGTGACTGCCCTTACCTGAAACGAAGTCTTGCTTGTAGGAAGACACAGAGATTGGGATTTAAATCCATTTCTGAAGGGAAACACACAGCGTAGTTCTCATCCATGGATCACAATCTGCTTTAGAGCGAGAAGCACGCTCTTACTTTCTAGAGTCTCTAACACAGCGGGAAACGGGAGTGTGCCCAGAACAAAAGAACGGTGTTTCCTACACATACGGACTATATGTAGTCCAAAACTTCTTCTGAAACAGATAGAAAGCACTGGTCCTCTAACATCCAATGCTTGTCAGTTAAGATGAGAAACGTGTGTGCTTCGTGAAAGATGTAGTTCGTTTGAGCAGAAAAGTGACTGCCCTTACCTGAAACGAAGTCTTGCTTGTAGGGAGACTTAGAGCCTGGGATTTAACTCCTTTTCTGAAGTGAAACACACAGCATAGTTTTCATCCACGGATCACACTCTGCTTTAGAACGAGAAGCATGCTCTTGCTTTCTAGATTCTCTAAGACAGCAGGAAACGTGAGTGTGCTGAGAACAAAAGAACGGTGTTTCCTACACATACGGACCATATCTAGTCCAAATCTGCTTCTTAAACTGATACAAAGCACTGATCCTCTAACATCCAATGGTTGTCTGTTAAGATGAGAAACGTGTGAGCTTCATGAACGATGTAGTTCCTTTGAGCAGAAAAGTGACTGCCCTTACCTGAATTGAAGTCTTGCCTGTAGGAAGACTCAGAGCCTGGGATTTAACTCCATTTTTGAAGTAAAACACACACCAGTGTAATCATCCATTGATCACACTATGCTTTATAACAAGAAGCATGCTCTTCCTTTCTAGAGTCTCTAAGACATCAGGAAACGTGATTTTGCTGAGAACAAAAGAACGGTGTTTCCAACACATACGGACCATATCTAGTTCAACTCTGCTTCTGAAACTGATACAAAGCACTTGTCCTCTGACATCCAATGCTTGTCAGTTAAGATGAGAAACGTGTGAGCTTTGTGAATGATGTAGTTCCTTTGAACTGAAAAGTGACTGCCCTTACCTGAAACGAAGTCTTGCTTGTAGGAAGACACAGAGATTGTGATTTAACTCCATTTCTGAAGGGAAACACACAGCATAGTTCTCATCCATGGATCACAATCTGCTTTAGAGCGAGAAGCACGCTCTTGCTTTCTAGAGTCTCTAACAGAGCAGGAAACGTGAGTGTGCTGAGAACAAAAGAACGGAGTTTCCTACACATACGGACTATATGTAGTCCAAAACTTCTTCTGAAACTGATACAATGCACAGGTCCTCTAACATCCAATGCTTGTCAGTTAAGATGATAATCGTGTGATCTTCGTTAACGATGTAGTTCGTTTGAGCAGAAAAGTGACTGCCCTTACCTGAAACGAAGTCTTGCTTGTAGGGAGACTCATGGCCTGGGATTTAACTCCTTTTGTGAAGTGAAACACACAGCATAGTTTTCATCCATGGATCACACTCTGCTTTAGAATGAGAAGCAAGCTCTTGCTTCTAGAGTCTCTAAGACAGCAGGAAGGGTGAGTGTGCTGAGAACAAAAGAACGGTGTTTCCTACACATACGGACCATATCTAGTCCAAATCTGCTTCTTAAACTGATACAAAGCACTGATCCTCTAACATCCAATGCTTGTCTGTTAAGATGAGAAACGTGTGAGCTTCATGAACGATGTAGTTCGTTTGAGCAGAAAAGTGACTGCCCTTACCTGAATTGAAGTCTTGCCTGTAGGAAGACTCAGAGCCTGGGATTTAACTCCGTTTCTGAAGTAAAACACACAGCAGTGTAATCATCCATTGATCACACTCTCCTTTATTTTAAGAAGCACGCTCTTGCTTTCTAGAGTCTCTAAGACAGCAGGAAATATGATTTTGCTGAGAACAAAAGAACAGTGTTTCCTACACATACGGACCATATCTAGTTCAACTCTGCTTCTGAAACTGATACAAAGCACTGGTCCTCTAACATCCAATGCTTGTCAGTTAAGATGAGAAACGTGTGAGCTTTGTGAATGATGTAGTTCCTTTGAACTGAAAAGTGACTGCCCTTACCTGAAACGAAGTCTTGCTTGTAGTAAGACACAGAGCCTGGGATTTAACTCCATTTCGTAAGAGAAACACACAGCATAGTTCTCATCCATGGATCACACTCTGCTTTAGAGCGAGAAGCACGCTCTTGCTATTAGAGTCTCTAATATAGCAGGAAATCTGAGTGTGCCCAGAACAAAAGAACGGTGTTTCCTACATATACGCACCATATGTAGTCCAAATCTGCTTCTGAAACTGATACAACGCACTGGTCCTCTAACATCCAATGCTTGTCAGTTAAGATGAGAATCGTGTGATCTTCGTTAACGATGTAGTTTGTTTGAGTAGAAAAGTGACTGCCCTTACCTTAAACGAAGTGTTGCTTGTTGGAAGACTCAGAGCCTGGGATTTAACTCCATTTCTGAAGTGAAAAACACAGCAGTGTTCTCATCCATTGAGGAAACTCTGCTTTAGAACAAGAAGCATGCTCTTGCTTTCTAGAGTCTCTAAGACAGCAGGAAACGTGAGTGTGCTGAGAACAAAAGAACGGTGTTTCCTACACATAGGGACCATATCTAGAACAACTCTGCTTCTGAAACAGATACAAAGCACTGCTCCTCTAATATCCAATGCTTGTCAGTTAAGATGAGAAACGTGTGAGCTTCGTGAACGATGTAGTTCGTTTGAGCAGAAAAGTGTCGGCCCTTACCTGAAATGAAGTTTTGCTTGTAGGGAGACATAGAGCATGGGATTTAACTCCATTTCTGAAGTGAAACACACAGCATAGTCTCATCCATGGATCACACTCTGTTTTAGAGCAAGAAGCACGCTCTTGCTTTCTAGAGTCTCTAAGACAGCAGGAAACGTGAGTGTGCCCAGAACAAAAGATCGGTGTTTTCTACACATATGGACCACATGTAGTCCAAATCTGCTTCTGAAACTGATACAAAGTACTGACCATCTAACATCCAATGGTTGTCAGTTAAGATGAGAAACGTGTGAGCATCGTGAACGATGTAGTTCGTTTGAGCAGAAAAGCGACTGCCCATACCTGAATTGAAGTCTTGCTTGTAGGAAGACTCAGAGCCTAGGATTTATCTCCATTTCTGAAGGGAAACACACAGCACAGTACTCATCCATGGATCACACTCTGCTTTAGAGCGAGAAGCACGCTCTTGCTTTCTAGAGTCTCTAAGACAGCAGGAAACGTGAGTGTGCTGAGAACAAAAGAACGGTGTTTCCTACACATATGGACATTATATAGTCCAACTCTTCTTCTGAAATTGATACAAAGCACTGGTCCTCTAACATCCAATGCTTGTCAGTTAAGATGAGAAACGTGTGAGCAACGCGAACGATGTAGTTCGTTTGAGGAGAAAACTGACTGCCCTTAACTGAAACGAAGTCTTGCTTGTAGTAAGACTCAGAGCCTGGGATTTAACTCCATTTCTGAAGTGAAACACACAGCAGTGTTCTCATCCATTGATCACACTGTGCTTTAGAACAAAAAGCATGCTTTTGCTTTCTAGAGTCTTTAAGACAGCAGGAAACGTGAGTTTGCTGAGAACAAAAGAACGGTGTTTCCTACACATAAGGACCATATCTAGTCGAACTCTGCTTCTGAAACTGATACAAAGCACTGAATCTCTAACATCCAATGCGTGTCAGTTAAGATGAGAAACGTGTGAGCTTCGTGACGATGTAGTTAGTTTGAGCAGAAATGTCACTGCCTTTATCTGAATGGAAGTCTTGCTTGTAGGAAGACTCAGAGCCTGGGATTTAACTCCATTTCTGAAGTGAAACACACAGCAGTGTTCTCATCCATTGATCACACTCTGCTTTAGAACAAGAAGCATGATCTTGCTTTCTAGAGTCTCTAAGACAGCAGGAAATGTGAGTTTGCTGAGAACAAAAGAACGGTGTTTCCTACACATATGGACCATATGTAGTCCAAATCTGCTTCTGAAACTGAAAAAAAGCACTGACCATCTTACATCCAATGCTTGTCAGTTAAGATGAGAAACGTGTGAGCTTCGTGAATGATGTAGTTCGTTTGAGCAGAAAAGTGACTGCCCTTACCTGAATTGAAGTCTTGCTTGTAGGAATACTCAGAGCATGGGATTTAACTCCATTTCTGAAGTAAAACACACAGCAGTGTAATCATCCATTGATCACACTCTCCTTTAGAGCGAGAAGCACGCTCTTGCTTTCTAAAGTCTAAGACAGCAGGAAACGTGAGTGTGCAGAGAACAAAAGAACGGTCTTTCCTACACATATGGACCATATCTTGTCCATCTCTTCTTCTGAAACTGAAACAAAGCACTGGTCCTCTAACATCCAATGCTTGTCAGTTAAGATGAGAAACGTGTGAGCTTCGTGAACGATGTAGTTCGTTTGAGCAGAAAAGTGACTGCCCTTACCTGAAACGAAGTCTTGCTTGTGGGAAGAATCAGAGCCTGGGATTTAACTCCATTTCTGATGTGAAACCACAGCAGTGTTCTCATCCATGGATCACACTCTGCTTTAGATCGAGAAGCACGCTCTTGCTTTCTAAAATCTCTAATACAGCAAGAAACGTGAGTGTGCTTCGAAAAAAAGAACGGTGTTTCCTACACATAGGGACCATATCTAGTCCAACTCTGCTTCTGAAACAGATACAAAGCACTGGTCCTCTAACATCCAATGCTTGTCAGTTAAGATGAGAAACGTGTGACCTTCGTGAACGATGTAGTTCCTTTGAGCAGAAAAGTGACTGCCCTTACCTGAAACGAAGTCTTGCTTGTTGGAAGACATAGAGCCTGGGATTTAACTCCTTTTCTGAAGGGAAACACACAGCATAGTTTTCATCCATGGATCACACTCTGCTTTAGAGCAAGAAGCACGCTCTTGCTTTCTAAAATCTCTAAGACAGCAAGAAACGTGAGTGTGCTGAGAACATTAGAACAGTGTTTCCTACATATACGGACCATATCTAGTACAACTCTGCTTCTGAAACTGATACAAAGCACTGGTCCTCTAACATCCAATGCTTGTCAGTTAAGATGAGAATCCTGTGAGCTTCGTGAACGATGTAGTTCCTTTGAGCAGAAAAGTGACTACACTTACCTGAAACGAAGTCTTGCTTGTTGGGAGACACAGAGCATGGGATTTAACTCCATTTCTGAAGTGAAACACAAAGCATAGGCTCATCCATGGATGACACTCTGCTTTAGAGCAAGAAGCACGCTCTTGTTTTCTAGAGTCTCTAAGACAGCAGGAAACGTGAGTGTGCCCAGAATAAAAGATCGAGGTTTCCTACACATATGGATCATATGTAGTCCAACTCTGCTTCTGAAACTGATACAAAGCACTGACCCTCTAACATCCAATGCTTGTCAGTTAAGATGAGAAACGCGTGAGCTCAGTGAACGATGTAGTTCGTTTGAGCTGAAAAGTGACTGCCCTTACCTGAATTGAAGTCTTGCTTGTAGGAAGACTCAGAGCCTGGGATTTAACTCCATTTCTGAAGTAAAACACACAGCAGTGTAATCATCCATTGATCACACTCTGCTTTACAACAAGAAGCACGCTATTGCTTTCTAGAGTCTCTAAGACAGCAGGAAACGTTAGTGTGCTGAGAACAAAAGAACGGTGTTTCCTACACATACAGACCATATCTATTCCAACTCTTCTTCTGAAACTGATACAAAGCACTGGTCCTCTAACATCCAATGCTTGTCAGTCAAGATGAGAAACGTGTGAGCTTCGTGAAAGATGTAGTTCGTTTGAGCAGAAAAGTGACTGCCCTTACCTGAAACGAAGTCTTGCTTGAAGGAAGACTAGGGGCCTGGGATTTAACTCCATTTCTGAAGTGAACCACACAGCGTAGTTCTCATCCATTGATCACACTCCGCTTTAGCCAAGAAGCACAATCTTGCTTTCTATAGTCTCTAAGACAGCAGGATATCTGAGTGTGCCCAGAACAAAAACGGTGTTTCCTAAACATACGGACTATATGTAGTCCAAAACTTCTTCTGAAACTGATACAATGCACTGGTCCTCTAACATCCAATGCTTGTCAGTTAAGATGAGAAACGTGTGAGCTTTGTGAACGATATAGTTCCTTTGAACTGAAAAGTGACTGCTCTTACCTGAAAAGAAGTCTTTCTGGTAGGAAGACCCAGAGCCTGGGATTTAAGTCCATTTCTGAAGGGAAACACACAGCATAGTTCTCATCGATGGATCACACTCTGCTTTAGAGCAAGAAGCACACCCTTGCTTTCTAGAGTCTCTAAGACAGCAGGAAATCTGAGTGTGCACAGAACAAAAGAACGGTGTTTCCTACACATACGGACCATATGTAGTCCAAATCTGCTTCTGAAACTGATACAAAGCACTGACCCTCTAACATCCAAGGCTTGTCAGTTAAGATGAGAAACGTGTGAGCTTCATGAACGATGTAGTTTGTTTGAGCAGAAAAGTGACTGCCCTTACCTGAATTGAAGTCTTGCTTGGAGGAAGACTCAGAGCCTGAGATTTAACTCCATTTCTGAAGTAAAACACACAGCAGTGTTCTCATCCATTGATCACACTCTGCTTTAGAACAAGAAGCACGCTCTTGCTTTCTAGAGTCTCTAAGAAAGCAGGAAACGTGATTTTGCTGAGAACAAAAGAACGGTGTTTCCTACACATACGGATATTATATAGTCCAACTCTGCTTCTGAAACTGATACAAAGCACTGGTCCTCTAACATCCAATGCTTGTCTGTTAAGATGAGAAACGTGTGAGCTTCCTGAACGATGTAGTTCGTTTGAGCTGAAAAGTGACTGCCCTTACCTGAAACGAAGTCTTGCCTGTAGGAAGACACAGAGCAAGGGATTTAACTCCATTTCGGAAGGGAAACACACAGCATAGTTCTCATCCATGGATCACACTCTGCTTTAGAGGGAGAAGCAGGCTCTTGCTTTCTAAAGTCTCTAAGACAGCAGGAAATCTGAGTGTGCCCAGAACAAAAGAACGGTGTTTCCTACACATACGGACTATATGTAGTCCAAAACTTCTTCTGAACCTGATACAATGCACAGGTCCTCTAACATCCAATGCTTGTCAGTTAAGATGAGAAACGCGTGAGCTCAGTGAACGATGTAGTTCGTTTGAGCTGAAAAGTGACTGCCCTTACCTGAATCGAAGTCTTGCTTGTAGGAAGACTCAGAGCCTGGGATTTAACTCCATTTCTGAAGGGAAACACACAGCATAGTTCTCATCCATGGATCACACTCTGTTTTAGAGCGAGAAGCACACTCTTGCTTTCTAGAGTCTCTAATACAGCAGGAAATATGAGTGTGCCCAGAATAAAAGAACGGTGTTTCCTACACATACGGACCATATGTAGTCCAAATCTGCTTCTAAAACTGATACAAAGCACTGATCCTCTAACATCCAATGCTCGTCAGTTCAGATGGGAAACGTGTGAGCTTCATGAACGATGTAGTTCGTTTGAGCAGAAAAGTGACTGCCCTTACCTGAATTGAAGTCTTGCTTGTAGGAAGACTCAGAGCCTGGGATTTAACTCCATTTCTGAAGTAAAACACACAGCAGTGTAATCATCCATTGATCACACTCTGCTTTAGAACAAGAAGCACTCTATTGCTTTCTAGAGTCTCTAAGACAGCAGGAAACGTTAGTGTGCTGAGAACAAAAGAACGGTGTTTCCTACACATACAGACCATATCTATTCCAACTCTTCTTCTTAAACTGATACAAAGCACTGGTCCTCTAACATCCAATGCTTGTCAGTTAAGATGAGAAACGTGTGAGCTTCGTGAAAGATGTAGTTCGTTTGAGCTGAAAAGTGACTGCCCTTACCTGAAACGAAGTCTTGCTTGTAGGAAGACACAGAGATTGGGATTTAAATCCATTTCTGAAGGGAAACACACAGCGTAGTTCTCATACATGGATCACAATCTGCTTTAGAGCGAGAAGCACGCTCTTACTTTCTAGAGTCTCTAACACAGCGGGAAACGTGAGTGTGCCCAGAACAAAAACGGTGTTTCCTAAACATACGGACTATATGTAGTCCAAAACTTCTTCTGAAACTGATTGAATGCACTGGTCCTCTAACATCCAATGCTTGTCTGTTAAGATGAGAAACGTGTGAGCTTTGTGAACGATATAGTTCCTTTGAACTGAAAAGTGACTGCTGTTACCTGAAAAGAAGTCTTTCTGGTAGGAAGACCCAGAGCCTGGGATTTAAGTCCATTTCTGAAGGGAAACACACAGCATAGTTCTCATCGATGGATCACACTCTGCTTTAGAGCAAGAAGCACACTCTTGCTTTCTAGAGTCTCTAAGACAGCAGGAAATCTGAGTGTGCCCAGAACAAAAGAACGGTGTTTCCTACATATACAGACCATATGTAGTCCAAATCTGCTTCTGAAACTGATACAAAGCACTGACCTTCTAACATCCAATGCTTGTCAGTTAAGATGAGAAACGTGTGAGCTTCATGAACGATGTAGTTTGTTTGAGCAGAAAAGTGACTGCCCTTACCTGAATTGAAATCTTGCTTGTAGGAAGACTCAGAGCCTGGGATTTAACTCCATTTCTGAAGTAAAACACACAGCAGTGTTCTCATCCATTGATCACACTCTGCTTTAGAACAAGAAGCACGCTCTTGCTTTCTAGAGTCTCTAAGAAAGCAGGAAACGTGATTTTGCTGAGAACAAATGAACGGTGTTTCCAACACATACGGACCATATCTAGTTCTACTCTGCTTCTGAAACTGATACAAAGCACTTGTCCTCTGACATCCAATGCTTGTCAGTTAAGATGAGAAACATGTGAGCTTTGTGAATGATGTAGTTCCTTTGAACTGAAAAGTGACTGCCCTTACCTGAAACGAAGTCTTGCTTGTAGGAAGACACAGAGATTGTGATTTAACTCCATTTCTGAAGGGAAACACACAGCATAGTTCTCATCCATGGATCACACTCTGCTTTAGAGCGAGAAGCACGCTCTTGCTATTAGAGTCTCTAATATAGCAGGAAATCTGAGTGTGCCCAGAACAAAAGAACGGTGTTTCCTACATATACGGACCACATGTAGTCCAAATCTGCTTCTGAAACTGATACAATGCACTGGTCCTCTAACATCCAATGCTTGTCAGTTAAGATGAGAATCGTGTGATCTTTGTTAACGATGTAGTTCGTTTGAGCAGAAAAGTGACTGCCCTTACCTTAAACGAAGTGTTGCTTGTTGGAAGACTCAGAGCCTGGGATTTAACTCCATTTCTGAAGTGAAAAACACAGCAGTGTTCTCATCCATTGATGAAACTCTGCTTTAGAACAAGAAGCACGCTCTTGCTTTCTAGAGTCTCTAAGACAGCAGGAAACGTGAGTGTGCTGAGAACAAAAGAACGGTGTTTCCTACACATACGGACCATATCTAGTCCAACTCTGCTTCTGAAACTGATACAAAGCACTGACCCACTAACATCCAATGCTTGTCAGTTAAGATGGGAAACGTGTGAGCTTAATGAATGATGTAGTTCATTTAAGCAGAAAAATGACTGCCCTTACCTGAATTGAAGTCTTACTTGTAGGAAGCCTCAGAGCCTGGGATTTAACTCCATTTCTGAAGTAAAACACGCAGCAGTGTAATCATCCATTGATCACACTCTGCTTTAGAAGAAGAAGCACACTCTTGCTTTCTAGAGTCTCTAAGACAGCAGGAAACGTGATTTTGCTGAGAACAAAAGAACGGTGTTTCCTACACATACGGACCATATCTAGTCCAACTCTGCTTCTTAAACTGATACAAAGCACTGGTCCTCTAACATCCAATGCTTGACTGTTAAGATGAGAAATGTGTGAGCTCAATGAACGATGTAGTTCGTTGGAGCTGAAAAGTGACTGCCCTTACCTGAAACGAAGTCTTGCTTGTAGGAAGACACAGAGATTGGGATTTAAATCCATTTCTGAAGGGAAACACACAGCATAGTTCTCATCCATGGATCACAATCTGCTTTAGAGCGAGAAGCACGCTCTTACTTTCTAGAGTCTCTAACACAGCGGGAAACGTGAGTGTGCCCAGAACAAAAGAACGGTGTTTCCTACACATACAGACTATATGTAGTCCAAAACTTCTTCTGAAACAGATAGAAAGCACTGGTCCTCTAACATCCAATGCTTGTCAGTTAAGATGAGAAACGTTTGTGCTTCGTGAAAGATGTAGTTCGTTTGAGCAGAAAAGTGACTGCCCTTACCTGAAACGAAGTCTTGCTTGTAGGGAGACTTAGAGCCTGGGATTTAACTCCTTTTCTGAAGTGAAACACACAGCATAGTTTTCATCCACGGATCACACTCTGCTTTAGAACGAGAAGCATGCTCTTGCTTTCTAGAGTCTCTAAGACAGCAGGAAACGTGAGTGTGCTGAGAACAAAAGAACGGTGTTTCCTACACATACGGACCATATCTAGTCCAAATCTGCTTCTTAAACTGATACAAAGCACTGATCCTCTAACATCCAATGCTTGTCTGTTAAGATGAGAAACGTGTGAGCTTCATGAACGATGTAGTTCCTTTGAGCAGAAAAGTGACTGCCCTTACCTGAATTGAAGTCTTGCCTGTAGGAAGACTCAGAGCCTGGGATTTAACTCCATTTTTGAAGTAAAACACACACCAGTGTAATCATCCATTGATCACACTATGCTTTATAACAAGAAGCAAGCTCTTCCTTTCTAGAGTCTCTAAGACATCAGGAAACGTGATTTTGCTGAGAACAAAAGAACGGTGTTACCAACACATACGGACCATATCTAGTTCAACTCTGCTTCTGAAACTGATACAAAGCACTTGTCCTCTGACATCCAATGCTTGTCAGTTAAGATGAGAAACGTGTGAGCTTTGTGAATGATGTAGTTCCTTTGAACTGAAAAGAGACTGCCCTTACCTGAAACGAAGTCTTGCTTGTAGGAAGACACAGAGATTGTGATTTAACTCCATTTCTGAAGGGAAACACACAGCATAGTTCTCATCCATGGATCACAATCTGCTTTAGAGCGAGAAGCACGCTCTTGCTTTCTAGAGTCTCTAACACAGCAGGAAACGTGAGTGTGCTGAGAACAAAAGAACGGTGTTTCCTACATATACGGACCATATCTAGTCCAAATCTGCGTCTGAATCTCATACAAAGCACTGGTCCTCTAACATCCAATGCTTGTCAGTTAAGATGGGAAACGTGTGAGCTTCATGAACGATGTAGTTCGTTTGAGCAGAAAAGTGACTGCCCTTACCTGAAACGAAGTCTTGCTTGTAGGGAGACTCATGGCCTGGGATTTAACTCCTTTTCTGAAGTGAAACACACAGCATAGTTTTCATCCATGGATCACACTCTGCTTTAGAATGAGAAGCAAGCTCTTGCTTCTAGAGTCTCTAAGACAGCAGGAAACGTGAGTGTGCTGAGGACAAAAGAACGGTGTTTCCTACACATACAGACCATATCTAGTCCAACTCTTCTTCTGAAACAGATAGAATGCACTGGTCCTCTAACATCCAATGCTTGTCTGTTAAGATGAGAAACGTGTGAGCTTCATGAACGATGTAGTTCGTTTGAGCAGAAAAGTGACTGCCCTTACCTGAATTGAAGTCTTGCCTGTAGGAAGACTCAGAGCCTGGGATTTAACTCCATTTCTGAAGTAAAACACACAGCAGTGTAATCATACATTGATCACACTCTCCTTTCTTTTAAGAATCACGCTCTTGCTTTCTAGAGTCTCTAAGACAGCAGGAAATGTGATTTTGCTGAGAACAAAAGAATGGTGTTTCCTACACATACGGACCATATCTAGTTCAACTCTGCTTCTGAAACTGATACAAAGAACTGGTCCTCTAACATCCAATGCTTGTCAGTTAAGATGAGAAACGTGTGAGCTTTGTGAATGATGTAGTTCCTTTGAACTGAAAAGTGACTGCCCTTACCTGAAACGAAGTCTTGCTTGTAGTAAGACACAGAGCCTGGGATTTAACTCCATTTCTTAAGAGAAACACACAGCATAGTTCTCATCCATGGATCACACTCTGCTTTAGAGCGAGAAGCACGCTCTTGCTATTAGAGTCTCTAATATAGCAGGAAATCTGAGTGTGCCCAGAACAAAAGAACGGTGTTTCCTACATATACGCACCATATGTAGTCCAACTCTGCTTCAGAAACTGATACAACGCACTGGTCCTCTAACATCCAATGCTTGTCAGTTAAGATGGGAAACGTGTGAGCTTCATGAACGATGTAGTTCGTTTGAGCAGAAAAGTGACTGCCCTTACCTGAAACGAAGTCTTGCTTGTAGGAAGACTCAGAGCCTGGGATTTAACTCCATTTCTGAAGTGAAACACACAGCAGTGTTCTCATCCATTGATGAAACTCTGCTTTAGAACAAGAAGCACGCTCTTGCTATCTAGAGTCTCTAAGACAGCAGGAAACTTGAGTGTGCTGAGAACAAAAGAACGGTGTTTCCTACACATACGGACCATATCTAGTCCAACTCTGCTTCTGAAACTGATACAAAGCACTGACCCACTAACATCCAATGCTTGTCAGTTAAGATGGGAAACATGTGAGCTTAATGAACGATGTAGTTCGTTTAAGCAGAAAAATGACTGCCCTTACCTGAATTGAAGTCTCTCTTGTAGGAAGCCTCAGAGCCTGGGATTTAACTCCATTTCTGAAGTAAAACACACAGCAGTGTAATCATCCATTGATCACACTCTGCTTTAGAAGAAGAAGCACACTCTTGCTTTCTAGAGTCTCTAAGACAGCAGGAAACGTGATTTTGCTGAGAACAAAAGAACGGTGTTTCCTACACATACGGACCATATCTAGTCCAACTCTGCTTCTGAAACTGATACAAAGCACTGGTCGTCTAACATCCAATGCTTGTCTGTTAAGATGAGAAATGTGTGAGCTCAGTGAATGATGTAGTTCGTTTGAGCTGAAAAGTGACTGCCCTTACCTGAAACGAAGTCTTGCTTGTAGGAAGACACAGAGATTGGGATTTAACTCCATTTCTGAAGGGAAACACACAGCATAGTTTTCATCCATGGATCACAATCTGCTTTAGAGCGAGAAGCACGCTCTTGCTTTCTAGAGTCTCTAACAGAGCAGGAAACGTGAGTGTGCTGAGAACAAAAGAACGGTGTTTCCTACACATACGGACCATATCTAGTCCAACTCTGCTTCTGAAACTCATACAAAGCACTGGTCCTCTAACATCCAATGCTTGTCTGTTAAGATGGGAAACGTGTGAGCTTCATGAACGATGTAGTTCGTTTGAGCAGAAAAGTGACTGCCGTTACCTGAAACGAAGTCTTGCTTGTAGGAAGACTCAGAGCCTGGGATTTAACTCCATTTCTGAAGTAAAACACACAGCAGTGTAATCATCCATTGATCACACTCTGCTTTAGAACAAGAAGCACGCTATTGCTTTCTAGAGTCTCTAAGACAGCAGGAAACGTTAGTGTGCTGAGAACAAAAGAACGGTGTTTCCTACACATACAGACCATATCTATTCCAACTCTTCTTCTGAAACAGATAGAATGCACTGGTCCTCTAACATCCAATGCTTGTCACTTAAGATGAGAAACGTGTGAGCTTCGTGAAAGATGTAGTTCGTTTGAGCAGAAAAGTGACTGCCATTACCTGAAACGAAGTCTTGCTTGAAGGAAGACTCAGAGTTGGGATTTAACTCCATTTCTGAAGTGAACCACACAGCGTAGTTCTCATCCATTGATCACACTCTGCTTTAGAGCAAGAAGCACAATCTTGCTTTCTAGAGTCTCTAAGACAGCAGGATATCTGAGTGTGCCCAGAACAAAAGAACGGTGTTTCCTAAACATACGGATTATATGTAGTCCAAAACTTCTTCTGAAACTGATTGAATGCACTGGTCCTATAACATCCAATGCTTGTCAGTTAAGATGAGAAACGTGTGAGCTTCGTGAACGATGTAGTTCATTTGAGCAGAAAAGTGACTGCCCTCACCTGAAAATAAGTCTTGCTTGTAGGGACTCAGAGCCTGGGATTTAACTCCTTTTCTGTAGTGAAACACACAGCATAGTTTTCATCCATGGATCACATTCTGCTTTAGAATGAGAAGCACGCTCTTGCTTTCTAGAGTTTCTAAGACAGCAGGAAATGTGAGTGTGCTGAGAACAAAAGAACAGAGTTTCCTACACATACGGACCATATCTAGTCCAAATCTGCTTCTTAAACTGATACAAAGCACTGGTCCTCTAACATCCAATGCTTGTCTGTTAAGATGAGAAACGTGTGAGCTTTGTGAACGATATAGTTCCTTTGAACTGAAAAGTGACTGCTCTTACCTGAAAAGAAGTCTTTCTGGTAGGAAGACCCAGAGCCTGGGATTTAAGTCCATTTCTGAAGGGAAACACACAGCATAGTTCTCATTGATGGATCACACTCTGCTTTAGAGCAAGAAACACACTCTTGCTTTCTAGAGTCTCTAAGAGAGCAGGAAATGTGAGTGTGCCCAGAACAAAAGAACGGTGTTTCCTACACATACGGACCATATGTAGTCCAAATCTGCTTCTGAAACTGATACAAAGCACTGACCCTCTAACATCCAATGCTTGTCAGTTAAGATGAGAAACGTGTGAACTTCATGAACGATGTAGTTTGTTTGAGCAGAAAAGTGACTGCCCTTACCTGAATTGATGTCTTCCTTGTAGGAAGATTCAGAGCCTGGGATTTAACTCCATTTCTGAAGTAAAACACACAGCAGTGTTCTCATCCATTGATCACACTCTGCTTTAGAACAAGAAGCAAGCTCTTGCTTTCTAGAGTCTCTAAGAAAGCAGGAAACGTGATTTTGCTGAGAACAAAAGAACGGTGTTTCCTACACATACGGATATTATATAGTCCAACTCTGCTTCTGAAACTGATACAAAGCACTGGTCCTCTAACATCCAATGCTTGACTGTTAAGATGAGAAATGTGTGAGCTCAATGAACGATGTAGTTCGTTGGAGCTGAAAAGTGACTGCCCTTACCTGAAACGAAGTCTTGCTTGTAGGAAGACACAGAGATTGGGATTTAAATCCATTTCTGAAGGGAAACACACAGCGTAGTTCTCATCCATGGATCACAATCTGCTTTAGAGCGAGAAGCACGCTCTTACTTTCTAGAGTCTCTAACACAGCGGGAAACGTGAGTGTGCCCAGAACAAAAGAACGGTGTTTCCTACACATACAGACTATATGTAGTCCAAAACTTCTTCTGAAACAGATAGAAAGCACTGGTCCTCTAACATCCAATGCTTGTCAGTTAAGATGAGAAACGTGTGTGCTTCGTGAAAGATGTAGTTCGTTTGAGCAGAAAAGTGACTGCACTTACCTGAAACGAAGTCTTGCTTGTAGGGAGACTTAGAGCCTGGGATTTAACTCCTTTTCTGAAGTGAAACACACAGCATAGTTTTCATCCACGGATCACACTCTGCTTTAGAACCAGAAGCATGCTCTTGCTTTCTAGAGTCTCTAAGACAGCAGGAAACGTGAGTGTGCTGAGAACAAAAGAACGGTGTTTCCTACACATACGGACCATATCTAGTCCAAATCTGCTTCTTAAACTGATACAAAGCACTGATCCTCTAACATCCAATGCTTGTCTGTTAAGATGAGAAACGTGTGAGCTTCATGAACGATGTAGTTCGTTTGAGCAGAAAAGTGACTGCCCTTACCTGAATTGAAGTCTTGCCTGTAGGAAGACTCAGAGCCTGGGATTTAACTCCATTTGTGAAGTAAAACACACACCAGTGTAATCATCCATTGATCACACTATGCTTTATAACAAGAAGCATGCTCTTGCTTTCTTGAGTCTCTAAGACATCAGGAAACGTGATTTTGCTGAGAACAAAAGAACGGTGTTTCCAACACATACGGACCATATCTAGTTCTACTCTGCTTCTGAAACTGATACAAAGCACTTGTCCTCTGACATCCAATGCTTGTCAGTTAAGATGAGAAACATGTGAGCTTTGTGAATGATGTAGTTCCTTTGAACTGAAAAGTGACTGCCCTTACCTGAAACGAAGTCTTGCTTGTAGGAAGACACAGAGATTGTGATTTAACTCCATTTCTGAAGGGAAACACACAGCATAGTTCTCATCCATGGATCACAATCTGCTTTAGAGCGAGAAGCACGCTCTTGCTTTCTAGAGTCTCTAACACAGCAGGAAACGTGAGTGTGCTGAGAACAAAAGAACGGTGTTTCCTACATATACGGACCATATCTAGTCCAAATCTGCGTCTGAATCTCATACAAAGCACTGGTCCTCTAACATCCAATGCTTGTCAGTTAAGATGGGAAACGTGTGAGCTTCATGAACGATGTAGTTCGTTTGAGCAGAAAAGTGACTGCCCTTACCTGAAACGAAGTCTTGCTTGTAGGAAGACTCAGAGCCTGGGATTTAACTCCATTTCTGAAGTGAAACACACAGCAGTGTTCTCATCCATTGATGAAACTCTGGTTTAGAACAAGAAGCACGCTCTTGCTTTCTAGAGTCTCTAAGACAGCAGGAAACTTGAGTGTGCTGAGAACAAAAGAACGGTGTTTCCTACACATACGGACCATATCTAGTCCAACTCTGCTTCTGAAACTGATACAAAGCACTGACCCACTAACATCCAATGCTTGTCAGTTAAGATGGGAAACATGTGAGCTTAATGAACGATGTAGTTCGTTTAAGCAGAAAAATGACTGCCCTTACCTGAATTGAAGTCTCTCTTGTAGGAAGCCTCAGAGCCTGGGATTTAACTCCATTTCTGAAGTAAAACACACAGCAGTGTAATCATCCATTGATCACACTCTGCTTTAGAAGAAGAAGCACACTCTTGCTTTCTAGAGTCTCTAAGACAGCAGGAAACGTGATTTTGCTGAGAACAAAAGAACGGTGTTTCCTACACATACGGACCATATCTAGTCCAACTCTGCTTCTGAAACTGATACAAAGCACTGGTCGTCTAACATCCAATGCTTGTCTGTTAAGATGAGAAATGTGTGAGCTCAGTGAATGATGTAGTTCGTTTGAGCTGAAAAGTGACTGCCCTTACCTGAAACGAAGTCTTGCTTGTAGGAAGACACAGAGATTGGGATTTAACTCCATTTCTGAAGGGAAACACACAGCATAGTTATCATCCATG
This sequence comes from Onychomys leucogaster, assembly GCA_949786385.1. Taxonomy (NCBI): domain Eukaryota; kingdom Metazoa; phylum Chordata; class Mammalia; order Rodentia; family Cricetidae; genus Onychomys; species Onychomys leucogaster. The sequence goes on along the minus strand of CATKUP010000128.1, from coordinate 1,158,557 downwards.
GATCACAATCTGCTTTAGAGCGAGAAGCACGCTCTTGCTTTCTAGAGTCTCTAACAGAGCAGGAAACGTGAGTGTGCTGAGAACAAAAGAACGGTGTTTCCTACACATACGGACCATATCTAGTCCAACTCTGCTTCTGAAACTCATACAAAGCACTGGTCCTCTAACATCCAATGCTTGTCTGTTAAGATGGGAAACGTGTGAGCTTCATGAACGATGTAGTTCGTTTGAGCAGAAAAGTGACTGCCGTTACCTGAAACGAAGTCTTGCTTGTAGGAAGACTCAGAGCCTGGGATTTAACTCCATTTCTGAAGTAAAACACACAGCAGTGTAATCATCCATTGATCACACTCTGCTTTAGAACAAGAAGCACGCTATTGCTTTCTAGAGTCTCTAAGACAGCAGGAAACGTTAGTGTGCTGAGAACAAAAGAACGGTGTTTCCTACACATACAGACCATATCTATTCCAACTCTTCTTCTGAAACAGATAGAATGCACTGGTCCTCTAACATCCAATGCTTGTCACTTAAGATGAGAAACGTGTGAGCTTCGTGAAAGATGTAGTTCGTTTGAGCAGAAAAGTGACTGCCATTACCTGAAACGAAGTCTTGCTTGAAGGAAGACTCAGAGTTGGGATTTAACTCCATTTCTGAAGTGAACCACACAGCGTAGTTCTCATCCATTGATCACACTCTGCTTTAGAGCAAGAAGCACAATCTTGCTTTCTAGAGTCTCTAAGACAGCAGGATATCTGAGTGTGCCCAGAACAAAAGAACGGTGTTTCCTAAACATACGGATTATATGTAGTCCAAAACTTCTTCTGAAACTGATTGAATGCACTGGTCCTATAACATCCAATGCTTGTCAGTTAAGATGAGAAACGTGTGAGCTTCGTGAACGATGTAGTTCATTTGAGCAGAAAAGTGACTGCCCTCACCTGAAAATAAGTCTTGCTTGTAGGGACTCAGAGCCTGGGATTTAACTCCTTTTCTGTAGTGAAACACACAGCATAGTTTTCATCCATGGATCACATTCTGCTTTAGAATGAGAAGCACGCTCTTGCTTTCTAGAGTTTCTAAGACAGCAGGAAATGTGAGTGTGCTGAGAACAAAAGAACAGAGTTTCCTACACATACGGACCATATCTAGTCCAAATCTGCTTCTTAAACTGATACAAAGCACTGGTCCTCTAACATCCAATGCTTGTCTGTTAAGATGAGAAACGTGTGAGCTTTGTGAACGATATAGTTCCTTTGAACTGAAAAGTGACTGCTCTTACCTGAAAAGAAGTCTTTCTGGTAGGAAGACCCAGAGCCTGGGATTTAAGTCCATTTCTGAAGGGAAACACACAGCATAGTTCTCATTGATGGATCACACTCTGCTTTAGAGCAAGAAACACACTCTTGCTTTCTAGAGTCTCTAAGAGAGCAGGAAATGTGAGTGTGCCCAGAACAAAAGAACGGTGTTTCCTACACATACGGACCATATGTAGTCCAAATCTGCTTCTGAAACTGATACAAAGCACTGACCCTCTAACATCCAATGCTTGTCAGTTAAGATGAGAAACGTGTGAACTTCATGAACGATGTAGTTTGTTTGAGCAGAAAAGTGACTGCCCTTACCTGAATTGATGTCTTCCTTGTAGGAAGATTCAGAGCCTGGGATTTAACTCCATTTCTGAAGTAAAACACACAGCAGTGTTCTCATCCATTGATCACACTCTGCTTTAGAACAAGAAGCAAGCTCTTGCTTTCTAGAGTCTCTAAGAAAGCAGGAAACGTGATTTTGCTGAGAACAAAAGAACGGTGTTTCCTACACATACGGATATTATATAGTCCAACTCTGCTTCTGAAACTGATACAAAGCACTGGTCCTCTAACATCCAATGCTTGTCTGTTAAGATGAGAAACGTGTGAGCTTCCTGAACGATGTAGTTCGTTTGAGCTGAAAAGTGACTGCCCTTACCTGAAACGAAGTCTTGCCTGTAGGAAGACACAGAGCAAGGGATTTAACTCCATTTCTGAAGGGAAACACACAGCATAGTTCTCATCCATGGATCACACTCTGCTTTAGAGCGAGAAGCATGCTCTTGCTTTCTAAAGTCTCTAAGACAGCAGGAAATCTGAGTGTGCCCAGAACAAAAGAATGGTGTTTCCTACACATACGGACTATATGTAGTCCAAAATTCTTCTGAAACTGATACAATGCACAGGTCCTCTAACATCCAATGCTTGTCAGTTAAAATGATAATCGTGTGATCTTCGTTAACGATGTAGTTCGTTTGAGCAGAAAAGTGACTGCCCTTACCTGAAACGAAGTCTTGCTTGTAGGGAGACTCATGGCCTGGGATTTAACTCCTTTTCTGAAGTGAAACACACAGCATAGTTTTCATCCATGGATCACACTCTGCTTTAGAACGAGAAGCAAGCTCTTGCTTCTAGAGTCTCCAAGACAGCAGGAAACGTGAGTGTGCTGAGAACAAAAGAACGGTGTTTCCTACACATACGGACCATATCTAGTCCAAATCTGCTTCTTAAACTGATACAAAGCACTGATCCTCTAACATCCAATGCTTGTCTGTTAAGATGAGAAACGTGTGAGCTTCATGAACGATGTAGTTCGTTTGATCAGAAAAGTGACTGCCCTTACCTGAATTGAAGTCTTGCCTGTAGGAAGACTCAGAGCCTGGGATTTAACTCCATTTCTGAAGTAAAACACGCAGCAGTGTAATCATCCATTGATCACACTCTGCTTTAGAAGAAGAAGCACACTCTTGCTTTCTAGAGTCTCTAAGACAGCAGGAAACGTGATTTTGCTGAAAACAAAAGAACGGTGTTTCCTACACATACGGACTATAAGTAGTCCAAAACTTCTTCTGAAACAGATAGAATGCACTGGTCCTCTAACATCCAATGCTTGTCAGTTAAGATGAGAAACGTGTGTGCTTCGTGAAAGATGTAGTTCGTTTGAGCAGAAAAGTGACTGCCCTTACCTGAAACGAAGTCTTGCTTGTAGGGAGACTTAGAGCCTGGGATTTAACTCCTTTTCTGAAGTGAAACACACAGCATAGTTTTCATCCACGGATCACACTCTGCTTTAGAACCAGAAGCATGCTCTTGCTTTCTAGAGTCTCTAAGACAGCAGGAAACGTGAGTGTGCTGAGAACAAAAGAACGGTGTTTCCTACACGTACGGACCATATCTAGTCCAAATCTGCTTCTTAAACTGATACAAAGCACTGATCCTCTAACATCCAATGCTTGTCTGTTAAGATGAGAAACGTGTGAGCTTCATGAACGATGTAGTTCCTTTGAGCAGAAAAGTGACTGCCCTTACCTGAATTGAAGTCTTGCCTGTAGGAAGACTCAGAGCCTGGGATTTAACTCCATTTTTGAAGTAAAACACACACCAGTGTAATCATCCATTGATCACACTATGCTTTATAACAAGAAGCATGCTCTTCCTTTCTAGAGTCTCTAAGACATCAGGAAACGTGATTTTGCTGAGAACAAAAGAACGGTGTTTCCAACACATACGGACCATATCTAGTTCAACTCTGCTTCTGAAACTGATACAAAGCACTTGTCCTCTGACATCCAATGCTTGTCAGTTAAGATGAGAAACGTGTGAGCTTTGTGAATGATGTAGTTCCTTTGAACTGAAAAGTGACTGCCCTTACCTGAAACGAAGTCTTGCTTGTAGGAAGACACAGAGATTGTGATTTAACTCCATTTCTGAAGGGAAACACACAGCATAGTTCTCATCCATGGATCACAATCTGCTTTAGAGCGAGAAGCACGCTCTTGCTTTCTAGAGTCTCTAACACAGCAGGAAACGTGAGTGTGCTGAGAACAAAAGAACGGAGTTTCCTACACATACGGACTATATGTAGTCCAAAACTTCTTCTGAAACTGATACAATGCACAGGTCCTCTAACATCCAATGCTTGTCAGTTAAGATGATAATCGTGTGATCTTCGTTAATGATGTAGTTCGTTTGAGCAGAAAAGTGACTGCCCTTACCTGAAACGAAGTCTTGCTTGTAGGGAGACTCATGGCCTGGGATTTAACTCCTTTTCTGAAGTGAAACACACAGCATAGTTTTCATCCATGGATCACACTCTGCTTTAGAATGAGAAGCAAGCTCTTGCTTCTAGAGTCTCTAAGACAGCAGGAAACGTGAGTGTGCTGAGAACAAAAGAACGGTGTTTCCTACACATACGGACCATATCTAGTCCAAATCTGCTTCTTAAACTGATACAAAGCACTGATCCTCTAACATCCAATGCTTGTCTGTTAAGATGAGAAACGTGTGAGCTTCATGAACGATGTAGTTCCTTTGAGCAGAAAAGTGACTGCCCTTACCTGAATTGAAGTCTTGCCTGTAGGAAGACTCAGAGCCTGGGATTTAACTCCATTTTTGAAGTAAAACACACACCAGTGTAATCATCCATTGATCACACTATGCTTTATAACAAGAAGCATGCTCTTCCTTTCTAGAGTCTCTAAGACATCAGGAAACGTGATTTTGCTGAGAACAAAAGAACGGTGTTTCCAACACATACGGACCATATCTAGTTCAACTCTGCTTCTGAAACTGATACAAAGCACTTGTCCTCTGACATCCAATGCTTGTCAGTTAAGATGAGAAACGTGTGAGCTTTGTGAATGATGTAGTTCCTTTGAACTGAAAAGTGACTGCCCTTACCTGAAACGAAGTCTTGCTTGTAGGAAGACACAGAGATTGTGATTTAACTCCATTTCTGAAGGGAAACACACAGCATAGTTCTCATCCATGGATCACAATCTGCTTTAGAGCGAGAAGCACGCTCTTGCTTTCTAGAGTCTCTAAAACAGCAGGAAACGTGAGTGTGCTGAGAACAAAAGAACGGAGTTTCCTACACATACGGACTATATGTAGTCCAAAACTTCTTCTGAAACTGATACAATGCACAGGTCCTCTAACATCCAATGCTTGTCAGTTAAGATGATAATCGTGTGATCTTCGTTAATGATGTAGTTCGTTTGAGCAGAAAAGTGACTGCCCTTACCTGAAACGAAGTCTTGCTTGTAGGGAGACTCATGGCCTGGGATTTAACTCCTTTTCTGAAGTGAAACACACAGCATAGTTTTCATCCATGGATCACACTCTGCTTTAGAATGAGAAGCAAGCTCTTGCTTCTAGAGTCTCTAAGACAGCAGGAAACGTGAGTGTGCTGAGAACAAAAGAACGGTGTTTCCTACACATACGGACCATATCTAGTCCAAATCTGCTTCTTAAACTGATACAAAGCACTGATCCTCTAACATCCAATGCTTGTCTGTTAAGATGAGAAACGTGTGAGCTTCATGAACGATGTAGTTCGTTTGAGCAGAAAAGTGACTGCCCTTACCTGAATTGAAGTCTTGCCTGTAGGAAGACTCAGAGCCTGGGATTTAACTCCATTTCTGAAGTAAAACACGCAGCAGTGTAATCATCCATTGATCACACTCTGCTTTAGAAGAAGAAGCACACTCTTGCTTTCTAGAGTCTCTAAGACAGCAGGAAACGTGAGTGTGCTGAGAACAAAAGAACGGAGTTTCCTACACATACGGACTATATGTAGTCCAAAACTTCTTCTGAAACTGATACAATGCACAGGTCCTCTAACATCCAATGCTTGTCAGTTAAGATGATAATCGTGTGATCTTCGTTAACGATGTAGTTCGTTTGAGCAGAAAAGTGACTGCCCTTACCTGAAACGAAGTCTTGCTTGTAGGGAGACTCATGGCCTGGGATTTAACTCCTTTTCTGAAGTGAAACACACAGCATAGTTTTCATCCATGGATCACACTCTGCTTTAGAACGAGAAGCAAGCTCTTGCTTCTAGAGTCTCCAAGACAGCAGGAAACGTGAGTGTGCTGAGAACAAAAGAACGGTGTTTCCTACACATACGGACCATATCTAGTCCAAATCTGCTTCTTAAACTGATACAAAGCACTGATCCTCTAACATCCAATGCTTGTCTGTTAAGATGAGAAACGTGTGAGCTTCATGAACGATGTAGTTCGTTTGAGCAGAAAAGTGACTGCCCTTACCTGAATTGAAGTCTTGCCTGTAGGAAGACTCAGAGCCTGGGATTTAACTCCATTTCTGAAGTAAAACACGCAGCAGTGTAATCATCCATTGATCACACTCTGCTTTAGAAGAAGAAGCACACTCTTGCTTTCTAGAGTCTCTAAGACAGCAGGAAACGTGATTTTGCTGAAAACAAAAGAACGGTGTTTCCTACACATACGGACTATAAGTAGTCCAAAACTTCTAATGAAACAGATAGAATGCACTGGTCCTCTAACATCCAATGCTTGTCAGTTAAGATGAGAAACGTGTGTGCTTCGTGAAAGATGTAGTTCGTTTGAGCAGAAAAGTGACTGCCCTTACCTGAAACGAAGTCTTGCTTGTAGGGAGACTTAGAGCCTGGGATTTAACTCCTTTTCTGAAGTGAAACACACAGCATAGTTTTCATCCACGGAGCACACTCTGCTTTAGAACCAGAAGCATGCTCTTGCTTTCTAGAGTCTCTAAGACAGCAGGAAACGTGAGTGTGCTGAGAACAAAAGAACGGTGTTTCCTACACGTACGGACCATATCTAGTCCAAATCTGCTTCTTAAACTGATACAAAGCACTGATCCTCTAACATCCAATGCTTGTCTGTTAAGATGAGAAACGTGTGAGCTTCATGAACGATGTAGTTCCTTTGAGCAGAAAAGTGACTGCCCTTACCTGAATTGAAGTCTTGCCTGTAGGAAGACTCAGAGCCTGGGATTTAACTCCATTTTTGAAGTAAAACACACACCAGTGTAATCATCCATTGATCACACTATGCTTTATAACAAGAAGCATGCTCTTCCTTTCTAGAGTCTCTAAGACATCAGGAAACGTGATTTTGCTGAGAACAAAAGAACGGTGTTTCCAACACATACGGACCATATCTAGTTCAACTCTGCTTCTGAAACTGATACAAAGCACTTGTCCTCTGACATCCAATGCTTGTCAGTTAAGATGAGAAACGTGTGAGCTTTGTGAATGATGTAGTTCCTTTGAACTGAAAAGTGACTGCCCTTACCTGAAACGAAGTCTTGCTTGTAGGAAGACACAGAGATTGTGATTTAACTCCATTTCTGAAGGGAAACACACAGCATAGTTCTCATCCATGGATCACAATCTGCTTTAGAGCGAGAAGCACGCTCTTGCTTTCTAGAGTCTCTAACACAGCAGGAAACGTGAGTGTGCTGAGAACAAAAGAACGGAGTTTCCTACACATACGGACTATATGTAGTCCAAAACTTCTTCTGAAACTGATACAATGCACAGGTCCTCTAACATCCAATGCTTGTCAGTTAAGATGATAATCGTGTGATCTTCGTTAATGATGTAGTTCGTTTGAGCAGAAAAGTGACTGCCCTTACCTGAAACGAAGTCTTGCTTGTAGGGAGACTCATGGCCTGGGATTTAACTCCTTTTCTGAAGTGAAACACACAGCATAGTTTTCATCCATGGATCACACTCTGCTTTAGAATGAGAAGCAAGCTCTTGCTTCTAGAGTCTCTAAGACAGCAGGAAACGTGAGTGTGCTGAGAACAAAAGAACGGTGTTTCCTACACATACGGACCATATCTAGTCCAAATCTGCTTCTTAAACTGATACAAAGCACTGATCCTCTAACATCCAATGCTTGTCTGTTAAGATGAGAAACGTGTGAGCTTCATGAACGATGTAGTTCCTTTGAGCAGAAAAGTGACTGCCCTTACCTGAATTGAAGTCTTGCCTGTAGGAAGACTCAGAGCCTGGGATTTAACTCCATTTTTGAAGTAAAACACACACCAGTGTAATCATCCATTGATCACACTATGCTTTATAACAAGAAGCATGCTCTTCCTTTCTAGAGTCTCTAAGACATCAGGAAACGTGATTTTGCTGAGAACAAAAGAACGGTGTTTCCAACACATACGGACCATATCTAGTTCAACTCTGCTTCTGAAACTGATACAAAGCACTTGTCCTCTGACATCCAATGCTTGTCAGTTAAGATGAGAAACGTGTGAGCTTTGTGAATGATGTAGTTCCTTTGAACTGAAAAGTGACTGCCCTTACCTGAAACGAAGTCTTGCTTGTAGGAAGACACAGAGATTGTGATTTAACTCCATTTCTGAAGGGAAACACACAGCATAGTTCTCATCCATGGATCACAATCTGCTTTAGAGCGAGAAGCACGCTCTTGCTTTCTAGAGTCTCTAAAACAGCAGGAAACGTGAGTGTGCTGAGAACAAAAGAACGGAGTTTCCTACACATACGGACTATATGTAGTCCAAAACTTCTTCTGAAACTGATACAATGCACAGGTCCTCTAACATCCAATGCTTGTCAGTTAAGATGATAATCGTGTGATCTTCGTTAATGATGTAGTTCGTTTGAGCAGAAAAGTGACTGCCCTTACCTGAAACGAAGTCTTGCTTGTAGGGAGACTCATGGCCTGGGATTTAACTCCTTTTCTGAAGTGAAACACACAGCATAGTTTTCATCCATGGATCACACTCTGCTTTAGAATGAGAAGCAAGCTCTTGCTTCTAGAGTCTCTAAGACAGCAGGAAACGTGAGTGTGCTGAGAACAAAAGAACGGTGTTTCCTACACATACGGACCATATCTAGTCCAAATCTGCTTCTTAAACTGATACAAAGCACTGATCCTCTAACATCCAATGCTTGTCTGTTAAGATGAGAAACGTGTGAGCTTCATGAACGATGTAGTTCGTTTGAGCAGAAAAGTGACTGCCCTTACCTGAATTGAAGTCTTGCCTGTAGGAAGACTCAGAGCCTGGGATTTAACTCCATTTCTGAAGTAAAACACGCAGCAGTGTAATCATCCATTGATCACACTCTGCTTTAGAAGAAGAAGCACACTCTTGCTTTCTAGAGTCTCTAAGACAGCAGGAAACGTGAGTGTGCTGAGAACAAATGAACGGAGTTTCCTACACATACGGACTATATGTAGTCCAAAACTTCTTCTGAAACTGATACAATGCACAGGTCCTCTAACATCCAATGCTTGTCAGTTAAGATGAGAAACGTGTGTGCTTCGTGAAAGATGTAGTTCGTTTGAGCAGAAAAGTGACTGCCCTTACCTGAAACGAAGTCTTGCTTGTAGGGAGACTTAGAGCCTGGGATTTAACTCCTTTTCTGAAGTGAAACACACAGCATAGTTTTCATCCACGGATCACACTCTGCTTTAGAACGAGAAGCATGCTCTTGCTTTCTAGAGTCTCTAAGACAGCAGGAAACGTGAGTGTGCTGAGAACAAAAGAACGGTGTTTCCTACACGTACGGACCATATCTAGTCCAAATCTGCTTCTTAAACTGATACAAAGCACTGATCCTCTAACATCCAATGCTTGTCTGTTAAGATGAGAAACGTGTGAGCTTCATGAACGATGTAGTTCCTTTGAGCAGAAAAGTGACTGCCCTTACCTGAAACGAAGTCCTGCTTGTAGGAAGACTCAGAGCCTGGGATTTAACTCCATTTTTGAAGTAAAACACACACCAGTGTAATCATCCATTGATCACACTATGCTTTATAACAAGAAGCATGCTCTTCCTTTCTAGAGTCTCTAAGACATCAGGAAACGTGATTTTGCTGAGAACAAAAGAACGGTGTTTCCAACACATACGGACCATATCTAGTTCAACTCTGCTTCTGAAACTGATACAAAGCACTTGTCCTCTGACATCCAATGCTTGTCAGTTAAGATGAGAAACGTGTGAGCTTTGTGAATGATGTAGTTCCTTTGAACTGAAAAGTGACTGCCCTTACCTGAAACGAAGTCTTGCTTGTAGGAAGACACAGAGATTGTGATTTAACTCCATTTCTGAAGGGAAACACACAGCATAGTTCTCATCCATGGATCACAATCTGCTTTAGAGCGAGAAGCACGCTCTTGCTTTCTAGAGTCTCTAACACAGCAGGAAACGTGAGTGTGCTGAGAACAAAAGAACGGAGTTTCCTACACATACGGACTATATGTAGTCCAAAACTTCTTCTGAAACTGATACAATGCACAGGTCCTCTAACATCCAATGCTTGTCAGTTAAGATGATAATCGTGTGATCTTCGTTAACGATGTAGTTCGTTTGAGCAGAAAAGTGACTGCCCTTACCTGAAACGAAGTCTTGCTTGTAGGGAGACTCATGGCCTGGGATTTAACTCCTTTTCTGAAGTGAAACACACAGCATAGTTTTCATCCATGGATCACACTCTGCTTTAGAATGAGAAGCAAGCTCTTGCTTCTAGAGTCTCTAAGACAGCAGGAAACGTGAGTGTGCTGAGAACAAAAGAACGGTGTTTCCTACACATACGGACCATATCTAGTCCAAATCTGCTTCTTAAACTGATACAAAGCACTGATCCTCTAACATCCAATGCTTGTCTGTTAAGATGAGAAACGTGTGAGCTTCATGAACGATGTAGTTCGTTTGAGCAGAAAAGTGACTGCCCTTACCTGAATTGAAGTCTTGCCTGTAGGAAGACTCAGAGCCTGGGATTTAACTCCATTTCTGAAGTAAAACACGCAGCAGTGTAATCATCCATTGATCACACTCTGCTTTAGAAGAAGAAGCACACTCTTGCTTTCTAGAGTCTCTAAGACAGCAGGAAACGTGAGTGTGCTGAGAACAAAAGAACGGAGTTTCCTACACATACGGACTATATGTAGTCCAAAACTTCTTCTGAAACTGATACAATGCACAGGTCCTCTAACATCCAATGCTTGTCAGTTAAGATGAGAAACGTGTGTGCTTCGTGAAAGATGTAGTTCGTTTGAGCAGAAAAGTGACTGCCCTTACCTGAAACGAAGTCTTGCTTGTAGGGAGACTTAGAGCCTGGGATTTAACTCCTTTTCTGAAGTGAAACACACAGCATAGTTTTCATCCACGGATCACACTCTGCTTTAGAACGAGAAGCATGCTCTTGCTTTCTAGAGTCTCTAAGACAGCAGGAAACGTGAGTGTGCTGAGAACAAAAGAACGGTGTTTCCTACACGTACAGACCATATCTAGTCCAAATCTGCTTCTTAAACTGATACAAAGCACTGATCCTCTAACATCCAATGCTTGTCTGTTAAGATGAGAAACGTGTGAGCTTCATGAACGATGTAGTTCCTTTGAGCAGAAAAGTGACTGCCCTTACCTGAATTGAAGTCTTGCCTGTAGGAAGACTCAGAGCCTGGGATTTAACTCCATTTTTGAAGTAAAACACACACCAGTGTAATCATCCATTGATCACACTATGCTTTATAACAAGAAGCATGCTCTTCCTTTCTAGAGTCTCTAAGACATCAGGAAACGTGATTTTGCTGAGAACAAAAGAACGGTGTTTCCAACACATACGGACCATATCTAGTTCAACTCTGCTTCTGAAACTGATACAAAGCACTTGTCCTCTGACATCCAATGCTTGTCAGTTAAGATGAGAAACGTGTGAGCTTTGTGAATGATGTAGTTCCTTTGAACTGAAAAGTGACTGCCCTTACCTGAAACGAAGTCTTGCTTGTAGGAAGACACAGAGATTGTGATTTAACTCCATTTCTGAAGGGAAACACACAGCATAGTTCTCATCCATGGATCACAATCTGCTTTAGAGCGAGAAGCACGCTCTTGCTTTCTAGAGTCTCTAACACAGCAGGAAACGTGAGTGTGCTGAGAACAAAAGAACGGAGTTTCCTACACATACGGACTATATGTAGTCCAAAACTTCTTCTGAAACTGATACAATGCACAGGTCCTCTAACATCCAATGCTTGTCAGTTAAGATGATAATCGTGTGATCTTCGTTAACGATGTAGTTCGTTTGAGCAGAAAAGTGACTGCCCTTACCTGAAACGAAGTCTTGCTTGTAGGGAGACTCATGGCCTGGGATTTAACTCCTTTTCTGAAGTGAAACACACAGCATAGTTTTCATCCATGGATCACACTCTGCTTTAGAATGAGAAGCAAGCTCTTGCTTCTAGAGTCTCTAAGACAGCAGGAAACGTGAGTGTGCTGAGAACAAAAGAACGGTGTTTCCTACACATACGGACCATATCTAGTCCAAATCTGCTTCTTAAACTGATACAAAGCACTGATCCTCTAACATCCAATGCTTGTCTGTTAAGATGAGAAACGTGTGAGCTTCATGAACGATGTAGTTCGTTTGAGCAGAAAAGTGACTGCCCTTACCTGAATTGAAGTCTTGCCTGTAGGAAGACTCAGAGCCTGGGATTTAACTCCATTTCTGAAGTAAAACACACAGCAGTGTAATCATCCATTGATCACACTCTCCTTTCTTTTAAGAATCACACTCTTGCTTTCTAGAGTCTCTAAGACAGCAGGAAATGTGATTTTGCTGAGAACAAAAGAATGGTGTTTCCTACACATACGGACCATATCTAGTTCAACTCTGCTTCTGAAACTGATACAAAGCACTGGTCCTCTAACATCCAATGCTTGTCAGTTAAGATGAGAAACGTGTGAGCTTTGTGAATGATGTAGTTCCTTTGAACTGAAAAGTGACTGCCCTTACCTGAAACGAAGTCTTGCTTGTAGTAAGACACAGAGCCTGGGATTTAACTCCATTTCTTAAGAGAAACACACAGCATAGTTCTCATCCATGGATCACACTCTGCTTTAGAGCGAGAAGCACGCTCTTGCTATTAGAGTCTCTAATATAGCAGGAAATCTGAGTGTGCCCAGAACAAAAGAACGGTGTTTCCTACACATACGCACCATATGTAGTCCAAATCTGCTTCTGAAACTGATACAACGCACTGGTCCTCTAACATCCAATGCTTGTCAGTTAAGATGAGAATCGTGTGATCTTCGTTAACGATGTAGTTTGTTTGAGTAGAAAAGTGACTGCCCTTACCTTAAACGAAGTGTTGCTTGTTGGAAGACTCAGAGCCTGGGATTTAACTCCATTTCTGAAGTAAAACACGCAGCAGTGTAATCATCCATTGATCACACTCTGCTTTAGAAGAAGAAGCACACTCTTGCTTTCTAGAGTCTCTAAGACAGCAGGAAACGTGATTTTGCTGAGAACAAAAGAACGGTGTTTCCTACACATACGGACCATATCTAGTCCAACTCTGCTTCTTAAACTGATACAAAGCACTGGTCCTCTAACATCCAATGCTTGACTGTTAAGATGAGAAATGTGTGAGCTCAATGAACGATGTAGTTCGTTGGAGCTGAAAAGTGACTGCCCTTACCTGAAACGAAGTCTTGCTTGTAGGAAGACACAGAGATTGGGATTTAAATCCATTTCTGAAGGGAAACACACAGCGTAGTTCTCATCCATGGATCACAATCTGCTTTAGAGTGAGAAGCACGCTCTTACTTTCTAGAGTCTCTAACACAGCGGGAAACGTGAGTGTGCCCAGAACAAAAGAACGGTGTTTCCTACACATACAGACTATATGTAGTCCAAAACTTCTTCTGAAACAGATAGAAAGCACTGGTCCTCTAACATCCAATGCTTGTCAGTTAAGATGAGAAACGTGTGTGCTTCGTGAAAGATGTAGTTCGTTTGAGCAGAAAAGTGACTGCCCTTACCTGAAACGAAGTCTTGCTTGTAGGGAGACTTAGAGCCTGGGATTTAACTCCTTTTCTGAAGTGAAACACACAGCATAGTTTTCATCCACGGATCACACTCTGCTTTAGAACGAGAAGCATGCTCTTGCTTTCTAGAGTCTCTAAGACAGCAGGAAACGTGAGTGTGCTGAGAACAAAAGAACGGTGTTTCCTACACATACGGACCATATCTAGTCCAAATCTGCTTCTTAAACTGATACAAAGCACTGATCCTCTAACATCCAATGCTTGTCTGTTAAGATGAGAAACGTTTGAGCTTCATGAACGATGTAGTTCCTTTGAGCAGAAAAGTGACTGCCCTTACCTGAATTGAAGTCTTGCCTGTAGGAAGACTCAGAGCCTGGGATTTAACTCCATTTTTGAAGTAAAACACACACCAGTGTAATCATCCATTGATCACACTATGCTTTATAACAAGAAGCATGCTCTTGCTTTCTTGAGTCTCTAAGACATCAGGAAACGTGATTTTGCTGAGAACAAAAGAACGGTGTTTCCAACACATACGGACCATATCTAGTTCTACTCTGCTTCTGAAACTGATACAAAGCACTTGTCCTCTGACATCCAATGCTTGTCAGTTAAGATGAGAAACATGTGAGCTTTGTGAATGATGTAGTTCCTTTGAACTGAAAAGTGACTGCCCTTACCTGAAACGAAGTCTTGCTTGTAGGAAGACACAGAGATTGTGATTTAACTCCATTTCTGAAGGGAAACACACAGCATAGTTCTCATCCATGGATCACAATCTGCTTTAGAGCGAGAAGCACGCTCTTGCTTTCTAGAGTCTCTAACACAGCAGGAAACGTGAGTGTGCTGAGAACAAAAGAACGGTGTTTCCTACATATACGGACCATATCTAGTCCAAATCTGCGTCTGAATCTCATACAAAGCACTGGTCCTCTAACATCCAATGCTTGTCAGTTAAGATGGGAAACGTGTGAGCTTCATGAACGATGTAGTTCGTTTGAGCAGAAAAGTGACTGCCCTTACCTGAAACGAAGTCTTGCTTGTAGGAAGACTCAGAGCCTGGGATTTAACTCCATTTCTGAAGTGAAACACACAGCAGTGTTCTCATCCATTGATGAAACTCTGCTTTAGAACAAGAAGCACGCTCTTGCTTTCTAGAGTCTCTAAGACAGCAGGAAACTTGAGTGTGCTGAGAACCAAAGAACGGTGTTTCCTACACATACGGACCATATCTAGTCCAACTCTGCTTCTGAAACTGATACAAAGCACTGACCCACTAACATCCAATGCTTGTCAGTTAAGATGGGAAACATGTGAGCTTAATGAACGATGTAGTTCGTTTAAGCAGAAAAATGACTGCCCTTACCTGAATTGAAGTCTCTCTTGTAGGAAGCCTCAGAGCCTGGGATTTAACTCCATTTCTGAAGTAAAACACGCAGCAGTGTAATCATCCATTGATCACACTCTGCTTTAGAAGAAGAAGCACACTCTTGCTTTCTAGAGTCTCTAAGACAGCAGGAAACGTGATTTTGCTGAGAACAAAAGAACGGTGTTTCCTACACATACGGACCATATCTAGTCCAACTCTGCTTCTGAAACTGATACAAAGCACTGGTCGTCTAACATCCAATGCTTGTCTGTTAAGATGAGAAATGTGTGAGCTCAGTGAATGATGTAGTTCGTTTGAGCTGAAAAGTGACTGCCCTTACCTGAAACGAAGTCTTGCTTGTAGGAAGACACAGAGATTGGGATTTAACTCCATTTCTGAAGGGAAACACACAGCATAGTTATCATCCATGGATCACAATCTGCTTTAGAGCGAGAAGCACGCTCTTGCTTTCTAGAGTCTCTAACAGAGCAGGAAACGTGAGTGTGCTGAGAACAAAAGAACGGTGTTTCCTACACATACGGACCATATCTAGTCCAACTCTGCTTCTGAAACTCATACAAAGCACTGGTCCTCTAACATCCAATGCTTGTCTGTTAAGATGGGAAACGTGTGAGCTTCATGAACGATGTAGTTCGTTTGAGCAGAAAAGTGACTGCCGTTACCTGAAACGAAGTCTTGCTTGTAGGAAGACTCAGAGCCTGGGATTTAACTCCATTTCTGAAGTAAAACACACAGCAGTGTAATCATCCATTGATCACACTCTGCTTTAGAACAAGAAGCACGCTATTGCTTTCTAGAGTCTCTAAGACAGCAGGAAACGTTAGTGTGCTGAGAACAAAAGAACGGTGTTTCCTACACATACAGACCATATCTATTCCAACTCTTCTTCTGAAACAGATAGAATGCACTGGTCCTCTAACATCCAATGCTTGTCACTTAAGATGAGAAACGTGTGAGCTTCGTGAAAGATGTAGTTCGTTTGAGCAGAAAAGTGACTGCCATTACCTGAAACGAAGTCTTGCTTGAAGGAAGACTCAGAGTTGGGATTTAACTCCATTTCTGAAGTGAACCACACAGCGTAGTTCTCATCCATTGATCACACTCTGCTTTAGAGCAAGAAGCACAATCTTGCTTTCTAGAGTCTCTAAGACAGCAGGATATCTGAGTGTGCCCAGAACAAAAGAACGGTGTTTCCTAAACATACGGATTATATGTAGTCCAAAACTTCTTCTGAAACTGATTGAATGCACTGGTCCTATAACATCCAATGCTTGTCAGTTAAGATGAGAAACGTGTGAGCTTCGTGAACGATGTAGTTCATTTGAGCAGAAAAGTGACTGCCCTCACCTGAAAATAAGTCTTGCCTGTAGGGACTCAGAGCCTGGGATTTAACTCCTTTTCTGTAGTAAAACACACAGCATAGTTTTCATCCATGGATCACATTCTGCTTTAGAATGAGAAGGACGCTCTTGCTTTCTAGAGTTTCTAAGACAGCAGGAAATGTGAGTGTGCTGAGAACAAAAGAACAGAGTTTCCTACACATACGGACCATATCTAGTCCAAATCTGCTTCTTAAACTGATACAAAGCACTGACCCTCTAACATCCAATGCTTGTCTGTTAAGATGAGAAACGTGTGAGCTTTGTGAACGATATAGTTCCTTTGAACTGAAAAGTGACTGCTCTTACCTGAAAAGAAGTCTTTCTGGTAGGAAGACCCAGAGCCTGGGATTTAAGTCCATTTCTGAAGGGAAACACACAGCATAGTTCTCATTGATGGATCACACTCTGCTTTAGAGCAAGAAACACACTCTTGCTTTCTAGAGTCTCTAAGAGAGCAGGAAATGTGAGTGTGCCCAGAACAAAAGAACGGTGTTTCCTACACATACGGACCATATGTAGTCCAAATCTGCTTCTGAAACTGATACAAAGCACTGACCCTCTAACATCCAATGCTTGTCAGTTAAGATGAGAAACGTGTGAACTTCATGAACGATGTAGTTTGTTTGAGCAGAAAAGTGACTGCCCTTACCTGAATTGATGTCTTCCTTGTAGGAAGATTCAGAGCCTGGGATTTAACTCCATTTCTGAAGTAAAACACACAGCAGTGTTCTCATCCATTGATCAGACTCTGCTTTAGAACAAGAAGCAAGCTCTTGCTTTCTAGAGTCTCTAAGAAAGCAGGAAACGTGATTTTGCTGAGAACAAAAGAACGGTGTTTCCTACACATACGGATATTATATAGTCCAACTCTGCTTCTGAAACTGATACAAAGCACTGGTCCTCTAACATCCAATGCTTGTCTGTTAAGATGAGAAACATGTGAGCTTCCTGAACGATGTAGTTTGTTTGAGCTGAAAAGTGACTGCCCTTACCTGAAACGAAGTCTTGCCTGTAGGAAGACACAGAGCAAGGGATTTAACTCCATTTCTGAAGGGAAACACACAGCATAGTTCTCATCCATGGATCACACTCTGCTTTAGAGCGAGAAGCATGCTCTTGCTTTCTAAAGTCTCTAAGACAGCAGGAAATCTGAGTGTGCCCAGAACAAAAGAATGGTGTTTCCTACACATACGGACTATATGTAGTCCAAAATTCTTCTGAAACTGATACAATGCACAGGTCCTCTAACATCCAATGCTTGTCAGTTAAAATGATAATCGTGTGATCTTCGTTAACGATGTAGTTCGTTTGAGCAGAAAAGTGACTGCCCTTACCTGAAACGAAGTCTTGCTTGTAGGGAGACTCATGGCCTGGGATTTAACTCCTTTTCTGAAGTGAAACACACAGCATAGTTTTCATCCATGGATCACACTCTGCTTTAGAACGAGAAGCAAGCTCTTGCTTCTAGAGTCTCTAAGACAGCAGGAAACGTGAGTGTGCTGAGAACAAAAGAACGGTGTTTCCTACACATACGGACCATATCTAGTCCAAATCTGCTTCTTAAACTGATACAAAGCACTGATCCTCTAACATCCAATGCTTGTCTGTTAAGATGAGAAACGTGTGAGCTTCATGAACGATGTAGTTCGTTTGAGCAGAAAAGTGACTGCCCTTACCTGAATTGAAGTCTTGCCTGTAGGAAGACTCAGAGCCTGGGATTTAACTCCATTTCTGAAGTAAAACACGCAGCAGTGTAATCATCCATTGATCACACTCTGCTTTAGAAGAAGAAGCACACTCTTGCTTTCTAGAGTCTCTAAGACAGCAGGAAACGTGATTTTGCTGAAAACAAAAGAACGGTGTTTCCTACACATACGGACTATAAGTAGTCCAAAACTTCTTCTGAAACAGATAGAATGCACTGGTCCTCTAACATCCAATGCTTGTCAGTTAAGATGAGAAACGTGTGTGCTTCGTGAAAGATGTAGTTCGTTTGAGCAGAAAAGTGACTGCCCTTTCCTGAAACGAAGTCTTGCTTGTAGGGAGACTCAGAGCCTGGGATTTAACTCCTTTTCTGAAGTGAAACACACAGCATAGTTCTCATCCATGGATCACACTCTGCTTTAGAGCGAGAAGCACACTCTTGCTTTCTAGAGTCTCTAATATAGCAGGAAATCTCAGTGTGCCCAGAACAAAAGAACGGTGTTTCCTACATATACGGACCATATGTAGTCCAAATCTGCTTCTGAAACTGATACAATGCACTGGTCCTCTAACATCCAATGCTTGTCAATTAAGATGAGAATCGTGTGATCTTCGTTAACGATGTAGTTCATTTGAGCAGAAAAGTGACTGCCCTTACCTGAAATGAAGTCTTGCTTGTAGAACGACTCAGAGCCTGGGATTTAACTCCATTTCTGAAGTGAAACACACAGCAGTGTTCTCATGCATTGATGACACTCTGCTTTAGAACAAAAAGCACGCTCTTGCTTTCTAGAGTCTCTAAGACAGCAGGAAACGTGAGTGTGCTGAGAACAAAAGAACGGTGTTTCCTACACATACGGTCCATATCTAGTCCAACTCTGATTCTTAAACTGATACAAAGCACTGGTCCTCTAACATCCAATGCTTGTCTTTTAAGATGAGAAATGTGTGAGCTCAGAGAACGATGTAGTTCGTTTGAGCTGAAAAGTGACTGCCCTTACCTGAATTGAAGTCTTGCTTGTAGGAAGACACAGAGATTGTTATTGAACTCCATTTCTGAAGGGAAACACACAGCATAGTTCTCATCCATGGATCACAATCTGCTTTAGAGCGAGAAGCATGCTCTTGCTTTCTAGATTCTCTAACACAGCAGGAAACGTGAGTGTGCTGAGAACAAAAGAACGGTGTTCCCTACACATACGGACCATATCTAGTCCAACTCTGTGTCTGAATCTCATACAAAGCACTGGTCCTCTAACATCCAATGCTTGTCAGTTAAGATGGGAAACGTGTGAGCTTCATGAACGATGTAGTTCGTTTGAGCAGAAAAGTGACTGCCCTTACCTGAAACGAAGTCTTGCTTGTAGGAAGACTCAGAGCCTGGGATTTAACTCCATTTCTGAAGTGAAACACACAGCAGTGTTCTCATCCATTGATGAAACTCTGCTTTAGAACAAGAAGCACGCTCTTGCTTTCTAGAGTCTCTAAGACAGCAGGAAACTTGAGTGTGCTGAGAACAAAAGAACGGTGTTTCCTACACATACGGACCATATCTAGTCCAACTCTGCTTCTGAAACTGATACAAAGCACTGACCCACTAAGATCCAATGCTTGTCAGTTAAGATGGGAAACATGTGAGCTTAATGAACGATGTAGTTCGTTTAAGCAGAAAAATGACTGCCCTTACCTGAATTGAAGTCTCTCTTGTAGGAAGCCTCAGAGCTTGGGATTTAACTCCATTTCTGAAGTAAAACACGCAGCAGTGTAATCATCCATTGATCACACTCTGCTTTAGAAGAAGAAGCACACTCTTGCTTTCTAGAGTCTCTAAGACAGCAGGAAACGTGAGTGTGCTGAGAACAAAAGAACGGTGTTTCCTACACATACGGACCATATCTAGTCCAACTCTGCTTCTGAAACTCATACAAAGCACTGGTCCTCTAACATCCAATGCTTGTCTGTTAAGATGGGAAACGTGTGAGCTTCATGAACGATGTAGTTCGTTTGAGCAGAAAAGTGACTGCCGTTACCTGAAACAAAGTCTTGCTTGTAGGAAGACTCAGAGCCTGGGATTTAACTCCATTTCTGAAGTAAAACACACAGCAGTGTAATCATCCATTGATCACACTCTGCTTTAGAACAAGAAGCACGCTATTGCTTTCTAGAGTCTCTAAGACAGCAGGAAACGTTAGTGTGCTGAGAACAAAAGAACGGTGTTTCCTACACATACAGACCATATCTATTCCAACTCTTCTTCTGAAACAGATAGAATGCACTGGTCCTCTAACATCCAATGCTTGTCACTTAAGATGAGAAACGTGTGAGCTTCGTGAAAGATGTAGTTCATTTGAGCAGAAAAGTGACTGCCCTCACCTGAAAATAAGTCTTGCTTGTAGGGACTCAGAGCCTGGGATTTAACTCCTTTTCTGTAGTGAAACACACAGCATAGTTTTCATCCATGGATCACATTCTGCTTTAGAATGAGAAGCACGCTCTTGCTTTCTAGAGTTTCTAAGACAGCAGGAAATGTGAGTGTGCTGAGAACAAAAGAACAGAGTTTCCTACACATACGGACCATATCTAGTCCAAATCTGCTTCTTAAACTGATACAAAGCACTGACCCTCTAACATCCAATGCTTGTCTGTTAAGATGAGAAACGTGTGAGCTTTGTGAACGATATAGTTCCTTTGAACTGAAAAGTGACTGCTCTTACCTGAAAAGAAGTCTTTCTGGTAGGAAGACCCAGAGCCTGGGATTTAAGTCCATTTCTGAAGGGAAACACACAGCATAGTTCTCATTGATGGATCACACTCTGCTTTAGAGCAAGAAACACACTCTTGCTTTCTAGAGTCTCTAAGAGAGCAGGAAATGTGAGTGTGCCCAGAACAAAAGAACGGTGTTTCCTACACATACGGACCATATGTAGTCCAAATCTGCTTCTGAAACTGATACAAAGCACTGACCCTCTAACATCCAATGCTTGTCAGTTAAGATGAGAAACGTGTGAACTTCATGAACGATGTAGTTTGTTTGAGCAGAAAAGTGACTGCCCTTACCTGAATTGATGTCTTCCTTGTAGGAAGATTCAGAGCCTGGGATTTAACTCCATTTCTGAAGTAAAACACACAGCAGTGTTCTCATCCATTGATCACACTCTGCTTTAGAACAAGAAGCAAGCTCTTGCTTTCTAGAGTCTCTAAGAAAGCAGGAAACGTGATTTTGCTGAGAACAAAAGAACGGTGTTTCCTACAGATACGGATATTATATAGTCCAACTCTGCTTCTGAAACTGATACAAAGCACTGGTCCTCTAACATCCAATGCTTGTCTGTTAAGATGAGAAACATGTGAGCTTCCTGAACGATGTAGTTTGTTTGAGCTGAAAAGTGACTGCCCTTACCTGAAACGAAGTCTTGCCTGTAGGAAGACACAGAGCAAGGGATTTAACTCCATTTATGAAGGGAAACACACAGCATAGTTCTCATCCATGGATCACACTCTGCTTTAGAGCGAGAAGCATGCTCTTGCTTTCTAAAGTCTCTAAGACAGCAGGAAATCTGAGTGTGCCCAGAACAAAAGAATGGTGTTTCCTACACATACGGACTATATGTAGTCCAAAATTCTTCTGAAACTGATACAATGCACAGGTCCTCTAACATCCAATGCTTGTCAGTTAAAATGATAATCGTGTGATCTTCGTTAACGATGTAGTTCGTTTGAGCAGAAAAGTGACTGCCCTTACCTGAAACGAAGTCTTGCTTGTAGGGAGACTCATGGCCTGGGATTTAACTCCTTTTCTGAAGTGAAACACACAGCATAGTTTTCATCCATGGATCACACTCTGCTTTAGAACGAGAAGCAAGCTCTTGCTTCTAGAGTCTCTAAGACAGCAGGAAACGTGAGTGTGCTGAGAACAAAAGAACGGTGTTTCCTACACATACGGACCATATCTAGTCCAAATCTGCTTCTTAAACTGATACAAAGCACTGATCCTCTAACATCCAATGCTTGTCTGTTAAGATGAGAAACGTGTGAGCTTCATGAACGATGTAGTTCGTTTGAGCAGAAAAGTGACTGCCCTTACCTGAATTGAAGTCTTGCCTGTAGGAAGACTCAGAGCCTGGGATTTAACTCCATTTCTGAAGTAAAACACGCAGCAGTGTAATCATCCATTGATCACACTCTGCTTTAGAAGAAGAAGCACACTCTTGCTTTCTAGAGTCTCTAAGACAGCAGGAAACGTGATTTTGCTGAAGACAAAAGAACGGTGTTTCCTACACATACGGACTATAAGTAGTCCAAAACTTCTTCTGAAACAGATAGAATGCACTGGTCCTCTAACATCCAATGCTTGTCAGTTAAGATGAGAAACGTGTGTGCTTCGTGAAAGATGTAGTTCGTTTGAGCAGAAAAGTGACTGCCCTTTCCTGAAACGAAGTCTTGCTTGTAGGGAGACTCAGAGCCTGGGATTTAACTCCTTTTCTGAAGTGAAACACACAGCATAGTTCTCATCCATGGATCACACTCTGCTTTAGAGCGAGAAGCACACTCTTGCTTTCTAGAGTCTCTAATATAGCAGGAAATCTCAGTGTGCCCAGAACAAAAGAACGGTGTTTCCTACATATACGGACCATATGTAGTCCAAATCTGCTTCTGAAACTGATACAATGCACTGGTCCTCTAACATCCAATGCTTGTCAATTAAGATGAGAATCGTGTGATCTTCGTTAACGATGTAGTTCATTTGAGCAGAAAAGTGACTGCCCTTACCTGAAATGAAGTCTTGCTTGTAGAACGACTCAGAGCCTGGGATTTAACTCCATTTCTGAAGTGAAACACACAGCAGTGTTCTCATGCATTGATGACACTCTGCTTTAGAACAAGAAGCACGCTCTTGCTTTCTAGAGTCTCTAAGACAGCAGGAAACGTGAGTGTGCTGAGAACAAAAGAACGGTGTTTCCTACACATACGGTCCATATCTAGTCCAACTCTGATTCTTAAACTGATACAAAGCACTGGTCCTCTAACATCCAATGCTTGTCTTTTAAGATGAGAAATGTGTGAGCTCAGAGAACGATGTAGTTCGTTTGAGCTGAAAAGTGACTGCCCTTACCTGAATTGAAGTCTTGCTTGTAGGAAGACACAGAGATTGTTATTGAACTCCATTTCTGAAGGGAAACACACAGCATAGTTCTCATCCATGGATCACAATCTGCTTTAGAGCGAGAAGCATGCTCTTGCTTTCTAGATTCTCTAACACAGCAGGAAACGTGAGTGTGCTGAGAACAAAAGAACGGTGTTCCCTACACATACGGACCATATCTAGTCCAACTCTGTGTCTGAATCTCATACAAAGCACTGGTCCTCTAACACCCAATGCTTGTCAGTCAAGATGGGAAACGTGTGAGCTTCATGAACGATGTAGTTCGTTTGAGCAGAAAAGTGACTGCCCTTACCTTAAACGAAGTCATGCCTTTAGGAAGATTCAGAGCCTGGGATTTAACTCCATTTCTGAAGTGAAACACACAGCAGTGTTCTCATCCATTGATGACACTCTGCTTTAGAACAAGAAGCACGCTCTTGCTTTCTAGAGTCTCTAAGACAGCAGGAAACGTGAGTGTGCTGAGAACAAAAGAACGGTGTTTCCTACACATACGGACCATATCTAGTCCAACTCTGCCTCTGAAACTGATACAAAGCACTGACCACTAACATCCAATGCTTGTCAGTTAAGATGGAAAACGTGTGAGCTTCATGAACGATGTAGTTCCTTTAAACTGAAAAGTGACTACCCTTACCTGAAACGAAGTCTTGCTTGTAGGAAGACATAGAGCCAGGGATTTAACTCCATTTCTGAAGGGAAACACACAGCATAGTGTTCATCCATGGATCACACTGTGGTTAGAGCGAGAAGCACACTCTTGCTTTCTAGAGTCTCTAAGACAGCAGGAAATTTGAGTGTGCCCAGAACAATTGAACGGTGTTTCCTACACATATGGACCATATCCAGTCCAAATCTGCTTCTGAAACTGATATAAAGCATTGACCCTCTAACATCCAATGCTTGTCAGTTAAGATGAGAAACGTGTGAGCTCTGTGAACGATGTAGTTCGTTTGAGCAGAAAAGTGACTGTCCTTACCTGTAACCAAGTCTTGCTTGTACGAAGACTCAGAGCCTGGGATTTAACTCCATTTCTGAATTGAAATACACAGCAGTGTTCTATTCCATTGATCACACTCTGCTTTAGAATAAGAAGCACGCTCTTGCTTTTTAGAGTCTCTAAGACAGGAGGAAACGTGATTTTGCTGAGAACAAAAGAACGGAGTTTCCTACACATACGGACCATATCTAGTCCAACTCTGCGTCTGAATCTCATACAAAGCACTGGTCCTCTAACATCCCATGCTTGTCAGTTAAGATGAGAAACGAGTGAGCTTCATGAACGATGTAGTTCGTTTGAGCTGAAAAGTGACTGCCCCTACCTGAAACGAAGTCTTGCTTTTTAGGAAGACTCAGAGCCTGGGATTTAACTCCATTTCTGAAGTGAAACACACTGCGTGGTTCTCATCCATGGATCACACTCTGCTTTAGAGCAAGAAGCACACTCTTGCTTTCTAGAGTCTCTAAGACAGCAGGAAATCTGAGTGTGCCCAGAACCAAAGAACGGTGTTTCCTACACATACGGACTATATGTAGTCCAAAACTTCTTCTGAAACTGATAGAATGCACTGGTCCTCTAACATCCAATGCTTGTCAGTTAAGATGAGAAACGTGTGAGCATCGTGATAGATGTAGTTCGTTTGAGCAGAAAAGTGACTGCCCTTACCTGAAACGAAGTCTTGCTTGTAGGGAGACTCATGGCCTGGGATTTAACTCCTTTTCTGAAGTGAAACACACAGCATAGTTTTCATCCATGGATCACACTCTGCTTTAGAACGAGAAGCAAGCTCTTGCTTCTAGAGTCTCTAAGACAGCAGGAAACGTGAGTGTGCTGAGAACAAAAGAACGGTGTTTCCTACACATACGGACCATATCTAGTCCAAATCTGCTTCTTAAACTGATACAAAGCACTGATCCTCTAACATCCAATGCTTGTCTGTTAAGATGAGAAACGTGTGAGCTTCATGAACGATGTAGTTCGTTTGAGCAGAAAAGTGACTGCCCTTACCTGAATTGAAGTCTTGCCTGTAGGAAGACTCAGAGCCTGGGATTTAACTCCATTTCTGAAGTAAAACACGCAGCAGTGTAATCATCCATTGATCACACTCTGCTTTAGAAGAAGAAGCACACTCTTGCTTTCTAGAGTCTTTAAGACAGCAGGAAACGTGATTTTGCTGAGAACAAAAGAACGGTGTTTCCTACACATACGGACTATAAGTAGTCCAAAACTTCTTCTGAAACAGATAGAATGCACTGGTCCTCTAACATCCAATGCTTGTCAGTTAAGATGAGAAACGTGTGTGCTTCGTGAAAGATGTAGTTCGTTTGAGCAGAAAAGTGACTGCCCTTTCCTGAAACGAAGTCTTGCTTGTAGGGAGACTCAGAGCCTGGGATTTAACTCCTTTTCTGAAGTGAAACACACAGCATAGTTCTCATCCATGGATCACACTCTGCTTTAGAGCGAGAAGCACACTCTTGCTTTCTAGAGTCTCTAATATAGCATGAAATCTCAGTGTTCCCAGAACAAAAGAACGGTGTTTCCTACATATACGGACCATATGTAGTCCAAATCTGCTTCTGAAACTGATACAATGCACTGGTCCCTCTAACATCCAATGCTTGTCAATTAAGATGAGAATCGTGTGATCTTCGTTAACGATGTAGTTCATTTGAGCAGAAAAGTGACTGCCCTTACCTGAAATGAAGTCTTGCTTGTAGAACAACTCAGAGCCTGGGATTTAACTCCATTTCTGAAGTGAAACACACAGCAGTGTTCTCATGCATTGATGACACTCTGCTTTAGAACAAGAAGCACGCTCTTGCTTTCTAGAGTCTCTAAGACAGCAGGAAACGTGAGTGTGCTGAGAACAAAAGAACGGTGTTTCCTACACATACGGTCCATATCTAGTCCAACTCTGATTCTTAAACTGATACAAAGCACTGGTCCTCTAACATCCAATGCTTGTCTTTTAAGATGAGAAATGTGTGAGCTCAGAGAACGATGTAGTTCGTTTGAGCTGAAAAGTGACTGCCCTTACCTGAATTGAAGTCTTGCTTGTAGGAAGACACAGAGATTGTTATTGAACTCCATTTCTGAAGGGAAACACACAGCATAGTTCTCATCCATGGATCACAATCTGCTTTAGAGCGAGAAGCATGCTCTTGCTTTCTAGATTCTCTAACACAGCAGGAAACGTGAGTGTGCTGAGAACAAAAGAACGGTGTTCCCTACACATACGGACCATATCTAGTCCAACTCTGTGTCTGAATCTCATACAAAGCACTGGTCCTCTAACACCCAATGCTTGTCAGTCAAGATGGGAAACGTGTGAGCTTCATGAACGATGTAGTTCGTTTGAGCAGAAAAGTGACTGCCCTTACCTTAAACGAAGTCTTGCCTGTAGGAAGACTCAGAGCCTGGGATTTAACTCCATTTCTGAAGTGAAACACACAGCAGTGTTCTCATCCATTGATGACACTCTGCTTTAGAACAAGAAGCACGCTCTTGCTTTCTAGAGTCTCTAAGACAGCAGGAAACGTGAGTGTGCTGAGAACAAAAGAACGGTGTTTCCTACACATACGGACCATATCTAGTCCAACTCTGCCTCTGAAACTGATACAAAGCACTGACCACTAACATCCAATGCTTGTCAGTTAAGATGGAAAACGTGTGAGCTTCATGAACGATGTAGTTCCTTTAAACTGAAAAGTGACTACCCTTACCTGAAACGAAGTCTTGCTTGTAGGAAGACATAGAGCCAGGGATTTAACTCCATTTCTGAAGGGAAACACACAGCATAGTGTTCATCCATGGATCACACTGTGGTTAGAGCGAGAAGCACACTCTTGCTTTCTAGAGTCTCTAAGACAGCAGGAAATTTGAGTGTGCCCAGAACAATTGAACGGTGTTTCCTACACATATGGACCATATCCAGTCCAAATCTGCTTCTGAAACTGATATAAAGCATTGACCCTCTAACATCCAATGCTTGTCAGTTAAGATGAGAAACGTGTGAGCTCTGTGAACGATGTAGTTCGTTTGAGCAGAAAAGTGACTGTCCTTACCTGTAACCAAGTCTTGCTTGTACGAAGACTCAGAGCCTGGGATTTAACTCCATTTCTGAATTGAAATACACAGCAGTGTTCTATTCCATTGATCACACTCTGCTTTAGAATAAGAAGCACGTTCTTGCTTTTTAGAGTCTCTAAGACAGGAGGAAACGTGATTTTGCTGAGAACAAAAGAACGGAGTTTCCTACACATACGGACCATATCTAGTCCAACTCTGCGTCTGAATCTCATACAAAGCACTGGTCCTCTAACATCCCATGCTTGTCAGTTAAGATGAGAAACGAGTGAGCTTCATGAACGATGTAGTTCGTTTGAGCTGAAAAGTGACTGCCCCTACCTGAAACGAAGTCTTGCTTTTTAGGAAGACTCAGAGCCTGGGATTTAACTCCATTTCTGAAGTGAAACACACTGCGTGGTTCTCATCCATGGATCACACTCTGCTTTAGAGCAAGAAGCACACTCTTGCTTTCTAGAGTCTCTAAGACAGCAGGAAATCTGAGTGTGCCCAGAACCAAAGAACGGTGTTTCCTACACATACGGACTATATGTAGTCCAAAACTTCTTCTGAAACTGATAGAATGCACTGGTCCTCTAACATCCAATGCTTGTCAGTTAAGATGAGAAACGTGTGAGCATCGTGATAGATGTAGTTCGTTTGAGCAGAAAAGTGACTGCCCTTACCTGAAACGAAGTCTTGCTTGTAGGAAGACTCAGAGCCTGGGATTTAACTCCATTTCTGAAGGCAAACACACAGCATAGTTCTCATCCATGGATCACACTCTGCTTTAGAGCGAGAAGCACGCTCTTGCTTTCTAGAGTCTCTAAGACAGCAGGAAACGTGAGTGTGCTGAGAACAAAAGAACGGTGTTTCCTACACATACGGACCATATCTAGTCCAACTCATCTTCTGAAACTGATACAAAGCACTGGTCCTCTAACATCCAATGCTTGTCTGTTAAGATGAGAAACGGGTGAGCTTTATGAATGATATAGTTCCTTTTAACTGAAAAGTGACTGCCCTTACCCGAAAAGAAGTCTTGCTTGTAGGAAGACACAGAGCCTGGAATTTAGGTCCATTTCTGAAGGGAAACACATAGCATAGTTCTCATCCATGGATCACACTCTGCTTTAGAGTGAGAAATATGCTCTTGCTTTCTAAAGTCTCTAAGACAGCAGGAAATCTGAGTGTGCCCAGAACAAAAGAACGGTGTTTCCTACACATACGGACTATATGTAGTCCAAAACTTCTTCTCAAACTGATTCAATGCACTGGTCCTCTAACATCCAATGCTAGTCAGTTAAGATGATAATCGTGTGATCTTCGTTAATGATGTAGTTCGTTTGAGCAGAAAAGTGACTGCCCTTACCTGAAATGAAGTCTTGCTTGTAGGAAGACTCAGAGCCTGGGATTTAACTCCATTTCTAAAGGCAAACACACAGCATAGTTCTCATCCATGGATCAAACTCTGCTTTAGAGCGAGAAGCACGCTCTTGCTTTCTAGAGTCTCTAAGACAGCAGGAAACGTGAGTGTGCTGAGAACAAAAGAACGGTGTTTCCTACACATACGGACCATATCTAGCCCAACTCATCTTCTGAAACTGATACAAAGCACTGGTCCTCTAGCATCCAATGCTTGTCAGTTAAGATGGGAAAAGTGTAAGCTTCATGAACGATGTAGTTCGTTTGAGCAAAAAAGTGACTGCCCTTACCTTGAACGAAGTCTTGCTTGTACAAAGACTCAGAGCCTGGGATTTAACTCCATTTCTAAATTGAAACACACAGCAGTGTTCTCATCCATTGATCACACTCTGCTTTAGAATAAGAAGCACGCTCTTGCTTTTTAGAGTCTCTAAGACAGTAGGAAACGTGATTTTGCTGAGAACAAAAGAATGGTGTTTCCTACACATATGGACCATATCTAGTCCAAATCTGCTTCTGAAACTGATACAAAGTACTGACCCTCTAACATCCAATGCGCGTCAGTTAAGATGGGAAACGTGTGAGCTTCATGAACGATGTGGTTCATTTGAGCAGAAAAGTGACTGCCATACCTGAATTGAAGTCTTGCTTGTAGGAAGACTCAGAGCCTGGGATTTAACTCCATTTCTGAAGGCAAACACACAGCATAGTTCTCATCCATGGATCACACTCTGCTTTAGAGCGAGAAGCACGCTCTTTCTTTCTAGCGTCTCTAAGACAGCAGGAAACGTGAGTGTGCCCTGAACAAAAGAACGGTGTTTCCTACACATACGGACTATATGTAGTCCAAAACTTCTTCTGAAACAGATAGAATGCACTGGTCCTCTAATATCCAATGCTTGTCAGTTAAGATGAGAAACGTGTGTGCTTCGTGAAAGATGTAGTTCGTTTGAGCAGAAAAGTTACTGCCCTTACCTGAAACGAAGTCTTGCTTGTAGGGAGACTCAGAGCCTGGGATTTAACTCCATTTCTGAAGGCAAACACACAGCATAGTTCTCATCCATGGATCACACTCTGCTTTAGAGCGAGAAGCACGCTCTTGCTTTCTAGAGTCTCTAAGACAGCAGGAAACGTGAGTGTGCTGAGAACAAAAGAACGGTGTTTCCTACACATACGGACTATTTGTAGTCCAAAACTTCTTCTCAAACTGATACAATGCACTGGTCCTCTAACATCCAATGCTAGTCAGTTAAGATGATAATCGTGTGATCTTCATTAACGATGTAGTTCGTTTGAGCAGAAGAGTGACTGCCCTTACCTGAAATGAAGTCTTGCTTGTAGGAAGACTCAGAGCCTGGGATTTAACTCCATTTCTGAAGTGAAACACACAGCAGTGTTCTCATCCATTGATGACCCTCTGCTTTAGAACAAGAAGCACGCTCTTGCTTTCTAGAGTCTCTAAGACAGCAGGAAACGTGAGTGGGCTGAGAACAAAAGAACAGTATTTGTACACATACGGACCAAATCTAGTCCAACTTTGCTTCTTAAACTGATACAAAGCACTGGTCCTCTAACATCCAATGCTTGTCTGTTAAGATGAGAAATGTGTGAGCTCAGTGAACGATGTTGTTCGTTTGAGCTGAAAAGTGAATGCCCTTACCTGAAATGAAGTCTTGCTTGTAGGAAGACACAGAGATTGGGATTTAACTCCATTTCTGAAGGGAAACACACAGCATAGTTCTCATCCATGGATCACAATCTGCTTTAGAGCGAGAAGCACGCTCTTGCTTTCTAGAGTCTCTAACACAGCAGGAAACGTGAGTGTGCTGAGAAAAAAAGAATGGTGTTTCCTACACATACGGACCATATCTAGTCCAACTCTGCTTCTGAAACTGATACAAAGCACTGGTCCTCTAGCATCCAATTTTGTCAGTTAAGATGAGAAACGTGTGAGCTTTGTGAATGATGTAGTTCCTTTGAACTGAAAAGTGACTACCCTTACCTGAAACGAAGTCTTGCTTGTAGGAAGACACAGAGCCTGGGATTTAACTCCATTTCTTAAGAGAAACACAAAGCATAGTATTCATCCATGGATCACACTGTGGTTAGAGCGAGAAGCACACTCTTGCTTTCTAGAGTCTCTAAGACAGCAGGAAATTTGAGTGTGCCCAGAACAATAGAACGGTGTTTCCTACACACGGACCATATCCAGTCCAAATATGCTTCTGAAACTGATATTAAGCATTGACCCTCTAACATCCAATGCTTGTCAGTTAAGATGAGAAACGTGTGAGCTCTGTGAACATTGTAGTTCGTTTAAGCAGAAAAGTGACTGTCCTTACCTGAAACGAAGTCTTGCTTGTGGGAAGACTCAGAGCCTGGGATTTAACTCCATTTCTGAAGGCAAACACACAGCATAGTTCTCATCCATGGATCACACTCTGCTTTAGATCGAGAAGCACGCTGTTGCTTTCTAGAGTCTCTGAGACAGGAGGAAACATGATTTTGCTGAGAACAAAAGAACGGAGTTTCCTACACATACGGACCATATCTAGTCCAAATCTGCTTCTGAAACTGATACAAAGCACTGGTCCTCTAACATCCAATGCTTGTCAGTTAAGATGGGAAACGTGTAAGCTTCATGAACGATGTAGTTCGTTTGAGCAAAAAAGTGACTGCCCTTACCTTAAACGAAGTGTTGCTTGTACGAAGACTCAGAGCCTGGGATTTAACTCCATTTCTGAATTGAAACACACAGCAGTGTTCTCATCCATTGATCACACTCTGCTTTAGAATAAAAAGCACGCTCTTGCTTTTTACAGTCTCTAAGACAGGAGGAAACGTGATTTTGCTGAGAACAAAAGAACGGAGTTTCCTACACATTCGGACCATATCTAGTCCAAATCTGCTTCTGAAACTGATACAAAGCACTGACCCTCTAACATCCAATGCTTGTCAGTTAAGATGGGAAACGTGTGAGCTTCATGAACGATGTAGTTCATTTGAGCAGAGAAGTGACTGCCCTTACCTGAAACGAAGTCTTGCTTGTAGGAAGACTCAGAGCCTGGGATTTAACTCCATTTCTGAAGGCAAACACACAGCATAGTTCTCATCCATGGATCACACTCTGCTTTAGAGCGAGAAGCACGCTCTTGCTTTCTAGATTCTCTAAGACAGCAGGAAACGTGAGTGTGCTGAGAACAAAAGAACGGTGTTTACTACACATACAAGCCATATATAGTCCAACTCTGCTTCTGAAACTGATACAAAGCACTGGTCCTCTAACATCCAATGCTTGTCAGTTAAGATGAGAAACGTGTGAGCTCTGTGAACGATGTATTTCCTTTGAGCAGAAAAGTGACTGTCCTTACCTGAAACGAAGTCTTGCTTGTAGGAAGACTCAGAGCCTGGGATTTAACTCCATTTCTGAAGTGAAACACACTGCGTGGTTCTCATCCATGGATCACACTCTGCTTTAGAGCAAGAAGCACACTCTTGCTTTCTAGAGTCTCTAAGACAGCAGGAAATCTGAGTGTGCCCAGAACCAAAGAACGGTGTTTCCTACACATACGGACTATATGTAGTCCAAAACTTCTTCTGAAACTGATAGAATGCACTGGTCCTCTAACATCCAATGCTTGTCAGTTAAGATGAGAAACGTGTGAGCATCGTGATAGATGTAGTTCGTTTGAGCAGAAAAGTGACTGCCCTTACCTGAAAC
Organism: Onychomys leucogaster; assembly: GCA_949786385.1. Taxonomy (NCBI): domain Eukaryota; kingdom Metazoa; phylum Chordata; class Mammalia; order Rodentia; family Cricetidae; genus Onychomys; species Onychomys leucogaster. The sequence goes on along the minus strand of CATKUP010000128.1, from coordinate 1,126,085 downwards.
GAAGTCTTGCTTGTAGGGAGACTCATGGCCTGGGATTTAACTCCTTTTCTGAAGTGAAACACACAGCATAGTTTTCATCCATGGATCACACTCTGCTTTAGAACGAGAAGCAAGCTCTTGCTTCTAGAGTCTCTAAGACAGCAGGAAACGTGAGTGTGCTGAGAACAAAAGAACGGTGTTTCCTACACATACGGACCATATCTAGTCCAAATCTGCTTCTTAAACTGATACAAAGCACTGATCCTCTAACATCCAATGCTTGTCTGTTAAGATGAGAAACGTGTGAGCTTCATGAACGATGTAGTTCGTTTGAGCAGAAAAGTGACTGCCCTTACCTGAATTGAAGTCTTGCCTGTAGGAAGACTCAGAGCCTGGGATTTAACTCCATTTCTGAAGTAAAACACGCAGCAGTGTAATCATCCATTGATCACACTCTGCTTTAGAAGAAGAAGCACACTCTTGCTTTCTAGAGTCTTTAAGACAGCAGGAAACGTGATTTTGCTGAGAACAAAAGAACGGTGTTTCCTACACATACGGACTATAAGTAGTCCAAAACTTCTTCTGAAACAGATAGAATGCACTGGTCCTCTAACATCCAATGCTTGTCAGTTAAGATGAGAAACGTGTGTGCTTCGTGAAAGATGTAGTTCGTTTGAGCAGAAAAGTGACTGCCCTTTCCTGAAACGAAGTCTTGCTTGTAGGGAGACTCAGAGCCTGGGATTTAACTCCTTTTCTGAAGTGAAACACACAGCATAGTTCTCATCCATGGATCACACTCTGCTTTAGAGCGAGAAGCACACTCTTGCTTTCTAGAGTCTCTAATATAGCAGGAAATCTCAGTGTGCCCAGAACAAAAGAACGGTGTTTCCTACATATACGGACCATATGTAGTCCAAATCTGCTTCTGAAACTGATACAATGCACTGGTCCTCTAACATCCAATGCTTGTCAATTAAGATGAGAATCGTGTGATCTTCGTTAACGATGTAGTTCATTTGAGCAGAAAAGTGACTGCCCTTACCTGAAATGAAGTCTTGCTTGTAGAACGACTCAGAGCCTGGGATTTAACTCCATTTCTGAAGTGAAACACACAGCAGTGTTCTCATGCATTGATGACACTCTGCTTTAGAACAAGAAGCACGCTCTTGCTTTCTAGAGTCTCTAAGACAGCAGGAAACGTGAGTGTGCTGAGAACAAAAGAACGGTGTTTCCTACACATACGGTCCATATCTAGTCCAACTCTGATTCTTAAACTGATACAAAGCACTGGTCCTCTAACATCCAATGCTTGTCTTTTAAGATGAGAAATGTGTGAGCTCAGAGAACGATGTAGTTCGTTTGAGCTGAAAAGTGACTGCCCTTACCTGAATTGAAGTCTTGCTTGTAGGAAGACACAGAGATTGTTATTGAACTCCATTTCTGAAGGGAAACACACAGCATAGTTCTCATCCATGGATCACAATCTGCTTTAGAGCGAGAAGCATGCTCTTGCTTTCTAGATTCTCTAACACAGCAGGAAACGTGAGTGTGCTGAGAACAAAAGAACGGTGTTCCCTACACATACGGACCATATCTAGTCCAACTCTGTGTCTGAATCTCATACAAAGCACTGGTCCTCTAACACCCAATGCTTGTCAGTCAAGATGGGAAACGTGTGAGCTTCATGAACGATGTAGTTCGTTTGAGCAGAAAAGTGACTGCCCTTACCTTAAACGAAGTCTTGCCTGTAGGAAGACTCAGAGCCTGGGATTTAACTCCATTTCTGAAGTGAAACACACAGCAGTGTTCTCATCCATTGATGACACTCTGCTTTAGAACAAGAAGCACGCTCTTGCTTTCTAGAGTCTCTAAGACAGCAGGAAACGTGAGTGTGCTGAGAACAAAAGAACGGTGTTTCCTACACATACGGACCATATCTAGTCCAACTCTGCCTCTGAAACTGATACAAAGCACTGACCACTAACATCCAATGCTTGTCAGTTAAGATGGAAAACGTGTGAGCTTCATGAACGATGTAGTTCCTTTAAACTGAAAAGTGACTACCCTTACCTGAAACGAAGTCTTGCTTGTAGGAAGACATAGAGCCAGGGATTTAACTCCATTTCTGAAGGGAAACACACAGCATAGTGTTCATCCATGGATCACACTGTGGTTAGAGCGAGAAGCACACTCTTGCTTTCTAGAGTCTCTAAGACAGCAGGAAATTTGAGTGTGCCCAGAACAATTGAACGGTGTTTCCTACACATATGGACCATATCCAGTCCAAATCTGCTTCTGAAACTGATATAAAGCATTGACCCTCTAACATCCAATGCTTGTCAGTTAAGATGAGAAACGTGTGAGCTCTGTGAACGATGTAGTTCGTTTGAGCAGAAAAGTGACTGTCCTTACCTGTAACCAAGTCTTGCTTGTACGAAGACTCAGAGCCTGGGATTTAACTCCATTTCTGAATTGAAATACACAGCAGTGTTCTATTCCATTGATCACACTCTGCTTTAGAATAAGAAGCACGTTCTTGCTTTTTAGAGTCTCTAAGACAGGAGGAAACGTGATTTTGCTGAGAACAAAAGAACGGAGTTTCCTACACATACGGACCATATCTAGTCCAACTCTGCGTCTGAATCTCATACAAAGCACTGGTCCTCTAACATCCCATGCTTGTCAGTTAAGATGAGAAACGAGTGAGCTTCATGAACGATGTAGTTCGTTTGAGCTGAAAAGTGACTGCCCCTACCTGAAACGAAGTCTTGCTTTTTAGGAAGACTCAGAGCCTGGGATTTAACTCCATTTCTGAAGTGAAACACACTGCGTGGTTCTCATCCATGGATCACACTCTGCTTTAGAGCAAGAAGCACACTCTTGCTTTCTAGAGTCTCTAAGACAGCAGGAAATCTGAGTGTGCCCAGAACCAAAGAACGGTGTTTCCTACACATACGGACTATATGTAGTCCAAAACTTCTTCTGAAACTGATAGAATGCACTGGTCCTCTAACATCCAATGCTTGTCAGTTAAGATGAGAAACGTGTGAGCATCGTGATAGATGTAGTTCGTTTGAGCAGAAAAGTGACTGCCCTTACCTGAAACGAAGTCTTGCTTGTAGGAAGACTCAGAGCCTGGGATTTAACTCCATTTCTGAAGGCAAACACACAGCATAGTTCTCATCCATGGATCACACTCTGCTTTAGAGCGAGAAGCACGCTCTTGCTTTCTAGAGTCTCTAAGACAGCAGGAAACGTGAGTGTGCTGAGAACAAAAGAACGGTGTTTCCTACACATACGGACCATATCTAGTCCAACTCATCTTCTGAAACTGATACAAAGCACTGGTCCTCTAACATCCAATGCTTGTCTGTTAAGATGAGAAACGGGTGAGCTTTATGAATGATATAGTTCCTTTTAACTGAAAAGTGACTGCCCTTACCCGAAAAGAAGTCTTGCTTGTAGGAAGACACAGAGCCTGGAATTTAGGTCCATTTCTGAAGGGAAACACATAGCATAGTTCTCATCCATGGATCACACTCTGCTTTAGAGTGAGAAATATGCTCTTGCTTTCTAAAGTCTCTAAGACAGCAGGAAATCTGAGTGTGCCCAGAACAAAAGAACGGTGTTTCCTACACATACGGACTATATGTAGTCCAAAACTTCTTCTCAAACTGATTCAATGCACTGGTCCTCTAACATCCAATGCTAGTCAGTTAAGATGATAATCGTGTGATCTTCGTTAATGATGTAGTTCGTTTGAGCAGAAAAGTGACTGCCCTTACCTGAAATGAAGTCTTGCTTGTAGGAAGACTCAGAGCCTGGGATTTAACTCCATTTCTAAAGGCAAACACACAGCATAGTTCTCATCCATGGATCAAACTCTGCTTTAGAGCGAGAAGCACGCTCTTGCTTTCTAGAGTCTCTAAGACAGCAGGAAACGTGAGTGTGCTGAGAACAAAAGAACGGTGTTTCCTACACATACGGACCATATCTAGCCCAACTCATCTTCTGAAACTGATACAAAGCACTGGTCCTCTAGCATCCAATGCTTGTCAGTTAAGATGGGAAAAGTGTAAGCTTCATGAACGATGTAGTTCGTTTGAGCAAAAAAGTGACTGCCCTTACCTTGAACGAAGTCTTGCTTGTACAAAGACTCAGAGCCTGGGATTTAACTCCATTTCTAAATTGAAACACACAGCAGTGTTCTCATCCATTGATCACACTCTGCTTTAGAATAAGAAGCACGCTCTTGCTTTTTAGAGTCTCTAAGACAGTAGGAAACGTGATTTTGCTGAGAACAAAAGAATGGTGTTTCCTACACATATGGACCATATCTAGTCCAAATCTGCTTCTGAAACTGATACAAAGTACTGACCCTCTAACATCCAATGCGCGTCAGTTAAGATGGGAAACGTGTGAGCTTCATGAACGATGTGGTTCATTTGAGCAGAAAAGTGACTGCCATACCTGAATTGAAGTCTTGCTTGTAGGAAGACTCAGAGCCTGGGATTTAACTCCATTTCTGAAGGCAAACACACAGCATAGTTCTCATCCATGGATCACACTCTGCTTTAGAGCGAGAAGCACGCTCTTTCTTTCTAGCATCTCTAAGACAGCAGGAAACGTGAGTGTGCCCTGAACAAAAGAACGGTGTTTCCTACACATACGGACTATATGTAGTCCAAAACTTCTTCTGAAACAGATAGAATGCACTGGTCCTCTAATATCCAATGCTTGTCAGTTAAGATGAGAAACGTGTGTGCTTCGTGAAAGATGTAGTTCGTTTGAGCAGAAAAGTTACTGCCCTTACCTGAAACGAAGTCTTGCTTGTAGGGAGACTCAGAGCCTGGGATTTAACTCCATTTCTGAAGGCAAACACACAGCATAGTTCTCATCCATGGATCACACTCTGCTTTAGAGCGAGAAGCACGCTCTTGCTTTCTAGAGTCTCTAAGACAGCAGGAAACGTGAGTGTGCTGAGAACAAAAGAACGGTGTTTCCTACACATACGGACTATTTGTAGTCCAAAACTTCTTCTCAAACTGATACAATGCACTGGTCCTCTAACATCCAATGCTAGTCAGTTAAGATGATAATCGTGTGATCTTCATTAACGATGTAGTTCGTTTGAGCAGAAGAGTGACTGCCCTTACCTGAAATGAAGTCTTGCTTGTAGGAAGACTCAGAGCCTGGGATTTAACTCCATTTCTGAAGTGAAACACACAGCAGTGTTCTCATCCATTGATGACCCTCTGCTTTAGAACAAGAAGCACGCTCTTGCTTTCTAGAGTCTCTAAGACAGCAGGAAACGTGAGTGGGCTGAGAACAAAAGAACAGTATTTGTACACATACGGACCAAATCTAGTCCAACTTTGCTTCTTAAACTGATACAAAGCACTGGTCCTCTAACATCCAATGCTTGTCTGTTAAGATGAGAAATGTGTGAGCTCAGTGAACGATGTTGTTCGTTTGAGCTGAAAAGTGAATGCCCTTACCTGAAATGAAGTCTTGCTTGTAGGAAGACACAGAGATTGGGATTTAACTCCATTTCTGAAGGGAAACACACAGCATAGTTCTCATCCATGGATCACAATCTGCTTTAGAGCGAGAAGCACGCTCTTGCTTTCTAGAGTCTCTAACACAGCAGGAAACGTGAGTGTGCTGAGAAAAAAAGAATGGTGTTTCCTACACATACGGACCATATCTAGTCCAACTCTGCTTCTGAAACTGATACAAAGCACTGGTCCTCTAGCATCCAATTTTGTCAGTTAAGATGAGAAACGTGTGAGCTTTGTGAATGATGTAGTTCCTTTGAACTGAAAAGTGACTACCCTTACCTGAAACGAAGTCTTGCTTGTAGGAAGACACAGAGCCTGGGATTTAACTCCATTTCTTAAGAGAAACACAAAGCATAGTATTCATCCATGGATCACACTGTGGTTAGAGCGAGAAGCACACTCTTGCTTTCTAGAGTCTCTAAGACAGCAGGAAATTTGAGTGTGCCCAGAACAATAGAACGGTGTTTCCTACACACGGACCATATCCAGTCCAAATATGCTTCTGAAACTGATATTAAGCATTGACCCTCTAACATCCAATGCTTGTCAGTTAAGATGAGAAACGTGTGAGCTCTGTGAACATTGTAGTTCGTTTAAGCAGAAAAGTGACTGTCCTTACCTGAAACGAAGTCTTGCTTGTGGGAAGACTCAGAGCCTGGGATTTAACTCCATTTCTGAAGGCAAACACACAGCATAGTTCTCATCCATGGATCACACTCTGCTTTAGATCGAGAAGCACGCTGTTGCTTTCTAGAGTCTCTGAGACAGGAGGAAACATGATTTTGCTGAGAACAAAAGAACGGAGTTTCCTACACATACGGACCATATCTAGTCCAAATCTGCTTCTGAAACTGATACAAAGCACTGGTCCTCTAACATCCAATGCTTGTCAGTTAAGATGGGAAACGTGTAAGCTTCATGAACGATGTAGTTCGTTTGAGCAAAAAAGTGACTGCCCTTACCTTAAACGAAGTGTTGCTTGTACGAAGACTCAGAGCCTGGGATTTAACTCCATTTCTGAATTGAAACACACAGCAGTGTTCTCATCCATTGATCACACTCTGCTTTAGAATAAAAAGCACGCTCTTGCTTTTTACAGTCTCTAAGACAGGAGGAAACGTGATTTTGCTGAGAACAAAAGAACGGAGTTTCCTACACATTCGGACCATATCTAGTCCAAATCTGCTTCTGAAACTGATACAAAGCACTGACCCTCTAACATCCAATGCTTGTCAGTTAAGATGGGAAACGTGTGAGCTTCATGAACGATGTAGTTCATTTGAGCAGAGAAGTGACTGCCCTTACCTGAAACGAAGTCTTGCTTGTAGGAAGACTCAGAGCCTGGGATTTAACTCCATTTCTGAAGGCAAACACACAGCATAGTTCTCATCCATGGATCACACTCTGCTTTAGAGCGAGAAGCACGCTCTTGCTTTCTAGATTCTCTAAGACAGCAGGAAACGTGAGTGTGCTGAGAACAAAAGAACGGTGTTTACTACACATACAAGCCATATATAGTCCAACTCTGCTTCTGAAACTGATACAAAGCACTGGTCCTCTAACATCCAATGCTTGTCAGTTAAGATGAGAAACGTGTGAGCTCTGTGAACGATGTATTTCCTTTGAGCAGAAAAGTGACTGTCCTTACCTGAAACGAAGTCTTGCTTGTAGGAAGACTCAGAGCCTGGGATTTAACTCCATTTCTGAAGGCAAACACACAGCATAGTTCTCATCCATGGATCACACTCTGCTTTAGAGCGAGAAGCACGCTCTTGCTTTCTAGATTCTCTAAGACAGCAGGAAACGTGAGTGTGCCCAGAACAAAAGAACGGTGTTTCCTACACATACGGACTATATGTAGTCCAAAACTTCTTCTGAAACAGATAGAATGCACTGGTCCTCTAATATCCAATGCTTGTCAGTTAAGATGAGAAACGTGTGTGCTTCGTGAAAGATGTAGTTCGTTTGAGCAGAAAAGTGACTGCCCTTACCTGAAACAAAGTCTTGGTTGTAGGGAGACTCAGAGACTGGGATTTAACTCCTTTTCTGAAGTGAAACACACAGCATAGTTTTCATCCATGGATCACACTCTGCTTTAGAACGAGAAGCACGCTCTTGCTTTCTAGAGTCTCTAAGACAGCAGGAAACGTGAGTGTGCTGAGAACAAAAGAACGGTGTTTCCTCCACATACGGACCATATCTAGTCCAAATCTGCTTCTTAAACTGAATCAAAGCACTGGTCCTCTAACATCCAATGCTTGTCTGTTAAGATGAGAAACGGGTGAGCTTTGTGAATGATATAGTTCCTTTGAACTGAAAAGTGACTGCCCTTACCCGAAAAGAAGTCTTGCTTGTAGGAAGACACAGAGCCTGGGATTTAGGTCCATTTCTGAAGGGAAACACATAGCATAGTTCTCATCCATGGATCACACTCTGCTTTAGAGCGAGAAATATGCTCTTGCTTTCTAAAGTCTCTAAGACAGCAGGAAATCTGAGTGTGCCCAGAACAAAAGAACGGTGTTTCCTACACATACGGACTATATGTAGTCCAAAACTTCTTCTCAAACTGATACAATGCACTGGTCCTCTAACATCCAATGCTAGTCAGTTAAGATGATAATCGTGTGATCTTCGTTAATGATGTAGTTCGTTTGAGCAGAAAAGTGACTGCCCTTACCTGAAATGAAGTCTTGCTTGTAGGAAGACACAGAGCCTGGGATTTAACTCCATTTCTGAAGGGAAACACACAGCATAGCATTCATCCATGGATCACACTGTGGATAGAGCGAGAAGCACACTCTTCCTTCTAGAGTCTCTAAGACAGCAGGAAATTTGAGTGTGCCCAGAACAATAGAACGGTGTTTCCTACACATATGGACCATATCTAGTCCAACTCTTCTTCTGAAACTGATACAAAGCACTGGTCCTCTAACATCCAATGCTTGTCAATTAAGATGGGAAACGTGTGAGCTTCATGAACGATGTAGTTCGTTTGAGCAGAGAAGTGACTGTCCTTACCTGAAACGAAGTCTTGCTTGTAGGAAGACTCAGAGCCTGGGATTTAACTCCATTTCTAAAGGCAAACACACAGCATAGTTCTCATCCATGGATCACACTCTGCTTTAGAGTGAGAAGCACGCTCTTGCTTTCTAGAGTCTCTAAGACAGCAGGAAACGTGAGTGTGCTGAGAACAAAAGAACGGTGTTTCCTACACATACGGACCATATCTAGTCCAACTCTTCTTCTGAAACTGATACAAAGCACTGGTCCTCTAACATCCAATGCTTGTCAATTAAGATGGGAAACGTGTGAGCTTCATGAACGATGTAGTTCATTTGAGCAAAAAAGTGACTGCCCTTACCTTAAACGAAGTCTTGCTTGGACGAAGACTCAGAGCCTGGGATTTAACTCCATTTCTGAATTGAAACACATAGCAGTGTTCTCATCCCTTGATCACACTCTGCTTTAGAATAAGAAGCACGCTCTTGCTTTTTAGAGTCTCTGAGACAGGAGGAAACGTGATTTTGCTGAGAACAAAAGAACGGAGATTCCTACACATACGGACCATATCTAGTCCAAATCTGCTTCTGAAACTGATACAAAGCACTGATCCTCTAACATCCAATGCTTGTCAGTTAAGATGGGAAACGTGTAAGCTTCATGAACGATGTAGTTCGTTTGAGCAAAAAAGTGACTGCCCTTACCTTAAACGAAGTGTTGCTTGTACGAAGACTCAGAGCCTGGGATTTAACTCCATTTCTGAATTGAAACACACAGCAGTGTTCTCATCCATTGATCACACTCTGCTTTAGAATAAAAAGCACGCCCTTGCTTTTTAGAGTCTCTAAGACAGGAGGAAACGTGATTTTGCTGAGAACAAAAGAACGGAGTTTCCTACACATACGGACCATATCTAGTCCAAATCTGCTTCTGAAACTGATACAAAGCACTGACCCTCTAACATCCAATGCTTGTCAGTTAAGATGGGAAACGTGTGAGCTTCATGAACGATGTAGTTCATTTGAGCAGAGAAGTGACTGCCTTACCTGAATTAAAGTCTTGCTTGTAGGAAGACTCAGAGCCTGGGATTTAACTCCATTTCTGAAGGCAAACACACAGCATAGTTCTCATCCATGGATCACACTCTGCTTTAGAGCGAGAAGCACGCTCTTGCTTTCTAGATTCTCTAAGACAGCAGGAAACGTGAGTGTGCTGAGAACAAAAGAACGGTGTTTACTACACATACAGACCATATATAGTCCAACTCTGCTTCTGAAACTGATACAAAGCACTGGTCCTCTAACATCCAATGCTTGTCAGTTAAGATGAGAAACGTGTGAGCTCTGTGAACGATGTAGTTCCTTTGAGCAGAAAAGTGACTGTCCTTACCTGAAACGAAGTCTTGCTTGTAGGAAGACTCAGAGCCTGGGATTTAACTCCATTTCTGAAGGCAAACACACAGCATAGTTCTCATCCATGGATCACACTCTGCTTTAGAGCGAGAAGCACGCTCTTGCTTTCTAGATTCTCTAAGACAGCAGGAAACGTGAGTGTGCCCAGAACAAAAGAACGGTGTTTCCTACACATACGGACTATATGTAGTCCAAAACTTCTTCTGAAACAGATAGAATGCACTGGTCCTCTAATATCCAATGCTTGTCAGTTAAGATGAGAAACGTGTGTGCTTCGTGAAAGATGTAGTTCGTTTGAGCAGAAAAGTGACTGCCCTTACCTGAAACGAAGTCTTGCTTGTAGGGAGACTCAGAGCCTGGGATTTAACTCCTTTTCTGAAGTGAAACACACAGCATAGTTTTCATCCATGGATCACACTCTGCTTTAGAACGAGAAGCACGCTCTTGCTTTCTAGAGTCTCTAAGACAGCAGGAAACGTGAGTGTGCTGAGAACAAAAGAACGGTGTTTCCTACACATACGGACCATATCTAGTCCAAATCTGCTTCTTAAACTGAATCAAAGCACTGGTCCTCTAACATCCAATGCTTGTCTGTTAAGATGAGAAACGGGTGAGCTTTGTGAATGATATAGTTCCTTTGAACTGAAAAGTGACTGCCCTTACCCGAAAAGAAGTCTTGCTTGTAGGAAGACACAGAGCCTGGGATTTAGGTCCATTTCTGAAGGGAAACACATAGCATAGTTCTCATCCATGGATCACACTCTGCTTTAGAGCGAGAAATATGCTCTTGCTTTCTAAAGTCTCTAAGACAGCAGGAAATCTGAGTGTGCCCAGAACAAAAGAACGGTGTTTCCTACACATACGGACTATATGTAGTCCAAAACTTCTTCTCAAACTGATACAATGCACTGGTCCTCTAACATCCAATGCTAGTCAGTTAAGATGATAATCGTGTGATCTTCGTTAATGATGTAGTTCGTTTGAGCAGAAAAGTGACTGCCCTTACCTGAAATGAAGTCTTGCTTGTAGGAAGACACAGAGCCTGGGATTTAACTCCATTTCTGAAGGGAAACACACAGCATAGCATTCATCCATGGATCACACTGTGGATAGAGCGAGAAGCACACTCTTCCTTCTAGAGTCTCTAAGACAGCAGGAAATTTGAGTGTGCCCAGAACAATAGAACGGTGTTTCCTACACATATGGACCATATCTAGTCCAACTCTTCTTCTGAAACTGATACAAAGCACTGGTCCTCTAACATCCAATGCTTGTCAATTAAGATGGGAAACGTGTGAGCTTCATGAACGATGTAGTTCGTTTGAGCAGAGAAGTGACTGTCCTTACCTGAAACGAAGTCTTGCTTGTAGGAAGACTCAGAGCCTGGGATTTAACTCCATTTCTAAAGGCAAACACACAGCATAGTTCTCATCCATGGATCACACTCTGCTTTAGAGTGAGAAGCACGCTCTTGCTTTCTAGAGTCTCTAAGACAGCAGGAAACGTGAGTGTGCTGAGAACAAAAGAACGGTGTTTCCTACACATACGGACCATATCTAGTCCAACTCTTCTTCTGAAACTGATACAAAGCACTGGTCCTCTAACATCCAATGCTTGTCAATTAAGATGGGAAACGTGTGAGCTTCATGAACGATGTAGTTCATTTGAGCAAAAAAGTGACTGCCCTTACCTTAAACGAAGTCTTGCTTGGACGAAGACTCAGAGCCTGGGATTTAACTCCATTTCTGAATTGAAACACATAGCAGTGTTCTCATCCCTTGATCACACTCTGCTTTAGAATAAGAAGCACGCTCTTGCTTTTTAGAGTCTCTGAGACAGGAGGAAACGTGATTTTGCTGAGAACAAAAGAACGGAGATTCCTACACATACGGACCATATCTAGTCCAAATCTGCTTCTGAAACTGATACAAAGCACTGATCCTCTAACATCCAATGCTTGTCAGTTAAGATGGGAAACGTGTAAGCTTCATGAACGATGTAGTTCGTTTGAGCAAAAAAGTGACTGCCCTTACCTTAAACGAAGTGTTGCTTGTACGAAGACTCAGAGCCTGGGATTTAACTCCATTTCTGAATTGAAACACACAGCAGTGTTCTCATCCATTGATCACACTCTGCTTTAGAATAAAAAGCACGCCCTTGCTTTTTAGAGTCTCTAAGACAGGAGGAAACGTGATTTTGCTGAGAACAAAAGAACGGAGTTTCCTACACATACGGACCATATCTAGTCCAAATCTGCTTCTGAAACTGATACAAAGCACTGACCCTCTAACATCCAATGCTTGTCAGTTAAGATGGGAAACGTGTGAGCTTCATGAACGATGTAGTTCATTTGAGCAGAGAAGTGACTGCCTTACCTGAATTAAAGTCTTGCTTGTAGGAAGACTCAGAGCCTGGGATTTAACTCCATTTCTGAAGGCAAACACACAGCATAGTTCTCATCCATGGATCACACTCTGCTTTAGAGCGAGAAGCACGCTCTTGCTTTCTAGATTCTCTAAGACAGCAGGAAACGTGAGTGTGCTGAGAACAAAAGAACGGTGTTTACTACACATACAGACCATATATAGTCCAACTCTGCTTCTGAAACTGATACAAAGCACTGGTCCTCTAACATCCAATGCTTGTCAGTTAAGATGAGAAACGTGTGAGCTCTGTGAACGATGTAGTTCCTTTGAGCAGAAAAGTGACTGTCCTTACCTGAAACGAAGTCTTGCTTGTAGGAAGACTCAGAGCCTGGGATTTAACTCCATTTCTGAAGGCAAACACACAGCATAGTTCTCATCCATGGATCACACTCTGCTTTAGAGCGAGAAGCACGCTCTTGCTTTCTAGATTCTCTAAGACAGCAGGAAACGTGAGTGTGCCCAGAACAAAAGAACGGTGTTTCCTACACATACGGACTATATGTAGTCCAAAACTTCTTCTGAAACAGATAGAATGCACTGGTCCTCTAATATCCAATGCTTGTCAGTTAAGATGAGAAACGTGTGTGCTTCGTGAAAGATGTAGTTCGTTTGAGCAGAAAAGTGACTGCCCTTACCTGAAACGAAGTCTTGCTTGTAGGGAGACTCAGAGCCTGGGATTTAACTCCTTTTCTGAAGTGAAACACACAGCATAGTTTTCATCCATGGATCACACTCTGCTTTAGAACGAGAAGCACGCTCTTGCTTTCTAGAGTCTCTAAGACAGCAGGAAACGTGAGTGTGCTGAGAACAAAAGAACGGTGTTTCCTACACATACGGACCATATCTAGTCCAAATCTGCTTCTTAAACTGAATCAAAGCACTGGTCCTCTAACATCCAATGCTTGTCTGTTAAGATGAGAAACGGGTGAGCTTTGTGAATGATATAGTTCCTTTGAACTGAAAAGTGACTGCCCTTACCCGAAAAGAAGTCTTGCTTGTAGGAAGACACAGAGCCTGGGATTTAGGTCCATTTCTGAAGGGAAACACATAGCATAGTTCTCATCGATGGATCACACTCTGCTTTAGAGCGAGAAATATGCTCTTGCTTTCTAAAGTCTCTAAGACAGCAGGAAATCTGAGTGTGCCCAGAACAAAAGAACGGTGTTTCCTACACATACGGACTATATGTAGTCCAAAACTTCTTCTCAAACTGATACAATGCACTGGTCCTCTAACATCCAATGCTAGTCAGTTAAGATGATAATCGTGTGATCTTCGTTAATGATGTAGTTCGTTTGAGCAGAAAAGTGACTGCCCTTACCTGAAACGAAGTCTTGCTTGTAGGGAGACTCAGAGCCTGGGATTTAACTCCATTTCTGAAGGCAAACACACAGCATAGTTCTCATCCATGGATCACACTCTGCTTTAGAGCGAGAAGCACGCTCTTGCTTTCTAGAGTCTCTAAGACAGCAGGAAACGTGAGTGTGCTGAGAACAAAAGAACGGTGTTTCCTACACATACGGACTATATGTAGTCCAAAACTTCTTCTCAAACTGATACAATGCACTGGTCCTCTAACATCCAATGCTAGTCAGTTAAGATGATAATCGTGTGATCTTCGTTAACAACGTAGTTCGTTTGAGCAGAAGAGTGACTGCCCTTACCTGAAATGAAGTCTTGTTGTAGGAAGACTCAGAGCCTGGGATTTAACTCCATTTATGAAGTGAAACACACAGCAGTGTTCTCATCCATTGATGACCCTCTGCTTTAGAACGAGAAGCACGCTCTTGCTTTCTAGAGTCTCTAAGACAGCAGGAAACGTGAGTGTGCTGAGAACAAAAGAACGGTGTTTCCTACACATAGGGACCATATCTAGTCCAACTCTGCGTCTGAATATCATACAAAGCACTGGTCCTCTAACATCCAATGCTTGTCAGTTTAGATGAGAAACGAGTGAGCTTCATGAACGATGTAGTTCGTTTGAGCTGAAAAGTGACTGCCCTTACCTGAAACGAAGTCTTGCTTGGAGGAAGACTCAGAGCCTGGGATTTAACTCCATTTCTGAAGTTAAACACACAACGTAGTTCTCATCCATGGATCACACTCTGCTTTAGAGCAAGAAGCACACTCTTGCTTTCTAGAGTCTCTAAGACAGCAGGAAATCTGAGTGTGCCCAGAACAAAAGAACGGTGTTTCCTACACATACGGACTATATGTAGTCCAAAACTTCTTCTGAAACTGATAGAATGCACTGGTCCTCTAACATCCAATGCTTGTCAGTTAAGATGAGAAACGTGTGAGCTTCGTGAAAGATGTAGTTCATTTGAGCAGAAAAGTGACTGCCCTTACCTGAAACGAAGTCTTGCTTGTAGGGAGACTCAGAGCCTGGGATTTAACTCCTTTTCTGAAGTGAAACACACAGGATAGTTTTCATCCATGGATCACACTCTGCTTTAGAACGAGAAGCACGCTCTTGCTTTCTAGAGTCTCTAAGACAGCAGGAAACATGAGTGTGCTGAGAACAAAAGAACGGTGTTTCCTACACATACGGACCATATCTAGTACAAATCTGCTTCTTAAACTGAAACAAAGCACTGGTCCTCTAACATCCAATGCTTGTCTGTTAAGATGAGAAACGGGTGAGCTTTGTGAATGATATAGTTCCTTTGAACTGAAAAGTGACTGCCCTTACGCGTAAAGAAGTCTTGCTTGTAGGAAGACACAGAGCCTGGGATTTAGGTCGTTTTCTGAAGGGAAACACACAGCATAGTTCTCATCAATGGATCACACTCTGCTTTAGAGCGAGAAATATGCTCTTGCTTTCTAAAGTCTCTAAGACAGCAGGAAATCTGAGTGTGCCCAGAACAAAAGAACGGTGTTTCCTACACATACGGACTATATGTAGTCCAAAACTTCTTCTCAAACTGATACAATGCACTGGTCCTCTAACATCCAATGCTAGTCAGTTAAGATGATAATCGTGTGATCTTCGTTAATGATGTAGTTCGTTTGAGCAGAAAAGTGACTGCCCTTACCTGAAATGAAGTCTTGCTTGTAGGAAGACACAGAGCCTGGGATTTAACTCCATTTCTGAAGGGAAACACACAGCATAGCATTCATCCATGGATCACACTGTGGATAGAGCGAGAAGCACACTCTTCCTTCTAGAGTCTCTAAGACAGCAGGAAATTTGAGTGTGCCCAGAACAATAGAACGGTGTTTCCTACACATATGGACCATATCTAGTCCAACTCTTCTTCTGAAACTGATACAAAGCACTGGTCATCTAACATCCAATGCTTGTCAATTAAGATGGGAAACGTGTGAGCTTCATGAACGATGTAGTTCGTTTGAGCAGAGAAGTGACTGTCCTTACCTGATGCGAAGTCTTGCTTGGACGAAGACTCAGAGCCTGGGATTTAACTCCATTTCTAAAGGCAAACACACAGCATAGTTCTCATCCATGGATCACACTCTGCTTTAGAGCGAGAAGCACGCTCTTGCTTTCTAGAGTCTCTAAGACAGCAGGAAACGTGAGTGTGCTGAGAACAAAAGAACGGTGTTTCCTACACATACGGACCATATCTAGTCCAACTCATCTTCTGAAACTGATACAAAGCACTGGTCCTCTAGCATCCAATGCTTGTCAGTTAAGATGGGAAACGTGTAAGCTTCATGAACGATGTAGTTCGTTTGAGCAAAAAAGTGACTGCCCTTACCTTGAAAGAAGTCTTGCTTGTACGAAGACTCAGAGCCTGGGATTTAACTCCATTTCTAAATTGAAACACACAGCAGTGTTCTCATCCATTGATCACACTCTGCTTTAGAATAAGAAGCACGCTCTTGCTTTTTAGAGTCTCTAAGACAGTAGGAAACGTGATTTTGCTGAGAACAAAAGAATGGTGTTTCCTACACATACAGACCATATCTAGTCCAAATCTGCTTCTGAAACTGATACAAAGCACTGACCCTCTAACATCCAATGCTTGTCAGTTAAGATGGGAAACGTGTGAGCTTCATGAACGATGTAGTTCATTTGAGCAGAAAAGTGACTGCCATACCTGAATTGAAGTCTTGCTTGTAGGAAGACTCAGAGCCTGGGATTTAACTCCATTTCTGAAGGCAAACACACAGCATAGTTCTCATCCATGGATCACACTCTGCTTTAGAGCGAGAAGCACGCTCTTGCTTTCTAGAGTCTCTAAGACAGCAGGAAACTTGAGTGTGCCCTGAACAAAAGAACGGTGTTTCCTACACATACAGACTATATGTAGTCCAAAACTTCTTCTGAAACAGATAGAATGCACTGGTCCTCTAATATCCAATGCTTGTCAGTTAAGATGAGAAACGTGTGTGCTTCGTGAAAGATGTAGTTCGTTTGAGCAGAAAAGTGACTGCCCTTACCTGAAACGAAGTCTTGCTTGTAGGGAGACTCAGAGCCTGGGATTTAACTCCATTTCTGAAGGCAAACACACAGCATAGTTCTCATCCATGGATCACACTCTGCTTTAGAGCGAGAAGCACGCTCTTGCTTTCTAGAGTCTCTAAGACAGCAGGAAACGTGAGTGTGCTGAGAACAAAAGAACGGTGTTTCCTACACATACGGACTATATGTAGTCCAAAACTTCTTCTCAAACTGATACAATGCACTGGTCCTCTAACATCCAATGCTAGTCAGTTAAGATGATAATCGTGTGATCTTCGTTAACGATGTAGTTCGTTTGAGCAGAAGAGTGACTGCCCTTACCTGAAATGAAGTCTTGCTTGTAGGAAGACTCAGAGCCTGGGATTTAACTCCATTTCTGAAGTGAAACACACAGCAGTGTTCTCATCCATTGATGACCCTCTGCTTTAGAACAAGAAGCACGCTCTTGCTTTCTAGAGTCTCTAAGACAGCAGGAAACGTGAGTGTGCTGAGAACAAAAGAACAGTATTTGTACACATACGGACCAAATCTAGTCCAACTTTGCTTCTTAAACTGATACAAAGCACTGGTCCTCTAACATCCACTGCTTGTCTGTTAAGATGAGAAATGTGTGAGCTCAGTGAAGGATGTTGTTCGTTTGAGCTGAAAAGTGACTGCCCTTACCTGAAATGAAGTCTTGCTTGTAGGAAGACACAGAGATTGGGATTTAACTCCATTTCTGAAGGGAAACACACAGCATAGTTCTCATCCATGGATCACAATCTGCTTTAGAGCGAGAAGCACGCTCTTGCTTTCTAGAGTCTCTAACACAGCAGGAAACGTGAGTGTGCTGCGAAAAAAAGAATGGTGTTTCCTACACATACGGACCATATCTAGGCCAACTCTGCTTCTGAAACTGATACAAAGCACTGGTCCTCTAACATCCAATTTTGTCAGTTAAGATGAGAAACGTGTGAGCTTTGTGAATGATGTAGTTCCTTTGAACTGAAAAGTGACTACCCTTACCTGAAACGAAGTCTTGCTTGTAGGAAGACACAGAGCCTGGGATTTAACTCCATTTCTTAAGAGAAACACAAAGCATAGTATTCATCAATGGATCACACTGTGGTTAGAGCGAGAAGCACACTCTTGCTTTCTAGAGTCTCTAAGACAGCAGGAAATTTGAGTGTGCCCAGAACTATAGAACGGTGTTTCCTACACACGGACCATATCCAGTCCAAATATGCTTCTGAAACTGATACAAAGCACTGACCCTCTAACATCCAATGCTTGTTAGTTAAGATGGGAAACGTGTGAGCTTCATGAACGATGTAGTTCGTTTGAGCAGAAAAGTGACTGCCCTTACCTGAAACGAAGTCCTGCTTGTAGGAAGACTCAGAGCCTGGGATATAACTCCATTTCTGAAGTGAAACACACAGCGTAGTTCTCATCTATGGATCACACTCTGCTTTAGAGCAAGAAGCACACTCTTGCTTTCTAGAGTCTCTAAGACAGCAGGAAATCTGAGTGTGCCCAGAACAAAAGAACGGTGTTTCCTACACATACGGACTATATGTAGTCCAAAACTTCTTCTGAAACTGATAGAATGCACTGGTCCTCTAACATCCAATGCTTGTCAGTTAAGATGAGAAACGTGTGAGCTTCGTGAAAGATGTAGTTCATTTGAGCAGAAAAGTGACTGCCCTTACCTGAAACGAAGTCTTGCTTGTAGGGAGACTCAGAGCCTGGGATTTAACTCCTTTTCTGAAGTGAAACACACAGGATAGTTTTCATCCATGGATCACACTCTGCTTTAGAACGAGAAGCACGCTCTTGCTTTCTAGAGTCTCTAAGACAGCAGGAAACATGAGTGTGCTGAGAACAAAAGAACGGTGTTTCCTACACATACGGACCATATCTAGTACAAATCTGCTTCTTAAACTGAAACAAAGCACTGGTCCTCTAACATCCAATGCTTGTCTGTTAAGATGAGAAACGGGTGAGCTTTGTGAATGATATAGTTCCTTTGAACTGAAAAGTGACTGCCCTTACGCGTAAAGAAGTCTTGCTTGTAGGAAGACACAGAGCCTGGGATTTAGGTCGTTTTCTGAAGGGAAACACACAGCATAGTTCTCATCCATGGATCACACTCTGCTTTAGAGCGAGAAATATGCTCTTGCTTTCTAAAGTCTCTAAGACAGCAGGAAATCTGAGTGTGCCCAGAACAAAAGAACGGTGTTTCCTACACATACGGACTATATGTAGTCCAAAACTTCTTCTCAAACTGATACAATGCACTGGTCCTCTAACATCCAATGCTAGTCAGTTAAGATGATAATCGTGTGATCTTCGTTAATGACGTAGTTCGTTTGAGCAGAAAAGTGACTGCCCTTACCTGAAATGAAGTCTAGCTTGTAGGAAGACACAGAGCCTGGGATTTAACTCCATTTCTGAAGGGAAACACACAGCATAGCATTCATCCATGGATCACACTGTGGATAGAGCGAGAAGCACACTCTTCCTTCTAGAGTCTCTAAGACAGCAGGAAATTTGAGTGTGCCCAGAACAATAGAACGGTGTTTCCTACACATATGGACCATATCTAGTCCAACTCTTCTTCTGAAACTGATACAAAGCACTGGTCATCTAACATCCAATGCTTGTCAATTAAGATGGGAAACGTGTGAGCTTCATGAACGATGTAGTTCGTTTGAGCAGAGAAGTGACTGTCCTTACCTGAAACGAAGTCTTCCTTGGACGAAGACTCAGAGCCTGGGATTTAACTCCATTTCTAAAGGCAAACACACAGCATAGTTCTCATCCATGGATCACACTCTGCTTTAGAGCGAGAAGCACGCTCTTGCTTTCTAGAATCTCTAAGACAGCAGGAAACGTGAGTGTGCTGAGAACAAAAGAACGGTGTTTCCTACACATACGGACCATATCTAGTCCAACTCATCTTCTGAAACTGATACAAAGCACTGGTCCTCTAGCATCCAATGCTTGTCAGTTAAGATGGGAAACGTGTAAGCTTCATGAACGATGTAGTTCGTTTGAGCAAAAAAGTGACTGCCCTTACCTTGAAAGAAGTCTTGCTTGTACGAAGACTCAGAGCCTGGGATTTAACTCCATTTCTAAATTGAAACACACAGCAGTGTTCTCATCCATTGATCACACTCTGCTTTAGAATAAGAAGCACGCTCTTGCTTTTTAGAGTCTCTAAGACAGTAGGAAACGTGATTTTGCTGAGAACAAAAGAATGGTGTTTCCTACACATACAGACCATATCTAGTCCAAATCTGCTTCTGAAACTGATACAAAGCACTGACCCTCTAACATCCAATGCTTGTCAGTTAAGATGGGAAACGTGTGAGCTTCATGAACGATGTAGTTCATTTGAGCAGAAAAGTGACTGCCATACCTGAATTGAAGTCTTGCTTGTAGGAAGACTCAGAGCCTGGGATTTAACTCCATTTCTGAAGGCAAACACACAGCATAGTTCTCATCCATGGATCACACTCTGCTTTAGAGCGAGAAGCACGCTCTTGCTTTCTAGAGTCTCTAAGACAGCAGGAAACTTGAGTGTGCCCTGAACAAAAGAACGGTGTTTCCTACACATACAGACTATATGTAGTCCAAAACTTCTTCTGAAACAGATAGAATGCACTGGTCCTCTAATATCCAATGCTTGTCAGTTAAGATGAGAAACGTGTGTGCTTCGTGAAAGATGTAGTTCGTTTGAGCAGAAAAGTGACTGCCCTTACCTGAAACGAAGTCTTGCTTGTAGGGAGACTCAGAGCCTGGGATTTAACTCCATTTCTGAAGGCAAACACACAGCATAGTTCTCATCCATGGATCACACTCTGCTTTAGAGCGAGAAGCACGCTCTTGCTTTCTAGAGTCTCTAAGACAGCAGGAAACGTGAGTGTGCTGAGAACAAAAGAACGGTGTTTCCTACACATACGGACTATATGTAGTCCAAAACTTCTTCTCAAACTGATACAATGCACTGGTCCTCTAACATCCAATGCTAGTCAGTTAAGATGATAATCGTGTGATCTTCGTTAACGATGTAGTTCGTTTGAGCAGAAGAGTGACTGCCCTTACCTGAAATGAAGTCTTGCTTGTAGGAAGACTCAGAGCCTGGGATTTAACTCCATTTCTGAAGTGAAACACACAGCAGTGTTCTCATCCATTGATGACCCTCTGCTTTAGAACAAGAAGCACGCTCTTGCTTTCTAGAGTCTCTAAGACAGCAGGAAACGTGAGTGTGCTGAGAACAAAAGAACAGTATTTGTACACATACGGACCAAATCTAGTCCAACTTTGCTTCTTAAACTGATACAAAGCACTGGTCCTCTAACATCCACTGCTTGTCTGTTAAGATGAGAAATGTGTGAGCTCAGTGAACGATGTTGTTCGTTTGAGCTGAAAAGTGACTGCCCTTACCTGAAATGAAGTCTTGCTTGTAGGAAGACACAGAGATTGGGATTTAACTCCATTTCTGAAGGGAAACACACAGCATAGTTCTCATCCATGGATCACAATCTGCTTTAGAGCGAGAAGCACGCTCTTGCTTTCTAGAGTCTCTAACACAGCAGGAAACGTGAGTGTGCTGCGAAAAAAAGAATGGTGTTTCCTACACATACGGACCATATCTAGGCCAACTCTGCTTCTGAAACTGATACAAAGCACTGGTCCTCTAACATCCAATTTTGTCAGTTAAGATGAGAAACGTGTGAGCTTTGTGAATGATGTAGTTCCTTTGAACTGAAAAGTGACTACCCTTACCTGAAACGAAGTCTTGCTTGTAGGAAGACACAGAGCCTGGGATTTAACTCCATTTCTTAAGAGAAACACAAAGCATAGTATTCATCAATGGATCACACTGTGGTTAGAGCGAGAAGCACACTCTTGCTTTCTAGAGTCTCTAAGACAGCAGGAAATTTGAGTGTGCCCAGAACAATAGAACGGTGTTTCCTACACACGGACCATATCCAGTCCAAATATGCTTCTGAAATTGATATAAAGCATTGACCCTCTAACATCCAATGATTGTCAGTTATGATGAGAAACGTGTGAGCTCTGTGAACGTTGTAGTTCGTTTAAGCAGAAAAGTGACTGTCCTTACCTGAAACGAAGTCCTGCTTGTGGGAAGACTCAGAGCCTGGGATTTAACTCCATTTCTGAAGACAAACACACAGCATAGTTCTCATCCATGGATCACACTCTGCTTTAGAGCGAGAAGCACGCTGTTGCTTTCTAGAGTCTCTAAGACAGCAGGAAACGTGAGTGTGCTGTGAACAAAAGAACGGTGTTTCCTACACATACGGACCATATCTAGTCCAACTCTTCTTCTTAAACTGATACAAAGCACTGGTCCTCTAACATCCAATGCTTGTCAATTAAGATGGGAAACGTGTGAGCTTCATGAACGATGTAGTTCGTTTGAGCAAAAAAGTGACTGCCCTTACCTTAAACGAAGTCTTGCTTGGACAAAGACTCAGAGCCTGGGATTTAACTCCATTTCTGAATTGAAACACATAGCAGTGTTCTCATCCCTTGATCACACTCTGCTTTAGAATAAGAAGCACGCTCTTGCTTTTTAGAGTCTCTGAGACAGGAGGAAACGTGATTTTGCTGAGAACAAAAGAACGGAGTTTCCTACACATACGGACCATATCTAGTCCAAATCTGCTTCTGAAACTGATACAAAGCACTGGTCCTCTAACATCCAATGCTTGTCAGTTAAGATGGGAAACGTGTAAGCTTCATGAACGATGTAGTTCGTTTGAGCAAAAATGTGACTGCCCTTACCTTAAACGAAGTGTTGCTTGTACGAAGACTCAGAGCCTGGGATTTAACTCCATTTCTGAATTGAAACACACAGCAGTGTTCTCATCCATTGATCACACTCTGCTTTAGAATAAAAAGCACGCTCTTGCTTTTTAGAGTCTCTAAGACAGGAGGAAACGTGTTTTTGCTGAGAACAAAAGAACGGAGTTTCCTACACATACGGACCATATCTAGTCCAAATCTGCTTCTGAAACTGATACAAAGCACTGACCCTCTAACATCCAATGCTTGTCAGTTAAGATGGGAAACGTGTGAGCTTCATGAACGATGTAGTTCATTTGAGCAGAAAAGTGACTGCCTTACCTGAATTAAAGTCTTGCTTGTAGGAAGACTCAGAGCCTGGGATTTAACTCCATTTCTGAAGGCAAACACACAGCATAGTTCTCATGCATGGATCACACTCTGCTTTAGAGCGAGAAGCACGCTCTTGCTTTCTAGATTCTCTAAGACAGCAGGAAACGTGAGTGTGCTGAGAACAAAAGAACGGTGTTTACTACACAGACAGACCATATATAGTCCAACTCTGCTTCTGAAACTGATACAAAGCACTGGTCCTCTAACATCCAATGCTTGTCAGTTAAGATGAGAAACGTGTGAGCTCAGTGAACGATGTAGTTCGTTTGAGCTGAAAAGTGACTGCCCTTTCCTGAATTGAGTCTTGCTTGTAGGAAGACACAGAGATTGGGATTTAACTCCATTTCTGAAGGGAAACACACAGCATAGTTGTCATCCATGGATCACAATCTGCTTTAGAGCCAGAAGCACGCTGATGCTTTCTAGATTCTCTAAGACAGCAGGAAACGTGAGTGTGCTGAGAACAAAAGAACGGTGTTTCCTACACATAGGGACCATATCTAGTCCAACTCTGCGTCTGAATATCATACAAAGCACTGGTCCTCTAACATCCAATGCTTGTCAGTTTAGATGAGAAACGAGTGAGCTTCATGAACGATGTAGTTCGTTTGAGCTGAAAAGTGACTGCCCTTACCTGAAACGAAGTCTTGCTTGGAGGAAGACTCAGAGCCTGGGATTTAACTCCATTTCTGAAGTTAAACACACAACGTAGTTCTCATCCATGGATCACACTATGCTTTAGAGCGAGAAGCACGCTCTTGCTTTCTAGATTCTCTAAGACAGCAGGAAACGTGAGTGTGCTGAGAACAAAAGAACGGTGTTTACTACACAGACAGACCATATATAGTCCAACTCTGCTTCTGAAACTGATACAAAGCACTGGTCCTCTAACATCCAATGCTTGTCAGTTAAGATGAGAAACGTGTGAGCTCTGTGAACGATGTAGTTCCTTTGAGCAGAAAAGTGACTGTCCTTATCTGAAACGAAGTCTTGCTTGTAGGAAGACTCAGAGCCTGGGATTTAACTCCATTTCTGAAGGCAAACACACAGCATAGTTCTCATCCATGGATCACACTCTGCTTTAGAGCGAGAAGCCCGCTCTTGCTTTCTAGAGTCTCTAAGACAGCAGGAAACGTGAGTGTGCTGAGAACAAAAGAACGGTGTTTCCTACACATACGGACTATATGTAGTCCAAAACTTCTTCTCAAACTGATACAATGCACTGGTCCTCTAACATCCAATGCTAGTCAGTTAAGATGATAATCGTGTGATCTTGGTTAACAATGTAGTTCGTTTGAGCAGAAGAGTGACTGCCCTTACCTGAAATGAAGTCTTGTTGTAGGAAGACTCAGAGCCTGGGATTTAACTCCATTTCTGAAGTGAAACACAGAGCAGTGTTCTCATCCATTGATGACCCTCTGCTTTAGAACGAGAAGCACGCTCTTGCTTTCTAGAGTCTCTAAGACAGCAGGAAACGTGAGTGTGCTGAGAACAAAAGAACGGTGTTTCATACACATACGGACCAAATCTAGTCCAAATCTGCTTCTTAAACTGATACAAAGCACTGGGCCTCTAACATCCAATGCTTGTCTGTTAAGATGAGAAATGTGTGAGCTCAGTGAACGATGTTGTTCGTTTGAGCTGAAAAGTGACTGCCCTTACCTGAAATGAAGTCTTGCTTGTAGGAAGACACAGAGATTGGGATTTAACTCCATTTCTGAAGGCAAACACACAGCATAGTTCTCATCCATGGATCACACTCTGCTTTAGAGCGAGAAGCACGCTCTTGCTTTCTAGAGTCTCTAAGACAGCAGGAAACGTGAGTGTGCCCAGAACAAAAGAACGGTGTTTCCTACACATACGGACTATATGTAGTCCAAAACTTCATCTGAAACAGATAGAATGCACTGGTTCTCTAATATCCAATGCTTGTCAGTTAAGATGAGAAACGTGTGTGCTTCGTGAAATTGTAGTTCGTTTGAGCAGAAAAGTGACTGCCCTTACCTGAAACGAAGTCTTGCTTGTAGGGAGACTCAGAGCCTGGGATTTAACTCCTTTTCTGAAGTGAAACACACAGCATAGTTTTCATCCATGGATCACACTCTGCTTTAGAACGAGAAGCACGCTCTTGCTTTCTAGAGTCTCTAAGACAGCAGGAAACGTGAGTGTGCTGAGAACAAAAGAACGGTGTTTCCTACACAGACGGACCATATCTAGTCCAAATCTGCTTCATAATCTGATACAAAGCACTGACCCTCTAACATCCAATGCTTGTCTGTTAAGATGAGAAATGTGTGAGCTCAGTGAACGATGTAGTTCATTTGAGCTGAAAAGTGACTGCCCTTTCCTGAATTGAGTCTTGCTTGTAGGAAGACACAGAGATTGGGATTTAACTCCATTTCTGAAGGGAAACACACAGCATAGTTCTCATCCATGGATCACACTCTGCTTTAGAGCCAGAAGCACGCTGTTGCTTTCTAGATTCTCTAACACAGCAGGAAACGTGAGTGTGCTGAGAACAAAAGAACGGTGTTTCCTACACATAGGGACCATATCTAGTCCAACTCTGCGTCTGAATATCATACAAAGCACTGGTCCTCTAACATCCAATGCTTGTCAGTTTAGATGAGAAACGAGTGAGCTTCATGAACGATGTAGTTCGTTTGAGCTGAAAAGTGACTGCCCTTACCTGAAACGAAGTCTTGCTTGGAGGAAGACTCAGAGCCTGGGATTTAACTCCATTTCTGAAGTTAAACACACAACGTAGTTCTCATCCATGGATCACACTCTGCTTTAGAGCAAGAAGCACACTCTTGCTTTCTAGAGTCTCTAAGACAGCAGGAAATCTGAGTGTGCCCAGAACAAAAGAATGGTGTTTCCTACACATACGGACTATATGTAGTCCAAAACTTCTTCTGAAACTGATAGAATGCACTGGTCCTCTAACATCCAATGCTTGTCAGTTAAGATGAGAAACGTGTGAGCTTCGTGAAAGATGTAGTTCATTTGAGCAGAAAAGTGACTGCCCTTACCTGAAACGAAGTCTTGCTTGTAGGGAGACTCAGAGCCTGGGATTTAACTCCTTTTCTGAAGTGAAACACACAGGATAGTTTTCATCCACGGATCACACTCTGCTTTAGAACGAGAAGCACGCTCTTGCTTTCTAGAGTCTCTAAGACAGCAGGAAACATGAGTGTGCTGAGAACAAAAGAACGGTGTTTCCTACACATACGGACCATATCTAGTACAAATCTGCTTCTTAAACTGAAACAAAGCACTGGTCCTCTAACATCCAATGCTTGTCTGTTAAGATGAGAAACGGGTGAGCTTTGTGAATGATATAGTTCCTTTGAACTGAAAAGTGACTGCCCTTACGCGTAAAGAAGTCTTGCTTGTAGGAAGACACAGAGCCTGGGATTTAGGTCGTTTTCTGAAGGGAAACACACAGCATAGTTCTCATCCATGGATCACACTCTGCTTTAGAGCGAGAAATATGCTCTTGCTTTCTAAAGTCTCTAAGACAGCAGGAAATCTGAGTGTGCCCAGAACAAAAGAACGGTGTTTCCTACACATACGGACTATATGTAGTCCAAAACTTCTTCTCAAACTGATACAATGCACTGGTCCTCTAACATCCAACGCTAGTCAGTTAAGATGATAATCGTGTGATCTTCGTTAACGATGTAGTTCCTTTGAGCAGAAAAGTGACTGCCCTTACCTGAAATGAAGTCTTGCTTGTAGGAAGACTCAGAGCCTGGGATTTAACTACATTTCTGAAGTGAAACACACAGCAGTGTTCTCATCCATTGATGACCCTCTGCTTTAGAACAAGAAGCACGCTCTTGCTTTCTAGAGTCTCAAAGACAGCAGGAAAATTTGAGTGTGCCCAGAACAATAGAACGGTGTTTCCTACACATACAGACCATATCCAGTCCAAATATGCTTCTGAAACTGATATAAAGCATTGACCCTCTAACATCCAATGCTTGTCATTTAAGATGAGAAACGTGTGAGCTCTGTGAACGATGTAGTTCGTTTAAGCAGAAAAGTGACTGTCCTTACCTGAAACGAAGTCTTGCTTGTGGGAAGACTCAGAGCCTGGGATTTAACTCCATTTCTGAAGGCAAACACACAGCATAGTTCTCATCCATGGATCACACTCTGCTTTAGATCGAGAAGCACGCTGTTGCTTTCTAGATTCTCTAAGACAGCAGGAAACGTGAGTGTGCTGTGAACAAAAGAACGGTGTTTCCTACACATACGGACCATATCTAGTCCAACTCTTCTTCTGAAACTGATACAAAGCACTGGTCCTCTAACATCCAATGCTTGTCAATTAAGATGGGAAACGTGTGAGCTTCATGAACGATGTAGTTCGTTTGAGCAAAAAAGTGACTGCCCTTACTTTAAACGAAGTCTTGCTTGGACGAAGACTCAGAGCCTGGGATTTAACTCCATTTCTGAATTGAAACACACAGCAGTGTTCTCATCCATTGATCACACTCTGCTTTAGAATAAGAAGCACGATCTTGCTTTTTAGAGTCTCTGAGACAGGAGGAAACGTGATTTTGCTGAGAACAAAAGAACGGAGTTTCCTACACATATGGACCATATCTAGTCCAAATCTGCTTCTGAAACTGATACAAAGCACTGACCCTCTAACATCCAATGCTTGTCAGTTAAGATGAGAAATGTGTGAGCTCAGTGAAAGATGTTGTTCGTTTGAGCTGAAAAGTGACTGCCCTTACCTGAAATGAAGTCTTGCTTGTAGGAAGACACAGAGATTGGGATTTAACTCCATTTCTGAAGGGAAACACACAGCATAGTTCTCATCCATGGATCACACTCTGCTTTAGAGCGAGAAGCACGCTCTTGCTTTCTAGAGTCTCTAAGACAGCAGGAAACGTGAGTGTGCCCAGAACAAAAGAACGGTGTTTCCTACACATACGGACTATATGTAGTCCAAAACTTCTTCTGAAACTGATAGAATGCACTGGTTCTCTAATATCCAGTGCTTGTCAGTTAAGATGAGAAACGTGTGTGCTTCGTGAAAGATGTAGTTCGTTTGAGGAGAAAAGTGACTGCCCTTACCTGAAACGAAGTCTTGCTTGTAGGGAGACTCAGAGCCTGGGATTTAACTCCTTTTCTGAAGTGAAACACACAGCATAGTTTTCATCCATGGATCACACTCTGCTTTAGAACGAGAAGCACGCTCTTGCTTTCTAGAGTCTCTAAGACAGCAGGAAACGTGAGTGTGCTGAGAACAAAAGAACGGTGTTTCCTACACAGACGGACCATATCTAGTCCAAATCTGCTTCTTAATCTGATACAAAGCACTGACCCTCTAACATCCAATGCTTGTCTGTTAAGATGAGAAATGTGTGAGCTCAGTGAACGATGTAGTTCGTTTGAGCTGAAAAGTGACTGCCCTTTCCTGAATTGAGTCTTGCTTGTAGGAAGACACAGAGATTGGGATTTAACTCCATTTCTGAAGGGAAACACACAGCATAGTTCTCATCCATGGATCACAATCTGCTTTAGAGCCAGAAGCACGCTGTTGCTTTCTAGAGTCTCTAACACAGCAGGAAACGTGAGTGTGCTGAGAACAAAAGTACGGTGTTTCCTACACATACGGACTATATGTAGTCCAAAACTTCTTCTCAAACTGATACAATGCACTGGTCCTCTAACATCCAATGCTAGTCAGTTAAGATGATAATCGTGTGATCTTCGTTAACGATGTAGTTCGTTTGAGCAGAAGAGTGACTTCCCTTACCTGAAATGAAGTCTTGCTTGTAGGAAGACTCAGAGCCTGGGATTTAACTCCATTTCTGAAGTGAAACACACAGCAGAGTTCTCATCCATTGATGTCCCTCTGCTTTAGAGCGAGAAGCACCCTCTTGCTTTCTAGAGTCTCTAACACAGCAGGAAACGTGAGTGTGCTGAGAACAAAAGAACGGTGTTTCCTACACATACGGACCATATCTAGTCCAACTCTGCATCTGAATCTCATACAAAGCACTGGTCCTCTAACATCCAATGCTTGTCAGTTAAGAAGAGAAACGAGTGAGCTTCATCAACGATGTAGTTCGTTTGAGCTGAAACTTGTCTGCCCTTACCTGAAACGAAGTCTTGCTTGTAGGAAGACACAGAGCCTGGGATTTAACTCCATTTCTGAAGGGAAACACACAGCATAGTATTCATCCATGGATCACACTGTGGTTAGAGCGAGAAGCACACTCTTGCTTTCTAGAGTCTCTAAGACAGCAGGATATCTGAGTGTGCCCAGAACAAAAGAACGGTGTTTCGTACACATACGGACTATATGTAGTCCAAAACTTCTTCTGAAACTGATAGAATGCACTGGTCCTCTAACATCCAATGCTTCTCAGTTAAGATGAGAAACGTGTGAGCTTCGTGAAAGATGTAGTTCATTTGAGCAGAAAAGTGACTGCCCTTACCTGAAACGAAGTCTTGCTTGTAGGGAGACTCAGAGCGTGGGATTTAACTCCTTTTCTGAAGTGAAACACACAGCATAGTTTTCATCCATGGATCACACTCTGCTTTAGAACGAGAAGGACGCTCTTGCTTTCTAGAGTCTCTAAGACAGCAGGAAACATGAGTGTGCTGAGAACAAAAGAACGGTGTTTCCTACACATACGGAACATATCTAGTCCAAATCTGCTTCTTAAACTGAAACTAAGCACTGGTCCTCTAACATCCAATGCTTGTCTGTTAAGATGAGAAACGGGTGAGCTTTGTGAATGATATAGTTCCTTTGAACTGAAAAGTGACTGCCCTTACCCGTAAAGAAGTCTTGCTTGTAGGAAGACTCAGAGCCTGGGATTTAGGTCCATTTCTGAAGGGAAACACACAGCATAGTTCTCATCCATGGATCACACTCTGCTTTAGAGCGAGAAATATGCTCTTGCTTTCTAAAGTCTCTAAGACAGCAGGAAACGTGAGTGTGCTAAGAACAAAAGAACGGTGTTTCCTACACAGACGGACCATATCTAGTCCAACTTTGCTTCTTAAACTGATACAAAGCACTGGTCCTCTAACATCCAATGCTTGTCTGTTAAGATGAGAAATGTGTGAGCTCAGTGAATGATGTAGTTCGTTTGAGCTCAAAAGTGACTGCCCTTACCTGAAACGAAATCTTGCTTGTAGGAAGACACAAAGAGTGGGATTTAACTCCATTTCTGAATTGAAACACACAGCAGTGTTCTCATCCATTGATCACACTCTGCTTTAGAAAAAGAAGCACGCTCTTGCTTTTTAGAGTATCTAAGACAGGAGGAAAGGTGATCTTGCTGAGAACAAAAGAACGGAGTTTCCTACACATACAGACCATATCTAGTCCAAATCTGCTTCTGAAACTGATACAAAGCACTGCCCCTCTAACATCCAATGCTTGTCAGTTAAGATGAGAAACGTGTGAGCTCTGTGAACGATGTAGTTCGTTTGAGCAGAAAAGTGACTGTCCTTACCTGAAACGAAGTCTTGCTTGTAGGAAGACTCAGAGCCTGGGATTTAACTCCATTTCTGAAGGCAAACACACAGCATAGTTCTCATCCATGGATCACACTCTGCTTTAGAGCGAGAAGCACGCTCTTGCTTTCTAGAGTCTCTAAGACAGCAGGAAACGTGAGTGTGCTGAGAACAAAACAACGGTGTTTCCTACACATACGGACCATATCTAGTCCAACTCATCTTCTGAAACTGATACAAAGCACTGGGCCTCTAACATCCAATGCTTGTCAGTTAAGATGGGAAACGTGTGAGCTTCATGAACGATGTAGTTCGTTTGAGCAAAAAAGTGACTGCCCTTACCTTAAATGAAGTCTTGCTTGTACGAAGACTCAGAGCCTGGGATTTAACTCCATTTCTGAATTGAAACACACAGCAGTGTTCTCATCCATTGATCACACTCTGCTTTAGAATGAGAAGCACGCTCTTGCTTTTTAGAGTCTCTAAGACAGGAGGAAACGTGATTTTGCTGAGAACAAAAGAACGTAGTTTCTTACACATACGGACTATATCTAGTCCAAATCTGCTTCTGAAACTGATACAAAGCACTGACCCTCTAACATCCAATGCTTGTTAGTTAAGATGGGAAACGTGTGAGCTTCATGAACGATGTAGTTCGTTTGAGCAGAAAAGTGACTGCCCTTACCTGAAACGAAGTCCTGCTTGTAGGAAGACTCAGAGCATGGGATATAACTCCATTTCTGAAGTGAAACACACAGCGTAGTTCTCATCTATGGATAACACTCTGCTTTAGAGCGAGAAGCACACTCTTGCTTTCTAGAGTCTCTAAGACAGCAGGAAATCTGAGTGTGCCCAGAACAAAAGAACGGTGTTTCCTACACATACGGACTATATGTAGTCCAAAACTTCTTCTGAAACTGATAGAATGCACTGGTCCTCTAACATCTAATGCTTGTCAGTTAAGATGAGAAACGTGTGATCTTCGTGAAAGATGTAGTTCGTTTGAGCAGAAAAGTGACTGCCCTTATGTGAAACAAAGTCTTGCTTGTAGGAAGACACAAAGCCTGGGATTTAACTCCATTTCTGAAGGGAAACACACAGCATAGTATTCATCCATGGATCACACTGTGGTTAGAGCGAGAAGCACACTCTTGCTTTCTAGATTCTCTAAGACAGCAGGAAATTTGAGTGTGCCCAGAACAATAGAACGGAGTTTCCTACACATATGGACCATATCCAGTCCAAATCTGCTTCTGAAACTGATATAAAGCATTGACCCTCTAACATCCAATGCTTGTCAGTTAAGATGAGAAACGTGTGAGCTCTGTGAACAATGTAGTTCGTTTGAGCAGAAAAGTGACTGTCCTTACCTGAAACGAAGTCTTGCTTGTAGGAAGACTCAGAGCCTGGGATTTAACTCCATTTCTGAAGGCAAACACACAGCATAGTTCTCATCCATGGATCACACTCTGCTTTAGAGCGAGAAGCACGCTCTTGCTTTCTAGAGTCTCTAAGACAGCAGGAAACGTGAGTGTACTGATAACAAAAGAACGGTGTTTCCTACACATACAGACCATATCTAGTGCAACTCTTCTTCTGAAACTGATACAAAGCACTGGTCCTCTAACATCCAATGCTTGTCAGTTAAGATGGGAAACGTGTGAGCTTCATGAACGATGTAGTTCGTTTGAGAAAAAAAGTGACTGCCCTTACCTTAAAAGAAGTTTTGCTTGTACGAAGACTCAGAGCCTGGGATTTAACTCCATTTCTGAATTGAAACACACAGCAGTGTTCTCATCCATTGATCACACTCTGCTTTAGAATAAGAAGCACGCTCTTGCTATTTAGAGTCTCTAAGACAGGAGGAAACGTGATTTTGCTGAGAACAAAAGAATGTAGTTTCTTACACATACGGACTATATCTAGTCCAAATCTGCTTCTGAAACTGATACAAAGCACTGACCCTCTAACATCCAATGCTTGTTAGTTAAGATGGGAAACGTGTGAGCTTCATGAACGATGTAGTTCGTTTGAGCAGAAAAGTGACTGCCCTTACCTGAAACGAAGTCTTGTTTGGAGGAAGACTCCGAGCCTGGGATATAACTCCATTTCTGAAGTGAAACACACAGCGTAGTTCTCATCTATGGATCACACTCTGGTTTAGAGCAAGAAGCACACTCTTGCTTTCTAGAGTCTCTAAGACAGCAGGAAATCTGAGTGTGCCCAGAACAAAAGAACGGTGTTTCCTACACATACGGACTAGTTGTACTCCAAAACTTCTTCTGAAACTGATAGAATGCACTGGTCCTCTAACATCTAATGCTTGTCAGTTAAGATGAGAAACGTGTGAGCTTCGTGAAAGATGTAGTTCGTTTGAGCAGAAAAGTGACTGCCCTTACCTGAAACAAAGTCTTGCTTGTAGGAAGACACAGAGCCTGGGATTTAACTCCATTTCTGAAGGGAAACACACAGCATAGTATTCATCCATGGATCATACTGTGGTTAGAGCGAGAAGCACACTCTTGCTTTCTAGATTCTCTAAGACAGCAGGAAATTTGAGTGTGCCCAGAACAATAGAACGGTGTTTCCTACACATATGGACCATATCCAGTCCAAATCTGCTTCTGAAACTGATATAAAGCATTGACCCTCTAACATCCAATGCTTGTCAGTTAAGATGAGAAACGTGTGAGCTCTGTGAACAATGTAGTTCGTTTGAGCAGAAAAGTGCCTGTCCTTACCTGAAACGAAGTCTTGCTTGTAGGAAGACTCAAAGCCTGGGATTTAACTCCATTCTGAAGGCAAACACACAGCATAGTTCTCATCCATGGATCACACTCTGCTTTAGAGCGAGAAGCAAGCTCTTGCTTTCTAGAGTCTCAAAGACAGCAGAAAACGTGGTGTACTGATAACAAAAGAACGGTGTTTCCTACACATACAGACCATATCTAGTGCAACTCTTCTCCTGAAACTGATACAAAGCACTGGTCCTCTAACATCCAATGCTTGTCAGTTAAGATGGGAAACGTGTGAGCTTCATGAACGATGTAGTTCGTTTGAGAAAAAAAGTGACTGCCCTTACCTTACAAGAAGTTTTGCTTGTACGAAGACTCAGAGCCTGGGATTTAACTCCATTTCTGAATTGAAACACACAGCAGTGTTCTCATCCATTGATCACACTCTGCTTTAGAATTAGAAGCACGCTCTTGCTATTTAGAGTCTCTAAGACAGGAGGAAACGTGATTTTGCTGAGAACAAAAGAACGTAGTTTCTTACACATACGGACTATATCTAGTCCAAATCTGCTTCTGAAACTGATACAAAGCACTGACCCTCTAACATCCAATGCTTGTTAGTTAAGATGGGAAACGTGTGAGCTTCATGAACGATGTAGTTCGTTTGAGCAGAAAAGTGACTGCCCTTACCTGAAACGAAGTCCTGCTTGTAGGAAGACTCAGAGCCTGGGATATAACTCCATTTCTGAAGTGAAACACACAGCGTAGTTCTCATCTATGGATCACACTCTGCTTTAGAGCAAGAAGCACACTCTTGCTTTCTAGAGTCTCTAAGACAGCAGGAAATCTGAGTGTGCCCAGAACAAAAGAACGGTGTTTCCTACACATACGGACTAGTTGTAGTCCAAAACTTCTTCTGAAACTGATAGAATGCACTGGTCCTCTAACATCTAATGCTTGTCAGTTAAGATGAGAAACGTGTGAGCTTCGTGAAAGATGTAGTTCGTTTGAGCAGAAAAGTGACTGCCCTTACCTGAAACAAAGTCTTGCTTGTAGGAAGACACAGAGCCTGGGATTTAACTCCATTTCTGAAGGGAAACACACAGCATAGTATTCATCCATGGATCATACTGTGGTTAGAGCGAGAAGCACACTCTTGCTTTCTAGATTCTCTAAGACAGCAGGAAATTTGAGTGTGCCCAGAACAATAGAACGGTGTTTCCTACACATATGGACCATATCCAGTCCAAATCTGCTTCTGAAACTGATATAAAGCATTGACCCTCTAACATCCAATGCTTGTCAGTTAAGATGAGAAACGTGTGAGCTCTGTGAACAATGTAGTTCGTTTGAGCAGAAAAGTGACTGTCCTTACCTGAAACGAAGTCTTGCTTGTAGGAAGACTCAGAGCCTGGGATTTAACTCCATTTCTAAAGGCAAACACACAGCATAGTTCTCATCCATGGATCACACTCTGCTTTAGAGCGAGAAGCACGCTCTTGCTTTCTAGAGTCTCTATGACAGCAGGAAACGTGAGTGTACTGATAACAAAAGAACGGTGTTTCCTACACATACAGACCATATCTAGTGCAACTCTTCTTCTGAAACTGATACAAAGCACTGGTCCTCTAAATCCAATGCTTGTCAGTTAAGATGGGAAACGTGTGAGCTTCATGAACGATGTAGTTCGTTTGAGAAAAAAAGTGACTGCCCTTACCTTATAAGAAGTTTTGCTTGTACGAAGACTCAGAGCCTGGGATTTAACTCCATTTCTGAATTGAAACACACAGCAGTGTTCTCATCCATTGATCACACTCTGCTTTAGAAAAAGAAGCACGCTCTTGCTTTTTAGAGTCTCTAAGACAGGAGGAAACGTGATTTTGCTGAGAAAAAAAGAACGGAGTTTCCTACACATACGTACCATATCTAGTCCAACTCTGCTTCTGAAACTGATACAAAGCACTGGTCCTCTAACATCAAATGCTTGTCTGTTAATATGAGAAACGTGTGAGCTCCGTGAACGATGTAGTTCGTTTGAGCTGTAAAGTGACTGCCCTTACCTGAAACGAAGTCTTGCTTGTAGGAAGACTCAGAGCCTGGGATTTAACTCCATTTCTGAAGGCAAACACACAGCATAGTTCTCATCCATGGATCACACTCTGCTTTATAGCGAGAAGCACGCTCTTGCTTTCTAGAGTCTGTAAGACAGCAGGAAACGTGAGTGTGCTGAGAACAAAAGAACGGTGTTTCCTACACATACGGACTATATGTAGTCCAAAACTTCTTCTGAAACTGATAGAATGCACTGGTCCTCTAACATCTAATGCTTATCAGTTAAGATGAGAAACGTGTGAGCTTCGTGAAAGATGTAGTTCGTTTGAGCAGAAAAGTGACTGCCCTTACCACAAACAAAGTCTTGCTTGTAGGAAGACACAGAGCCTGGGATTTAACTCCATTTCTGAAGGGAAACACACAGCATAGTATTCATCCATGGATCACACTGTGGTTAGAGCGAGAAGCACACTCTTGCTTTCTAGATTCTCTAAGACAGCAGGAAATTTGAGTGTGCCCAGAACAATAGAACGGTGTTTCCTACACATATGGACCATATCCAGTCCAAATCTGCTTCTGAAACTGATATAAAGCATTGACCCTCTAACATCCAATGCTTGTCAGTTAAGATGAGAAACGTGTGAGCTCTGTGAACAATGTAGTTCGTTTGAGCAGAAAAGTGCCTGTCCTTACCGGAAACGAAGTCTTGCTTCTAGGAAGACTCAGAGCCTGGGATTTAACTCCATTCTGAAGGCAAACACACAGCATAGTTCTCATCCATGGATCACACTCTGCTTTAGAGCGAGAAGCACGCTCTTGCTTTCTAGAGTCTCTAAGACAGCAGGAAACGTGAGTGTACTGATAACAAAAGAACGGTGTTTCCTACACATACAGACCATATCTAGTGCAACTCTTCTTCTGAAACTGATACAAAGCACTGGTCCTCTAACATCCAATGCTTGTCAGTTAAGATGGGAAACGTGTGAGCTTCATGAACGATGTAGTTCGTTTGAGAAAAAAAGTGACTGCCCTTACCTTAAAAGAAGTTTTGCTTGTACGAAGACTCAGAGCCTGGGATTTAACTCCATTTCTGAATTGAAACACACAGCAGTGTTCTCATCCATTGATCACACTCTGCTTTAGAATAAGAAGCACACTCTTGCTATTTAGAGTCTCTAAGACAGGAGGAAACGTGATTTTGCTGAGAACAAAAGAACGTAGTTTCTTACACATACGGACTATATCTAGTCCAACTCTGCTTCTGAAACTGATACAAAGCACTGGTCCTCTAACATCAAATGCTTGTCTGTTAATATGAGAAACGTGTGAGCTCCGTGAACGATGTAGTTCGTTTGAGCTGTAAAGTGACTGCCCTTACCTGAAACGAAGTCTTGCTTGTAGGAAGACTCAGAGCCTGGGATTTAACTCCATTTCTGAAGGCAAACACACAGGATAGTTCTCATCCATGGATCACACTCTGCTTTAGAGCGAGAAGCACGCTCTTGCTTTCTAGAGTCTCTAAGACAGCAGGAAACGTGAGTGTGCTGAGAACAAAAGAACGGTGTTTCCTACACATACGGACTATATGTAGTCCAAAACTTCTTCTGAAACTGATAGAATGCACTGGTCCTCTAACATCTAATGCTTGTCAGTTAAGATGAGAAACGTGTGAGCTTCGTGAAAGATGTAGTTCGTTTGAGCAGAAAAGTGACTGCCCTTACCTCAAACAACGTCTTGCTTGTAGGAAGACACAGAGCCTGGGATTTAACTCCATTTCTGAAGGGAAACACACAGCATAGTATTCATCCATGGATCACACTGTGGTTAGAGCGAGAAGCACACTCTTGCTTTCTAGATTCTCTAAGACAGCAGGAAATTTGAGTGTGCCCAGAACAATAGAACGGTGTTTCCTACACATATGGACCATATCCAGTCCAAATCTGCTTCTGAAACTGATATAAAGCATTGACCCTCTAACATCCAATGCTTGTCAGTTAAGATGAGAAACGTGTGAGCTCTGTGAACAATGTAGTTCGTTTGAGCAGAAAAGTGACTGTCCTTACCTGAAACGAAGTCTTGCTTGTAGGAAGACTCAGAGCCTGGGATTTAACTCCATTTCTGAAGGCAAACACACAGCATAGTTCTCATCCATGGATCACACTCTGCTTTAGAGCGAGAAGCACGCTCTTGCTTTCTAGAGTCTCTAAGACAGCAGGAAACGTGAGTGTACTGATAACAAAAGAACGGTGTTTCCTACACATACAGACCATATCTAGTGCAACTCTTCTTCTGAAACTGATACAAAGCACTGGTCCTCTAACATCCAATGCTTGTCAGTTAAGATGGGAAACGTGTGAGCTTCATGAACGATGTAGTTCGTTTGAGAAAAAAAGTGACTGCCCTTACCTTAAAAGAAGTTTTGCTTGTACGAAGACTCAGAGCCTGGGATTTAACTCCATTTCTGAATTGAAACACACAGCAGTGTTCTCATCCATTGATCACACTCTGCTTTAGAATAAGAAGCACGCTCTTGCTTTTTAGAGTCTCTAAGACAGGAGGAAACGTGATTTTGCTGAGAACAAAAGAACGTAGTTTCTTACACATACGGACTATATCTAGTCCAAATCTGCTTCTGAAACTGATACAAAGCACTGACCCTCTAACATCCAATGCTTGTTAGTTAAGATGGGAAACGTGTGAGCTTCATGAACGATGTAGTTCGTTTGAGCAGAAAAGTGACTGCCCTTACCTGAAACGAAGTCCTGCTTGTAGGAAGACTCAGAGCCTGGGATATAACTCCATTTCTGAAGTGAAACACACAGCGTAGTTCTCATCTATGGATCACACTCTGCTTTAGAGCAAGAAGCACACTCTTGCTTTCTAGAGTCTCTAAGACAGCAGGAAATCTGAGTGTGCCCAGAACAAAAGAACGGTGTTTCCTACACATACGGACTAGTTGTAGTCCAAAACTTCTTCTGAAACTGATAGAATGCACTGGTCCTCTAAAATCTAATGCTTGTCAGTTAAGATGAGAAACGTGTGAGCTTCGTGAAAGATGTAGTTCGTTTGAGCAGAAAAGTGACTGCCCTTACCTCAAACAAAGTCTTGCTTGTAGGAAGACACAGAGCCTGGGATTTAACTCCATTTCTGAAGGGAAACACACAGCATAGTATTCATCCATGGATCACACTGTGGTTAGAGCGAGAAGCACACTCTTGCTTTCTAGATTCTCTAAGACAGCAGGAAATTTGAGTGTGCCCAGAACAATAGAACGGTGTTTCCTACACATATGGACCATATCCAGTCCAAATCTGCTTCTGAAACTGATATAAAGCATTGACCCTCTAACATCCAATGCTTGTCAGTTAAGATGAGAAACGTGTGAGCTCTGTGAACAATGTAGTTCGTTTGAGCAGAAAAGTGACTGTCCTTACCTGAAACGAAGTCTTGCTTGTAGGAAGACTCAGAGCCTGGGATTTAACTCCATTCTGAAGGCAAACACACAGCATAGTTCTCATCCATGGATCACACTCTGCTTTAGAGCGAGAAGCACGCTCTTGCTTTCTAGAGTCTCTAAGACAGCAGGAAACGTGAGTGTACTGATAACAAAAGAACGGTGTTTCCTACACATATAGACCATATCTAGTGCAACTCTTCTTCTGAAACTGATACAAAGCACTGGTCCTCTAACATCCAATGCTTGTCAGTTAAGATGGGAAACGTGTGAGCTTCATGAACGATGTAGTTCGTTTGAGCAAAAAAGTGACTGCCCTTACCTTAAAAGAAGTTTTGCTTGTACGAAGACTCAGAGCCTGGGATTTAACTCCATTTCTGAATTGAAACACACAGCAGTGTTCTCATCCATTGATCACACTCTGCTTTAGAATAAGAAGCACGCTCTTGCTTTTTAGAGTCTCTAAGACAGGAGGAAACGTGATTTTGCTGAGAACAAAAGAACGTAGTTTCTTACACATACGGACTATATCTAGTCCAAATCTGCTTCTGAAACTGATACAAAGCACTGACCCTCTAACATCCAATGCTTGTTAGTTAAGATGGGAAACGTGTGAGCTTCATGAACCATGTAGTTCGTTTGAGCAGAAAAGTGACTGCCCTTACCTGAAACGAAGTCCTGCTTGTAGGAAGACTCACAGCCTGGGATATAACTCCATTTCTGAAGTGAAACACACAGCGTAGTTCTCATCTATGGATCACACTCTGCTTTAGAGCAAGAAGCACACTCTTGCTTTCTAGAGTCTCTAAGACAGCAGGAAATCTGAGTGTGCCCAGAACAAAAGAACGGTGTTTCCTACACATACGGACTAGTTGTAGTCCAAAACTTCTTCTGAAACTGATAGAATGCACTGGTCCTCTAACATCTAATGCTTGTCAGTTAAGATGAGAAACGT
This sequence comes from Onychomys leucogaster, assembly GCA_949786385.1. Taxonomy (NCBI): domain Eukaryota; kingdom Metazoa; phylum Chordata; class Mammalia; order Rodentia; family Cricetidae; genus Onychomys; species Onychomys leucogaster. Next base: position 1,086,405 of record CATKUP010000128.1, on the reverse strand, counting down.
GTGAGCTTCGTGAAAGATGTAGTTCGTTTGAGCAGAAAAGTGACTGCCCTTACCTGAAACAAAGTCTTGCTTGTAGGAAGACACAGAGCCTGGGATTTAACTCCAATTCTGAAGGGAAACACACAGCATAGTATTCATCCATGGATCACACTGTGGTTAGAGCGAGAAGCACACTCTTGCTTTCTAGATTCTCTAAGACAGCAGGAAATTTGAGTGTGCCCAGAACAATAGAACGGTGTTTCCTACACATATGGACCATATCCAGTCCAAATCTGCTTCTGAAACTGATATACAGCATTGACCCTCTAACATCCAATGCTTGTCAGTTAAGATGAGAAACGTGTGAGCTCTGTGAACAATGTAGTTCGTTTGAGCAGAAAAGTGACTGTCCTTACCTGAAACGAAGTCTTGCTTGTAGGAAGACTCAGAGCCTGGGATTTAACTCCATTCTGAAGGCAAACACACAGCATAGTTCTCATCCATGGATCACACTCTGCTTTAGAGCGAGAAGCACGCTCTTGCTTTCTAGAGTCTCTAAGACAGCAGGAAACGTGAGTGTACTGATAACAAAAGAACGGTGTTTCCTACACATACAGACCATATCTAGTGCAACTCTTCTTCTGAAACTGATACAAAGCACTGGTCCTCTAACATCCAATGCTTGTCAGTTAAGATGGGAAACGTGTGAGCTTCATGAACGATGTAGTTCGTTTGAGAAATAAAGTGACTGCCCTTACCTTAAAAGAAGTTTTGCTTGTAGAGAGACTGAGAGCCTGGGATTTAACTCCTTTTCTGAAGTGAAACACACAGCATAGTTTTCATCCATGCATCACACTCTGCTTTAGAACAAGAAGCACTCTCTTGCTTTCTAGAGCCTCTAAGACAGCAGGAAGCGTGATTTTGCTGAGAACAAAGAACGGTGTTTCCTACACATACGGACATTATATAGTCCAAATCTGCTTCTGAAACTGATACAAAGCACTGGTCCTCTAACATCCAATGCTTGTCTGTTAATATGAGAAATGTGTGAGCTCCGTGAACGATGTAGTTCCTTTGAGCTGTAAAGTGACTGCCCTTACCTGAAACGAAGTCTTGCTTGTAGGAAGACTCAGAGCCTGGGATTTAACTCCATTTCTGAAGGCAAACACACAGCATAGTTCTCATCCATGGATCACACTCTGCTTTAGAGTGAGAAGCACGCTCTTGCTTTCTAGAGTCTCTAAGACAGCAGGAAACGTGAGTGTACTGATAACAAAAGAACGGTGTTTCCTACACATACAGACCATATCTAGTGCAACTCTTCTTCTGAAACTGATACAAAGCACTGGTCCTCTAACATCCAATGCTTGTCAGTTAAGATGGGAAACGTGTGAGCTTCATGAACGATGTAGTTCGTTTGAGAAAAAAAGTGACTGCCCTTACCTTAAAAGAAGTTTTGCTTGTAGAGAGACTGAGAGCCTGGGATTTAACTCCTTTTCTGAAGTGAAACACACAGCATAGCTTTCATCCATGCATCACACTCTGCTTTAGAACAAGAAGCACTCTCTTGCTTTCTAGAGCCTCTAAGACAGCAGGAAGCGTGATTTTGCTGAGAAGAAAGAACGGTGTTTCCTACACATACGGACATTATATAGTCCAAATCTGCTTCTGAAACTGATACAAAGCACTGGTCCTCTAACATCCAATGCTTGTCTGTTTATATGAGAAACGTGTGAGCTCCGTGAACGATGTAGTTCCTTTGAGCTGTAAAGTGACTGCCCTTACCTGAAACGAAGTCTTGCTTGTAGGAAGACTCAGAGCCTGGGATTTAACTCCATTTCTGAAGGCAAACACACAGCATAGTTCTCATCCATGGATCACACTCTGCTTTAGAGCGAGAAGCACGCTCTTGCTTTCTAGAGTCTCTAAGACAGCAGGAAACGTGAGTGTGCTGAGAACAAAAGAACGGTGTTTCCTACACATACGGACCATATATAGTCCAACTCTGCTTCTGAAACTGATACAAAGCATTGGTCCTCTAACATCCAATGCTTGTCAGTTAAGATGAGAAACGTGTGAGCTTCTGGAACGATGTAGTTCGTTTGAGCAGAAAAGTGACTGCCCTTACCTGAAACGAAGTCTTGCTTGTAGGACCACTCAGAGCCTGGGATTTAACTCCATTTCTGAAGTGAAACACACAGCGTAGTTCTCATCTATGGATCACACTCTGCTTTAGAGCAAGAAGCACACTCTTGCTTTCTATAGTCTCTAAGACAGCAGGAAATTTGAGTGTGCCCAGAACAATAGAACGGTGTTTCCTACACATATGGACCATATCCAGTCCAAATCTGCTTCTGAAACTGATATAAAGCATTGACCCTCTAACATCCAATGCTTGTCAGTTAAGATGAGAAACGTGTGAGCTCTGTTAACGATGTAGTTCGTTTGAGCAGAAAAGTAACTGTCCTTACCTGAAAAGAAGTCTTGCTTGTAGGAAGACTCAGAGCCTGGGATTTAACTCCATTTCTGAAGGCAAACACACAGCATAGTTCTCATCCATGAATCACACTCTGCTTTAGAGCGAGAAGCACGCTCTTGCTTTCTAGAGTCTCTAAGACAGCAGGAAACGTGAGTGTGCTGAGAACAAAAGAACGGTGTTTCCTACACATACGGACCATATCTAGTCCAACTCATCTTCTGAAACTGATACAAAGCACTGGTCCTCTAACATCCAATGCTTGTCAGTTAAGATGGGAAACGTGTGAGCTTCATGAACGATGTAGTTCGTTTGAGCAAAAAAGTGACTGCCCTTACCTTAAATGAAGTCTTGCTTGTACGAAGACTCAGAGCCTGGGATTTAACTCCATTTCTGAATTGAAACACACAGCAGTGTTCTCATCCATTGATCACACTCTGCTTTAGAATAAGAAGCACGCTCTTGCTTTTTAGAGTCTCTAAGACAGGAGGAAACGTGATTTTGCTGAGAACAAAAGAACGTAGTTTCTTACACATACGGACTATATCTAGTCCAAATCTGCTTCTGAAACTGATACAAAGCACTGACCCTCTAACATCCAATGCTTGTTAGTTAAGATGGGAAACGTGTGAGCTTCATGAACGATGTAGTTCGTTTGAGCAGAAAAGTGACTGCCCTTACCTGAAACGAAGTCCTGCTTGTAGGAAGACTCAGAGCCTGGGATATAACTCCATTTCTGAAGTGAAACACACAGCGTAGTTCTCATCTATGGATCACACTCTGCTTTAGAGCAAGAAGCACACTCTTGCTTTCTAGAGTCTCTAAGACAGCAGGAAATCTGAGTGTGCCCAGAACAAAAGAACGGTGTTTCCTACACATACGGACTATATGTAGTCCAAAACTTCTTCTGAACCTGATAGAATGCACTGGTCTTCTAACATCTAATGCTTGTCAGTTAAGATGAGAAACGTGTGAGCTTCGTGAAAGATGTAGTTCGTTTGAGCAGAAAAGTGACTGCCCTTACCTGAAACAAAGTCTTGCTTGTAGGAAGACACAGAGCCTGGGATTTAACTCCATTTCTGAAGGGAAACACACAGCATAGTATTCATCCATGGATCACACTGTGGTTAGAGCGAGAAGCACACTCTTGCTTTCTAGATTCTCTAAGACAGCAGGAAATTTGAGTGTGCCCAGAACAATAGAACGGTGTTTCCTACACATATGGACCATATCCAGTCCAAATCTGCTTCTGAAACTGATATACAGCATTGACCCTCTAACATCCAATGCTTGTCAGTTAAGATGAGAAACGTGTGAGCTCTGTGAACAATGTAGTTCGTTTGAGCAGAAAAGTGACTGTCCTTACCTGAAACGAAGTCTTGCTTGTAGGAAGACTCAGAGCCTGGGATTTAACTCCATTCTGAAGGCAAACACACAGCATAGTTCTCATCCATAGATCACACTCTGCTTTAGAGCGAGAAGCACGCTCTTGCTTTCTAGAGTCTCTAAGACAGCAGGAAACGTGAGTGTACTGATAACAAAAGAACGGTGTTTCCTACACATACAGACCATATCTAGTGCAACTCTTCTTCTGAAACTGATACAAAGCACTGGTCCTCTAACATCCAATGCTTGTCAGTTAAGATGGGAAACGTGTGAGCTTCATGAACGATGTAGTTCGTTTGAGAAAAAAAGTGACTGCCCTTACCTTAAAAGAAGTTTTGCTTGTAGAGAGACTGAGAGCCTGGGATTTAACTCCTTTTCTGAAGTGAAACACACAGCATAGTTTTCATCCATGCATCACACTCTGCTTTAGAACAAGAAGCACTCTCTTGCTTTCTAGAGTCTCTAAGACAGCAGGAAGCATGATTTAGCTGAGAACAAAGAACGGTGTTTCCTACACATACGGACATTATATAGTCCAAATCTGCTTCTGAAACTGATACAAAGCACTGGTCCTCTAACATCCAATGCTTGTCTGTTAATATGAGAAACGTGTGAGCTCCGTGAACGATGTAGTTCCTTTGAGCTGTAAAGTGACTGCCCTTACCTGAAACGAAGTCTTGCTTGTAGGAAGACTCAGAGCCTGGGATTTAACTCCATTTCTGAAGGCAAACACACAGCATAGTTCTCATCCATGGATCACACTCTGCTTTAGAGCGAGAAGCACGCTCTTGCTTTCTAGAGTCTCTAAGACAGCAGGAAACGTGAGTGTGCTGAGAACAAAAGAACGGTGTTTCCTACACATACGGACCATATATAGTCCAACTCTGCTTCTGAAACTGATACAAAGCATTGGTCCTCTAACATCCAATGCTTGTCAGTTAAGATGAGAAACGTGTGAGCTTCTGGAACGATGTAGTTCGTTTGAGCAGAAAAGTGACTGCCCTTACCTGAAACGAAATCTTGCTTGTAGGACCACTCAGAGCCTGGGATTTAACTCCATTTCTGAAGTGAAACACACAGCGTAGTTCTCATCTATGGATCACACTCTGCTTTAGAGCAAGAAGCACACTCTTGCTTTCTATAGTCTCTAAGACAGCAGGAAATTTGAGTGTGCCCAGAACAATAGAACGGTGTTTCCTACACATATGGACCATATCCAGTCCAAATCTGCTTCTGAAACTGATATAAAGCATTGACCCTCTAACATCCAATGCTTGTCAGTTAAGATGAGAAACGTGTGAGCTCTGTGAACAATGTAGTTCGTTTGAGCAGAAAAGTGACTGTCCTTACCTGAAACGAAGTCTTGCTTGTAGGAAGACTCAGAGCCTGGGATTTAACTCCATTTCTGAAGGCAAACACACAGCATAGTTCTCATCCATGGATCATACTCTGCTTTAGAGCTGAAGCATGCTCTTGCTTTCTAGAGTCTCTAAGACAGCAGGAAACGTGAGTGTACTGATAACAAAAGAACGGTGTTTCCTACACATACAGACCATATCTAGTGCAACTCTTCTTCTGAAACTGATACAAAGCACTGGTCCTCTAACATCCAATGCTTGTCAGTTAAGATGGGAAACGTGTGAGCCTCACGAACGATGTAGTTCGTTTGAGAAAAAAAGTGACTGCCCTTACCTTAAAAGAAGTTTTGCTTGTACGAAGACTCAGAGCCTGGGATTTAACTCCATTTCTGAATTGAAACACACAGCAGTGTTCTCATCCATTGATCACACTCTGCTTTAGAATAAGAAGCACGCTCTTGCTTTAGAATCTCTAAGACAGGAGGAAACGTGATTTTGCTGAGAACAAAAGAACGTAGTTTCTTACACATACGGACTATATCTAGTCCAAATCTGCTTCTGAAACTGATACAAAGCACTGACCCTCTAACATCCAATGCTTGTTAGTTAAGATGGGAAACGTGTGAGCTTCATGAACGATGTAGTTCGTTTGAGCAGAAAAGTGACTGCCCTTACCTGAAACGAAGTCCTGCTTGTAGGAAGACTCAGAGCCTGGGATATAACTCCATTTCTGAAGTGAAACACACAGCGTAGTTCTCATCTATGGATCACACTCTGCTTTAGAGCAAGAAGCACACTCTTGCTTTCTAGAGTCTCTAAGACAGCAGGAAATCTGAGTGTGCCCAGAACAAAAGAACGGTGTTTCCTACACATACAGACTAGTTGTAGTCCAAAACTTCTACTGAAACTGATAGAATGCACTGGTCCTCTAACATCTAATGCTTGTCAGTTAAGATGAGAAACGTGTGAGCTTCGTGAAAGATGTAGTTCGTTTGAGCAGAAAAGTGACTGCCCTTACCTGAAACAAAGTCTTGCTTGTAGGAAGACACAGAGCCTTGGATTTAACTCCATTTCTGAAGGGAAACACACAGCATAGTATTCATCCATGGATCACACTGTGGTTAGAGCGAGAAGCACACTCTTGCTTTCTAGATTCTCTAAGACAGCAGGAAATTTGAGTGTGCCCAGAACAATAGAACGGTGTTTCCTACACACATGGACCATATCCAGTCCAAATCTGCTTCTGAAACTGATATAAAGCATTGACCCTCTAACATCCAATGCTTGTCAGTTAAGATGAGAAACGTGTGAGCTCTGTGAACAATGTAGTTCGTTTGAGCAGAAAAGTGACTGTCCTTACCTGAAACGAAGTCTTGCTTGTAGGAAGACTCAGAGCCTGGGATTTAACTCCATTTCTGAAGGCAAACACACAGCATAGTTCTCATCCATGGATCACACTCTGCTTTAGAGCGAGAAGCACACTCTTGCTTTCTAGAGTCTCTAAGACAGCAGGAAACGTGAGTGTACTGATAACAAAAGAACGGTGTTTCCTACACATACAGACCATATCTAGTGCAACTCTTCTTCTGAAACTGATACAAAGCACTGGTCCTCTAACATCCAATGCTTGTCAGTTAAGATGGGAAACGTGTGAGCTTCATGAACGATGTAGTTCGTTTGAGAAAAAAAGTGACTGCCTTTACCTTAAAAGTAGTTTTGCTTGTACGAAGACTCAGAGCCTGGGATTTAACTCCATTTCTGAATTGAAACACACAGCAGTGTTCTCATCCATTGATCACACTCTGCTTTAGAAGGAGAAGCACGCTCTTGCTTTCTAGAGTCTCTAAGACAGGAGGAAACGTCAGTGTGCTGAGAACAAAAGAACGGAGTTTCCTACACATACGTACCATATCTAGTCCAACTCTGCTTCTGAAACTGGTACAAAGCACTGACCCTCTAACATCCAATGCTTGTCAGTTAAGATGGGAAACGTGTGAGCTTCATGAAGGATGTAGTTCCTTTGAGCAGAAAAGTGACTGCCTTACCTGAATTGAAGACTTGCTTGTAGGAAGACTCAGAGCCTGGGATTTAACTCCATTTCTGAAGGCAAACACACAGCATAGTTCTCATCCATGGATCACACTCTGCTTTAGATCGAGAAGCACGCTCTTGCTTTCTAGAGTCTCTAAGACAGCAGGAAACGTGAGTGTGCTGAGAACAAAAGAACGGTGTTTCCTACACATACAGACCATATATAGTCCAACTCTGCTTCTGAAACTGATACAAAGCATTGGTCCTCTAACATCCAATGCTTGTCAGTTAAGATGAGAAACGTGTGAGCTTCTGGAACGATGTAGTTCGTTTGAGCAGAAAAGTGACTGCCCTTACCTGAAACGAAGTCTTGCTTGTAGGACCACTCAGAGCCTGGGATTTAACTCCATTTCTGAAGTGAAACACACAGCGTAGTTCTCATCTATGGATCACACTCTGCTTTAGAGCAAGAAGCACACTCTTGCTTTCTATAGTCTCTAAGACAGCAGGAAATTTGAGTGTGCCCAGAACAATAGAACGGTGTTTCCTACACATATGGACCATATCCAGTCCAAATCTGCTTCTGAAACTGATATAAAGCATTGACCCTCTAACATCCAATGCTTGTCAGTTAAGATGAGAAACGTGTGAGCTCTGTTAACGATGTAGTTCGTTTGAGCAGAAAAGTAACTGTCCTTACCTGAAAAGAAGTCTTGCTTGTAGGAAGACTCAGAGCCTGGGATTTAACTCCATTTCTGAAGGCAAACACACAGCATAGTTCTCATCCATGGATCACACTCTGCTTTAGAGCGAGAAGCACGCTCTTGCTTTCTAGAGTCTCTAAGACAGCAGGAAACGTGAGTGTGCTGAGAACAAAAGAACGGTGTTTCCTACACATACGGACCATATCTAGTCCAACTCATCTTCTGAAACTGATACAAAGCACTGGTCCTCTAACATCCAATGCTTGTCAGTTAAGATGGGAAACGTGTGAGCTTCATGAACGATGTAGTTCGTTTGAGCAAAAAAGTGACTGCCCTTACCTTAAATGAAGTCTTGCTTGTACGAAGACTCAGAGCCTGGGATTTAACTCCATTTCTGAATTGAAACACACAGCAGTGTTCTCATCCATTGATCACACTCTGCTTTAGAATAAGAAGCACGCTCTTGCTTTTTAGAGTCTCTAAGACAGGAGGAAACGTGATTTTGCTGAGAACAAAAGAACGTAGTTTCTTACACATACGGACTATATCTAGTCCAAATCTGCTTCTGAAACTGATACAAAGCACTGACCCTCTAACATCCAATGCTTGTTAGTTAAGATGGGAAACGTGTGAGCTTCATGAACGATGTAGTTCGTTTGAGCAGAAAAGTGACTGCCCTTACCTGAAACGAAGTCCTGCTTGTAGGAAGACTCAGAGCCTGGGATATAACTCCATTTCTGAAGTGAAACACACAGCGTAGTTCTCATCTATGGATCACACTCTGCTTTAGAGCAAGAAGCACACTCTTGCTTTCTTGAGTCTCTAAGACAGCAGGAAATCTGAGTGTGCCCAGAACAAAAGAACGGTGTTTCCTACACATACGGACTATATGTAGTCCAAAACTTCTTCTGAACCTGATAGAATGCACTGGTCCTCTAACATCTAATGCTTGTCAGTTAAGATGAGAAACGTGTGAGCTTCGTGAAAGATGTAGTTCGTTTGAGCAGAAAAGTGACTGCCCTTACCTGAAACAAAGTCTTGCTTGTAGGAAGACACAGAGCCTGGGATTTAACTCCATTTCTGAAGGGAAACACACAGCATAGTATTCATCCATGGATCACACTGTGGTTAGAGCGAGAAGCACACTCTTGCTTTCTAGATTCTCTAAGACAGCAGGAAATTTGAGTGTGCCCAGAACAATAGAACGGTGTTTCCTACACATATGGACCATATCCAGTCCAAATCTGCTTCTGAAACTGATATACAGCATTGACCCTCTAACATCCAATGCTTGTCAGTTAAGATGAGAAACGTGTGAGCTCTGTGAACAATGTAGTTCGTTTGAGCAGAAAAGTGACTGTCCTTACCTGAAACGAAGTCTTGCTTGTAGGAAGACTCAGAGCCTGGGATTTAACTCCATTCTGAAGGCAAACACACAGCATAGTTCTCATCCATGGATCACACTCTGCTTTAGAGCGAGAAGCACACTCTTGCTTTCTAGAGTCTCTAAGACAGCAGGAAACGTGAGTGTACTGATAACAAAAGAACGGTGTTTCCTACACATACAGACCATATCTAGTGCAACTCTTCTTCTGAAACTGATACAAAGCACTGGTCCTCTAACATCCAATGCTTGTCAGTTAAGATGGGAAACGTGTGAGCTTCATGAACGATGTAGTTCGTTTGAGAAAAAAAGTGACTGCCCTTACCTTAAAAGAAGTTTTGCTTGTAGAGAGACTGAGAGCCTGGGATTTAACTCCTTTTCTGAAGTGAAACACACAGCATAGTTTTCATCCATGCATCACAATCTGCTTTAGAACAAGAAGCACTCTCTTGCTTTCTAGAGCCTCTAAGACAGCAGGAAGCGTGATTTTGCTGAGAACATAGAACGGTGTTTCCTACACATACGGACATTATATAGTCCAAATCTGCTTCTGAAACTGATACAAAGCACTGGTCCTCTAACATCAAATGCTTGTCTGTTAATATGAGAAACGTGTGAGCTCCGTGAACGATGTAGTTCGTTTGAGCTGTAAAGTGACTGCCCTTACCTGAAACGAAGTCTTGCTTGTAGGAAGACTCAGAGCCTGGGATTTAACTCCATTTCTGAAGGCAAACACACAGCATAGTTCTCATCCATGGATCACACTCTGCTTTAGAGCGAGAAGCACGCTCTTGCTTTCTAGAGTCTCTAAGACAGCAGGAAACGTGAGTGTGCTGAGAACAAAAGAACGGTGTTTCCTACACATACGGACTATATGTAGTCCAAAACTTCTTCTGAAACTGATAGAATGCACTGGTCCTCTAACATCTAATGCTTGTCAGTTAAGATGAGAAACGTGTGAGCTTCGTGAAAGATGTAGTTCGTTTGAGCAGAAAAGTGACTGCCCTTACCTCAAACAACGTCTTGCTTGTAGGAAGACACAGAGCCTGGGATTTAACTCCATTTCTGAAGGGAAACACACAGCATAGTATTCATCCATGGATCACACTGTGGTTAGAGCGAGAAGCACACTCTTGCTTTCTAGATTCTCTAAGACAGCAGGAAATTTGAGTGTGCCCAGAACAATAGAACGGTGTTTCCTACACATATGGACCATATCCAGTCCAAATCTGCTTCTGAAACTGATATAAAGCATTGACCCTCTAACATCCAATGCTTGTCAGTTAAGATGAGAAACGTGTGAGCTCTGTGAACAATGTAGTTCGTTTGAGCAGAAAAGTGACTGTCCTTACCTGAAACGAAGTCTTGCTTGTAGGAAGACTCAGAGCCTGGGATTTAACTCCATTTCTGAAGGCAAACACACAGCATAGTTCTCATCCATGGATCACACTCTGCTTTAGAGCGAGAAGCACTCTCTTGCTTTCTAGAGTCTCTAAGACAGCAGGAAACGTGAGTGTACTGATAACAAAAGAACGGTGTTTCCTACACATACAGACCATATCTAGTGCAACTCTTCTTCTGAAACTGATACAAAGCACTGGTCCTCTAACATCCAATGCTTGTCAGTTAAGATGGGAAACGTGTGAGCTTCATGAACGATGTAGTTCGTTTGAGAAAAAAAGTGACTGCCCTTACCTTAAAAGAAGTTTTGCTTGTACGAAGACTCAGAGCCTGGGATTTAACTCCATTTCTGAATTGAAACACATAGCAGTGTTCTCATCCATTGATCACACTCTGCTTTAGAATAAGAAGCACGCTCTTGCTTTTTAGAGTCTCTAAGACAGGAGGAAACGTGATTTTGCAGAGAACAAAAGAACGTAGTTTCTTACACATACGGACTATATCTAGTCCAAATCTGCTTCTGAAACTGATACAAAGCACTGACCCTCTAACATCCAATGCTTGTTAGTTAAGATGGGAAACGTGTGAGCTTCATGAACGATGTAGTTCGTTTGAGCAGAAAAGTGACTGCCCTTACCTGAAACGAAGTCCTGCTTGTAGGAAGACTCAGAGCCTGGGATATAACTCCATTTCTGAAGTGAAACACACAGCGTAGTTCTCATCTATGGATCACACTCTGCTTTAGAGCAAGAAGCACACTCTTGCTTTCTAGAGTCTCTAAGACAGCAGGAAATCTGAGTGTGCCCAGAACAAAAGAACGGTGTTTCCTACACATACGGACTAGTTGTAGTCCAAAACTTCTTCTGAAACTGATAGAATGCACTGGTCCTCTAACATCTAATGCTTGTCAGTTAAGATGAGAAACGTGTGAGCTTCGTGAAAGATGTAGTTCGTTTGAGAAAAAAAGTGACTGCCCTTACCTTAAAAGAAGTTTTGCTTGTAGAGAGACTGAGAGCCTGGGATTTAACTCCTTTTCTGAAGTGAAACACACAGCATAGTTTTCATCCATGCATCACACTCTGCTTTAGAACAAGAAGCACTCTCTTGCTTTCTAGAGCCTCTAAGACAGCAGGAAGCGTGATTTTGCTGAGAACAAAGAACGGTGTTTCCTACACATACGGACATTATATAGTCCAAATCTGCTTCTGAAACTAATACAAAGCACTGGTCCTCTAACATCCAATGCTTGTCTGTTAATATGAGAAATGTGTGAGCTCCGTGAACGATGTAGTTCCTTTGAGCTGTAAAGTGACTGCCCTTACCTGAAACGAAGTCTTGCTTGTAGGAAGACTCAGAGCATGGGATTTAACTCCATTTCTGAAGGCAAACACACAGCATAGTTCTCATCCATGGATCACACTCTGCTTTAGAGCGAGAAGCACGCTCTTGCTTTCTAGAGTCTCTAAGACAGCAGGAAACGTGAGTGTACTGATAACAAAAGAACGGTGTTTCCTACACATACAGACCATATCTAGTGCAACTCTTCTTCTGAAACTGATACAAAGCACTGGTCCTCTAACATCCAATGCTTGTCAGTTAAGATGGGAAACGTGTGAGCTTCATGAACGATGTAGTTCGTTTGAGAAAAAAAGTGACTGCCCTTACCTTAAAAGAAGTTTTGCTTGTAGAGAGACTGAGAGCCTGGGATTTAACTCCTTTTCTGAAGTGAAACACACAGCATAGTTTTCATCCATGCATCACACTCTGCTTTAGAACAAGAAGCACTCTCTTGCTTTCTAGAGCCTCTAAGACAGCAGGAAGCGTGATTTTGCTGAGAAGAAAGAACGGTGTTTCCTACACATACGGACATTATATAGTCCAAATCTGCTTCTGAAACTGATACAAAGCACTGGTCCTCTAACATCCAATGCTTGTCTGTTAATATGAGAAACGTGTGAGCTCCGTGAACGATGTAGTTCCTTTGAGCTGTAAAGTGACTGCCCTTACCTGAAACGAAGTCTTGCTTGTAGGAAGACTCAGAGCCTGGGATTTAACTCCATTTCTGAAGGCAAACACACAGCATAGTTCTCATCCATGGATCACACTCTGCTTTAGAGCGAGAAGCACGCTCTTGCTTTCTAGAGTCTCTAAGACAGCAGGAAACGTGAGTGTGCTGAGAACAAAAGAACGGTGTTTCCTACACATACAGACCATATATAGTCCAACTCTGCTTCTGAAACTGATACAAAGCATTGGTCCTCTAACATCCAATGCTTGTCAGTTAAGATGAGAAACGTGTGAGCTTCTGGAACGATGTAGTTCGTTTGAGCAGAAAAGTGACTGCCCTTACCTGAAACGAAGTCTTGCTTGTAGGACCACTCAGAGCCTGGGATTTAACTCCATTTCTGAAGTGAAACACACAGCGTAGTTCTCATCTATGGATCACACTCTGCTTTAGAGCAAGAAGCACACTCTTGCTTTCTATAGTCTCTAAGACAGCAGGAAATTTGAGTGTGCCCAGAACAATAGAACGGTGTTTCCTACACATATGGACCATATCCAGTCCAAATCTGCTTCTGAAACTGATATAAAGCATTGACCCTCTAACATCCAATGCTTGTCAGTTAAGATGAGAAACGTGTGAGCTCTGTTAACGATGTAGTTCGTTTGAGCAGAAAAGTAACTGTCCTTACCTGAAAAGAAGTCTTGCTTGTAGGAAGACTCAATGCCTGGGATTTAACTCCATTTCTGAAGGCAAACACACAGCATAGTTCTCATCCATGGATCACACTCTGCTTTAGAGCGAGAAGCACGCTCTTGCTTTCTAGAGTCTCTAAGACAGCAGGAAACGTGAGTGTGCTGAGAACAAAAGAACGGTGTTTCCTACACATACGGACCATATCTAGTCCAACTCATCTTCTGAAACTGATACAAAGCACTGGTCCTCTAACATCCAATGCTTGTCAGTTAAGATGGGAAATGTGTGAGCTTCATGAACGATGTAGTTCGTTTGAGCAAAAAAGTGACTGCCCTTACCTTAAATGAAGTCTTGCTTGTACGAAGACTCAGAGCCTGGGATTTAACTCCATTTCTGAATTGAAACACACAGCAGTGTTCTCATCCATTGATCACACTCTGCTTTAGAATAAGAAGCACGCTCTTGCTTTTTAGAGTCTCTAAGACAGGAGGAAACGTGATTTTGCTGAGAACAAAAGAACGTAGTTTCTTACACATACGGACTATATCTAGTCCAAATCTGCTTCTGAAACTGATACAAAGCACTGACCCTCTAACATCCAATGCTTGTTAGTTAAGATGGGAAACGTGTGAGCTTCATGAACGATGTAGTTCGTTTGAGCAGAAAAGTGACTGCCCTTACCTGAAACGAAGTCCTGCTTGTAGGAAGACTCAGAGCCTGGGATATAACTCCATTTCTGAAGTGAAACACACAGCGTAGTTCTCATCTATGGATCACACTCTGCTTTAGAGCAAGAAGCACACTCTTGCTTTCTAGAGTCTCTAAGACAGCAGGAAATCTGAGTGTGCCCAGAACAAAAGAACGGTGTTTCCTACACATACGGACTATATGTAGTCCAAAACTTCTTCTGAACCTGATAGAATGCACTGGTCCTCTAACATCTAATGCTTGTCAGTTAAGATGAGAAACGTGTGAGCTTCGTGAAAGATGTAGTTCGTTTGAGCAGAAAAGTGACTGCCCTTACCTGAAACAAAGTCTTGCTTGTAGGAAGACACAGAGCCTGGGATTTAACTCCATTTCTGAAGGGAAACACACAGCATAGTATTCATCCATGGATCACACTGTGGTTAGAGCGAGAAGCACACTCTTGCTTTCTAGATTCTCTAAGACAGCAGGAAATTTGAGTGTGCCCAGAACAATAGAACGGTGTTTCCTACACATATGGACCATATCCAGTCCAAATCTGCTTCTGAAACTGATATACAGCATTGACCCTCTAACATCCAATGCTTGTCAGTTAAGATGAGAAACGTGTGAGCTCTGTGAACAATGTAGTTCGTTTGAGCAGAAAAGTGACTGTCCTTACCTGAAACGAAGTCTTGCTTGTAGGAAGACTCAGAGCCTGGGATTTAACTCCATTCTGAAGGCAAACACACAGCATAGTTCTCATCCATGGATCACACTCTGCTTTAGAGCGAGAAGCACGCTCTTGCTTTCTAGAGTCTCTAAGACAGCAGGAAACGTGAGTGTACTGATAACAAAAGAACGGTGTTTCCTACACATACAGACCATATCTAGTGCAATTCTTCTTCTGAAACTGATACAAAGCACTGGTCCTCTAACATCCAATGCTTGTCAGTTAAGATGGGAAACGTGTGAGCTTCATGAACGATGTAGTTCGTTTGAGAAAAAAAGTGACTGCCCTTACCTTAAAAGAAGTTTTGCTTGTAGAGAGACTGAGAGCCTGGGATTTAACTCCTTTTCTGAAGTGAAACACACAGCATAGTTTTCATCCATGCATCACACTCTGCTTTAGAACAAGAAGCACTCTCTTGCTTTCTAGAGCCTCTAAGACAGCAGGAAGCGTGATTTTGCTGAGAACAAAGAACGGTGTTTCCTACACATACGGACATTATATAGTCCAAATCTGCTTCTGAAACTGATACAAAGCACTGGTCCTCTAACATCCAATGCTTGTCTGTTAATATGAGAAACGTGTGAGCTCCGTGAACGATGTAGTTCCTTTGAGCTGTAAAGTGACTGCCCTTACCTGAAACGAAGTCTTGCTTGTAGGAAGACTCAGAGCCTGGGATTTAACTCCATTTCTGAAGGCAAACACACAGCATAGTTCTCATCCATGGATCACACTCTGCTTTAGAGCGAGAAGCACGCTCTTGCTTTCTAGAGTCTCTAAGACAGCAGGAAACGTGAGTGTGCTGAGAACAAAAGAACGGTGTTTCCTACACATACGGACCATATATAGTCCAACTCTGCTTCTGAAACTGATACAAAGCATTGGTCCTCTAACATCCAATGCTTGTCAGTTAAGATGAGAAACGTGTGAGCTTCTGGAATGATGTAGTTCGTTTAAGCAGGAAAGTGACTGCCCTTACCTGAAACGAAGTCTTGCTTGTAGGACCACTCAGAGCCTGGGATTTAACTCCATTTCTGAAGTGAAACACACAGCGTAGTTCTCATCTATGGATCACACTCTGCTTTAGAGCAAGAAGCACACTCTTGCTTTCTATAGTCTCTAAGACAGCAGGAAATTTGAGTGTGCCCAGAACAATAGAACGGTGTTTCCTACACATATGGACCATATCCAGTCCAAATCTGCTTCTGAAACTGATATAAAGCATTGACCCTCTAACATCCAATGCTTGTCAGTTAAGATGAGAAACGTGTGAGCTCTGTTAACGATGTAGTTCGTTTGAGCAGAAAAGTAACTGTCCTTACCTGAAAAGAAGTCTTGCTTGTAGGAAGACTCAGAGCCTGGGATTTAACTCCATTTCTGAAGGCAAACACACAGCATAGTTCTCATCCATGGATCACACTCTGCTTTAGAGCGAGAAGCACGCTCTTGCTTTCTAGAGTCTCTAAGACAGCAGGAAACGTGAGTGTGCTGAGAACAAAAGAACGGTGTTTCCTACACATACGGACCATATCTAGTCCAACTCATCTTCTGAAACTGATACAAAGCACGGGTCCTCTAACATCCAATGCTTGTCAGTTAAGATGGGAAACGTGTGAGCTTCATGAACGATGTAGTTCGTTTGAGCAAAAAAGTGACTGCCCTTACCTTAAATGAAGTCTTGCTTGTACGAAGACTCAGAGCCTGGGATTTAACTCCATTTCTGAATTGAAACACACAGCAGTGTTCTCATCCATTGATCACACTCTGCTTTAGAATAAGAAGCACGCTCTTGCTTTTTAGAGTCTCTAAGACAGGAGGAAACGTGATTTTGCTGAGAACAAAAGAACGTAGTTTCTTACACATACGGACTATATCTAGTCCAAATCTGCTTCTGAAACTGATACAAAGCACTGACCCTCTAACATCCAATGCTTGTTAGTTAAGATGGGAAACGTGTGAGCTTCATGAACGATGTAGTTCGTTTGAGCAGAAAAGTGACTGCCCTTACCTTAAACGAAGTCCTGCTTGTAGGAAGACTCAGAGCCTGGGATATAACTCCATTTCTGAAGTGAAACACACAGCGTAGTTCTCATCTATGGATCACACTCTGCTTTAGAGCAAGAAGCACACTCTTGCTTTCTAGAGTCTCTAAGACAGCAGGAAATCTGAGTGTGCCCAGAACAAAAGAACGGTGTTTCCTACACATACGGACTATATGTAGTCCAAAACTTCTTCTGAAACTGATAGAATGCACTGGTCCTCTAACATCTAATGCTTGTCAGTTAAGATGAGAAACGTGTGAGCTTCGTGAAAGATGTAGATCGTTTGAGCAGAAAAGTGACTGCCCTTACCTGAAACAAAGTCTTGCTTGTAGGAAGACACAGAGCCTGGGATTTAACTCCATTTCTGAAGGGAAACACACAGCATAGTATTCATCCATGGATCACACTGTGGTTAGAGCGAGAAGCACACTCTTGCTTTCTAGATTCTCTAAGACAGCAGGAAATTTGAGTGTGCCCAGAACAATAGAACGGTGTTTCCTACACATATGGACCATATCCAGTCCAAATCTGCTTCTGAAACTGATATAAAGCATTGACCCTCTAACATCCAATGCTTGTCAGTTAAGATGAGAAACGTGTGAGCTCTGTGAACAATGTAGTTCGTTTGAGCAGAAAAGTGACTGTCCTTACCTGAAACGAAGTCTTGCTTGTAGGAAGACTCAGAGCCTGGGATTTAACTCCATTTCTGAAGGCAAACACACAGCATAGTTCTCATCCATGGATCATACTCTGCTTTAGAGCTGAAGCATGCTCTTGCTTTCTAGAGTCTCTAAGACAGCAGGAAACGTGAGTGTACTGATAACAAAAGAACGGTGTTTCCTACACATACAGACCATATCTAGTGCAACTCTTCTTCTGAAACTGATACAAAGCACTGGTCCTCTAACATCCAATGCTTGTCAGTTAAGATGGGAAACGTGTGAGCTTCATGAACGATGTAGTTCGTTTGAGAAAAAAAGTGACTGCCCTTACCTTAAAAGAAGTTTTGCTTGTACGAAGACTCAGAGCCTGGGATTTAACTCCATTTCTGAATTGAAACACACAGCAGTGTTCTCATCCATTGATCACACTCTGCTTTAGAATAAGAAGCACGCTCTTGCTTTTTAGAGTCTCTAAGACAGGAGGAAACGTGATTTTGCTGAGAACAAAAGAACGTAGTTTCTTACACATACGGACTATATCTAGTCCAAATCTGCTTCTGAAACTGATACAAAGCACTGACCCTCTAACATCCAATGCTTGTTAGTTAAGATGGGAAACGTGTGAGCTTCATGAACGATGTAGTTCGTTTGAGCAGAAAAGTGACTGCCCTTACCTGAAACGAAGTCCTGCTTGTAGGAAGACTCAGAGCCTGGGATATAACTCCATTTCTGAAGTGAAACACACAGCGTAGTTCTCATCTATGGATCACACTCTGCTTTAGAGCAAGAAGCACACTCTTGCTTTCTAGAGTCTCTAAGACAGCAGGAAATCTGAGTGTGCCCAGAACAAAAGAACGGTGTTTCCTACACATACGGACTAGTTGTAGTCCAAAACTTCTTCTGAAACTGATAGAATGCACTGGTCCTCTAACATCTAATGCTTGTCAGTTAAGATGAGAAACGTGTGAGCTTCGTGAAAGATGTAGTTCGTTTGAGCAGAAAAGTGACTGCCCTTACCTGAAACAAAGTCTTGCTTGTAGGAAGACACAGAGCCTGGGATTTAACTCCATTTCTGAAGGGAAACACACAGCATAGTATTCATCCATGGATCACACTGTGGTTAGAGCGAGAAGCACACTCTTGCTTTCTAGATTCTCTAAGACAGCAGGAAATTTGAGTGTGCCCAGAACAATAGAACGGTGTTTCCTACACATATGGACCATATCCAGTCCAAATCTGCTTCTGAAACTGATATAAAGCATTGACCCTCTAACATCCAATGCTTGTCAGTTAAGATGAGAAACGTGTGAGCTCTGTGAACAATGTAGTTCGTTTGAGCAGAAAAGTGACTGTCCTTACCTGAAACGAAGTCTTGCTTGTAGGAAGACTCAGAGCCTGGGATTTAACTCCATTTCTGAAGGCAAACACACAGCATAGTTCTCATCCATGGATCACACTCTGCTTTAGAGCGAGAAGCACACTCTTGCTTTCTAGAGTCTCTAAGACAGCAGGAAACGTGAGTGTACTGATAACAAAAGAACGGTGTTTCCTACACATACAGACCATATCTAGTGCTACTCTTCTTCTGAAACTGATACAAAGCACTGGTCCTCTAACATCCAATGCTTGTCAGTTAAGATGGGAAACGTGTGAGCTTCATGAACGATGTAGTTCGTTTGAGAAAAAAAGTGACTGCCTTTACCTTAAAAGTAGTTTTGCTTGTACGAAGACTCAGATCCTGGGATTTAACTCCATTTCTGAATTGAAACACACAGCAGTGTTCTCATCCATTGATCACACTCTGCTTTAGAAGGAGAAGCACGCTCTTGCTTTCTAGAGTCTCTAAGACAGGAGGAAACGTGAGTGTGCTGAGAACAAAAGAACGGAGTTTCCTACACATACGTACCATATCTAGTCCAACTCTGCTTCTGAAACTGGTACAAAGCACTGACCCTCTAACATCCAATGCTTGTCAGTTAAGATGGGAAACGTGTGAGCTTCATGAAGGATGTAGTTCCTTTGAGCAGAAAAGTGACTGCCTTACCTGAATTGAAGACTTGCTTGTAGGAAGACTCAGAGCCTGGGATTTAACTCCATTTCTGAAGGCAAACACACAGCATAGTTCTCATCCATGGATCACACTCTGCTTTAGAGCGAGAAGCATGCTATTGCTTTCTAGAGTCTCTAAGACAGCAGGAAACGTGAGTGTGCTGAGAACAAAAGAACGGTGTTTCCTACACATACAGACCATATATAGTCCAACTCTGCTTCTGAAATTGATACAAAGCATTGGTCCTCTAACATCCAATGCTTGTCAGTTAAGATGAGAAACGTGTGAGCTTCTGGAACGATGTAGTTCGTTTGAGCAGAAAAGTGACTGCCCTTACCTGAAACGAAGTCTTGCTTGTAGGAACACTCAGAGCCTGGGATATAATTCCATTTCTGAAGTGAAACACACAGCGTAGTTCTCATCTATGGATCACAATCTGCTTTAGAGCAAGAAGCACACTCTTGATTTCTAGAGTCTCTAAGACAGCAGGAAATTTGAGTGTGCCCAAACAATAGAACGGTGTTTCCTACATATATGGACCATATCCAGTCCAAATCTGCTTCTGAAACTGATATAAAGCATTGACCCTCTAACATCCAATGCTTGTCAGTTAAGATGAGAAACGTGTGAGCTCTGTGAACGATGTAGTTCGTTTGAGCAGAAAAGTGACTGTCCTTACCTGAAACGAAGTCTTGCTTGTAGGAAGACTCAGAGCCTGGGATTTAACTCCATTTCTGAAGGCAAACACACAGCATAGTTCTAATCCATGGATCACACTCTGCTTTAGAGCGAGAAGCACGCTCTTGCTTTCTAGAGTCTCTAAGACAGCAGGAAACGTGAGTGTGCTGAGAACAAAAGAACGGTGTTGCCTACACATACAGACCATATATAGTCCAACTCTGCTTCTGAAACTGATACAAAGCACTGGTCCTCTAACATCCAATGCTTGTCAGTTAAGATGGGAAACGTGTAAGCTTCCTGAACGATGTAGTTCGTTTGAGCAAAAAAGTGACTGCCCTTACCTTAAACGAAGTCTTGCTTGTACGAAGATTCAGAGCCTCGGATTTCACTCCATTTCTGAATTGAAACACACAGCAGTGTTCTCATCCATTGATCACACTCTGCTTTAGAATAAGAAGCACGCTCTTGCTTTTTAGAGTCTCTAAGACAGGAGGAAACGTGATTTTGCTGAGAACAAAAGAACGTAGTTTCTTACACATACGGACTATATCTAGTCCAAATCTGCTTCTGAAACTGATACAAAGCACTGACCCTCTAACATCCAATGCTTGTTAGTTAAGATGGGAAACGTGTGAGCTTCATGAACGATGTAGTTCGTTTGAGCAGAAAAGTGACTGCCCTTACCTGAAACGAAGTCCTGCTTGTAGGAAGACTCAGAGCCTGGGATATAACTCCATTTCTGAAGTGAAACACACAGCGTAGTTCTCATCTATGGATCACACTCTGCTTTAGAGCAAGAAGCACACTCTTGCTTTCTAGAGTCTCTAAGACAGCAGGAAATCTGAGTGTGCCCAGAACAAAAGAACGGTGTTTCCTACACATACGGACTAGTTGTAGTCCAAAACTTCTTCTGAAACTGATAGAATGCACTGGTCCTCTAACATCTAATGCTTGTCAGTTAAGATGAGAAACGTGTGAGCTTCGTGAAAGATGTAGTTCGTTTGAGCAGAAAAGTGACTGCCCTTACCTGAAACAAAGTCTTGCTTGTAGGAAGACACAGAGCCTGGGATTTAACTCCATTTCTGAAGGGAAACACACAGCATAGTATTCATCCATGGATCACACTGTGGTTAGAGCGAGAAGCACACTCTTGCTTTCTAGATTCTCTAAGACAGCAGGAAATTTGAGTGTGCCCAGAACAATAGAACGGTGTTTCCTACACACATGGACCATATCCAGTCCAAATCTGCTTCTGAAACTGATATAAAGCATTGACCCTCTAACATCCAATGCTTGTCAGTTAAGATGAGAAACGTGTGAGCTCTGTGAACAATGTAGTTCGTTTGAGCAGAAAAGTTACTGTCCTTACCTGAAGCAAAGTCTTGCTTGTAGGAAGACTCAGAGCCTGGGATTTAACTCCATTTCTGAAGGCAAACAAACAGCATAGTATTCATCCATGGATCACACTGTGGTTAGAGCGAGAAGCACGCTCTTGCTTTCTAGAGTCTCTAAGACAGCAGGAAACGTGAGTGTACTGATAACAAAAGAACGGTGTTTCCTACACATACAGACCATATCTAGTGCAACTCTTCTTCTGAAACTGATACAAAGCACTGGTCCTCTAACATCCAATGCTTGTCAGTTAAGATGGGAAACGTGTGAGCTTCATGAACGATGTAGTTCGTTTGAGGAAAAAAAAGTGACTGCCTTTACCTTAAAAGTAGTTTTGCTTGTACGAAGACTCAGAGCCTGGGATTTAACTCCATTTCTGAATTGAAACACACAGCAGTGTTCTCATCCATTGATCACACTCTGCTTTAGAACGAGAAGCACGCGCTTGCTTTCTAGAGTCTCTAAGACAGGAGGTAACGTAAGTGTGCTGAGAACAAAAGAACGGAGTTTCCTACACATACGTACCATATCTAGTCCAACTCTGCTTCTGAAACTGGTACAAAGCACTGACCCTCTAACATCCAATGCTTGTCAGTTAAGATGGGAAACGTGTGAGCTTCATGAAGGATGTAGTTCGTTTGAGCAGAAAAGTGACTGCCTTACCTGAATTGAAGACTTGCTTGTAGGAAGACTCAGAGCCTGGGATTTAACTCCATTTCTGAAGGCAAACACACAGCATAGTTCTCATCCATGGATCACACTCTGCTTTAGAGCGAGAAGCACGCTATTGCTTTCTAGAGTCTCTAAGACAGCAGGAAATCTGAGTGTGCCCAGAACAAAAGAATGGTGTTTCCTACACATACGGACTAGTTGTAGTCCAAAACTTCTTCTGAAACTGATAGAATGCACTGGTCCTCTAACATCTAATGCTTGTCAGTTAAGATGAGAAACGTGTGAGCTTCGTGAAAGATGTAGTTCGTTTGAGCAGAAAAGTGACTGCCCTTACCTGAAACAAAGTCTTGCTTGTAGGAAGACACAAAGCCTGGGATTTAACTCCATTTCTGAAGGGAAACACACAGCATAGTATTCATCCATGGATCACACTGTGGTTAGAGCGAGAAGCACACTCTTGCTTTCTAGATTCTCTAAGACAGCAGGAAATTTGAGTGTGCCCAGAACAATAGAACGGTGTTTCCTACACATATGGACCATATCCAGTCCAAATCTGCTTCTGAAACTGATATAAAGCATTGACCCTCTAACATCCAATGCTGGTCAGTTAAGATGAGAAACGTGTGAGCTCTGTGAACAATGTAGTTCGTTTGAGCAGAAAAGTGACTGTCCTTACCTGAAACGAAGTCTTGCTTGTAGGAAGACTCAGAGCCTGGGATTTAACTCCATTCTGAAGGCAAACACACAGCATAGTTCTCATCCATGGATCACACTCTGCTTTAGAGCGAGAAGCACGCTCTTGCTTTCTAGAGTCTCTAAGACAGCAGGAAACGTGAGTGTACTGATAACAAAAGAACGGTGTTTCCTACACATACAGACCATATCTAGTGCAACTCTTCTTCTGAAACTGAAACAAAGCACTGGTCCTCTAACATCCAATGCTTGTCAGTTAAGATGGGAAACGTGTGAGCTTCATGAACGATGTAGTTCGTTTGAGCAAAAAAGTGACTGCCCTTACCTTAAAAGAAGTTTTGCTTGTACGAAGACTCAGAGCCTGGGATTTAACTCCATTTCTGAATTGAAACACACAGCAGTGTTCTCATCCATTGATCACACTCTGCTTTAGAAGGAGAAGCACGCTCTTGCTTTTTAGAGTCTCTAAGACAGGAGGAAACGTGATTTTGCTGAGAACAAAAGAACGTAGTTTCTTACACATACGGACTATATCTAGTCCAAATCTGCTTCTGAAACTGATACAAAGCACTGACCCTCTAACATCCAATGCTTGTTAGTTAAGATGGGAAACGTGTGAGCTTCATGAACGATGTAGTTCGTTTGAGCAGAAAAGTGACTGCCCTTACCTGAAACGAAGTCCTGCTTGTAGGAAGACTCAGAGCCTGGGATATAACTCCATTTCTGAAGTGAAACACACAGCGTAGTTCTATCTATGGATCACACTCTGCTTTAGAGCAAGAAGCACACTCTTGCTTTCTAGAGTCTCTAAGACAGCAGGAAATCTGAGTGTGCCCAGAACAAAAGAACGGTGTTTCCTACACATACAGACTAGTTGTAGTCCAAAACTTCTTCTGAAACTGATAGAATGCACTGGTCCTCTAAAATCTAATGCTTGTCAGTTAAGATGAGAAACGTGTGAGCTTCGTGAAAGATGTAGTTCGTTTGAGCAGAAAAGTGACTGCCCTTACCTGAAACAAAGTCTTGCTTGTAGGAAGACACAGAGCCTGGGATTTAACTCCATTTCTGAAGGGAAACACACAGCATAGTATTCATCCATGGATCACACTGTGGTTAGAGCGAGAAGCACACTCTTGCTTTCTAGATTCTCTAAGACAGCAGGAAATTTGAGTGTGCCCAGAACAATAGAACGGTGTTTCCTACACACATGGACCATATCCAGTCCAAATCTGCTTCTGAAACTGATATAAAGCATTGAACCTCTAACATCCAATGCTTGTCAGTTAAGATGAGAAACGTGTGCGCTCTGTGAACAATGTAGTTCGTTTGAGCAGAAAAGTGACTGTCCTTACCTGAAACGAAGTCTTGCTTGTAGGAAGACTCAGAGCCTGGGATTTAACTCCATGTCTGAAGGCAAACACACAGCATAGTTCTCATCCATGGATCACACTCTGCTTTAGAGCGAGAAGCACGCTCTTGCTTTCTAGAGTCTCTAAGACAGCAGGAAACGTGAGTGTACTGATAACAAAAGAACGGTGTTTCCTACACATACAGACCATATCTAGTGCAACTCTTCTTCTGAAACTGATACAAAGCACTGGTCCTCTAACATCCAGTGCTTGTCAGTTAAGATGGGAAATGTGTGAGCTTCATGAACGATGTAGTTCGTTTGAGAAAAAAAGTGACTGCCCTTACCTTAAAATTAGTTTTGCTTGTACGAAGACTCAGAGCCTGGGATTTAACTCCATTTCTGAATTGAAACACACAGCAGTGTTCTCATCCATTGATCACACTCTGCTTTAGAACGAGAAGCACGCTCTTGCTTTCTAGAGTCTCTAAGACAGCAGGAAACGTGAGTGTGCTGAGAACAAAAGAACGGAGTTTCCTACACATACGTACCATATCTAGTCCAACTCTGCTTCTGAAACTGGTACAAAGCACTGACCCTCTAACATCCAATGCTTGTCAGTTAAGATGGGAAACGTGTGAGCTTCATGAAGGATGTAGTTCGTTTGAGCAGAAAAGTGACTGCCTTACCTGAATTGAAGACTTGCTTGTAGGAAGACTCAGAGCCTGGGATTTAACTCCATTTCTGAAGGCAAACACACAGCATAGTTCTCATCCATGGATCACACTCTGCTTTAGAGCGAGAAGCACGCTATTGCTTTCTAGAGTCTCTAAGACAGCAGGAAACGTGAGTGTGCTGAGAACAAAAGAAC
The DNA here is from genome assembly GCA_949786385.1 of Onychomys leucogaster. NCBI lineage: Eukaryota > Metazoa > Chordata > Mammalia > Rodentia > Cricetidae > Onychomys > Onychomys leucogaster. The sequence goes on along the minus strand of CATKUP010000128.1, from coordinate 1,061,163 downwards.
GGTGTTTCCTACACATACAGACCATATATAGTCCAACTCTGCTTCTGAAACTGATACAAAGCATTGGTCCTCTAACATCCAATGCTTGTCAGTTAAGATGAGAAACGTGTGAGCTTCTGGAACGATGTAGTTCGTTTGAGCAGAAAAGTGACTGCCCTTACCTGAAACGAAGTCTTGCTTGTAGGAACACTCAGAGCCTGGGATTTAACTCCATTTCTGAAGTGAAACACACAGCGTAGTTCTCATCTATGGATCACACTCTGCTTTAGAGCAAGAAGCACACTCTTGATTTCTAGAGTCTCTAAGACAGCAGGAAATTTGAGTGTGCCCAGAACAATAGAACGGTGTTTCCTACACATATGGACCATATCCAGTCCAAATCTGCTTCTGAAACTGATATAAAGCATTGACCCTCTAACATCCAATGCTTGTCAGTTAAGATGAGAAACGTGTGAGCTCTGTGAACGATGTAGTTCGTTTGAGCAGAAAAGTGACTGTCCTTACCTGAAACGAAGTCTTGCTTGTAGGAAGACTCAGAGCCTGGGATTTAACTCCATTTCTGAAGGCAAACACACAGCATAGTTCTCATCCATGGATCACACTCTGCTTTAGAGCGAGAAGCACGCTCTTGCTTTCTAGAGTCTCTAAGACAGCAGGAAAGGTGAGTGTGCTGAGAACAAAAGAACGGTGTTTCCTACACATACAGACCATATATAGTCCAACTCTGCTTCTGAAACAGATACAAAGCACTGGTCCTCTAACATCCAATGCTTGTCAGTTAAGATGGGAAACGTGTAAGCTTCATGAACGATGTAGTTCGTTTGAGCAAAAAAGTGACTGCCCTTACCTTAAACGAAGTCTTGCTTGTACGAAGATTCAGAGACTAGGATTTCACTCCATTTCTGAATTGAAACACAGAGCAGTGTTCTCATCCATTGATCACACTCTGCTTTAGAATAAGAAGCACACTCTTGCTTTTTAGAGTCTCTAAGATAGGAGGAAATGTGATTTTGCTGAGAACAAAAGAACGGAGTTTCCTACACATACGGACAATATCTTGTCCAAATCTGCTTCTGAAACTGATACAAAGCACTGACCCTCTAACATTCAATGCTTGTCAGTTAAGATGGGAAACGTGTGAGCTTCATGAATGATGTAGTTCATTTGAGCAGAAAAGTGACTGCCTTACCTGAATTGAAGTCTTGCTTGTAGGAAGACTCAGAGCCTGGGATTTAACTCCATTTCTGAAGGCAAACACACAGCATAGTTCTCATCCATGGATCACACTCTGTTTTAGAGCGAGAAGCACGCTCTTGCTTTTAGAGTCTCTAATATAGCAGGAAATCTGAGTGTGCCCAGAACAAAGAACGGTGTTGCCTACATATACGGTCCATATGTAGTCCAAATCTGCTTCTGAAAGTGATACAATGCACTGGTCCTCTGACATCCAATGCTTGTCAGTTAAGATGAGAATCGTGTCATCTTCGTGAACGATGTAGTTCATTTGAGCAGGAAAATGACTGCCCTTACCTGAATTGAAGTCTTGCTTGTAGGAAGACTCAGAGCCTGGGATTTAACTCCATTTCTGAAGTGAAACACACAGCAGTGTTCTCATCCATTGATGACACTCTGCTTTAGAACAAGAAGCACGCTCTTGCTTTCTAGAGTCTCTAAGACAGCAGGAAACGTGAGTGTGCTGAGAACAAAAGAACGGTGTTTCCTACACATAGGGACCATATCTAGTACAACTCTGCTTCTTAAACTGATACAAAGCACTGGTCCTCTAACATCCAATGCTTGTCAGTTAAGATGAGAAACGAGTGAGCTTCATGAACGATGTAGTTCGTTTGAGCTGAAAAGTGACTGCCCTTACCTGAAACGAAGTCTTGCTTGTAGGAAGACTCAGAGCCTGGGATTTAACTCCATTTCTGAAGTGAAACTCACAGCGTAGTTCTCATCCATGGATCACACTCTGCTTTAGAGCAAGAAGCACACTCTTGCTTTCTAGAGTCTCTAAGACAGCAGGAAATCTGAGTGTGCCCAGAACAAAAGAACGGTGTTTCCTACACATACGGACTATATGTAGTCCAAAACTTCTTCTGAAACTGATAGAATGCACTGGTCCTCTAACATGCAATGCTTGTCAGTTAAGATGAGAAACGTGTGAGCTTCGTGAAAGATGTAGTTCGTTTGAGCAGAAAAGTGACTGCCCTTACCTGAAACGAAGTCTTGCTTGTAGGGAGACTCAGAGCCTGGGATTTAACTCCTTTTCTGAAGTGAAACACACAGCATAGTTTTCATCCATGGATCACACTCTGCTTTAGAACAAGAAGCACGCTCTTGCTTTCTAGAGTCTTTAAGACAGCAGGAAATTTGAGTGTGCCCAGAACAATAGAACGGTGTTTCCTACACATATGGACCATATCCAGTCCAAATCTGCTTCTGAAACTGATATAAAGCATTGACCCTCTAACATCCAATGCTTGTCAGTTAAGATGAGAAACGTGTGAGCTCTGTGAACGATGTAGTTCGTTTGAGCAGAAAAGTGACTGTCCTTACCTGAAATGAAGTCTTGCTTGTAGGAAGACTCAGAGCATGGGATTTAACTCCATTTCTGAAGGCAAACACACAGCATAGTTCTCATCCATGGATCACACTCTGCTTTAGAGCGAGGAGCACGATCTTGCTTTCTAGAGTCTCTAAGACAGCAGGAAACGTGAGTGTGCTGAGAACAAAAGAACGGTGTTTCCTACACAGACGCACCATATCTAGTCCAAATCTGCTTCTTAAACTGATACAAAGCACTGTTCCTCTAACATCCAATGCTTGTCTGTTAAGATGAGAAATGTGTGAGCTCAGTGAATGATGTAGTTCGTTTGAGCTGAAAAGTGACTGCCCTTACCTGAATTGAAGTTTTGCTTGTAGGAAGACACAGAGATTGGGATTTAACTCCATTTCTGAATTGAAACACACAGCATAGTTCTCATCCATGGATCACAATCTGCTTTAGAGGGAGAAGCACGATCTTGCTTTCTAGAGTCTCTAACACAGCAGGAAACGTGAGTGTGCTGAGAACAAAAGAACGGTGTTTCCTACACATACGGACCATATCTAGTACAACTCTGCGTCTGAATCTCATACAAAGCACTGGTCCTCTAACATCCAATGCTTGTCAGTTAAGATGAGAAACGAGTGAGCTTCATGAACGCTGTAGTTCGTTTGAGCTGAAAAGTGACTGCCCTTACCTGAAACGAAGTCTTGCTTGTAGGAAGACTCAGAGCCTGGGATTTAACTCCATTTCTGAAGTGAAACACACAGCGTAGTTCTCATCCATGGATCACACTCTGCTTTAGAGCAAGAAGCACACTCTTGCTTTCTAGAGTCTCTAAGACAGCAGGAAATCTGAGTGTGCCCAGAACAAAAGAACGGTGTTTCCTACACATACGGACTATATGTAGTCCAAAACTTCTTCTGAAACTGATAGAATGCACTGGTCCTCTAACATCCAATGCTTGTCAGTTAAGATGAGAAACGTGTGAGCTTCGTCAAAGATGTAGTTCGTTTGAGCAGAAAAGTGACTGCCCTTACCTGAAACGAAGTCTTGCTTGTAGGGAGACTCAGAGCCTGGGATTTAACTCCTTTTCTGAAGTGAAACACACAGCATAGTTTTCATCCATGGATCACACTCTGCTTTAGAACAAGAAGCACACTCTTGCTTTCTAGATTCTCTAAGACAGCAGGAAGTTTGAGTGTGCCCAGAACAATAGAACGGTGTGTCCTACACATATGGACCATATCCAGTCCAAATCTGCTTCTGAAACTGATATAAAGCATTGACCCTCTAACATCCAATGCTTGTCTGTTAAGATGAGAAATGTGTGAGCTCAGTGAACGATGTAGTTCGTTTGAGCTGAAAAGTGACTGCCCTTACCTGAATTGAAGCCTTGCTTGTAGGAAGACTCAGAGCCTGGGATTTAACTCCATTTCTGAATTGAAACACACAGCATAGTTCTCATCCATGGATCACAATCTGCTTTAGAGGGAGAAGCACGCTCTTGCTTTCTAGAGTCTCTAAGACAGCAGGAAACGTGAGTGTGCTGAGAACAAAAGAACGGTGTTTCCTACACATACGGACCATATCTAGTACAACTCTGCGTCTGAATCTCATACAAAGCACTGGTCCTCTAACATCCAATGCTTGTCAGTTAAGATGAGAAACGAGTGAGCTTCATGAACGATGTAGTTCGTTTGAGCTGAAAAGTGACTGCCCTTACCTGAAACGAAGTCTTGCTTGTAGGAAGACTCAGAGCCTGGGATTTAACTCCATTTCTGAAGTGAAACACACAGCGTAGTTCTCATCCATGGATCACACTCTGCTTTAGAACGAGAAGCACGCTCTTGCTTTCTAGAGTCTCTAAGACAGCAGGAAACGTGAGTGTGCTGAGAACAAAAGAACGGTGTTTCCTACACAGATGCACCATATCTAGTCCAAATCTGCTTGTTAAACTGATACAAAGCACTGATCCTCTAACATCCAATGCTTGTCAGTTAAGATGAGAAACGTGTGAGCTCTGTTAACGATGTAGTTCGTTTGAGCAGAAAAGTGACTGCCCTTACCTGAAACGAAGTCTTGCTTGGAGGAAGACTCAGAGCCTGGGATTTAACTCCATTTCTGAAGTGAAACACACAGCGTAGTTCTCATCCATGGATCACACTCTGCTTTAGAGCAAGAAGCACACTCTTGCTTTCTAGAGTCTCTAAGACAGCAGGAAATCTGAGTGTGCCCAGAACAAAAGAACGGTGTTTCCTAGACATACAGACTATATTTAGTCCAAAACTTCTTCTGAAACTGATAGAATGCACTGGTCCTCTAACATCCAATGCTTGTCAGTTAAGATGAGAAACGTGTGAGCTTCGTCAAAGATGTAGTTCGTTTGAGCAGAAAAGTGACTGCCCTTACCTGAAACGAAGTCTTGCTTGTAGGGAGACTCAGAGCCTGGGATTTAACTCCTTTTCTGAAGTGAAACACACAGCATAGTTTTCATCCATGGATCACACTCTGCTTTAGAACAAGAAGCACGCTCTTGCTTTCTAGAGTCTCTAAGAAAGCAGGAAACGTGAGTGTGCTGAGAACAAAAGAACGGTGTTTCCTACACATACGGACCATATCTAGTCCAACTCTTCTTCTGAAACTGATACAAAGCACTGGTCCTCTAACATCCAATGCTTGTCAGTTAAGATGAGAAACGTGTGTGCTTCGTGAAAGATGTAGTTCGTTTGAGCAGAAAAGTGACTGCCCTTACCTGAAACGAAGTCTTGCTTGTAGGGAGACTCAGAGCCTGGGATTTAACTCCTTTTCTGAAGTGAAACACACAGCATAGTTTTCATCCATGGATCACACTCTGCTTTAGAACGAGAAGCACGCTCTTGCTTTCTAGAGTCTCTAAGACAGCAGGAAACGTGAGTGTGCTGAGAACAAAAGAACGGTGTTTCCTACACAGACGCACCATATCTAGTCCAAATCTGCTTGTTAAACTGATACAAAGCACTGATCCTCTAACATCCAATGCTTGTCAGTTAAGATGAGAAACGTGTGAGCTCTGTTAACGATGTAGTTCGTTTGAGCAGAAAAGTGACTGCCCTTACCTGAAACGAAGTCTTGCTTGTAGGAAGACTCAGAGCCTGGGATTTAACTCCATTTCTGAAGTGAAACACACAGCGTAGTTCTCATCCATGGATCACACTCTGCTTTAGAGCAAGAAGCACACTCTTGCTTTCTAGATTCTCTAAGACAGCAGGAAATCTGAGTGTGCCCAGAACAAAAGAACGGTGTTTCCTAGACATACGGACTATATTTAGTCCAAAACTTCTTCTGAAACTGATAGAATGCACTGGTCCTCTAACATCCAATGCTTGTCAGTTAAGATGAGAAACGTGTGAGCTTCGTCAAAGATGTAGTTCGTTTGAGCAGAAAAGTGACTGCCCTTACCTGAAACGAAGTCTTGCTTGTAGGGAGACTCAGAGCCTGGGATTTAACTCCTTTTCTGAAGTGAAACACACAGCATAGTTTTCATCCATGGATCACACTCTGCTTTAGAACAAGAAGCACGCTCTTGCTTTATAGAGTCTCTAAGACATCAGGAAATTTGAGTGTGCCCAGAACAATAGAACGGTGTTTCCTACACATATGGACCATATCCAGTCCAAATCTGCTTCTGAAACTGATATAAAGCATTGACCCTCTAACATCCAATGCTTGTCAGTTAAGATGAGAAACGTGTGAGCTCTGTGAACGATGTAGTTCGTTTGAGCAGAAAAGTGACTGTCCTTAACTGAAACGAAGTCTTGCTTGTAGGAAGACTCAGAGCCTGGGATTTAACTCCATTTCTGAAGGCAAACACACAGCATAGTTCTCATCCATGGATCACACTCTGCTTTATTGCGTGAAGCCCACGCTTGCTTTCTAGAGTCTCTAAGACAGCAGGAAACGTGAGTGTGCCCAGAACAAAAGAACGGTGTTTCCTACACATACGGACTATATGTAGTCCAAAACTTCTTCTGAAAAAGATAGAATGCACTGGTCCTCTAACATCCAATGCTTGTAAGTTAAGATGAGAAACGTGTGAGCTTCATGAACGATGTAGTTCATTTGAGCAGAAAAGTGACTGCCTTACTTGAATTGAAGTCTTGCTTGTAGGAAGATTCAGAGCCTGGGATTTAACTCCATTTCTGAAGGCAAACACACAGCATAGTTCTCATCCATGGATCACACTCTGCTTTAGAGCGAGAAGCACGCTCTTGCTTTCTAGAGTCTCTAAGACAGCAGGAAACGTGAGTGTGCCCAGAACAAAAGAATGGTGTTTCCTACACATACGGACTATATGTAGTCCAAAACTTCTTCTGAAACAGATAGAATGCACTGGTCCTCTAACATCCAATGCTTGTCAGTTAAGATGAGAAACGTGTGTGCTTCGTGAAAGATGTAGTTCGTTTGAGCAGAAAAGTGACTGCCCTTACCTGAAACGAAGTCTTGCTTGTAGGGAGACTCAGAGCCTGGGATTTAACTCCTTTTCTGAAGTGAAACACACAGCATAGTTTTCATCCATGGATCACACTCTGCTTTAGAACGAGAAGCACGCTCTTGCTTTTTAGAGTCTCTAAGACAGCAGGAAACGTGAGTGTGCTGAGAACAAAAGAACGGTGTTTCCTACACAGACGCACCATATCTAGTCCAAATCTGCTTCTTAAACTGATACAAAGCACTGATCCTCTAACATCCAATGCTTGTCTGTTAAGATGAGAAATGTGTGAGCTCAGTGAACGATGTAGTTCGTTTGAGGAGAAAAGTGACTGCCCTTACCAGAATTGAAGTCTTGCTTGTAGGAAGACACAGAGATTGGGATTTAACTCCATTTCTGAATTGAAACACACAGCATAGTTCTCATCCATGGATCACAATCTGCTTTAGAGCGAGAAGCACGCTCTTGCTTTCTAGAGTCTCTAAGACAGCAGGAAACGTGAGTGTGCTGAGAACAAAAGAACGGTGTTTCCTACACATATGGACCATATCTAGTCCAACTCTGCGTCTGAATCTCATACAAAGCACTGGTTCTCTAACATCCAATGCTTGTCAGTTAAGATGAGAAACGTGTGAGCTTTGATAATGATGTAGTTCCTTTGAACTGAAAGTGGCTGCCCTTACCTGTAACGAATTCTTGCTTGTAGTAAGACACAGAGCCTGGGATTTAACTCCATTTCTGAAGGCAAACACACAGCATAGTTCTCATCCATGGATCACACACTGCTTTAGAGCGAGAAGCATGCTCTTGCTTTCTAGAGTCTCTAAGACAGCAGGAAACGTGAGTGTGCCCAGAACAAAAGAACGGTGTTTCCTACACATACGGACTATATGTAGTCCAAAACTTCTTCTGAAACAGATAGAATGCACTGGTCCTCTAACATCCAATGCTTGTCAGTTAAGATGAGAAACGTGTGTGCTTCGTGAAAGATGTAGTTCGTTTGAGCAGAAAAGTGACTGCCCTTACCTGAAACGAAGTCTTGCTTGTAGGGAGACTCAGAGCCTGGGATTTAACTCCTTTTCTGAAGTGAAACACACCGCATAGTTTTCATCCATGGATCACACTCTGCTTTAGAATGAGAAGCACGCTCTTGCTTTCTAGAGTCTCTAAGACAGCAGGAAACGTGAGTGTGCTGAGAACAAAAGAACGGTGTTTCCTACACAGACGCACCATATCTAGTCCAAATCTGCTTCTTAAACTGATACAAAGCACTGATCCTCTAACATCCAATGCTTGTCTGTTAAGATGAGAAATGTGTGAGCTCAGTGAACGATGTAGTTCGTTTGAGGAGAAAAGTGACTGCCCTTACCTGAATTGAAGTCTTGCTTGTAGGAAGACTCAGAGCCTGGGATTTAACTCCATTTCTGAAGTGAAACACACAGCAGTGTTCTCATCCATTGATGACCCTCTGCTTTAGAACAAGAAGCACGCTCTTGCTTTCTAGAGTCTCTAAGACAGCAGGAAATGTGAGTGTGCTGAGAAATAAGAACGGTGTTTCGTACACATACAGACCCTATCTAGTCCAAATCTGCTTCTGAAACTGATACAAAGCACTGACCCTCTAACATTCAATGCTTGTCAGTTAAGATGGGAAACGTGTGAGCTTCATGAACGATGTAGTTCATTTGAGCAGAAAAGTGACTGCCTTACTTGAATTGAAGTCTTGCTTGTAGGAAGATTCAGAGCCTGGGATTTAACTCCATTTCTGAAGGCAAACACACAGCATAGTTCTCATCCATGGATCACACTCTGCTTTAGAGCGAGAAGCACGCTCTTGCTTTCTAGAGTCTCTAAGACAGCAGGAAACGTGAGTGTGCCCAGAACAAAAGGACGGTGTTTCCTACACATACGGACTATATGTAGTCCAAAACTTCTTCTGAAACAGATAGAATGCACTGGTCCTCTAACATCCAATGCTTGTCAGTTAAGATGAGAAACGTGTGTGCTTCGTGAAAGATGTAGTTCGTTTGAGCAGAAAAGTGACTGCCCTTACCTGAAACGAAGTCTTGCTTGTAGGGAGACTCAGAGCCTGGGATTTAACTCCTTTTCTGAAGTGAAACACACAGCATAGTTTTCATCCATGGATCACACTCTGCTTTAGAACGAGAAGCACGCTCTTGCTTTCTAGAGTCTCTAAGACAGCAGGAAACGTGAGTGTGCTGAGAACAAAAGAACGGTGTTTCCTACACAGACGCACCATATCTAGTCCAAATCTGCTTCTTAAACTGATACAAAGCACTGATCCTCTAATATCCAATGCTTGTAAGTTAAGATGAGAAACGTGTGAGCTCTGTTAACGATGTAGTTCGTTTGAGCAGAAAAGTGACTGCCCTTACCTGAAACGAAGTCTTGCTTGTAGGAAGACTCAGAGCCTGGGATTTAACTCCATTTCTGAAGGCAAACACACAGCATAGTTCTCATCCATGGATCACACTCTGCTTTAGAGCGAGAAGCACTCTCTTGCTATCTAGAGTCTCTAAGACAGCAGGAAACGTGAGTGTGCTGAGAACAAAAGAACGGTGTTTCCTACACATACGGACCATATCTAGTCCAACTCTTCTTCTGAAACTGATACAAAGCACTGGTCCTCTAACATCCAATGCTTGTCAGTTAAGATGAGAAACGTGTGTGCTTCGTGAAAGATGTAGTTCGTTTGAGCAGAAAAGTGACTGCCCTTACCTGAAACGAAGTCTTGCTTGTAGGGAGACTCAGAGCCTGGGATTTAACTCCTTTTCTGAAGTGAAACACACAGCATAGTTTTCATCCATGGATCACACTCTGCTTTAGAACGAGAAGCACGCTCTTGCTTTCTAGAGTCTCTAAGACAGCAGGAAACGTGAGTGTGCTGAGAACAAAAGAACGGTGTTTCCTACACAGACGCACCATATCTAGTCCAAATCTGCTTGTTAAACTGATACAAAGCACTGATCCTCCTACATCCAATGCTTGTCAGTTAAGATGAGAAACGTGTGAGCTCTGTTAACGATGTAGTTCGTTTGAGCAGAAAAGTGACTGCCCTTACCTGAAACGAAGTCTTGCTTGGAGGAAGACTCAGAGCCTGGGATTTAACTCCATTTCTGAAGTGAAACACATAGCGTAGTTCTCATCCATGGATCACACTCTGCTTTAGAGCAAGAAGCACACTCTTGCTTTCTAGAGTCTCTAAGACAGCAGGAAATCTGAGTGTGCCCAGAACAAAAGAACGGTGTTTCCTAGACATACGGACTATATTTAGTCCAAAACTTCTTCTGAAACTGATAGAATGCACTGGTCCTCTAACATCCAATGCTTGTCAGTTAAGATGAGAAACGTGTGAGCTTCGTCAAAGATGTAGTTCGTTTGAGCAGAAAAGTGACTGCCCTTACCTGAAACGAAGTCTTGCTTGTAGGGAGACTCAGAACCTGGGATTTAACTCCTTTTCTGAAGTGAAACACACAGCATAGTTTTCATCCATGGATCACACTCTGCTTTAGAACAAGAAGCACGCTCTTGCTTTCTAGAGTCTCTAAGACAGCAGGAAATTTGAGTGTGCCCAGAACAATAGAACGGTGTTTCCTACACATATGGACCATATCCAGTCCAAATCTGCTTCTGAAACTGATATAAAGCATTGACCCTCTAACATCCAATGCTTGTCAGTTAAGATGAGAAACGTGTGAGCTCTGTGAACGATGTAGTTCGTTTGAGCAGAAAAGTGACTGTCCTTAACTGAAACGAAGTCTTGCTTGTAGGAAGACTCAGAGCCTGGGATTTAACTCCATTTCTGAAGGCAAACACACAGCATAGTTCTCATCCATGGATCACACTCTGCTTTATTGCGTGAAGCCCACGCTTGCTTTCTAGAGTCTCTAAGACAGCAGGAAACGTGAGTGTGCCCAGAAAAAAAGAACGGTGTTTCCTACACATACGGACTATATGTAGTCCAAAACTTCTTCTGAAAAAGATAGAATGCACTGGTCCTCTAACATCCAATGCTTGTCAGTTAAGATGAGAAACCTGTGAGCTTCGTGAAAGATGTAGTTCGTTTGAGCAGAAAAGTGACTGCCCTTACCTGAAACGAAGTCTTGCTTGTAGGGAGACTCAGAGCCTGGGATTAAACTCCTTTTCTGAAGTGAAACACACAGCATAGTTTTCATCCATGGATCACACTCTGCTTTAGAACGAGAAGCACGCTCTTGCTTTCTAGAGTCTCTAAGACAGCAGGAAATTTGAGTGTGCCCAGAACAATAAAACGGTGTTTCCTACACATATGGACCATATCCAGTCCAAATCTGCTTCTGAAACTGATATAAAGCATTGACCCTCTAACATCCAATGCTTGTAAGTTAAGATGAGAAACGTGTGAGCTCTGTGAACAATGTAGTTCGTTTGAGCAGAAAAGTGACTGTCCTTACCTGAAACGAAGTCTTGCTTGTAGGAAGACTCAGAGCCTGGGATTTAACTCCATTTCTGAAGGCAAACACACAGCATAGTTCTCATCCATGGATCACACTCTGCTTTAGAGCGAGGAGCACGATCTTGCTTTCTAGAGTCTCTAAGAGAGCAGGAAACGTGAGTGTGCTGAGAAGAAAAGAACGGTGTTTCCTACACATACAGACCCTATCTAGTCCAAATCTGCTTCTGAAACTGATACAAAGCACTGACCCTGTAACATTCAATGCTTGTCAGTTAAGATGTGAAACGTGTGAGCTTCATGAACGATGTAGTTCATTTGAGCAGAAAAGTGACTGCCTTACTTGAATTGAAGTCTTGCTTGTAGGAAGATTCAGAGCCTGGGATTTAACTCCATTTCTGAAGGCAAACACACAGCATAGTTCTCATCCATGGATCACACTCTGCTTTAGAGCGAGAAGCACGCTCTTGCTTTCTAGAGTCTCTAAGACAGCAGGAAACGTGAGTGTGCCCAGAACAAAAGAACGGTGTTTCCTACACATACGGACTATATGTAGTCCAAAACTTCTTCTGAAACAGATAGAATGCACTGGTCCTCTAACATCCAATGCTTGTCAGTTAAGATGAGAAACGTGTGTGCTTCGTGAAAGATGTAGTTCGTTTGAGCAGAAAAGTGACTGCCCTTACCTGAAACGAAGTCTTGCTTGTAGGGAGACTCAGAGCCTGGGATTTAACTCCTTTTCTGAAGTGAAACACACAGCATAGTTTTCATCCATGGATCACACTCTGCTTTAGAACGAGAAGCACGCTCTTGCTTTCTAGAGTCTCTAAGACAGCAGGAAACGTGAGTGTGCTGACAACAAAAGAACGGTGTTTCCTACACAGACGCACCATATCTAGTCCAAATCTGCTTCTTAAACTGATACAAAGCACTGATCCTCTAACATCCAATGCTTGTCTGTTAAGATGAAATGTGTGAGCTCAGTGAACGATGTAGTTCGTTTGAGGAGAAAAGTGACTGCCCTTACCTGAATTGAAGTCTTGCTTGTAGGAAGACACAGAGATTGGGATTTAACTCCATTTCTGAATTGAAACACACAGCATAGTTCTCATCCATGGATCACAATCTGCTTTAGAGCGAGAAGCACGCTCTTGCTTTCTAGAGTCTCTAAGACAGCAGGAAACGTGAGTGTGCTGAGAACAAAAGTACGGTGTTTCCTACACATATGGACCATATCTAGTCCAACTCTGCGTCTGAATCTCATACAAAGCACTGGTTCTCTAACATCCAATGCTTGTCAGTTAAGATGAGAAACGTGTGAGCTTTGAGAATGATGTAGTTCCTTTGAACTGAAAGTGGCTGCCCTTACCTGTAACGAATTCTTGCTTGTAGTAAGACACAGAGCCTGGGATTTAACTCCATTTCTGAAGGCAAACACACAGCATAGTTCTCATCCATGGATCACACACTGCTTTAGAGCGAGAAGCACGCTCTTGCTTTCTAGAGTCTCTAAGACAGCAGGAAACGTGAGTGTGCCCAGAACAAAAGAACGGTGTTTCCTACACATACGGACTATATGTAGTCCAAAACTTCTTCTGAAACAGATAGAATTTACTGGTCCTCTAACATCCAATGCTTGTCAGTTAAGATGAGAAACGTGTGTGCTTCGTGAAAGATGTAGTTCTTTTGAGCAGAAAAGTGACTGCCCTTACCTGAAACGAAGTCTTGCTTGTAGGGAGACTCAGAGCCTGGGATTTAACTCATTTTCTGAAGTGAAACACACCGAATAGTTTTCATCCATGGATCACACTCTGCTTTAGAACGAGAAGCACGCTCTTGCTTTCTAGAGTCTCTAAGACAGCAGGAAACGTGAGTGTGCTGAGAACAAAAGAACGGTGTTTCCTACACAGACGCACCATATCTAGTCCAAATCTGCTTCTTAAACTGATACAAAGCACTGATCCTCTAACATCCAATGCTTGTCTGTTAAGATGAGAAATGTGTGAGCTCAGTGAACGATGTAGTTCGTTTGAGGAGAAAAGTGACTGCCCTTACCTGAATTGAAGTCTTGCTTGTAGGAAGAATCAGAGCCTGGGATTTAACTCCATTTCTGAAGTGAAACACACAGCAGTGTTCTCATCCATTGATGACCCTCTGCTTTAGAACAAGAAGCACGCTCTTGCTTTCTAGAGTCTCTAAGACAGCAGGAAATGTGAGTGTGCTGAGAACAAAAGAACGGTGTTTCGTACACATACGGACCATATCTAGTCCAACTTTGCTTCTTAAACTGATACAAAGCACTGGTCCTCTAACATCCAATGCTTGTCTGTTAAGATGAGAAATGTGTGAGCTCAGTGAATGATGTAGTTCGTTTGAGCTGAAAAGTGACTGCCCTTACCTGAAACGAAGTCTTGCTTGTAGGAAGACACAGAGATTGGGATTTAACTCCATTTCTGAAGGGAAACACACAGCATAGTTCTCATCCATGGATCACAATCTGCTTTAGAGCGAGAAGCATGCTCTTGCTTTCTAGAGTCTCTAACACAGCAGGAAACGTGAGTGTGCTGAGAGAAAAAGAACGGTGTTTCCTACACATACGGAGCATATCTAGTCCAACTCTGCTTCTGAAACTGATACAAAGCACTGGTCCTCTAACATCCAATGTTTGTCAGTTAAGATGGGAAACGTGTGAGCTTCATGAACGATGTAGTTCGTTTGAGAAAAAAAGTGACTGCCCTTACCTTAAACGAAGTCTTGCTTGTACAAAGACTCAGAGCCTGGGATTTAACTCCATTTCTGAATTGAAACACACAGCAGTGTTCTCATCCATTGATCACACTCTGCTTTAGAATAAGAAGCACGCTCTTGCTTTTTAGAGTCTCTAAGACAGGAGGAAACGTGATTTTGCTGAAAAAAAAAGAACGGAATTTCCTACACATACAGACCATATCTAGTCCAACTCTGCTTCTGAAACTGATACAAAGCACTGACCCTCTAACATCCAATGCTTGTCAGTTAAGATGGCTAACGTGTGAGATTCATGAACGATGTAGTTCGTTTGAGCAGAAAAGTGACTGCCTTACCTGAATTGAAGACTTGCTTGTACGAAGACTCTGAGCCTGGGATTTAACTCCATTTCTGAATTGAAACACACAGCAGTGTTCTCATCCATTGATCACACTCTGCTTTAGAATAAGAAGCACGCTCTTGCTTTTTAGAGTCTCTAAGACAGGAGGAAACGTGATTTTGCTGAGAACAAAGAACGGTGTTTCCTACACATACAGACATTATATAGTCCAACTCTGCTTCTGAAACTAATACAAAGTACTGGTCCTCTAACATCCAATGCTTGTCTGTTAAGGTGAGAAACGTGTGAGCTTCGTGAACGATGTAGTTCGTTTGAGCTGAAAAGTGACTGCCCTTACCCGAATTGAAGTCTTGCATGTAGGAAGACTCAGAGCCTGGGATTTAACTCCATTTCTGAAGGCAAACACACAGCATAGTTCTCATCCATGGATCACACTCTGCTTTTGAGCGAGAAGCACGCTCTTGCTTTCTAGAGTCTCTAAGACAGCAGGAAACGTGAGTGTGCTGGCAACAAAAGAACGGTGTTTCCTACACATACGGACCATATCTAGTCCAAATCTGCTTCTTAAACTGATACAAAGCACTGATCCTCTAACAGCCAATGCTTGCCTGTTAAGATGAGAAAGTGTGAGCTTCATGAACGATGTAGTTCGTTTGAGCAGAAAAGTGACTGCCCTTACCCGAATTGAAGTCTTGCATGTAGGAAGACTCAGAGCCTGGGATTTAACTCCATTTCTGAAGTAAAACACACAGCAGTGTAATCATCCATTGATCACACTCTGCTTTAGAACAAGAAGCACGCTCTTGCTTTCTAGAGTCTCTAAGACAGCAGGAAACGTGATTTTGCTGAGAACAAAAGAACGGTGTTTCCTACACATACAGACCATATCTAGTCCAAATCTGCTTCTGAAACTGATACAAAGCACTGATCCTCTAACAGCCAATGCTTGCCTGTTAAGATGAGAAACGTGTGAGCTTCATGAACGATGTAGTTCGTTTGAGCAGAAAAGTGACTGCCCTTACCCGAATTGAAGTCTTGCATGTAGGAAGACTCAGAGCCTGGGATTTAACTCCATTTCTGAAGTAAAACACACAGCAGTGTAATCATCCATTGATCACACTCTGCTTTAGAACAAGAAGCACGCTCTTGCTTTCTAGAGTCTCTAAGACAGCAGGAAACCTGATTATGCTGAGAACAAAAGAACGGTGTTTCCTACACATACAGACCATATCTAGTCCAAATCTGCTTCTGAAACTGATACAAAGCACTGGCCCTCTCACATTCAATGCTTGTCAGTTAAGATGGGAAACGTGTGAGCTTCATGAACGATGTAGTTCATTTGAGCAGAAAAATGACTGCCTTACCTGAATTGAAGTTTTGCTTGTAGGAAGACTCAGAGCCTGGGATTTAACTCCATTTCTGACGGCAAACACACAGCATAGTTCTCATCCATGGATCACACTCTGCTTTAGAGCGAGAAGCACGCTCTTGCTTTCTAGAGTCTCTAAGACAGCAGGAAACGTGAGTGTGCCCAGAACAAAAGAACGGTGTTTCCTACACCTACGGACTATATGTAGTCCAAAACTTCTTCTGAAACAGATAGAATGCACTGGTCCTCTAACATCCAATGCTTCTCAGTTAAGATGAGAAACATGAGTGCTTCGTGAAAGATGTAGTTCGTTTGAGCAGAAAAGTGACTGCCCTTACCTGAAACGAAGTCTTGCTTGTAGGGAGACTCAGAGCCTGGGATTTAACTCCTTTTCTGAAGTGAAACACACAGCATAGTTTTCATCCATGGATCACACTCTGCTTTAGAACGAGAAGCACGCTCTTGCTTTCTAGAGTCTCTAAGACAGCAGGAAACGTGAATGTGCTGAGAACAAAAGAACGGTGTTTCCTACACAGACGCACCATATCTAGTCCAAATCTGCTTCTTAAACTGATACAAAGCACTGATCCTCTAACATCCAATGCTTGTCTGTTAAGATGAGAAATGTGTGAGCTCAGTGAACGATGTAGTTCGTTTGAGGAGAAAAGTGACTGCCCTTACCTGAATTGAAGTCTTGCTTGTAGGAAGACACAGAGATTGGGATTTAACTCCATTTCTGAATTGAAACACACAGCATAGTTCTCATCCATGGATCACAATCTGCTTTAGAGCGAGAAGCACGCTCTTGCTTTCTAGAGTCTCTGAGACAGCAGGAAACGTGAGTGTGCTGAGAACAAAGAACGGTGTTTCCTACACATACGGACCATATCTAGTCCAACTCTGCGTCTGAATGTCATACAAAGCACTGGTCCTCTAACATCCAATGCTTGTCTGTTAAGATGAGAAACGGGTGAGCTTTGTGAAGGATATAGTTCCTTTGAACTGAAAAGTGACTGCCCTTACCCGAAAAGAAGTCTTGCTTGTAGGAAGACACAGAGCCTGGGATTTAGGTCCATTTCTGAAGGGAAACACACAGCATAGTTCTCATCCATGGATCACACTCTGCTTTAGAGCGAGAAATATGCTCTTGCTTTCTAAAGTCTCTAAGACAGCAGGAAATCTGAGTGTGCCCAGAACAAAGAACGGTGTTTCCTACACAGACGGACCATATCTAGTCCCAATCTGCTTTTTAAACTGAAACAAAGCACTGGTCCTCTAACATCCAATGCTAGTCAGTTAAGATGATAATCGTGTGATCTTCGTTAAAGATGTAGTTCGTTTGAGCAGAAAAGTGACTGCCCTTACCTGAAATGAAGTCTTGCTGGTAGGAAGACTCAGAGCCTGGGATTTAACTCCTTTTCTGAAGTGAAACACACAGCAGTGTTCTCATCCATTGATGACCCTCTGCTTTAGAACAAGAAGCACGCTCTTGCTTTCTAGAGTCTCTAAGACAGCAGGAAACGTGAGTGTGCTGAGAACAAAAGAACGGTGTTTCGTACACATGCGGACCATATCTAGTCCAACTTTGCTTCTGAAACTGATACAAAGCACTGGTCCTCTAACATCCAATGCTTGTCTGTTAAGATGAGAAATGTGTGAGCTCAGTGAATGATGTAGTTCGTTTGAGCTGAAAAGTGACTGCCCTTATCTGAAATGAAGTCTTGCTTGTAGGAAGACACAGAGATTGGGATTTAACTCCATTTCTGAATTGAAACACACAGCATAGTTCTCATCCATGGATCACAATCTGCTTTAGAGCGAGAAGCACGCTCTTGCTTTCTAGAGTCTCTAAGACAGCAGGAAAAGTGAGTGTGCTGAGAACAAAAGAACGGTGTTTCCTACACATATGGACCATATCTAGTCCAACTCTGCGTCTGAATCTCATACAAAGCACTGGTTCTCTAACATCCAATGCTTGTCAGTTAAGATGAGAAACGTGTGAGCTTTGAGAATGATGTAGTTCCTTTGAACTGAAAGTGGCTGCCCTTACCTGTAACGAATTCTTGCTTGTAGTAAGACACAGAGCCTGGGATTTAACTCCATTTCTGAAGGCAAACACACAGCATAGTTCTCATCCATGGATCACACACTGCTTTAGAGCGAGAAGCACGCTCTTGCTTTCTAGAGTCTCTAAGACAGCAGGAAACGTGAGTGTGCCCAGAACAAAAGAACGGTGTTTCCTACACATACGGACTATATGTAGTCCAAAACTTCTTCTGAAACAGATAGAATGCACTGGTCCTCTAACATCCAATGCTTGTCAGTTAAGATGAGAAACGTGTGTGCTTCGTGAAAGATGTAGTTCGTTTGAGCAGAAAAGTGACTGCCCTTACCTGAAACGAAGTCTTGCTTGTAGGGAGACTCAGAGCCTGGGATTTAACTCATTTTCTGAATTGAAACACACCGAATAGTTTTCATCCATGGATCACACTCTGCTTTAGAACGAGAAGCACGCTCTTGCTTTCTAGAGTCTCTAAGACAGCAGGAAACGTGAGTGTGCTGAGAACAAAAGAACGGTGTTTCCTACACAGACGCACCATATCTAGTCCAAATCTGCTTCTTAAACTGATACAAAGCACTGATCCTCTAACATCCAATGCTTGTCTGTTAAGATGAGAAATGTGTGAGCTCAGTGAACGATGTAGTTCGTTTGAGGAGAAAAGTGACTGCCCTTACCTGAATTGAAGTCTTGCTTGTAGGAAGAATCAGAGCCTGGGATTTAACTCCATTTCTGAAGTGAAACACACAGCAGTGTTCTCATCCATTGATGACCCTCTGCTTTAGAACAAGAAGCACGCTCTTGCTTTCTAGAGTCTCTAAGACAGCAGGAAATGTGAGTGTGCTGAGAACAAAAGAACGGTGTTTCGTACACATACGGACCATATCTAGTCCAACTTTGCTTCTTAAACTGATACAAAGCACTGGTCCTCTAACATCCAATGCTTGTCTGTTAAGATGAGAAATGTGTGAGCTCAGTGAATGATGTAGTTCGTTTGAGCTGAAAAGTGACTGCCCTTACCTGAAACGAAGTCTTGCTTGTAGGAAGACACAGAGATTGGGATTTAACTCCATTTCTGAAGGGAAACACACAGCATAGTTCTCATCCATGGATCACAATCTGCTTTAGAGCGAGAAGCATGCTCTTGCTTTCTAGAGTCTCTAACACAGCAGGAAACGTGAGTGTGCTGAGAGAAAAAGAACGGTGTTTCCTACACATACGGAGCATATCTAGTCCAACTCTGCTTCTGAAACTGATACAAAGCACTGGTCCTCTAACATCCAATGTTTGTCAGTTAAGATGGGAAACGTGTGAGCTTCATGAACGATGTAGTTCGTTTGAGAAAAAAAGTGACTGCCCTTACCTTAAACGAAGTCTTGCTTGTACAAAGACTCAGAGCCTGGGATTTAACTCCATTTCTGAATTGAAACACACAGCAGTGTTCTCATCCATTGATCACACTCTGCTTTAGAATAAGAAGCACGCTCTTGCTTTTTAGAGTCTCTAAGACAGGAGGAAACGTGATTTTGCTGAAAAAAAAAGAACGGAATTTCCTACACATACGGACCATATCTAGTCCAACTCTGCTTCTGAAACTGATACAAAGCACTGACCCTCTAACATCCAATGCTTGTCAGTTAAGATGGCTAACGTGTGAGATTCATGAACGATGTAGTTCGTTTGAGCAGAAAAGTGACTGCCTTACCTGAATTGAAGACTTGCTTGTACGAAGACTCTAAGCCTGGGATTTAACTCCATTTCTGAATTGAAACACACAGCAGTGTTCTCATCCATTGATCACACTCTGCTTTAGAATAAGAAGCACGCTCTTGCTTTTTAGAGTCTCTAAGACAGGAGGAAACGTGATTTTGCTGAGAACAAAGAACGGTGTTTCCTACACATACAGACATTATATAGTCCAACTCTGCTTCTGAAACTAATACAAAGTACTGGTCCTCTAACATCCAATGCTTGTCTGTTAAGGTGAGAAACGTGTGAGCTTCGTGAACGATGTAGTTCGTTTGAGCTGAAAAGTGACTGCCCTTACCCGAATTGAAGTCTTGCATGTAGGAAGACTCAGAGCCTGGGATTTAACTCCATTTCTGAAGGCAAACACACAGCATAGTTCTCATCCATGGATCACACTCTGCTTTTGAGCGAGAAGCACGCTCTTGCTTTCTAGAGTCTCTAAGACAGCAGGAAACGTGAGTGTGCTGGCAACAAAAGAACGGTGTTTCCTACACATACGGACCATATCTAGTCCAAATCTGCTTCTTAAACTGATACAAAGCACTGATCCTCTAACAGCCAATGCTTGCCTGTTAAGATGAGAAAGTGTGAGCTTCATGAACGATGTAGTTCGTTTGAGCAGAAAAGTGACTGCCCTTACCCGAATTGAAGTCTTGCATGTAGGAAGACTCAGAGCCTGGGATTTAACTCCATTTCTGAAGTAAAACACAGCAGTGTAATCATCCATTGATCACACTCTGCTTTAGAACAAGAAGCACGCTCTTGCTTTCTAGAGTCTCTAAGACAGCAGGAAACGTGATTTTGCTGAGAACAAAAGAACGGTGTTTCCTACACATACAGACCATATCTAGTCCAAATCTGCTTCTGAAACTGATACAAAGCACTGATCCTCTAACAGCCAATGCTTGCCTGTTAAGATGAGAAACGTGTGAGCTTCATGAACGATGTAGTTCGTTTGAGCAGAAAAGTGACTGCCCTTACCCGAATTGAAGTCTTGCATGTAGGAAGACTCAGAGCCTGGGATTTAACTCCATTTCTGAAGTAAAACACACAGCAGTGTAATCATCCATTGATCACACTCTGCTTTAGAACAAGAAGCACGCTCTTGCTTTCTAGAGTCTCTAAGACAGCAGGAAACCTGATTTTGCTGAGAACAAAAGAACGGTGTTTCCTACACATACAGACCATATCTAGTCCAAATCTGCTTCTGAAACTGATACAAAGCACTGGCCCTCTCACATTCAATGCTTGTCAGTTAAGATGGGAAACGTGTGAGCTTCATGAACGATGTAGTTCATTTGAGCAGAAAAATGACTGCCTTACCTGAATTGAAGTTTTGCTTGTAGGAAGACTCAGAGCCTGGGATTTAACTCCATTTCTGAAGGCAAACACACAGCATAGTTCTCATCCATGGATCACACTCTGCTTTAGAGCGAGAAGCACGCTCTTGCTTTCTAGAGTCTCTAAGACAGCAGGAAACGTGAGTGTGCCCAGAACAAAAGAACGGTGTTTCCTACACCTACGGACTATATGTAGTCCAAAACTTCTTCTGAAACAGATAGAATGCACTGGTCCTCTAACATCCAATGCTTGTCAGTTAAGATGAGAAACATGAGTGCTTCGTGAAAGATGTAGTTCGTTTGAGCAGAAAAGTGACTGCCCTTACCTGAAACGAAGTCTTGCTTGTAGGGAGACTCAGAGCCTGGGATTTAACTCCTTTTCTGAAGTGAAACACACAGCATAGTTTTCATCCATGGATCACACTCTGCTTTAGAACGAGAAGCACGCTCTTGCTTTCTAGAGTCTCTAAGACAGCAGGAAACGTGAATGTGCTGAGAACAAAAGAACGGTGTTTCCTACACAGACGCACCATA
Source organism: Onychomys leucogaster (assembly GCA_949786385.1). Lineage (NCBI taxonomy): Eukaryota > Metazoa > Chordata > Mammalia > Rodentia > Cricetidae > Onychomys > Onychomys leucogaster. The sequence goes on along the minus strand of CATKUP010000128.1, from coordinate 1,039,552 downwards.
TCTAGTCCAAATCTGCTTCTTAAACTGATACAAAGCACTGATCCTCTAACATCCAATGCTTGTCTTTTAAGATGAGAAATGTGTGAGCTCAGTGAACGATGTAGTTCGTTTGAGGAGAAAAGTGACTGCCCTTACCTGAATTGAAGTCTTGCTTGTAGGAAGACACAGAGATTGGGATTTAACTCCATTTCTGAATTGAAACACACAGCATAGTTCTCATCCATGGATCACAATCTGCTTTAGAGCGAGAAGCACGCTCTTGCTTTCTAGAGTCTCTGAGACAGCAGGAAACTTGAGTGTGCTGAGAACAAAGAACGGTGTTTCCTACACATACGGACGATATCTAGTCCAACTCTGCGTCTGAATGTCATACAAAGCACTGGTCCTCTAACATCCAATGCTTGTCTGTTAAGATGAGAAACGGGTGAGCTTTGTGAAGGATATAGTTCCTTTGAACGGAAAAGTGACTGCCCTTACCCGAAAAGAAGTCTTGCTTGTAGGAAGACACAGAGCCTGGGATTTAGGTCCATTTCTGAAGGGAAACACACAGCATAGTTCTCATCCATGGATCACACTCTGCTTTAGAGCGAGAAATATGCTCTTGCTTTCTAAAGTCTCTAAGACAGCAGGAAATCTGAGTGTGCCCAGAACAAAGAACGGTGTTTCCTACACATACGGACCATATCTAGTCCCAATCTGCTTTTTAAACTGAAACAAAGCACTGGTCCTCTAACATCCAATGCTAGTCAGTTAAGATGATAATAGTGTGATTTTCGTTAAAGATGTAGTTCGTTTGAGCAGAAAAGTGACTGCCCTTACCTGAAATGAAGTCTTGCTGGTAGGAAGACTCAGAGCCTGGGATTTAACTCCTTTTCTGAAGTGAAACACACAGCAGTGTTCTCATCCATTGATGACCCTCTGCTTTAGAACAAGAAGCACGCTCTTGCTTTCTAGAGTCTCTAAGACAGCAGGAAACGTGAGTGTGCTGAGAACAAAAGAACGGTGTTTCGTACACATACGGACCATATCTAGTCCAACTTTGCTTCTGAAACTGATACAAAGCACTGGTCCTCTAACATCCAATGCTTGTCTGTTAAGATGAGAAATGTGTGAGCTCAGTGAATGATGTAGTTCGTTTGAGCTGAAAAGTGACTGCCCTTATCTGAAATGAAGTCTTGCTTGTAGGAAGACACAGAGATTGGGATTTAACTCCATTTCTGAAGGGAAACACACAGCATAGTTCTCATCAATGGATCACAATCTGCTTTAGAGCGAGAAGCACGCTCTTGCTTTCTAGAGTCTCTAACACAGCAGGAAACGTGAGTGTGCTGAGAAAAAAAGAACGGTGTTTCCTACACATACGGAGCATATGTAGTCCAACTCTGCTTCTGAAACTGATACAAAGCACTGGTCCTCTAACATCCAATGTTTGTCAGTTAAGATGGGAAACGTGTGAGCTTCATGAACGACGTAGTTCGTTTGAGAAAAAAAGTGACTTCCCTTACCTTAAACGAAGTCTTGCTTGTACTAAGACTCAGAGCCTGGGATTTAACTCCATTTCTGAATTGAAACACACAGCAGTGTTCTCATCCATTGATCAAACTCTGCTTTAGAATAAGAAGCACGCTCTTGCTTTTTAGAGTCTCTAAGACAGGAGGAAACGTGATTTTGCTGAGAAAAAAAGAACGGAGTTTCCTACACATACGGACCATATCTAGTCCAACTCTGCTTCTGAAACTGATACAACGCACTGACCCTCTAACATCCAATGCTTGTCAGTTAAGATGGCTAACGTGTGAGCTTCATGAACGATGTAGTTCGTTTGAGCAGAAAAGTGACTGCCTTACCTGAATTGAAGACTTGCTTGTACGAAGACTCAGAGCCTGGGATTTAACTCCATTTCTGAATTGAAACACACAGCAGTGTTCTCATCCATTGATCACACTCTGCTATAGAATAAGAAGCACGCTCTTGCTTTTTAGAGTCTCTAAGACAGGAGGAAACGTGATTTTGCTGAGAACAAAGAACGGTGTTTCCTACACATACAGACATTATATAGTCCAACTCTGCTTCTGAAACTGATACAAAGGACTGGTCCTCTAACATCCAATGCTTGTCTGTTAAGGTGAGAAACGTGTGAGCTTCGTGAACGATGTAGTTCGTTTGAGCTGAAAAGTAACTGCCCTTACCTGAAAGGAAGTCTTGCTTGTAGGAAGACTCAGAGCCTGGGATTTAACTCCATTTCTGAAGGCAAACACACAGCATAGTTCTCATCCATGGATCACACTCTGCTTTAGAGCGAGAAGCACGCTCTTGCTTTCTAGAGTCTCTAAGACAGCAGATAACGTGAGTGTGCTGACAACAAAAGAACGGTGTTTCCTACACATACGGACCATATCTAGTCCAAATCTGCTTCTTAAACTGATACAAAGCACTGATCCTCTAACAGCCAATGCTTGTCTGTTAAGATGAGAAACGTGTGAGCTTCATGAACGATGTAGTTCGTTTGAGCAGAAAAGTGACTGCCCTTACCCGAATTGAAGTCTTGCATGTAGGAAGACTCAGAGCCTGGGATTTAACTCCATTTCTGAATTGAAACACACAGCATAGTTCTCATCCATGGATCACACTCTGCTTTAGAACGAGAAGCACGCTCTTGCTTTCTAGAGTCTCTAAGACAGCAGGAAACGTGAGTGTGCTGAGAAAAAAAGAACGGTGTTTCCTACACATACTGAGCATATCTAGTCCAACTCTGCTTCTGAAACTGATACAAAGCACTGGTCCTCTAACATCCAATGTTTGTCAGTTAAGATGAGAAACGTGTGAGCTTTGTGAATGATGTAGTTCCTTTGAACTGAAAAGTGACTACCCTTACCTGAAACGAAGTCTTGCTTGTAGGAAGACACAGAGCCTGGGATTTAACTCCATTTCTGAAGGGAAACACACAGCATAGTATTCATCCATGGATCACATTGTGGTTAGAGCGAGAAGCACACTCTTGCTTTCTAGAGTCTCTAAGACAGCAGGAAATTTGTGTGTGCCCAGAACAATTGAACGGTGTTTCCTACACATACGGACCATATCCAGTCCAAATATGCTTCTGAAACTGATATAAAGCATAGACCCTCTAACATCCAATGCTTGTCAGTTAAGATGAGAAACGTGTGAGCTTCGTGAAAGATGTAGTTCGTTTGAGCAGAAAAGTGACTGCCCTTACCTGAAACGAAGTCTTGCTTGTAGGGAGACTCAGAGCCTGGGATTTAACTCCATTTCTGAAGGCAAACACACAGCATAGTTCTCATCCATGGATCACACTCTGCTTTAGAGCGAGAAGCACGCTCTTGCTTCCTAGAGTCTCTAAGACAGCAGGAAACGTGAGTGTGCTGACAACAAAAGAACGGTGTTTCCTACACATACGGACCATATCTAGTCCAAATCTGCTTCTTAAACTGATACAAAGCACTGATCCTCTAACAGCCAATGCTTGTCTGTTAAGATGAGAAACGTGTGAGCTTCATGAACGATGTAGTTTGTTTGAGCAGAAAAGTGACTGCCCTTACCTGATTTGAAGTCTTGCATGTAGGAAGACTCAGAGCCTGGGATTTAACTCCATTTCTGAAGTAATACACACAGCAGTGTAATCATCCATTGATCACACTCTGCTTTATAACAAGAATCATGCTCTTGCTTTCTAGAGTCTCTAAGACAGCAGGAAACGTGATTTTGCTGAGAACAAAAGAACGGTGTTTCCTACACATACGGACCATATCTAGTTCAACTCTGCTTCTGAAACTGATACAAAGCATTGGTCCTCTAACATCCAATGCTTGTCAGTTAAGATGAGAAACGTGTGAGCTTTGTCAATGATGTAGTTCCTTTGAACTGAAAAGTGACTGCCCTTACCTGAAACGAAGTCTTGCTTGTAGTAAGACACAGAGCCTGGGATTTAACTCCTTTTCTGAAGTGAAACACACAGCATAGTTTTCATCCATGGATCACACTCTTCTTTAGAACGAGAAGCACGCTCTTGCTTTCTACAGTCTCTAAGAGAGCAGGAAACGTGAGTGTGCTGAGAACCAAAGAACGGTGTTTCCTACACATACGGCCCATATCTAGTCCAAATCTGCTTTTTAAACTGAAACAAAGCACTGGTCCTCTAACATCCAATGCTTGTCTGTTAAGATGAGAAACGGGTGAGCTTTGTGAATGATATAGTTCCTTTGAACTGAAAAGTGACTGCCCTTACCCGAAACGAAGTCTTGCTTGTAGGTAAGACACAGAGCCTGGGATTTAGGTCCATTTCTGAAGGGAAACACACAGCATAGTTCTCATCCATGGATCACACTCTGCTTTAGAGGGAGAAATATGCTCTTGCTTTCTAAAGTCTCTAAGACAGCAGGAAATCTGAGTGTGCCCAGAACAAATGAACGGTGTTTCCTACACATACGGAATATATGTAGTCCAAAACTTCTTCTCAAACTGATACAATGCACTGGTCCTCTAACATCCAATGCTAGTCAGTTAAGATGATAATCGTGTGATCTTCGTTAACGATGTAGTTCGTTTGAGCAGAAAAGTGACTGCCCTTACCTGAAATGAACTCTTGCATGTAGGAGGACTCAGAGCCTGGGATTTAACTCCATTTCTGAAGTGAAACACAAAGCAGTGTTCTCATCCATTGATGACCCTCTGCTTTAGAACAAGAAGCACGCTCTTGCTTTCTAGAGTCTCTAAGACAGCAGGAAACGTGAGTGTGCTGAGAACAAAAGAACCGTGTTTCGTACACATACGGACCATATCTAGTCCAACTCTGCTTCTTAAACTAATACAAAGCACTGGTCCTCTAACATCCAATGCTTGTCTGTTAAGATGAGAAACGAGTGAGCTTCATGAACGATGTAGTTCGTTTGAGCTGAAAAGTGACTGCCCTTACCTGAAACGAAGTCTTGCTTGGAGGAAGACTCAGAGCCTGGGATTTAACTCAATTTCTGAAGTGAAACACACAGCTTAGTTCTCATCCATGGATCACACTCTGCTTTAGAGCAACAAGCACACTCTTGCTTTCTAGAGTCTCTAAGACAGCAGGAAATCTGAGTGAGCCCAGAACAAAAGAACGGTGTTTCCTACACATACGGACTATATGTAGTCCAAAATTTCTTCTGAAACTGATAGAATGCACTGGTCCTCTAACATCCAATGCTTGTCAGTTAAGATGGGAAACGTGTGAGCTTCATGAACGATGTAGTTCGTTTGAGCAGAAAAGTGACTGCCTTACCTGAATTGAAGACTTGCTTGTACTAAGACTCAGAGCCTGGGATTTAACTCCATTTCTGAATTGAAACACACAGCAGTGTTCTCATCCATTGATCACACTCTGCTTTAGAATAAGAAGCACGCTCTTGATTTTTAGAGTCTCTAAGACAGGAGGAAACGTGATTTTGCTGAGAAAAAAAGAACGGTGTTTCCTACACATACGGACCATATCTAGTCCAACTCTGCTTCTGAAACTGATACAAAGCACTGACCCTCTAACATCCAATGCTTGTCAGTTAAGATGGGAAACGTGTGAGCTTCATGAACGATGTAGTTCGTTTGAGCAGAAAAGTGACTGCCTTACCTGAATTGAAGACTTGCTTGTACTAAGACTCAGAGCCTGGGATTTAACTCCATTTCTGAATTGAAACACACAGCAGTGTTCTCATCCATTGATCACACTCTGCTTTAGAATAAGAAGCACGCTCTTGATTTTTAGAGTCTCTAAGACAGGAGGAAACGTGATTTTGCTGAGAAAAAAAGAACGGTGTTTCCTACACATACGGACCATATCTAGTCCAACTCTGCTTCTGAAACTGATACAAAGCACTGACCCTCTAACATCCAATGCTTGTCAGTTAAGATGGGAAACGTGTGAGCTTCATGAACGATGTAGTTCGTTTGAGCAGAAAAGTGACTGCCTTACCTGAATTGAAGACTTGCTTGTACTAAGACTCAGAGCCTGGGATTTAACTCCATTTCTGAATTGAAACACACAGCAGTGTTCTCATCCATTGATCACACTCTGCTTTAGAATAAGAAGCATGCTCTTGCTTTTTAGAGTCTCTAAGACAGGAGGAAACGTGATTTTGCTGAGTACAAAGAACGGTGTTTCCTACACATACGGACATTATATAGTCCAACTCTGCTTCTGAAACTGATACAAAGGACTGGTCCTCTAACATCCAATGCTTGTCTGTTAAGGTGAGAAACGTGTGAGCTTCGTGAACGATGTAGTTCGTTTGAGCTGAAAAGTAACTGCCCTTACCTGAAAGGAAGTCTTGCTTGTAGGAAGACTCAGAGCCTGGGATTTAACTCCATTTCTGAAGGCAAACACACAGCAGAGTTCTCATCCATGGATCACACTGTGGATAGAGCGAGAAGCACACTCTTGCTTTCCAGAGTCTCTAAGACAGCAGGAAATTTGAGTGTGCCCAGAACAATAGAACGGTGTTTCCTACACATACGGACCATATCCAGTCCAAATATGCTTCTGAAACTGATATAAAGCATTGACCCTCTAACATCCAATGCTTGTCAGTTAAGATGAGAATCGTGTGATCTTGGTGAACGATGTAGTTCGTTTGAGCAGGAAAGTGACTGCCCTTACCTGAAATGAAGTCTTGCTTGTAGGAAGACACAGAGATTGGGATTTAACTCCATTTCTGAAGGGAAACACACAGCATAGTTCTCATCCATGGATCACAATCTGCTTTAGAGCGAGAAGCACGCTCTTGCTTCCTAGAGTCTCTAAGAAAGCAGGAAATCTGAGTGTGCCCAGAACAAAAGAACGGAGTTTCCTACACATACGGACTATATGTAGTCCAAAACTTCATCTGAAACTGATAGAATGCACTGGTCCTCTAACATCCAATGCTTGTCAGTTAAGATGAGAAACGTGTGAGCTTCGTGAAAGATGTAGTTCGTTTGAACAGAAAAGTGACTGCCCTTACCTGAAACGAAGTCTTGCTTGTAGGAAGACACAGAGATTGGGATTTAACTCCATTTCTGAAGGGAAACACACAGCATAGTTCTCATCCATGGATCACAATCTGCTTTAGAGCGAGAAGCACGCTCTTGCTTCCTAGAGTCTCTAAGAAAGCAGGAAATCTGAGTGTGCCCAGAACAAAAGAACGGTGTTTCCTACACATACAGACTATATGTAGTCCAAAACTTCATCTGAAACTGATAGAATGCACTGGTCCTCTAACATCCAATGCTTGTCTATTAAGATGAGAAATGTGTGAGCTCAGTGAACGATGTAGTTCGTTTGAGCAGAAAAGTGAATGCCCTTACCTGAAACGAAGTCATGCTTGTATGAAGACTCAGAGCCTGGGATTTAACTCCATTTCTGAGGGCAAACACACAGCATAGTTCTCATCCATGGATCACACTCTGCTTTAGAGCGCGAAGCACGCTCTTGCTATCTAGAGTCTCTAAGACAGCAGGAAGCGTGAGTGTGCTGAGAAGAAAAGAACAGTGTTTCCTACACATACGGACCATATTTAGTCCAACTCTTCTTCTGAAACTGATACAAAGCACTGGTCCTCTAACATCCAATGCTTGTCAGTTAAGATGGGAAACGTGTGAGCTTCATGAACGATGTAGTACTTTTGAGGAGAAAAGTGACTGCCCTTACCTTAAATGAAGTCTTGCTTGTAGGAAGACTCAGAGCCTGGGATTTAACTCCATTTCTGAATTGAAACACACAGCAGTGTTCTCATCCATTGATCACACTCTGCTTTAGAACAAGAAGCACGCTCTTGCTTTCTAGAGTCTCTAAGACAGCAGGAAACGTGAGTGTGCTGAGAACAAAAGAACGGAGTTTCCTACACATACGGACCATATCTAGTCCAACTCTGCTTCTGAAACTGATACAAAGCACTGGTCTTCCAACGTCCAATGTTTGTCAGTTAAGATGAGAAATGTGTGAGCTTTTTGAATGATGTAGTTCGTTTGAGCTGAAAAGTGACTGCCCTTACCTGAAACGAAGTCTTGCTTGTAGGAAGACGCAGAGCCTGGGATTTAACTCCATTTCTAAAGGGAAACACACAACATAGCATTCATCCATGGATCACACTCTGGTTAGAGCGAGAAGCACGCTCTTGCTTTCTAGAGTCTCTAAGACAGCAGGAAATATGAGTGTGCCCATTAAAATAGAACGGTGTTTCCTACACATAATGACCATATCCAGTCCAAATCTGCTTCTGAAACTGATACAAAGCACTGGTCCTCTAACATCCAATGTTTGTCAGTTAAGATGAGAAACGTGTGAGCTTTGTGAATGATGTAGTTCCTTTGAACTGAAAAGTGACTGCCCTTACCTGAAACGAAGTCTTGCTTGTAGGAAGACACAGAGCCTGGGATTTAACTTCATTTCTGAAGGGAAACACACAGCATAGTTCTCCTCCATGAATCACACTCTGCTTTAGAGCGAGAAGCATGCACTTGCTTTTATAGTCTCTAATATAGCAGGTAATCTGAGTGTGCCCAGAACTAAAGAACGGTGTTTCCTACATATACAGACCATAAGTAGTCCAAATCTGCTTCTGAAACTGATACAAAGCACTGACACTCTAACATCCAATGCTTGTCAGTTAAGATGAGAAACGTGTGAGCTTCGTCAACAATGTAGTTCGTTTGAGCAGAAAAGTGCCTGCCCTTACCTGAAACGAAGTCTTGCTTGTAGTAACACACAGAGCCTTGGATTTAACTCCATTTCTGAAGTGAAACACAGCAGTGTAATCATCCATTGATCACACTATGCTTTAGAACAAGAAGCACGCTCTTGCTTTCTAGAGTGTCTAAGACAGCAGGAAACGTGTGTGTGCTGAGAACAAAAGAACGGTGTTTCCTACACATACGGACCATATCTAGTTCAACTCTGCTTCTGAAACTGATACAAAGCACTGGTCCTCTAACATCCAATGCTTGTCAGTTAAGATGAGAAACGTGTGAGCTTTGTGAATGATGTAGTTCCTTTGAACTGAAAAGTGACGGCCCTTACCTGAAACGACGTCTTGCTTGTTGTAAGACACAGAGCCTGGGATTTAACTCCATTTCTTAAGAAAAACACACAGCAGAGTTCTCATCCATGGATCACACTCTGCTTTAGAGCGAGAAGCACGCTCTTGCTATTAGAGTCTCTAATATAGCAGGAAATATGAGTGTGCCCAGAACAAAAGAACGGTGTTTCCTACATATAGGGACCATATGTAGTCCAAATCTGCTTCTGATACTGATACAATGCACTGACCCTCTAACATCCAATGCTTGTCAGGTAAGATGAGAATCGTGTGATCTTCGTTAACGATGTAGTTCGTTTGAGCAGAAAAGTTACTGCCATACCTGAATTGAAGTCTTGCCTGGAGCAAGACTCAGAGCCTGGGATTTAACTCCATTTCTGAATTGAAACACACAGCAGTGTTCTCATCCATTGATCACACTCTGCTTTAGAATAAGAAGCACGCTCTTGCTTTTTAGAGTCTCTAAGACAGGAGGAAACGTGATTTTGCTGAGAACAAAGAACGGTGTTTCCTACACATACGGACATTATATAGTCCAACTCTGCTTCTGAAACTGATACAAAGGACTGGTCCTCTAACATCCAATGCTTGTCTGTTAAGGTGAGAAACGTGTGAGCTTCGTGAACGATGTAGTTCGTTTGAGTTGAAAAGTAACTGCCCTTACCTGTAAGGAATTCTTGCTTGTAGGAAGACTTAGAGCCTGGGATTTAACTCCATTTCTGAAGGCAAACACACAGCATAGTTCTCATCCATGGATCACACTCTGCTTTAGAGCGAGAAGCACGCTCTTGCTTTCTAGAGTCTCAAAGACAGCAGGAAACGTGAGTGTGCTGACAACAAAAGAACGGTGTTTCCTACACATACGGACCACATCTAGTACAAATCTGCTTCTTAAACTGATACAAAGCATTGGTCCTCTAACATCCAATGCTTGTCAGTTAAGATGAGAAACGTGTGAGCTTTGTGAATGATGTAGTTCCTTTGAACTGAAAAGTGACTGCCCTTACCTGAAACGAAGTCTTGCTTGTAGTAAGACACAGAGCCTGGGATTTAACTCCATTTCTTAAGAGAAACATACAGCATAGTTTTCGTCCATGGATCACACTCTGTTTTAGAGCGAGAAGCACGCTCTTGCTTTTAGAGTCTCTAATATGGCATGAAATCTGAGTGTGCCCAGAACAAAAGAACGGTGTTGCCTACATATACGGTCCATATGTAGTCCAAATCTGCTTCTGAAAGTGATACAATGCACTGGTCCTCTGACATCCAATGCTTGTCAGTTAAGATGAGAATCGTGTGATCTTGGTGAACGATGTAGTTCCTTTGAGCAGGAAAGTGACTGCCCTTACCTGAAATGAAGTCTTGCTTGTAGGAAGACTCAGAGTCTGGGATTTAACTCCATTTCTGAAGTGAAACACACAGCAGTGTTCTCATCCATTGATGACACTCTGCTTTAGAACAAGAAGCACGCTCTTGCTTTCTAGAGTCTCTAATACAGGAGGAAACGTGAGTGTGCTGAGAACAAAAGAACGCAGTTTCCTACACATACGGACCATATCTAGTCCAACTCTGCTTCTGAAACTGATACAAAGCACTGGTCTTCTAACGTCCAATGTTTGTCAGTTAAGATGAGAAACGTGTGAGCTTTTTGAATGATGTAGTTTGTTTGAGCTGAAAAGTGACTGCCCTTACCTGAAACGAAGTCTTGCTTGTAGGAAGATGCAGAGCCTGGGATTTAACTCCATTTCTAAAGGGAAACACACAACATAGTATTCATCCATGGATCACACTCTGCTTTAGAGCGAGAAGCATGCACTTGCTTTTATAGTCTCTAATATAGCAGGTAATCTGAGTGTGCCCAGAACTAAAGAACGGTGTTTCCTACATATACAGACCATAAGTAGTCCAAATCTGCTTCTGAAACTGATACAAAGCACTGACACTCTAACATCCAATGCTTGTCAGTTAAGATGAGAAACGTGGGAGCTTCGTCAACGATGTAGATCGTTTGAGCAGAAAAGTGCCTGCCCTTACCTGAAACGAAGTCTTGCTTGTAGTAACACACAGAGCCTGGGATTTAACTCCATTTCTGAAGTGAAACACAGCAGTGTAATCATCCATTGATCACACTATGCTTTAGAACAAGAAGCACGCTCTTGCTTTCGCTTTCTAGATTCTCTAAGACAGCAGGAAACGTGAGTGTGCTGAGAACAAAAGAACGGTGTTTCCTACACATACGGACCATATCTAGTCCAACTCTACTTCTTAAACTGATACAAAGCACTGGTCCTCTAACATCCAATGCTTGTCTGTTGAGATGAGAAATGTGTGAGCTCAGTGAACGATGTAGGTCATTTGAGCTGAAAAGTGACTGCCCTTACCTGAAACGAAGTCTTGCTTGTAGGAAGACACAGAGATTGGGATTTAACTCCATTTCTGAAGGGAAACACACAGCATAGTTCTCATCCAAGGATCACACTCTGCTTTAGAGCGAGAAGCACGCTCTTGCTTTCTAGATTCTCTAAGACAGCAGGAAACGTGAGTGTGCTGAGAACAAAAGAACGGTGTTTCCTACACATACGGACCATATGTAGTCCAACTGTGCTTCGGAAACTCATACAAAGCACTGGTCCTCTAACATCCAATGCTTGTCAGTTAAGATGAGAAACGTGTGAGCTTTGTGAACGATGTAGTTAGTTTGAGCAGAAAAGTGACTGCCCTTACCTGAATCGAAGTCTTGCTTGTAGGAAGACTCAGAGCCTGGGATTTAACTCCATTTCTGAAGTGAAACACACAGCAGTGTAATCATCCATTGATCACTCTCTGCTTTAGAACAAGAAGCACGCTCTTGCTTTCTAGAGTCTCTAAGACAGTAGGAAACGTGTGTGTGCTGAGAACAAAAGAACGGTGTTTCCTACACTTACGGACCATATCTAGTTCAACTCTGCTTCTGAAACTGATACAAAGCACTGGTCCTCTAATATCCAATGCTTGTCAGTTAAGATGAGAAACGTGTGAGCTTTGTGAATAATGTATTTCCTTTGAACTGAAAAGTGACTGCCCTTACCTGAAACGAAGTTTTGCTTGTAGTAAGACACAGAGCCTGGGATTTAACTACATTTCTGAATTGAAACACAGCAGTGTAATCATTAATTGATCACACTATGCTTTAGAACAAGAAGCACGCTCTTGCTTTCTAGAATTCTCTAAGACAGCAGGAAAAGTGTGTGCTGAGACAAAAGAACGGTGTTTCCTACACATATGGACCATATCTAGTTCAACTCTGCTTCTGAAACTGATACAAAGCACTGGTCCTCTAACATCCAATGCTTGTCAGTTAAGATGAGAAACGTGTGAGCTTTGTGAATGATGTAGTTCCTTTGAACTGAAAAGTGACGGCCCTTACCTGAAACGAAGTCTTGCTTGTAGTAAGACACAGAGCCTGGGATTTAACTCCATTTCTTAAGAGAAACACACAGCAAAGTTCTCATCCATGGATCACACTCTGCTTTAGAGCGAGAAGCACGCTCTTGCTATTAGTGACTCTAATATAGCAGGAAATCTGAGTGTGCACAGAACATAAGAACGGTGTTTCCTACATATAGGGACCATATGTAGTCCAAATCTGCTTCTGATACTGATACAATGCACTGACCCTACAACATCCAATGCTTGTCAGTTAAGATGAGAATCTTGTGATCTTCGTTAACGATGTAGTTCGTTTCAGCAGAAAAGTTACTGCCTTACCTGAATTGAAGTCTTGCTTGTAGGAAGACTGAGAGCCTGGGATTTAACTCCATTCCTGAAGTGAAACACACAGCAGTGTTCTCATCCATTGATGACACTCTGCTTAAGAACAAGAAGCACGCTCTTGCTTTCTAGATTCTCTAAGACAGCAGGAAACGTGAGTGTGCTGAGAACAAAAAAACGGTGTTTCCTACACATACGGACCATATCTAGTCCAACTCTGCTTCTTAAACTGATACAAAGCACTGGTCCTCTAACATCCAATGCTTGTCTGTTAAGATGAGAAATGTGTGAGCTCAGTGAACGATGTAGGTCATTTGAGCTGAAAAGTGACTGCCCTTACCTGAAACGAAGTCTTGCTTGTAGGAAGACACAGAGATTGGGATTCAACTCCATTTCTGAAGGGAAACACACAGCATAGTTCTCATCCATGGATCACACTCTGCTTTAGAGCGAGAAGCACGCTCTTGCTTTCTAGAGTCTCTAAGACAGCAGGAAACGTGAGTGTGCTGAGAACAAAAGAACGGTGTTTCCTACACATACGGACCATATCTAGTCCAACTGTGCTTCGGAAACTCATACAAAGCACTGGTCCTCTAACATCCAATGCTTGTCAGTTAAGATGGGAAACGTGTGAGCTTCATGAACGATGTAGTTCGTTTGAGCAGAAAAGTGACTGCCCTTACCTTAAACCAGGTCTTGCTTGTAGGAAGACTCAGAGCCTGGGATTTAACTCCATTTCTGAATTGAAACACACAGCAGTGTTCTCATCCATTGATCACACTATGCTTTAGAACAAGAAGCACGCTCTTGCTTTCTAGAGTCTCTAAGACAGCAGGAAATGTGAGTGTGCTGAGAACAAAAGAATGGTGTTTCCTACACATACGGACCATATCTAGTCCAACTCTGCTTCTGAAACTGATACAAAGCACTGGTCCTCTAACATCAAATGTTTGTCAGTTAAGATGAGAAACGTGTGAGCTTTGTGAATGATGTAGTTCCTTTAAACTGAAAAGAGACTGCCCTTACCTGAAACGAAGTCTTGCTTGTAGGAAGACACAGAGCCTGGGATTTAACTCCATTTCTGAAGGGAAACACACAGCATAGTATTCATCCATGGATCACACTCTGGTTAGAGCGAGAGGCACACTCTTGCTTTCTAGAGTCTCTAAGACAGCAGGAAATCTGAGTGTGCCCAGAAAAAAAGAACGGTGTTTCCTACATATACAGACCATAAGTAGTCCAAATCTGCTTCTGAAACTGATACAAAGCACTGACCCTCTAACATCCAATGCATGTCAGTTAAGATGAGAAACGTGTGAGCTTTGTGAATGATGTAGTTAGTTTGAGCAGAAAAGTGACTGCCCTTACCTGAATAGAAGTCTTGCTTGTAGGAAGACTCAGAGCCTGGGATTTAACTCCATTTCTGAATTGAAACACACAGCAGTGTAATCATCCATTGATCACTCTCTGCTTTAGAATAAGAAGCACGCTCTTGCTTTTTAGAGTCTCTAAGACAGGAGGAAACGTGATTTTGCTGAGAACAAAGAACGGTGTTTCCTACACATACGGACATTATATAGTCCAACTCTGCTTCTGAAACTGATACAAAGGACTGGTCCTCTAACATCCAATGCTTGTCTGTTAAGGTGAGAAACGTGTGTGCTTCGTGAACGATGTAGTTCGTTTGAGTTGAAAAGTAACTGCCCTTACCTGTAAGGAATTCTTGCTTGTAGGAAGACTTAGAGCCTGGGATTTAACTCCATTTCTGAAGGCAAACACACAGCATAGTTCTCATCCATGGATCACACTCTGCTTTAGAGCGAGAAGCACGCTCTTGCTTTCTAGAGTCTCTAAGACAGCAGGAAACGTGAGTGTGCTGACAACAAAAGAACGGTGTTTCCTACACATACGGACCACATCTAGTACAAATCTGCTTCTTAAACTGATACAAAGCACTGATCCTCTAACAGCCAATGCTTGTCTGTTAAGATGAGAAACGTGTGAGCTTCATGAACGATGTAGTTCGTTTGAGCAGAAAAGTGACTGCCCTTACCTGATTTGAAGTCTTGCATGTAGGAAGACTCAGAGCCTGGGATTTAACTTCATTTCTGAAGTAAAACACACAGCAATGTAATCATCCATTGATCACACTCTGCTTTATAACAAGAAGCACGCTATTGCTTTCTAGAGTCTCTAAGACAGCAGGAAACGTGATTTTGCTGAGAACAAAAGAACGGTGTTTCCTACACATATGGACCATATCTAGTTCAACTCTGCTTCTGAAACTGATACAAAGCACTGGTCCTCTAACATCCAATGCTTGTCAGTTAAGATGAGAAACGTGTGAGCTTTGTGAATGATGTAGTTCCTTTGAACTGAAAAGTGACGGCCCTTACCTGAAACGAAGTCTTGCTTGTAGTAAGACACAGAGCCTGGGATTTAACTCCATTTCTTAAGAGAAACACACAGCAAAGTTCTCATCCATGGATCACACTCTGCTTTAGAGCGAGAAGCACGCTCTTGCTATTAGTGACTCTAATATAGCAGGAAATCTGAGTGTGCACAGAACAAAAGAACGGTGTTTCCTACATATAGGGACCATATGTAGTCCAAATCTGCTTCTGATACTGATACAATGCACTGACCCTACAACATCCAATGCTTGTCAGTTAAGATGAGAATCGTGTGATCTTCGTTAACGATGTAGTTCGTTTCAGCAGAAAAGTTACTGCCTTACCTGAATTGAAGTCTTGCTTGTAGGAAGACTGAGAGCCTGGGATTTAACTCCATTCCTGAAGTGAAACACACAGCAGTGTTCTCATCCATTGATGACACTCTGCTTAAGAACAAGAAGCACGCTCTTGCTTTCTAGATTCTCTAAGACAGCAGGAAACGTGAGTGTGCTGAGAACAAAAAAACGGTCTTTCCTACACATACGGACCATATCTAGTCCAACTCTGCTTCTTAAACTGATACAAAGCACTGGTCCTCTAACATCCAATGCTTGTCTGTTAAGATGAGAAATGTGTGAGCTCAGTGAACGATGTAGGTCATTTGAGCTGAAAAGTGACTGCCCTTACCTGAAACGAAGTCTTGCTTGTAGGAAGACACAGAGATTGGGATTCAACTCCATTTCTGAAGGGAAACACACAGCATAGTTCTCATCCATGGATCACACTCTGCTTTAGAGCGAGAAGCACGCTCTTGCTTTCTAGAGTCTCTAAGACAGCAGGAAACGTGAGTGTGCTGAGAACAAAAGAACGGTGTTTCCTACACATACGGACCATATCTAGTCCAACTGTGCTTCGGAAACTCATACAAAGCACTGGACCTCTAACATCCAATGCTTGTCAGTTAAGATGGGAAACGTGTGAGCTTCATGAACGATGTAGTTCATTTGAGCAGAAAAGTGACTGCCCTTACCTTAAACCAGGTCTTGCTTGTAGGAAGACTCAGAGCCTGGGATTTAACTCCATTTCTGAATTGAAACACACAGCAGTGTTCTCATCCATTGATCATACTATGCTTTAGAACAAGAAGCACGCTCTTGCTTTCTAGAGTCTCTAATACAGCAGGAAATGTGAGTGTGCTGAGAACAAAAGAATGGTGTTTCCTAAACATACGGACCATATCTAGTCCAACTCTGCTTCTGAAACTGATACAAAGCACTGGTCCTCTAACATCAAATGTTTGTCAGTTAAGATGAGAAACGTGTGAGCTTTGTGAATGATGTAGTTCCTTTAAACTGAAAAGAGACTGCCCTTACCTGAAACGAAGTCTTGCTTGTAGGAAGACACAGAGCCTGGGATTTAACTCCATTTCTGAAGGGAAACACACAGCATAGTATTCATCCATGGATCACACTCTGGTTAGAGCGAGAGGCACACTCTTGCTTTCTAGAGTCTCTAAGACAGCAGGAAATCTGAGTGTGCCCAGAAAAAAAGAACGGTGTTTCCTACATATACAGACCATAAGTAGTCCAAATCTGCTTCTGAAACTGATACAAAGCACTGACCCTCTAACATCCAATGCATGTCAGTTAAGATGAGAAACGTGTGAGCTTTGTGAATGATGTAGTTAGTTTGAGCAGAAAAGTGACTGCCCTTACCTGAATAGAAGTCTTGCTTGTAGGAAGACTCAGAGCCTGGGATTTAACTCCATTTCTGAATTGAAACACACAGCAGTGTAATCATCCATTGATCACTCTCTGCTTTAGAATAAGAAGCACGCTCTTGCTTTTTAGAGTCTCTAAGACAGGAGGAAACGTGATTTTGCTGAGAACAAAGAACGGTGTTTCCTACACATACGGACATTATATAGTCCAACTCTGCTTCTGAAACTGATACAAAGGACTGGTCCTCTAACATCCAATGCTTGTCTGTTAAGGTGAGAAACGTGTGAGCTTCGTGAACGATGTAGTTCGTTTGAGTTGAAAAGTAACTGCCCTTACCTGTAAGGAATTCTTGCTTGTAGGAAGACTTAGAGCCTGGGATTTAACTCCATTTCTGAAGGCAAACACACAGCATAGTTCTCATCCATGGATCACACTCTGCTTTAGAGCGAGAAGCACGCTCTTGCTTTCTAGAGTCTCTAAGACAGCAGGAAACGTGAGTGTGCTGACAACAAAAGAACGGTGTTTCCTACACATACGGACCACATCTAGTACAAATCTGCTTCTTAAACTGATACAAAGCACTGATCCTCTAACAGCCAATGCTTGTCTGTTAAGATGAGAAACGTGTGAGCTTCATGAACGATGTAGTTCGTTTGAGCAGAAAAGTGACTGCCCTTACCTGATTTGAAGTCTTGCATGTAGGAAGACTCAGAGCCTGGGATTTAACTTCATTTCTGAAGTAAAACACACAGCAATGTAATCATCCATTGATCACACTCTGCTTTATAACAAGAAGCACGCTATTGCTTTCTAGAGTCTCTAAGACAGCAGGAAACGTGATTTTGCTGAGAACAAAAGAACGGTGTTTCCTACACATATGGACCATATCTAGTTCAACTCTGCTTCTGAAACTGATACAAAGCACTGGTCCTCTAACATCCAATGCTTGTCAGTTAAGATGAGAAACGTGTGAGCTTTGTGAATGATGTAGTTCCTTTGAACTGAAAAGTGACGGCCCTTACCTGAAACGAAGTCTTGCTTGTAGTAAGACACAGAGCCTGGGATTTAACTCCATTTCTTAAGAGAAACACACAGCAAAGTTCTCATCCATGGATCACACTCTGCTTTAGAGCGAGAAGCACGCTCTTGCTATTAGTGACTCTAATATAGCAGGAAATCTGAGTGTGCACAGAACAAAAGAACGGTGTTTCCTACATATAGGGACCATATGTAGTCCAAATCTGCTTCTGATACTGATACAATGCACTGACCCTACAACATCCAATGCTTGTCAGTTAAGATGAGAATCGTGTGATCTTCGTTAACGATGTAGTTCGTTTCAGCAGAAAAGTTACTGCCTTACCTGAATTGAAGTCTTGCTTGTAGGAAGACTGAGAGCCTGGGATTTAACTCCATTCCTGAAGTGAAACACACAGCAGTGTTCTCATCCATTGATGACACTCTGCTTAAGAACAAGAAGCACGCTCTTGCTTTCTAGATTCTCTAAGACAGCAGGAAACGTGAGTGTGCTGAGAACAAAAAAACGGTCTTTCCTACACATACGGACCATATCTAGTCCAACTCTGCTTCTTAAACTGATACAAAGCACTGGTCCTCTAACATCCAATGCTTGTCTGTTAAGATGAGAAATGTGTGAGCTCAGTGAACGATGTAGGTCATTTGAGCTGAAAAGTGACTGCCCTTACCTGAAACGAAGTCTTGCTTGTAGGAAGACACAGAGATTGGGATTCAACTCCATTTCTGAAGGGAAACACACAGCATAGTTCTCATCCATGGATCACACTCTGCTTTAGAGCGAGAAGCACGCTCTTGCTTTCTAGAGTCTCTAAGACAGCAGGAAACGTGAGTGTGCTGAGAACAAAAGAACGGTGTTTCCTACACATACGGACCATATCTAGTCCAACTGTGCTTCGGAAACTCATACAAAGCACTGGACCTCTAACATCCAATGCTTGTCAGTTAAGATGGGAAACGTGTGAGCTTCATGAACGATGTAGTTCATTTGAGCAGAAAAGTGACTGCCCTTACCTTAAACCAGGTCTTGCTTGTAGGAAGACTCAGAGCCTGGGATTTAACTCCATTTCTGAATTGAAACACACAGCAGTGTTCTCATCCATTGATCATACTATGCTTTAGAACAAGAAGCACGCTCTTGCTTTCTAGAGTCTCTAATACAGCAGGAAATGTGAGTGTGCTGAGAACAAAAGAATGGTGTTTCCTACACATACGGACCATATCTAGTCCAACTCTGCTTCTGAAACTGATACAAAGCACTGGTCCTCTAACATCAAATGTTTCTCAGTTAAGATGAGAAACGTGTGAGCTTTGTGAATGATGTAGTTCCTTTAAACTGAAAAGAGACTGCCCTTACCTGAAACGAAGTCTTGCTTGTAGGAAGACACAGAGCCTGGGATTTAACTCCATTTCTGAAGGGAAACACACAGCATAGTTCTCATCCATGGATCACACTCTGGTTAGAGCGAGAGGCACACTCTTGCTTTCTAGAGTCTCTAAGACAGCAGGAAATCTGAGTGTGCCCAGAAAAAAAGAACGGTGTTTCCTACATATACAGACCATAAGTAGTCCAAATCTGCTTCTGAAACTGATACAAAGCACTGACCCTCTAACATCCAATGCATGTCAGTTAAGATGAGAAACGTGTGAGCTTTGTGAATGATGTAGTTAGTTTGAGCAGAAAAGTGACTGCCCTTACCTGAATAGAAGTCTTGCTTGTAGGAAGACTCAGAGCCTGGGATTTAACTCCATTTCTGAATTGAAACACACAGCAGTGTAATCATCCATTGATCACTCTCTGCTTTAGAATAAGAAGCACGCTCTTGCTTTTTAGAGTCTCTAAGACAGGAGGAAACGTGATTTTGCTGAGAACAAAGAACGGTGTTTCCTACACATACGGACATTATATAGTCCAACTCTGCTTCTGAAACTGATACAAAGGACTGGTCCTCTAACATCCAATGCTTGTCTGTTAAGGTGAGAAACGTGTGAGCTTCGTGAACGATGTAGTTCGTTTGAGTTGAAAAGTAACTGCCCTTACCTGTAAGGAATTCTTGCTTGTAGGAAGACTTAGAGCCTGGGATTTAACTCCATTTCTGAAGGCAAACACACAGCATAGTTCTCATCCATGGATCACACTGCGCTTTAGAGCGAGAAGCACGCTCTTGCTTTCTAGAGTCTCTAAGACAGCAGGAAACTTGAGTGTGCTGACAACAAAAGAACGGTGTTTCCTACACATACGGACCACATCTAGTACAAATCTGCTTCTTAAACTGATACAAAGCCCTGATCCTCTAACAGCCAATGCTTGTCTGTTAAGATGAGAAACGTGTGAGCTTCATGAACGATGTAGTTCGTTTGAGCAGAAAAGTGACTGCCCTTACCTGATTTGAAGTCTTGCATGTAGGAAGACTCAGAGCCTGGGATTTAACTCCATTTCTGAAGTAAAACACACAGCAATGTAATCATCCATTGATCACACTCTGCTTTATAACAAGAAGCACGCTATTGCTTTCTAGAGTCTCTAAGACAGCAGGAAACGTGATTTTGCTGAGAACAAAAGAACGGTGTTTCCTACACATACGGACCATTTCTAGTTCAACTCTGCTTCTGAAACTGATACAAAGCATTGGTCCTCTAACATCCAATGCTTGTCAGTTAAGATGAGAAACGTGTGAGCTTTGTGAATGATGTAGTTCCTTTGAACTGAAAAGTGACTGCCCTTACCTGAAACGAAGTCTTGCTTGTAGTAAGACACAGAGCCTGGGATTTAACTCCATTTCTTAAGAGAAACATACAGCATAGTTTTCGTCCATGGATCACACTCTGTTTTAGAGCGAGAAGCACGCTCTTGCTTTTAGAGTCTCTAATATGGCATGAAATCTGAGTGTGCCCAGAACAAAAGAACGGTGTTGCCTACATATACGGTCCATATGAAGTCCAAATCTGCTTCTGAAAGTGATACAATGCACTGGTCCTCTGACATCCAATGCTTGTCAGTTAAGATGAGAATCGTGTGATCTTGGTGAACGATGTAGTTCCTTTGAGCAGGAAAGTGACTGCCCTTACCTGAAATGAAGTTTTGCTTGTAGTAAGACACAGAGCCTGGGATTTAACTACATTTCTGAATTGAAACACAGCAGTGTAATCATTAATTGATCACACTATGCTTTAGAACAAGAAGCACGCTCTTGCTTTCTAGAATTCTCTAAGACAGCAGGAAAAGTGTGTGCTGAGACAAAAGAACAGTGTTTCCTACACATATGGACCATATCTAGTTCAACTCTGCTTGTGAAACTGATACAAAGCACTGGTCCTCTAACATCCAATGCTTGTCAGTTAAGATGAGAAACGTGTGAGCTTTTTGAATGATGTAGTTTGTTTGAGCTGAAAAGTGACGGCCCTTACCTGAAACGAAGTCTTGCTTGTAGTAAGACACAGAGCCTGGGATTTAACTCCATTTCTTAAGAGAAACACACAGCAAAGTTCTCATCCATGGATCACACTCTGCTTTAGAGCGAGAAGCACGCTCTTGCTATTAGTGACTCTAATATAGCAGGAAATCTGAGTGTGCACAGAACAAAAGAACGGTGTTTCCTACATATAGGGACCATATGTAGTCCAAATCTGCTTCTGATACTGATACAATGCACTGACCCTACAACATCCAATGCTTGTCAGTTAAGATGAGAATCGTGTGATCTTCGTTAACGATGTAGTTCGTTTCAGCAGAAAAGTTACTGCCTTACCTGAATTGAAGTCTTGCTTGTAGGAAGACTGAGAGCCTGGGATTTAACTCCATTCCTGAAGTGAAACACACAGCAGTGTTCTCATCCATTGATGACACTCTGCTTAAGAACAAGAAGCACGCTCTTGCTTTCTAGATTCTCTAAGACAGCAGGAAACGTGAGTGTGCTGAGAACAAAAAAACGGTGTTTCCTACACATACGGACCATATCTAGTCCAACTCTGCTTCTTAAACTGATACAAAGCACTGGTCCTCTAACATCCAATGCTTGTCTGTTAAGATGAGAAATGTGTGAGCTCAGTGAACGATGTAGGTCATTTGAGCTGAAAAGTGACTGCCCTTACCTGAAACGAAGTCTTGCTTGTAGGAAGACACAGAGATTGGGATTCAACTCCATTTCTGAAGGGAAACACACAGCATAGTTCTCATCCATGGATCACACTCTGCTTTAGAGCGAGAAGCACGCTCTTGCTTTCTAGAGTCTCTAAGACAGCAGGAAACGTGAGTGTGCTGAGAACAAAAGAACGGTGTTTCCTACACATACGGACCATATCTAGTCCAACTGTGCTTCGGAAACTCATACAAAGCACTGGTCCTCTAACATCCAATGCTTGTCAGTTAAGATGGGAAACGTGTGAGCTTCATGAACGATGTAGTTCGTTTGAGCAGAAAAGTGACTGCCCTTACCTTAAACCAGGTCTTGCTTGTAGGAAGACTCAGAGCCTGGGATTTAACTCCATTTCTGAATTGAAACACACAGCAGTGTTCTCATCCATTGATCACACTCTGCTTTGGAACAAGAAGCACGCTCTTGCTTTCTAGAGTCTCTAAGACAGCAGGAAATGTGAGTGTGCTGAGAACAAAAGAATGGTGTTTCCTACACATACGGACCATATCTAGTCCAACTCTGCTTCTGAAACTGATACAAAGCACTGGTCCTCTAACATCAAATGTTTGTCAGTTAAGATGAGAAACGTGTGAGCTTTGTGAATGATGTAGTTCCTTTAAACTGAAAAGTGACTGCCCTTACCTGAAACGAAGTCTTCTTGTAGGAAGACACAGAGCCTGGGATTTAACTCCATTTCTGAAGGGAAACACACAGCATAGTATTCATCCATGGATCACACTCTGGTTAGAGCGAGAGGCACACTCTTGCTTTATAGAGTCTCTAAGACAGCAGGAAATCTGAGAGTGCCCAGAAAAAAAGAACAGTGTTTCCTACATATACAGACCATAAGTAGTCCAAATCTGCTTCTGAAACTGATACAAACCACTGACCCTCTAACATCCAATGCATGTCAGTTAAGATGAGAAACGTGTGAGCTTTGTGAATGATGTAGTTAGTTTGAGCAGAAAAGTGACTGCCCTTACCTGAATAGAAGTCTTGCTTGTAGGAATACTCAGAGCCTGGGATTTAACTCCATTTCTGAAGTGAAACACACAGCAGTGTAATCATCCATTGATCACTCTCTGCTTTAGAACAAGAAGCATGCTCTTGCTTTCTAGAGTCTCTAAGAAAGTAGGAAACGTGTGTGTGCTGAGAACAAAAGAGCGGTGTTTCCTACACATACGGACCATATCTAGTTCAACTCTGCTTCTGAAACTGATACAAAGCACTGGTCCTCTAACATCCAATGCTTGTCAGTTAAGATGAGAAACGTGTGAGCTTTGTGAATGATGTAGTTCCTTTGAACTGAAAAGTGACTGCCCTTACCTGAAACGAAGTCTTGCTTGTAGTAAGACACAGAGCCTGGGATTTATCTCCATTTCTGAAGTGAAACACAGCAGTGTAATCATCCATTGATCACACTATGCTTTAGAACAAGAAGCACGCTCTTGCTTTCTAGAGTCTCTAAGACAGCAGGATACGTGTGTGTGCTGAGAACAAAAGAACGGTGTTTCCTACACATACGGACCATATCTAGTTCAACTCTGCTTCTGAAACTGATACAAAGCACTGGTCCTCTAACATCCAATGCTTGTCAGTTAAGAGGAGAAATGTGTGAGCTCAGTGAACGATGTAGTTCCTTTGAACTGAAAAGTGACGGCCCTTACCTGAAACGAAGTCTTGCTTGTAGGAAGACACAGAGCCTGGGATTTAACTCCATTTCTTAAGAGAAACACACAGCATAGTTCTCATCCATGGATCACAATCTGCTTTAGAGCGAGAAGCACGCTCTTGCTTTCTAGAGTCTCTAAGACAGCAGGAAACGTGTGTGTGCTGAGAACAAAAGAACGGTGTTTCCTACACAACAGACCATATCTAGTCCAACTCTGCTTCTGAAACTCATACAAAGCACTGGTCCTCTAACATCCAATGCTTGTCAGTTAAGATGGGAAACGTGTGAGCTTCATGAACGATGTAGTTCGTTTGAGCAGAAAAGTGACTGCCCTTACCTTAAACGAGGTCTTGCTTGTAGGAAGACTCAGATCCTGGGATTTAACTCCATTTCTGAATTGAAACAGACAGCCGTGTTCACGTCCATTGATCACACTCTGCTTTAGAACAAGAAGCACGCTCTTGCTTTCTAGAGTCTCTAAGACAGCAGGAAACGTGAGTGTGCTGAGAACAAAAGAACGGTGTTTCCTACACATAGGGACCATATCTAGTCCAACTCTGCTCCTGAAACTGATACAAAGCACTGGTCCTCTAACATCCAATGCTTGTCAGTTAAGATGAGAAACGTGTGAGCTTTGTGAATGATGTAGTTCCTTTGAACCTAAAAGTGACTGCACTTACCTGAAACGAAGTGTTGCTTGTAGGAAGACACAGAGCCTGGGATTTAACTCCATTTCTGAAGGGAAACACACAGCATAGTATTCATCCATGGATCACACTCTGGTTAGAGCGAGAGGCACACTCTTGCTTTCTAGAGTCTCTAAGACAACAGGAAATCTGAGTGTGCCCAGAACAAAAGAACGGTGTTTCCTACATATACAGACCATAAGTAGTCCAAATCTGCTTCTGAAACTGATACAAAGCACTGACCCTCTAACATCCAATGCTTGTCAGTTAAGATGAGAAACCTGTGAGCTTCGTGAACGATGTAGTTCGTTTGAGCAGAAAAGTGACTGCCCTTACCTGAATGGAAGTCTTGCTTGTAGGAAGACTGAGAGCCTGGGATTTAACTCCATTTCTGAAGTGAAACACACAGAAGTGTAATCATCCATTGATGACTCTCTGCTTTAGAAAAAGAAGCACGCTCTTGCTTTCTAGAGTTTCTAAGGCAGTAGGAAACGTGTGTGTGCTGAGAACAAAAGAACGGTGTTTCCTACACATACGGACCATATCTAGTTCAACTCTGCTTCTGGAACTGATACAAAGCACTGGTCCTCTAACATCCAATGCTTGTCTGTTAAGATGAGAAATGTGTGAGCTCAGTGAATGATGTAGGTCATTTGAGCTGAAAAGTGACTGCCCTTACCTGAAACAGAGTCTTGCTTGTAGGAAGACACAGAGATTGGGATTTAACTCCATTTCTGAAGGGAAACACACAGCATAGTTCTCATCCATGGATAACACTCTGCTTTAGAGCGAGAAGCACGCTCTTGCTTTCTAGAGTCTCTAAGACAGCAGGAAACGTGTGTGTGCTGAGAACAAAAGAACGGTGTTTCCTACACATACGGACCATATCTAGTTCAACTCTGCTTCTGAAACTGATACAAAGCACTGGTCCTCTAACATCCAATGCTTGTCAGTTAAGATGAGAAACGTGTGAGCTTTGTGAATGATGTAGTTGCTTTGAACTGAAAAGTGACTGCCCTTACCTGAAACGAAGTCTTGCTTGTACTAAGATACAGAGCCTGGGATTTAACTCCAATTCTCAAGAGAAACACACAGCATAGTTCTCATCCACGGATCACACTCTGTTTTAGAGCGAGAAGCACGGTCTTGCTTTCTAGAGTCTCTAAGAAAGCAGGAAACCTGATTTTGCTGAGAACAAAAGAACGGTGTTTCCTACACATAAGGACATTATATAGTGCAACTCTGCTTCTGAAACTGATACAAAGCACTTGTCCTCTAACATCCAATGCTTGTCTGTTAAGATGAGAAATGTGTGAGCCCAGTGAACGATGTAGTTCGTTTGAGCTGAAAAGTGACTGCCCTTACCTGAAACGAAGTCTTGCTTGTAGGAAGACACAGAGCCTTGAATTTAACTCCATTTCTGAAGGGAAACACACAGCATAGTTCTCATCCATGGATCACAATCTGCTTTAGAGCGAGAAGCACGCTCTTGCTTTCTAGAGTCTCTAACACAGCAGGAAACATGAGTGTGCTGAGAAAAAAGAACGGAGTTTCCTACAAATACGGACCATATCTAGTCCAACTCCTCTTCTGAAACTCATACAAAGCACCGGTCCTCTAACATCCAATGCTTGTCAGTTAAGATGGGAAACGTGTGAGCTTCATGAACGGTGTAGTTCGTTTGAGCAGAAAAGTGACTGTCCTTACCTGAAACGAAGTCTTGCTTGTAGGAAGACTCAGAGCCTGGGATTTAACTCCATTTCTGAAGGCAAACACACAACATAGTTCTCATCCATGGATCAAACTCTGCTTTAGAGCGAGAAGCATGCTCTTGCATTCTAGAGTCTCTAAGACAGCAGGAAACGTGAGTGTGCTGAGAAGAAAAGAACGGTGTTTCCTACACATATGGACCATATCTAGTCCAACTCATCTTCTGAAACTGATACAAAGTACTGGTCCTCTAACATCCAATGCTTGTCAGTTAAGATGGGAAACGTGTGAGCTTCATGAACGTTGTAGTTCGTTTGAGCAAAAAAGTGACTGCCCTTACCTTAAACGAAGTCTTGCTTGTACGAAGACTCAGAGCCTGGGATTTAACTCCATTTCTGAATTGAAACACACAGCAGTGTTCTCATCCATGGATCACACTCAGCTTTAGAACAAGAAGTACGCTCTTGCTTTCTAGAGTCTCTAAGACAGCAGGAAACGTGTGTGTTCTGAGAACAAAAGAACGGTGTTTCCTACACATACGGACCATATGTAGTCCAAATCTGCTTCTGAAACTGATACAAAGCACTGGTCCTCTAACATCCAATGCTTGTCAGTTAAGATGAGAAACGTGTGAGCGTTTTGAATGATGTAGTTCCTTTGAACTGAAAAGTGACTGCCCTTACCTGAAACGAAGCCTTGCTTGTAGTAAGACACAGAGCCTGGGATTTAACTCCATTTCTTAAGAGAAACACAGAGCAAAGTTCTCATCCTTGGATCACACTTTCCTTTAGAGCGAGAAGCACGCTCTTGCTTTTAGAGTCTCTAATATAGCAGGAAATCTGAGTGTGCCCAGTACAAAGAACGATGTTTCCTACACTTACAGACCATATGTAGTCAAAATCTGCTTCTGAAACTGATACATAGCACTGACCCTCTAACATCCAATGCTTGTCAGTTAAGATGACAAACGTGTGAGCTTCGTGAACGAAGTAGTTCGTTTGAGCAGAAAAGTGACTGCCATTACCTGAATCGAAGTCTTGCTTGTAGGAAGACTCAGAGCCTGGGATTTAACTCCATTTCTGAAGTGAAACACACAGCAGTGTAATCATCCATTGATCACACTCTGCTTTAGAACAAGAAGCACGCTCTTGCTTTCTAGAGTCTCTAAGACAGCAGGCAACGTGTGTGTGCTGACAACAAAATAACGGTGTTTCCTAACCATATGGACCATATCTAGTCCAACTCTGCTTCTTAAACTGATACAAAGCACTGGTCCTCTAACATCCAATGCTTGTCTGTTAAGATGAGAAACGTGTGAGCTCCGTGAATGATGTAGTTCGTTTGAGCTGAAAAGTGACTGCCCTTACCTGAAACGAAGTCTTGATTGTAGGAAGCCACAGAGCATGAGATTTAACGCCATTTCTGAAGGGAAATGCACAGCATAGTTCTCATCCATGGATCACACTCTGCTTTAGAGCATGAAGCACGCTCTTGCTTTCTAAATCTCTAAGACAGCAGGAAACGTGAGTGTGCTGAGAACAAAAGAACGGTGTTTCATACACATACGGACCATATCTAGTCCAACTCTGCTTCTGAAACTGATACAAAGCACTGGTCCTCTAACATCCAATGCTTGTTTGTTAAGATGAGAAATGTGTGAGCCCAGTGAACGATGTAGTTCGTTTGAGCTGAAAAGTGACTGCCCTTACCTGAAACGAAGTCTTGCTTGTAGGAAGACACAGAGCCTGGGATTTAACTCCATTTCTGAATTGAAACACACAGCAGTGTTCTCATCCATTGATCACACTCTGCTTTAGAACAAGAAGCACGCTCTTGCTTTCTAGAGTCTCTAAGACAGCAGGAAACGTGAGTGTGCTGAGAACAAAAGAACGGTGTTTCCTACACATATGGACCATATCTAGTCCAACTCTGGTTCTTACACTGATACAAAGCACTGGACCTCTAACATCCAATGCTTGTCTGTTAAGATGAGAAACGTGTGAGCTTTGTGAATGATGTAGTTCCTTTGAACTGAAAAGTGACTACTCTTACCTGAAACGAAGTCTTGCTTGTAGGAAGACACAGAGGCTGGGATTTAACTCCATTTCTGAAGGGAAACACACAGCATAGTATTTATCCATGGATCACACTGTGGTTAGAGCGAGAAGCACACTCTTGCTTTCTAGAGTCTCTAAGACAGTAGGAAATTTGAGTGTGCCCAGAACAATAGAACTGTGTTTCCTACACATATGGACCATATCTAGTCCAAATCTGCTTCTGAAACTGATATAAAGCATTGACCCTCTAATGTCCAATGCTTGTCAGTTAAGATGAGAAACGTGTGAGCTCTGTGAACGGTGTAGTTCGTTTGAGCAGAAAAGTGACTATCCTTACCTGAAACGAAGTCTTGCTTGTAGGAAGACTCAGAGCCTGGGATTTAACTCCATTTCTGAAGGCAAACACACAGCATAGTTCTCATCCATGGATCACACTCTGCTTTAGAGCAAGAAGCACGCTCTTGCTTTCTAGAGTCTCTAAGACAGCAGGAAACGTGAGTGTGCTGAGAACAAAAGAACGGTGTTTCCTACACATACGGACCATATCTAGTCCAACTCATCTTCTGAAATTGATACAAAGTACTGGTCCTCTAACAAACAATGCTTGTCAGTTAAGATGGGAAACGTGTGAGCTTCATGAACGTTGTAGTTCGTTTGAGCAAAAAAGTGACTGCCCTTACCTTAAACGAAGTCTTGCTTGTACGAAGACTCAGAGCCTGGGATTTAACTCCATTTCTGAATTGAAACCCACAGCAGTGTTCTCATCCATTGATCACACTCAGCTTTAGAACAAGAAGTACGCTCTTGCTTTCTAGAGTCTCTAAGACAGCAGGAAACGTGTGTGTGCTGAGAACAAAAGAACGGTGTTTCCTACACATACGGACCATATGTAGTCCAAATCTGCTTCTGAAACTGATACAAAGCACTGGTCCTCTAACATCCAATGCTTGTCAGTTAAGATGAGAAACGTGTGAGCGTATTGAATGATGTAGTTCCTTTGAACTGAAAAGTGACTGCCCTTACCTGAAACGAAGTCTTGCTTGTAGTAAGACACAGAGCCTGGGATTTAACTCCATTTCTTAAGAGAAACACACAGCAAAGTTCTCATCCTTGGATCACACTTTCCTTTAGAGCGAGAAGCACGCTCTTGCTTTTAGAGTCTCTAATATAGCAGGAAATCTGATTGTGCCCAGAACAAAAGAACGGTGTTTCCTACACTTACAGACCATATGTAGTCCAAATCTGCTTCTGAAACTGATACAAAGCAATGACCCTCTAACATCCAATGCTTATCAGTTAAGATGACAAACGTGTGAGCTTCGTGAACGATGTAGTTCTTTTGAGCAGAAAAGTGACTGCCCTTACCTGAATCGAAGTCTTGCTTGTAGGAAGACTGAGAGCCTGGGATTTAACTCCATTTCTGAAGTGAAACATACAGCAGTGTAATCATCCATTGATCACACTCTGCTTTAGAACAAGAAGCATGCTCTTGCTTTCTAGAGTCTCTAAGACAGCAGGAAACGGGTGTGTGCTGAGAACAAAAGAACGGTGTTTCCTAACCGTATGGACCATATCTATTCCAATTCTGCTTCTTAAACTGATACAAAGCACTGGTCCTTTAACATCCAATGCTTGTCTGTTAAGATGAGAAACGTGTGAGATCAGTGAATGATGTAGTTCGTTTGAGCGGAAAAGTGACTGCCCTTACCTGAAACGAAGTCTTGATTGTAGAAAGCCACAGAGCCTGAGATTTAACTCCATTTCTGAAGGGAAACACACAGCATAGTTCTCATCCATGGATCACACTCTGCTTTAGAGCGAGAAGCACGCTCTTGCTATTAGAGTCTCTAATATAGCAGGAAATCTGAGTGTGCCCAGAACAAAAGAACGGTGTTTCCTACATATAGGGACCATATGTAGTCCAAATCTGCTTCTGATACTGATACAATGCACTGACCCTACAACATCCAATGCTTGACAGTTAAGATGAGAATCTTGTGATCTTCGTTAATGATGTAGTTCGTTTGAGCAGAAATGTTACTGCCTTACCTGAATTGAAGTCTTGCTTGTAGGAAGACTCAGAGCCTGGGATTTAACTCCATTTCTGAAGTGAAACACACAGAAGTGTTCTCATTCATTGATGACACTCTGCTTAAGAACAAGAAGCACGCTCTTGCTTTCTAGATTCTCTAAGACAGCTGGAAACGTGTGTGTGCTGAGAACAAAAGAACGGTGTTTCCTACACATACGGACCATATCTAGTCCAACTCTGCTTCTTAAACTGATACAAAGCACTGGTCCTCTAACATCCAATGCTTGTCTCTTAAGAGGAGAAATGTGTGAGCTCAGCGAACGATGTAGGTCATTTGAGCTGAAAAGTGACTGCCCTTACCTGAAACGAAGTCTTGCTTGTAGGAAGACACAGAGCCTGGGATTTAACTCCATTTCTGAAGGGAAACACACAGCATAGTTCTCATCCATGGATCACAATCTGCTTTAGAGCGAGAAGCACGCTCTTGCTTTCTAGAGTCTCTAAGACAGCAGGAAACGTGTGTGTGTTGAGAACAAAAGAACGGTGTTTCCTACACATACAGACCATATCTAGTCCAACTCTGCTTCTGAAACTCATACAAAGCACTGGTCCTCTAACATCCAATGTTTGTCAGTTATGATGAGAAACGTGTGAGCTTTGTGAATGATGTAGTTCCTTTGAACCTAAAAGTGACTGCCCTTACCTGAAACGAAGTGTTGCTTGTAGGAAGACACAGAGCCTGGGATTTAACTCCATTTCTGAAGGGAAACACACAGCATAGTATTCATCCATGGATCACACTCTGGTTAGAGCGAGAGGCACACTCTTGCTTTCTAGAGTCTCTAAGACAACAGGAAATCTGAGTGTGCCCAGAACAAAAGAACGGTGTTTCCTACATATACAGACCATAAGTAGTCCAAATCTGCTTCTGAAACTGATACAAAGCACTGACCCTCTAACATCCAATGCTTGTCAGTAAAGATGAGAAACCTGTGAGCTTCGTGAACGATGTAGTTCGTTTGAGCAGAAAAGTGACTGCCCTTACCTGAATCGAAGTCTTGCTTGTAGGAAGACTGAGAGCCTGGGATTTAACTCCATTTCTGAAGTGAAACACACAGAAGTGTAATCATCCATTGATGACTCTCTGCTTTAGAAAAAGAAGCACGCTCTTGCTTTCTAGAGTTTCTAAGACAGTAGGAAACGTGTGTGTGCTGAGAACAAAAGAACGGTGTTTCCTACACATACGGACCATATCTAGTTCAACTCTGCTTCTGAAACTGATACAAAGCACTGGTCCTCTAACATCCAATGCTTGTCTGTTAAGATGAGAAATGTGTGAGCTCAGTGAATGATGTAGGTCATTTGAGCTGAAAAGTGACTGCCCTTACCTGAAACAGAGTCTTGCTTGTAGGAAGACACAGAGATTGGGATTTAACTCCATTTCTGAAGGGAAACACACAGCATAGTTCTCATCCATGGATCACACTCTGCTTTAGAGCGAGAAGCACGCTCTTGCTTTCTAGAGTCTCTAAGACAGCAGGAAACGTGTGTGTGCTGAGAACAAAAGAACGGTGTTTCCTACACATACGGACCATATCTAGTTCAACTCTGCTTCTGAAACTGATACAAAGCACTGGTCCTCTAACATCCAATGCTTGTCAGTTAAGATGAGAAACGTGTGAGCTTTGTGAATGATGTAGTTGCTTTGAACTGAAAAGTGACTGCCCTTACCTGAAACGAAGTCTTGCTTGTAGTAAGACACAGAGCCTGGGATTTAACTCCAATTCTTAAGAGAAACAC
Source organism: Onychomys leucogaster (assembly GCA_949786385.1). Classification (NCBI taxonomy): domain Eukaryota; kingdom Metazoa; phylum Chordata; class Mammalia; order Rodentia; family Cricetidae; genus Onychomys; species Onychomys leucogaster. The sequence goes on along the minus strand of CATKUP010000128.1, from coordinate 1,007,501 downwards.
ACAGCATAGTTCTCATCCACGGATCACACTCTGTTTTAGAGCAAGAAGCACGGTCTTGCTTTCTAGAGTCTCTAAGACAGCAGGAAACATGATTTTGCTGAGAACAAAAGAACGGTGTTTCCTACACATAAGGACATTATATAGTGCAACTCTGCTTCTGAAACTGATACAAAGCACTGGTCCTCTAACATCCAATGCTTGTCTGTTAAGATGAGAAACGTGTGAGCTTCGTGAACGATGTAGTTCGTTTGAGCTGAAAAGTGACTGCCCTTACCTGAAACGAAGTCTTGCCTGTAGGAAGACACAGAGCAAGGGATTTAACTCCATTTTTGAAGGGAAACACACAGCATAGTTCTCATCCATGGATCACACTCTGCTTTAGAGCGAGAAGCACGCTCTTGCTTTCTAAAATCTCTAAGACAGCAGGAAATCTGAGTGTGCTGAGAACAAAAGAATGGTGTTCGTACACATACGGACCATATCTAGTCCAACTCTGCTTCTTAAACTGATACAAAGCACTGGTCCTCTAACATCCAATGCTTGTTTGTTAAGATGAGAAATGTGTGAGCCCAGTGAACGATGTAGTTCGTTTGAGCTGAAAAGTGACTGCCCTTACCTGAAACGAAGTCTTGCTTGTAGGAAGACACAGAGCCTTGAATTTAACTCCATTTCTGAAGGGAAACACACAGCATAGTTCTCATCCATGGATCACAATCTGCTTTAGAACGAGAAGCACGCTCTTGCTTTCTAGAGTCTCTAACACAGCAGGAAACATGAGTGTGCTGAGAAAAAAGAACGGAGTTTCCTACAAATACGGACCATATCTAGTCCAACTCCTCTTCTGAATCTCATACAAAGCACCGGTCCTCTAACATCCAATGCTTGTCAGTTAAGATGGGAAACGTGTGAGCTTCATGAACGGTGTAGTTCGTTTGAGCAGAAAAGTGACTGTCCTTACCTGAAACGAAGTCTTGCTTGTACGAAGACTCAGAGCCTGGGATTTAACTCCATTTCTGAAGGCAAACACACAGCATAGTTCTCATCCATGGATCACACTCTGCTTTAGAGCGAGAAGCACGCTCTTGCATTCTAGAGTCTCTAAGACAGCAGGAAACGTGAGTGTGCTGAGAACAAAAGAACGGTGTTTCCTACACATATGGACCATATCTAGTCGAACTCATCTTCTGAAACTGATACAAAGTACTGGTCCTCTAACATCCAATGCTTGTCAGTTAAGATGGGAAACGTGTGAGCTTCATGAACGTTGTAGTTCGTTTGAGCAAAAAAGTGACTGCCCTTACTTTAACGAAGTCTTGCTTGTACGAAGACTCAGAGCCTGGGATTTAACTCCATTTCTGAATTGAAACACACAGCAGTGTTCTCATCCATGGATCACACTCAGCTTTAGAACAAGAAGTACGCTCTTGCTTTCTAGAGTCTCTAAGACAGCAGGAAACGTGTGTGTTCTGAGAACAAAAGAACGGTGTTTCCTACACATACGGACCATATGTAGTCCAAATCTGCTTCTGAAACTGATACAAAGCACTGGTCCTCTAACATCCAATGCTTGTCAGTTAAGATGAGAAACGTGTGAGCGTTTTGAATGATGTAGTTCCTTTGAACTGAAAAGTGACTGCCCTTACCTGAAACGAAGTCTTGCTTGTAGTAAGACACAGAGCCTGGGATTTAACTCCATTTCTTAAGAGAAACACAGAGCAAAGTTCTCATCCTTGGATCACACTTTCCTTTAGAGCGAGAAGCACGCTCTTGCTTTTAGAGTCTCTAATATAGCAGGAAATCTGAGTGTGCCCAGTACAAAAGAACGGTGTTTCCTACACTTACAGACCATATGTAGTCCAAATCTGCTTCTGAAACTGATATATAGCACTGACCCTCTAACATCCAATGCTTGTCAGTTAAGATGACAAACGTGTGAGCTTCGTGAACGAAGTAGTTCGTTTGAGCTTAAAAGTGACTGCCCTTACCTGAATCGAAGTCTTGCTTGTAGGAAGACTCAGAGCCTGGGATTTAACTCCATTTCTGAAGTGAAACACACAGCAGTGTAATCATCCATTGATCACACTCTGCTTTAGAACAAGAAGCACGCTCTTGCTTTCTAGAGTCTCTAAGAGAGCAGGAAACGTGAGTGTGCTGAGAACAAAAGAACGGTGTTTCTTACAAATACGGACCATATCTAGTCCAACTCATCTGCTGAAACTGATACAAAGCACTGGTCCTCTAACATCCAATGCTTGTCAGTTAATATGGGAAACGTGTGAGCTCTGTGAACGATGTAGTTCGTTTGAGCAGAAAAGTGACTGCCCTTACCTGAAACGATGTCTTGCTTGTAGGAAGACTCAGAGCCTGGGATTTAACTCCATTTCTGAAGGCAAACACACAGCATAGTTCTCATCCATGGATCACACTCTGCTTTAGAACGAGAAGCACGCTCTTGCTTTCTAGAGTCTCTAAGACAGCAGGAAACGTGAGTGTGCTGAGAACAAAAGAACGGTGTTTCCTACACATACGGACCATATCTAGTCCAACTCTGCTTCTGAAACTGATACAAAGCACTGGTCCTCTAACATCCAATGCTTGTCAGTTAAGATGAGAAACGTGTGAGCTTCTGGAACGATGTAGTTCCTTTGAGCAGAAAAGTGACTGTCCTTACCTGAAACGAAGTCTTGCTTGTAGGAAGAATCAGAGCCTGGGATTTAACTCCATTTCTGAAGGCAAACACACAGCATAGTTCTCATCCATGGATCACACTCTGCTTTAGAACAAGAAGCACGCTCTTGCTTTCTAGAGTCTCTAAGACAGCAGGAAACGTGAGTGTGCTGAGAACAAAAGAACGGTGTTTCCTACACATACGGACCATATCTAGTCCAACTCATCTTCTGAAACTGATACAAAGCACTGATCTTCTAACATCCAATACTTGTCAGTTAAGATGGGAAACGTTTAACCTTCATGAACGATGTAGTTCTTTTGAGCAAAAAAGTGACTGCCCTTACCTTAAACGAAGTCTTGCTTGTACGAAGACTCAGAGCCTGGGATTTAACTCCATTTCTGAATTGAAACACACAGTAGTGTTCTCATCCATTGATCACACTCTGCTTTAGAATAAGAAGCACGCTCTTGCTTTTTAGAGTCTCTAAGACAGGAGGAAACCTGATTTTGCTGAGAACAAAAGAACGGAGTTTCCTACACATACGGATCATATCTAGTCCAAATCTGCTTCTGAAACTGATATAAAGCACTGACCCTCTAACATCCAATGCTTGTCAGTTAAGATGTGAAACATGTGAGCTTCATGAACGATGTAGTTTGTGTGAGCAGAAAAGTGACTGCCTTACCTGAATTGAAGTCTTGCTTGTAGGAAGACTCAGAGCCTGGGATTTAACTCCATTTCTGAAGGCAAACACACAGCATAGTTCTCATCCATGGATCACACTCTGCTTTAGAGAGAGAATCACACTCTTGCTTTCTAGAGTCTCTAAGACAGCAGGAAATCTGAGTGTGCCCAGAACAAAAGAACGGTGTTTCCTACACATACGGACTATATGTAGTCCAAAACTTCTTCTGAAACTGATACAATGCACTGGTCCTCTAACATCCAATGCTAGTCAGTTAAGATGATAATCGTGTGATCTTTGTTAACAATGTAGTTCGTTTGAGCAGAAAAGTGACTGCCATTACCTGAAATGAATTCGTGCTTGTAGGAAGACTCAGAGCCTGGGATTTAACTCCATTTCTGAAGTGAAACACACAGCAGTGTTCTCATCCATTGATGACCCTCTGCTTTAGAACAAGAAGCACGCTCTTGCTTTCTAGAGTCTCTAAGACAGCAGGAAACGTGAGTGTGCTGAGAACAAAAGAACGGTGTTTCTTACAAATACGGACCATATCTAGTCCAACTCATCTTCTGAAACTGATACAAAGCACTGGTCCTCTAACATCCAATGCTTGTCAGTTAAGATGAGAAAGGTGTGTGCTTCGTGAACGATGTAGTTCGTTTGAGCTGAAAAGTGACTGCCCTTACCTGAAACGAAGTCTTGCTTGTAGGAAGACTCAGAGCCTGGGATTTAACTCCATTTCTGAAGGCAAACACACAGCATAGTTCTCATCCATGGATCACACTCTGCTTTATAGCTAGAAGCACGCTCTTGCTTTCTAGAGTCTCTAAGACAGCAGGAAACGTGAGTGTGCTGAGAACAAAAGAACGGTGTTTCCTACGCATACGGACCATATCTAGTCCAACTCATCTTCTGAAACTGATACAAAGCACTGATCTTCTAACATCCAATACTTGTCAGTTAAGATGGGAAACGTGTAACCTTCATGAACGATGTAGTTCTTTTGAGCAAAAAAGTGACTGCCCTTACCTTAAACGAAGTCTTGCTTGTACGAAGACTCAGAGCCTGGGATTTAACTCCATTTCTGAATTGAAACACACAGTAGTGTTCTCATCCATTGATCACACTCTGCTTTAGAATAAGAAGCACGCTCTTGCTTTTTAGAGTCTCTAAGACAGGAGGAAACCTGATTTTGCTGAGAACAAAAGAACGGAGTTTCCTACACATACGGATCATATCTAGTCCAAATCTGCTTCTGAAACTGATATAAAGCACTGACCCTCTAACATCCAATGCTTGTCAGTTAAGATGTGAAACATGTGAGCTTCATGAACGATGTAGTTTGTGTGAGCAGAAAAGTGACTGCCTTACCTGAATTGAAGTCTTGCTTGTAGGAAGACACAGAGCCTTGAATTTAACTCCATTTCTGAAGGGAAACACACAGCATAGTTCTCATCCATGGATCACAATCTGCTTTAGAACGAGAAGCACGCTCTTGCTTTCTAGAGTCTCTAACACAGCAGGAAACATGAGTGTGCTGAGAAAAAAGAACGGAGTTTCCTACAAATACGGACCATATCTAGTCCAACTCCTCTTCTGAATCTCATACAAAGCACCGGTCCTCTAACATCCAATGCTTGTCAGTTAAGATGGGAAACGTGTGAGCTTCATGAACGGTGTAGTTCGTTTGAGCAGAAAAGTGACTGTCCTTACCTGAAACGAAGTCTTGCTTGTACGAAGACTCAGAGCCTGGGATTTAACTCCATTTCTGAAGGCAAACACACAGCATAGTTCTCATCCATGGATCACACTCTGCTTTAGAGCGAGAAGCATGCTCTTGCATTCTAGAGTCTCTAAGACAGCAGGAAACGTGAGTGTGCTGAGAACAAAAGAACGGTGTTTCCTACACATATGGACCATATCTAGTCGAACTCATCTTCTGAAACTGATACAAAGTACTGGTCCTCTAACATCCAATGCTTGTCAGTTAAGATGGGAAACGTGTGAGCTTCATGAACGTTGTAGTTCGTTTGAGCAAAAAAGTGACTGCCCTTACTTTAACGAAGTCTTGCTTGTACGAAGACTCAGAGCCTGGGATTTAACTCCATTTCTGAATTGAAACACACAGCAGTGTTCTCATCCATGGATCACACTCAGCTTTAGAACAAGAAGTACGCTCTTGCTTTCTAGAGTCTCTAAGACAGCAGGAAACGTGTGTGTTCTGAGAACAAAAGAACGGTGTTTCCTACACATACGGACCATATGTAGTCCAAATCTGCTTCTGAAACTGATACAAAGCACTGGTCCTCTAACATCCTATGCTTGTCAGTTAAGATGAGAAACGTGTGAGCGTTTTGAATGATGTAGTTCCTTTGAACTGAAAAGTGACTGCCCTTACCTGAAACGAAGTCTTGCTTGTAGTAAGACACAGAGCCTGGGATTTAACTCCATTTCTTAAGAGAAACACAGAGCAAAGTTCTCATCCTTGGATCACACTTTCCTTTAGAGCGAGAAGCACGCTCTTGCTTTTAGAGTCTCTAATATAGCAGGAAATCTGAGTGTGCCCAGTACAAAAGAACGGTGTTTCCTACACTTACAGACCATATGTAGTCCAAATCTGCTTCTGAAACTGATATATAGCACTGACCCTCTAACATCCAATGCTTGTCAGTTAAGATGACAAACGTGTGAGCTTCGTGAACGAAGTAGTTCGTTTGAGCAGAAAAGTGACTGCCCTTACCTGAATCGAAGTCTTGCTTGTAGGAAGACTCAGAGCCTGGGATTTAACTCCATTTCTGAAGTGAAACACACAGCAGTGTAATCATCCATTGATCACACTCTGCTTTAGAACAAGAAGCACGCTCTTGCTTTCTAGAGTCTCTAAGAGAGCAGGAAACGTGAGTGTGCTGAGAACAAAAGAACGGTGTTTCTTACAAATACGGACCATATCTAGTCCAACTCATCTGCTGAAACTGATACAAAGCACTGGTCCTCTAACATCCAATGCTTGTCAGTTAATATGGGAAACGTGTGAGCTCTGTGAACGATGTAGTTCGTTTGAGCAGAAAAGTGACTGCCCTTACCTGAAACGATGTCTTGCTTGTAGGAAGACTCAGAGCCTGGGATTTAACTCCATTTCTGAAGGCAAACACACAGCATAGTTCTCATCCATGGATCACACTCTGCTTTAGAACGAGAAGCACGCTCTTGCTTTCTAGAGTCTCTAAGACAGCAGGAAACGTGAGTGTGCTGAGAACAAAAGAACGGTGTTTCCTACACATACGGACCATATCTAGTCCAACTCTGCTTCTGAAACTGATACAAAGCACTGGTCCTCTAACATCCAATGCTTGTCAGTTAAGATGAGAAACGTGTGAGCTTCTGGAACGATGTAGTTCCTTTGAGCAGAAAAGTGACTGTCCTTACCTGAAACGAAGTCTTGCTTGTAGGAAGAATCAGAGCCTGGGATTTAACTCCATTTCTGAAGGCAAACACACAGCATAGTTCTCATCCATGGATCACACTCTGCTTTAGAACAAGAAGCACGCTCTTGCTTTCTAGAGTCTCTAAGACAGCAGGAAACGTGAGTGTGCTGAGAACAAAAGAACGGTGTTTCCTACACATACGGACCATATCTAGTCCAACTCATCTTCTGAAACTGATACAAAGCACTGATCTTCTAACATCCAATACTTGTCAGTTAAGATGGGAAACGTTTAACCTTCATGAACGATGTAGTTCTTTTGAGCAAAAAAGTGACTGCCCTTACCTTAAACGAAGTCTTGCTTGTACGAAGACTCAGAGCCTGGGATTTAACTCCATTTCTGAATTGAAACACACAGTAGTGTTCTCATCCATTGATCACACTCTGCTTTAGAATAAGAAGCACGCTCTTGCTTTTTAGAGTCTCTAAGACAGGAGGAAACCTGATTTTGCTGAGAACAAAAGAACGGAGTTTCCTACACATACGGATCATATCTAGTCCAAATCTGCTTCTGAAACTGATATAAAGCACTGACCCTCTAACATCCAATGCTTGTCAGTTAAGATGTGAAACATGTGAGCTTCATGAACGATGTAGTTTGTGTGAGCAGAAAAGTGACTGCCTTACCTGAATTGAAGTCTTGCTTGTAGGAAGACTCAGAGCCTGGGATTTAACTCCATTTCTGAAGGCAAACACACAGCATAGTTCTCATCCATGGATCACACTCTGCTTTAGAGAGAGAATCACACTCTTGCTTTCTAGAGTCTCTAAGACAGCAGGAAATCTGAGTGTGCCCAGAACAAAAGAACGGTGTTTCCTACACATACGGACTATATGTAGTCCAAAACTTCTTCTGAAACTGATACAATGCACTGGTCCTCTAACATCCAATGCTAGTCAGTTAAGATGATAATCGTGTGATCTTTGTTAACGATGTAGTTCGTTTGAGCAGAAAAGTGACTGCCATTACCTGAAATGAATTCGTGCTTGTAGGAAGACTCAGAGCCTGGGATTTAACTCCATTTCTGAAGTGAAACACACAGCAGTGTTCTCATCCATTGATGACCCTCTGCTTTAGAACAAGAAGCACGCTCTTGCTTTCTAGAGTCTCTAAGACAGCAGGAAACGTGAGTGTGCTGAGAACAAAAGAACGGTGTTTCTTACAAATACGGACCATATCTAGTCCAACTCATCTTCTGAAACTGATACAAAGCACTGGTCCTCTAACATCCAATGCTTGTCAGTTAAGATGAGAAACGTGTGTGCTTCGTGAACGATGTAGTTCGTTTGAGCTGAAAAGTGACTGCCCTTACCTGAAACGAAGTCTTGCTTGTAGGAAGACTCAGAGCCTGGGATTTAACTCCATTTCTGAAGGCAAACACACAGCATAGTTCTCATCCATGGATCACACTCTGCTTTATAGCTAGAAGCACGCTCTTGCTTTCTAGAGTCTCTAAGACAGCAGGAAACGTGAGTGTGCTGAGAACAAAAGAACGGTGTTTCCTACACATACGGACCATATCTAGTCCAACTCATCTTCTGAAACTGATACAAAGCACTGATCTTCTAACATCCAATACTTGTCAGTTAAGATGGGAAACGTGTAACCTTCATGAACGATGTAGTTCTTTTGAGCAAAAAAGTGACTGCCCTTACCTTAAACGAAGTCTTGCTTGTACGAAGACTCAGAGCCTGGGATTTAACTCCATTTCTGAATTGAAACACACAGTAGTGTTCTCATCCATTGATCACACTCTGCTTTAGAATAAGAAGCACGCTCTTGCTTTTTAGAGTCTCTAAGACAGGAGGAAACCTGATTTTGCTGAGAACAAAAGAACGGAGTTTCCTACACATACGGATCATATCTAGTCCAAATCTGCTTCTGAAACTGATATAAAGCACTGACCCTCTAACATCCAATGCTTGTCAGTTAAGATGTGAAACATGTGAGCTTCATGAACGATGTAGTTTGTGTGAGCAGAAAAGTGACTGCCTTACCTGAATTGAAGTCTTGCTTGTAGGAAGACTCAGAGCCTGGGATTTAACTCCATTTCTGAAGGGAAACACACAGCATAGTTCTCATCCATGGATCACAATCTGATTTAGAGCGAGAAGCACGCTCTTGCTTTGTAGATTCTCTAACACAGCAGGAAACGTGAGTGTGCTGAGAACAAAAGAACGGTGTTTCCTACACATACGGACCATATCTAGTCCAACTCTGCGTCTGAATCTCATACAAAGCACTGGTCCTCTAACATCCAATGCTTGTCAGTTAAGATGAGAAACGTGTGAGCTTCGTGAACGATGTAGTTCCTTTGAGCAGAAAAGTGACTGCCCTTACTTTAAACTAAGTTTTGCTTGTAGGAAGACTCAGAGCCTGGGATTTAACTCCATTTCTGAAGTGAAACACACAGCAGTGTTCTCATCCATTGATGACACTCTGCTTTAGAACAAGAAGCACGCTCTTGCTTTCTAGAGTCTCTAAGACAGCAGGAAACGTGATTTTGCTGAGAACAAAAGAACGGTGTTTCCTACATATACGGACATTATATAGTCCAACTCTGCTTCTGAAACTGATACAAAGCACTGGTCCTCTAACATCCAATACTTGTCTGTTAAGGTGAGAATCATGTGAGCTTCTGGAACGATGTAGTTCGTTTGAGCAGAAAAGTGACTGCCCTTACCTGAAACGAAGTCTTGCTTGGAGGAAGACTCAGAGACTGGGATTTAACTCCATTTCTGAAGTGAAACACACAGCGTAGTTCTCATCCATGGATCACACTCTGCTCCAGAGCAAGAAGCACACTCTTGCTTTCTAGAGTTTCTAAGACAGCAGGAAATCTGAGTGTGCCCAGAACAAAAGAACGGTGTTTCCTACACATATGGACTATATGTAGTCCAAAACTTCTTCTGAAACTGATAGAATGCACTGGTCCTCTAACATCCAATGCTTGTCAGTTAAGATGGGAAACGTGTGAGCTTCATGAACGTTGTAGTTCGTTTGAGCAAAAAAGTGACTGCCCTTACTTTAACGAAGTCTTGCTTGTACGAAGACTCAGAGCCTGGGATTTAACTCCATTTCTGAATTGAAACACACAGCAGTGTTCTCATCCATGGATCACACTCAGCTTTAGAACAAGAAGTACGCTCTTGCTTTCTAGAGTCTCTAAGACAGCAGGAAACGTGTGTGTTCTGAGAACAAAAGAACGGTGTTTCCTACACATACGGACCATATGTAGTCCAAATCTGCTTCTGAAACTGATACAAAGCACTGGTCCTCTAACATCCAATGCTTGTCAGTTAAGATGAGAAACGTGTGAGCGTTTTGAATGATGTAGTTCCTTTGAACTGAAAAGTGACTGCCCTTACCTGAAACGAAGTCTTGCTTGTAGTAAGACACAGAGCCTGGGATTTAACTCCATTTCTTAAGAGAAACACAGAGCAAAGTTCTCATCCTTGGATCACACTTTCCTTTAGAGCGAGAAGCACGCTCTTGCTTTTAGAGTCTCTAATATAGCAGGAAATCTGAGTGTGCCCAGTACAAAAGAACGGTGTTTCCTACACTTACAGACCATATGTAGTCCAAATCTGCTTCTGAAACTGATATATAGCACTGACCCTCTAACATCCAATGCTTGTCAGTTAAGATGACAAACGTGTGAGCTTCGTGAACGAAGTAGTTCGTTTGAGCAGAAAAGTGACTGCCCTTACCTGAATCGAAGTCTTGCTTGTAGGAAGACTCAGAGCCTGGGATTTAACTCCATTTCTGAAGTGAAACACACAGCAGTGTAATCATCCATTGATCACACTCTGCTTTAGAACAAGAAGCACGCTCTTGCTTTCTAGAGTCTCTAAGAGAGCAGGAAACGTGAGTGTGCTGAGAACAAAAGAACGGTGTTTCTTACAAATACGGACCATATCTAGTCCAACTCATCTGCTGAAACTGATACAAAGCACTGGTCCTCTAACATCCAATGCTTGTCAGTTAATATGGGAAACGTGTGAGCTCTGTGAACGATGTAGTTCGTTTGAGCAGAAAAGTGACTGCCCTTACCTGAAACGATGTCTTGCTTGTAGGAAGACTCAGAGCCTGGGATTTAACTCCATTTCTGAAGGCAAACACACAGCATAGTTCTCATCCATGGATCACACTCTGTTTTAGAACGAGAAGCACGCTCTTGCTTTCTAGAGTCTCTAAGACAGCAGGAAACGTGAGTGTGCTGAGAACAAAAGAACGGTGTTTCCTACACATACGGACCATATCTAGTCCAACTCTGCTTCTGAAACTGATACAAAGCACTGGTCCTCTAACATCCAATGCTTGTCAGTTAAGATGAGAAACGTGTGAGCTTCTGGAACGATGTAGTTCCTTTGAGCAGAAAAGTGACTGTACTTACCTGAAACGAAGTCTTGCTTGTAGGAAGAATCAGAGCCTGGGATTTAACTCCATTTCTGAAGGCAAACACACAGCATAGTTCTCATCCATGGATCACACTCTGCTTTAGAACAAGAAGCACGCTCTTGCTTTCTAGAGTCTCTAAGACAGCAGGAAACGTGAGTGTGCTGAGAACAAAAGAACGGTGTTTCCTACACATACGGACCATATCTAGTCCAACTCATCTTCTGAAACTGATACAAAGCACTGATCTTCTAACATCCAATACTTGTCAGTTAAGATGGGAAACGTTTAACCTTCATGAACGATGTAGTTCTTTTGAGCAAAAAAGTGACTGCCCTTACCTTAAACGAAGTCTTGCTTGTACGAAGACTCAGAGCCTGGGATTTAACTCCATTTCTGAATTGAAACACACAGTAGTGTTCTCATCCATTGATCACACTCTGCTTTAGAATAAGAAGCACGCTCTTGCTTTTTAGAGTCTCTAAGACAGGAGGAAACCTGATTTTGCTGAGAACAAAAGAACGGAGTTTCCTACACATACGGATCATATCTAGTCCAAATCTGCTTCTGAAACTGATATAAAGCACTGACCCTCTAACATCCAATGCTTGTCAGTTAAGATGTGAAACATGTGAGCTTCATGAACGATGTAGTTTGTGTGAGCAGAAAAGTGACTGCCTTACCTGAATTGAAGTCTTGCTTGTAGGAAGACTCAGAGCCTGGGATTTAACTCCATTTCTGAAGGCAAACACACAGCATAGTTCTCATCCATGGATCACACTCTGCTTTAGAGAGAGAATCACACTCTTGCTTTCTAGAGTCTCTAAGACAGCAGGAAATCTGAGTGTGCCCAGAACAAAAGAACGGTGTTTCCTACACATACGGACTATATGTAGTCCAAAACTTCTTCTGAAACTGATACAATGCACTGGTCCTCTAACATCCAATGCTAGTCAGTTAAGATGATAATCGTGTGATCTTTGTTAACGATGTAGTTCGTTTGAACAGAAAAGTGACTGCCATTACCTGAAATGAATTCGTGCTTGTAGGAAGACTCAGAGCCTGGGATTTAACTCCATTTCTGAAGTGAAACACACAGCAGTGTTCTCATCCATTGATGACCCTCTGCTTTAGAACAAGAAGCACGCTCTTGCTTTCTAGAGTCTCTAAGACAGCAGGAAACGTGAGTGTGCTGAGAACAAAAGAACGGTGTTTCTTACAAATACGGACCATATCTAGTCCAACTCATCTTCTGAAACTGATACAAAGCACTGGTCCTCTAACATCCAATGCTTGTCAGTTAAGATGAGAAACGTGTGTGCTTCGTGAACGATGTAGTTCGTTTGAGCTGAAAAGTGACTGCCCTTACCTGAAACGAAGTCTTGCTTGTAGGAAGACTCAGAGCCTGGGATTTAACTCCATTTCTGAAGGCAAACACACAGCATAGTTCTCATCCATGGATCACACTCTGCTTTATAGCTAGAAGCACGCTCTTGCTTTCTAGAGTCTCTAAGACAGCAGGAAACGTGAGTGTGCTGAGAACAAAAGAACGGTGTTTCCTACACATACGGACCATATCTAGTCCAACTCATCTTCTGAAACTGATACAAAGCACTGATCTTCTAACATCCAATACTTGTCAGTTAAGATGGGAAACGTGTAACCTTCATGAACGATGTAGTTCTTTTGAGCAAAAAAGTGACTGCCCTTACCTTAAACGAAGTCTTGCTTGTACGAAGACTCAGAGCCTGGGATTTAACTCCATTTCTGAATTGAAACACACAGTAGTGTTCTCATCCATTGATCACACTCTGCTTTAGAATAAGAAGCACGCTCTTGCTTTTTAGAGTCTCTAAGACAGGAGGAAACCTGATTTTGCTGAGAACAAAAGAACGGAGTTTCCTACACATACGGATCATATCTAGTCCAAATCTGCTTCTGAAACTGATATAAAGCACTGACCCTCTAACATCCAATGCTTGTCAGTTAAGATGTGAAACATGTGAGCTTCATGAACGATGTAGTTTGTGTGAGCAGAAAAGTGACTGCCTTACCTGAATTGAAGTCTTGCTTGTAGGAAGACTCAGAGCCTGGGATTTAACTCCATTTCTGAAGGCAAACACACAGCATAGTTCTCATCCATGGATCACAATCTGATTTAGAGCGAGAAGCACGCTCTTGCTTTGTAGATTCTCTAACACAGCAGGAAACGTGAGTGTGCTGAGAACAAAAGAACGGTGTTTCCTACACATACGGACCATATCTAGTCCAACTCTGCGTCTGAATCTCATACAAAGCACTGGTCCTCTAACATCCAATGCTTGTCAGTTAAGATGAGAAACGTGTGAGCTTCGTGAACGATGTAGTTCCTTTGAGCAGAAAAGTGACTGCCCTTACTTTAAACTAAGTTTTGCTTGTAGGAAGACTCAGAGCCTGGGATTTAACTCCATTTCTGAAGTGAAACACACAGCAGTGTTCTCATCCATTGATGACACTCTGCTTTAGAACAAGAAGCACGCTCTTGCTTTCTAGAGTCTCTAAGACAGCAGGAAACGTGATTTTGCTGAGAACAAAAGAACGGTGTTTCCTACATATACGGACATTATATAGTCCAACTCTGCTTCTGAAACTGATACAAAGCACTGGTCCTCTAACATCCAATACTTGTCTGTTAAGGTGAGAATCATGTGAGCTTCTCGAACGATGTAGTTCGTTTGAGCAGAAAAGTGACTGCCCTTACCTGAAACGAAGTCTTGCTTGGAGGAAGACTCAGAGACTGGGATTTAACTCCATTTCTGAAGTGAAACACACAGCGTAGTTCTCATCCATGGATCACACTCTGCTCCAGAGCAAGAAGCACACTCTTGCTTTCTAGAGTTTCTAAGACAGCAGGAAATCTGAGTGTGCCCAGAACAAAAGAACGGTGTTTCCTACACATATGGACTATATGTAGTCCAAAACTTCTTCTGAAACTGATAGAATGCACTGGTCCTCTAACATCCAATGCTTGTCAGTTAAGATGAGAAACGTGTGACCTTCGTGAAAGATGTAGTTCGTTTGAGCAGAAAAGTGACTGCCCTTACCTGAAACGAAGTCTTCCTTGTAGGGAGACTCAGAGCCTGGAATTTATCTCCTTTTCTGAAGTGAAACACACAGCATAGTTTTCATCCATGGATCACACTCTGCTTTAGAACGAGAAGCACACTCTTGCTTTCTAGAGTCTCTAAGACAGCAGGAAACGTGAGTGTGCTGAGAACAAAAGAACGGTGTTTCCTACACATACGGACCATATCTAGTCCAAATCTGCTTCTTAAACTAAAACAAAGCACTGGTCCTCTAACATCCAATGCTTGTCTGTTAAGAGGAGAAACGTGTGAGCTTCATGAACAATGTAGTTCATTTGAGCAAAAATGTGACTGCCCTTACCTTAAACGAAGTCTTGCTTGTACGAAGACTCAGAGCCTGGGATTTAACTCCATTTCTGAAGGGAAACACACAGCATATTTCTCATACATGGATCACAATCTAATTTAGAGCAAGAAGCACGCTCTTGCTTTCTAGAGTCTCTAACACAGCAGGAAACGTGAGTGTGCTGAGAACAAAAGAACGGTGTTTCCTACACATACGGACCATATCTAGTCCAACTCTGCGTCTGAATCTCATACAAAGCACTGGTCCTCTAACATCCAATGCTTGTCAGTTAAGATGGGAAACGAGTGAGCTTCATGAACGACGTAGTTCGTTTGAGCAGAAAAGTGACTGCCCTTACCTTAAACGAAGTCTTGCTTGTAGGAAGACTCAGAGCCTGGGATTTAACTCCATTTCTGAAGTGAAGCACACAGCAGTGTTCTCATCCATTGATGACACTCTGCTTTAGAACAAGAAGCACGCTCTTGCTTTCTAGAGTCTCTAAGACAGCAGGAAACGTGAGTGTGCTGAGAACAAAAGAACGGTGTTTCCTACACATACGGACCATATCTAGTCCAACTCTGCTTCTGAAACTGATCCAAGGCACTGACCCACTAACATCCAATGCTTGTCAGTAAAGATGGGAAACGTGTGAGCTTTATGAACGATGTAGTTCGTTTGAGCAGAAAAGTGACCGCCCTTACCTTAAACGAAGTCTTGCTTGTAGGAAGACTCAGAGCCTGGGATTTAACTCCATTTCTGAAGTGAAACACACAGCAGTGTTCTCATCCATTGATGACACTCTGTTTTAGAACAAGAAGCACGCTCTTGCTTTCTAGAGTCTCTAAGACAGCAGGAAACGTGAGTGTGCTGAGAACAAAAGAACGGTGTTTCCTACACATAAGGACCATATCTAGTCCAACTCTGCTTCTGAAACTGATCCAAGGCACTGACCCACTAACATCCAATGCTTGTCAGTAAAGATGGGAAACGTGTGAGCTTTATGAACGATGTAGTTCGTTTGAGCAGAAAAGTGACCGCCCTTACCTTAAACGAAGTCTTGCTTGTAGGAAGACTCAGAGCCTGGGATTTAACTCCATTTCTGAAGTAAAACACACAGCAATGTAATCATCCATTGATCACACTCTGCTTTATAACAAGAAGCACGCTATTGCTTTCTAGAGTCTCTAAGACAGCAGGAAACGTGATTTTGCTGAGAACAAAAGAACGGTGTTTCCTACACATACGGACCATTTCTAGTTCAACTCTGCTTCTGAAACTGATACAAAGCATTGGTCCTCTAACATCCAATGCTTGTCAGTTAAGATGAGAAACGTGTGAGCTTTGTGAATGATGTAGTTCCTTTGAACTGAAAAGTGACTGCCCTTACCTGAAACGAAGTCTTGCTTGTAGTAAGACACAGAGCCTGGGATTTAACTCCATTTCTTAAGAGAAACATACAGCATAGTTTTCGTCCATGGATCACACTCTGTTTTAGAGCGAGAAGCACGCTCTTGCTTTTAGAGTCTCTAATATGGCATGAAATCTGAGTGTGCCCAGAACAAAAGAACAGTGTTGCCTACATATACGGTCCATATGTAGTCCAAATCTGCTTCTGAAAGTGATACAATGCACTGGTCCTCTGACATCCAATGCTTGTCAGTTAAGATGAGAATCGTGTGATCTTGGTGAACGATGTAGTTCCTTTGAGCAGGAAAGTGACTGCCCTTACCTGAAATGAAGTCTTGCTTGTAGGAAGACTCAGAGCCTGGGATTTAACTCCATTTCTGAAGTGAAACACACAGCAGTGTTCTCATCCATTGATGACACTCTGCTTTAGAACAAGAAGCACGCTCTTGCTTTCTAGAGTCTCTAATACAGGAGGAAACGTGAGTGTGCTGAGAACAAAAGAACGCAGTTTCCTACACATACGGACCATATCTAGTCCAACTCTGCTTCTGAAACTGATACAAAGCACTGGTCTTCTAACGTCCAATGTTTGTCAGTTAAGATGAGAAACGTGTGAGCTTTTTGAATGATGTAGTTTGTTTGAGCTGAAAAGTGACTGCCCTTACCTGAAACGAAGTCTTGCTTGTAGGAAGATGCAGAGCCTGGGATTTAACTCCATTTCTAAAGGGAAACACACAACATAGTATTCATCCATGGATCACACTCTGCTTTAGAGCGAGAAGCATGCACTTGCTTTTATAGTCTCTAATATAGCAGGTAATCTGAGTGTGCCCAGAACTAAAGAACGTTGTTTCCTACATATACAGACCATAAGTAGTCCAAATCTGCTTCTGAAACTGATACAAAGCACTGACACTCTAACATCCAATGCTTGTCAGTTAAGATGAGAAACGTGGGAGCTTCGTCAACGATGTAGTTCGTTTGAGCAGAAAAGTGCCTGCCCTTACCTGAAACGAAGTCTTGCTTGTAGTAACACACAGAGCCTGGGATTTAACTCCATTTCTGAAGTGAAACACAGCAGTGTAATCATCCATTGATCACACTATGCTTTAGAACAAGAAGCACGCTCTTGCTTTCGCTTTCTAGATTCTCTAAGACAGCAGGAAACGTGAGTGTGCTGAGAACAAAAGAACGGTGTTTCCTACACATACGGACCATATCTAGTCCAACTCTGCTTCTTAAACTGATACAAAGCACTGGTCCTCTAACATCCAATGCTTGTCTGTTGAGATGAGAAATGTGTGAGCTCAGTGAACGATGTAGGTCATTTGAGCTGAAAAGTGACTGCCCTTACCTGAAACGAAGTCTTGCTTGTAGGAAGACACAGAGATTGGGATTTAACTCCATTTCTGAAGGGAAACACACAGCATAGTTCTCATCCAAGGATCACACTCTGCTTTAGAGCGAGAAGCACGCTCTTGCTTTCTAGATTCTCTAAGACAGCAGGAAACTTGAGTGTGCTGAGAACAAAAGAACGGTGTTTCCTACACATACGGACCATATGTAGTCCAACTGTGCTTCGGAAACTCATACAAAGCACTGGTCCTCTAACATCCAATGCTTGTCAGTTAAGATGAGAAACGTGTGAGCTTTGTGAACGATGTAGTTAGTTTGAGCAGAAAAGTGACTGCCCTTACCTGAATCGAAGTCTTGCTTGTAGGAAGACTCAGAGCCTGGGATTTAACTCCATTTCTGAAGTGAAACACACAGCAGTGTAATCATCCATTGATCACTCTCTGCTTTAGAACAAGAAGCACGCTCTTGCTTTCTAGAGTCTCTAAGACAGTAGGAAACGTGTGTGTGCTGAGAACAAAAGAACGGTGTTTCCTACACTTACGGACCATATCTAGTTCAACTCTGCTTCTGAAACTGATACAAAGCACTGGTCCTCTAATATCCAATGCTTGTCAGTTAAGATGAGAAACGTGTGAGCTTTGTGAATAATGTATTTCCTTTGAACTGAAAAGTGACTGCCCTTACCTGAAACGAAGTTTTGCTTGTAGTAAGACACAGAGCCTGGGATTTAACTACATTTCTGAATTGAAACACAGCAGTGTAATCATTAATTGATCACACTATGCTTTAGAACAAGAAGCACGCTCTTGCTTTCTAGAATTCTCTAAGACAGCAGGAAAAGTGTGTGCTGAGAACAAAAGAACGGTGTTTCCTACACATATGGACCATATCTAGTTCAACTCTGCTTCTGAAACTGATACAAAGCACTGGTCCTCTAACATCCAATGCTTGTCAGTTAAGATGAGAAACGTGTGAGCTTTGTGAATGATGTAGTTCCTTTGAACTGAAAAGTGACGGCCCTTACCTGAAACGAAGTCTTGCTTGTAGTAAGACACAGAGCCTGGGATTTAACTCCATTTCTTAAGAGAAACACACAGCAAAGTTCTCATCCATGGATCACACTCTGCTTTAGAGCGAGAAGCACGCTCTTGCTATTAGTGACTCTAATATAGCAGGAAATCTGAGTGTGCACAGAACAAAAGAACGGTGTTTCCTACATATAGGGACCATATGTAGTCCAAATCTGCTTCTGATACTGATACAATGCACTGACCCTACAACATCCAATGCTTGTCAGTTAAGATGAGAATCGTGTGATCTTCGTTAACGATGTAGTTCGTTTCAGCAGAAAAGTTACTGCCTTACCTGAATTGAAGTCTTGCTTGTAGGAAGACTGAGAGCCTGGGATTTAACTCCATTCCTGAAGTGAAACACACAGCAGTGTTCTCATCCATTGATGACACTCTGCTTAAGAACAAGAAGCACTCTCTTGCTTTCTAGATTCTCTAAGACAGCAGGAAACGTGAGTGTGCTGAGAACAAAAAAACGGTGTTTCCTACACATACGGACCATATCTAGTCCAACTCTGCTTCTTAAACTGATACAAAGCACTGGTCCTCTAACATCCAATGCTTGTCTGTTAAGATGAGAAATGTGTGAGCTCAGTGAACGATGTAGGTCATTTGAGCTGAAAAGTGACTGCCCTTACCTGAAACGAAGTCTTGCTTGTAGGAAGACACAGAGATTGGGATTCAACTCCATTTCTGAAGGGAAACACACAGCATAGTTCTCATCCATGGATCACACTCTGCTTTAGAGCGAGAAGCACGCTCTTGCTTTCTAGAGTCTCTAAGACAGCAGGAAACGTGAGTGTGCTGAGAACAAAAGAACGGTGTTTCCTACACATACGGACCATATCTAGTCCAACTGTGCTTCGGAAACTCATACAAAGCACTGGTCCTCTAACATCCAATGCTTGTCAGTTAAGATGGGAAACGTGTGAGCTTCATGAACGATGTAGTTCGTTTGAGCAGAAAAGTGACTGCCCTTACCTTAAACCAGGTCTTGCTTGTAGGAAGACTCAGAGCCTGGGATTTAACTCCATTTCTGAATTGAAACACACAGCAGTGTTCTCATCCATTGATCACACTATGCTTTAGAACAAGAAGCACGCTCTTGCTTTCTAGAGTCTCTAAGACAGCAGGAAATGTGAGTGTGCTGAGAACAAAAGAATGGTGTTTCCTACACATACGGACCATATCTAGTCCAACTCTGCTTCTGAAACTGATACAAAGCACTGGTCCTCTAACATCAAATGTTTGTCAGTTAAGATGAGAAACGTGTGAGCTTTGTGAATGATGTAGTTCCTTTAAACTGAAAAGAGACTGCCCTTACCTGAAACGAAGTCTTGCTTGTAGGAAGACACAGAGCCTGGGATTTAACTCCATTTCTGAAGGGAAACACACAGCATAGTATTCATCCATGGATCACACTCTGGTTAGAGCGAGAGGCACACTCTTGCTTTCTAGAGTCTCTAAGACAGCAGGAAATCTGAGTGTGCCCAGAAAAAAAGAACGGTGTTTCCTACATATACAGACCATAAGTAGTCCAAATCTGCTTCTGAAACTGATACAAAGCACTGACCCTCTAACATCCAATGCATGTCAGTTAAGATGAGAAACCTGTGAGATTTGTGAATGATGTAGTTAGTTTGAGCAGAAAAGTGACTGCCCTTACCTGAATAGAAGTCTTGCTTGTAGGAAGACTCAGAGCCTGGGATTTAACTCCATTTCTGAATTGAAACACACAGCAGTGTAATCATCCATTGATCACTCTCTGCTTTAGAATAAGAAGCACGCTCTTGCTTTTTAGAGTCTCTAAGACAGGAGGAAACGTGATTTTGCTGAGAACAAAGAACGGTGTTTCCTACACATACGGACATTATATAGTCCAACTCTGCTTCTGAAACTGATACAAAGGACTGGTCCTCTAACATCCAATGCTTGTCTGTTAAGGTGAGAAACGTGTGAG
This sequence comes from Onychomys leucogaster, assembly GCA_949786385.1. NCBI lineage: Eukaryota > Metazoa > Chordata > Mammalia > Rodentia > Cricetidae > Onychomys > Onychomys leucogaster. The sequence continues at coordinate 987,058 of CATKUP010000128.1, read as the reverse complement.
CTTCGTGAACGATGTAGTTCGTTTGAGTTGAAAAGTAACTGCCCTTACCTGTAAGGAATTCTTGCTTGTAGGAAGACTTAGAGCCTGGGATTTAACTCCATTTCTGAAGGCAAACACACAGCATAGTTCTCATCCATGGATCACACTCTGCTTTAGAGCGAGAAGCACGCTCTTGCTTTCTAGAGTCTCTAAGACAGCAGGAAACGTGAGTGTGCTGACAACAAAAGAACGGTGTTTCCTACACATACGGACCACATCTAGTACAAATCTGCTTCTTAAACTGATACAAAGCACTGATCCTCTAACAGCCAATGCTTGTCTGTTAAGATGAGAAACGTGTGAGCTTCATGAACGATGTAGTTCGTTTGAGCAGAAAAGTGACTGCCCTTACCTGATTTGAAGTCTTGCATGTAGGAAGACTCAGAGCCTGGGATTTAACTCCATTTCTGAAGTAAAACACACAGCAATGTAATCATCCATTGATCACACTCTGCTTTATAACAAGAAGCACGCTATTGCTTTCTAGAGTCTCTAAGACAGCAGGAAACGTGATTTTGCTGAGAACAAAAGAACGGTGTTTCCTACACATATGGACCATATCTAGTTCAACTCTGCTTCTGAAACTGATACAAAGCACTGGTCCTCTAACATCCAATGCTTGTCAGTTAAGATGAGAAACGTGTGAGCTTTGTGAATGATGTAGTTCCTTTGAACTGAAAAGTGACGGCCCTTACCTGAAACGAAGTCTTGCTTGTAGTAAGACACAGAGCCTGGGATTTAACTCCATTTCTTAAGAGAAACACACAGCAAAGTTCTCATCCATGGATCACACTCTGCTTTAGAGCGAGAAGCACGCTCTTGCTATTAGTGACTCTAATATAGCAGGAAATCTGAGTGTGCACAGAACAAAAGAACGGTGTTTCCTACATATAGGGACCATATGTAGTCCAAATCTGCTTCTGATACTGATACAATGCACTGACCCTACAACATCCAATGCTTGTCAGTTAAGATGAGAATCGTGTGATCTTCGTTAACGATGTAGTTCGTTTCAGCAGAAAAGTTACTGCCTTACCTGAATTGAAGTCTTGCTTGTAGGAAGACTGAGAGCCTGGGATTTAACTCCATTCCTGAAGTGAAACACACAGCAGTGTTCTCATCCATTGATGACACTCTGCTTAAGAACAAGAAGCACGCTCTTGCTTTCTAGATTCTCTAAGACAGCAGGAAACGTGAGTGTGCTGAGAACAAAAAAACGGTGTTTCCTACACATACGGACCATATCTAGTCCAACTCTGCTTCTTAAACTGATACAAAGCACTGGTCCTCTAACATCCAATGCTTGTCTGTTAAGATGAGAAATGTGTGAGCTCAGTGAACGATGTAGGTCATTTGAGCTGAAAAGTGACTGCCCTTACCTGAAACGAAGTCTTGCTTGTAGGAAGACACAGAGATTGGGATTCAACTCCATTTCTGAAGGGAAACACACAGCATAGTTCTCATCCAAGGATCACACTCTGCTTTAGAGCGAGAAGCACGCTCTTGCTTTCTAGATTCTCTAAGACAGCAGGAAACTTGAGTGTGCTGAGAACAAAAGAACGGTGTTTCCTACACATACGGACCATATGTAGTCCAACTGTGCTTCGGAAACTCATACAAAGCACTGGTCCTCTAACATCCAATGCTTGTCAGTTAAGATGAGAAACGTGTGAGCTTTGTGAACGATGTAGTTAGTTTGAGCAGAAAAGTGACTGCCCTTACCTGAATCGAAGTCTTGCTTGTAGGAAGACTCAGAGCCTGGGATTTAACTCCATTTCTGAAGTGAAACACACAGCAGTGTAATCATCCATTGATCACTCTCTGCTTTAGAACAAGAAGCACGCTCTTGCTTTCTAGAGTCTCTAAGACAGTAGGAAACGTGTGTGTGCTGAGAACAAAAGAACGGTGTTTCCTACACTTACGGACCATATCTAGTTCAACTCTGCTTCTGAAACTGATACAAAGCACTGGTCCTCTAATATCCAATGCTTGTCAGTTAAGATGAGAAACGTGTGAGCTTTGTGAATAATGTATTTCCTTTGAACTGAAAAGTGACTGCCCTTACCTGAAACGAAGTTTTGCTTGTAGTAAGACACAGAGCCTGGGATTTAACTACATTTCTGAATTGAAACACAGCAGTGTAATCATTAATTGATCACACTATGCTTTAGAACAAGAAGCACGCTCTTGCTTTCTAGAATTCTCTAAGACAGCAGGAAAAGTGTGTGCTGAGAACAAAAGAACGGTGTTTCCTACACATATGGACCATATCTAGTTCAACTCTGCTTCTGAAACTGATACAAAGCACTGGTCCTCTAACATCCAATGCTTGTCAGTTAAGATGAGAAACGTGTGAGCTTTGTGAATGATGTAGTTCCTTTGAACTGAAAAGTGACGGCCCTTACCTGAAACGAAGTCTTGCTTGTAGTAAGACACAGAGCCTGGGATTTAACTCCATTTCTTAAGAGAAACACACAGCAAAGTTCTCATCCATGGATCACACTCTGCTTTAGAGCGAGAAGCACGCTCTTGCTATTAGTGACTCTAATATAGCAGGAAATCTGAGTGTGCACAGAACAAAAGAACGGTGTTTCCTACATATAGGGACCATATGTAGTCCAAATCTGCTTCTGATACTGATACAATGCACTGACCCTACAACATCCAATGCTTGTCAGTTAAGATGAGAATCGTGTGATCTTCGTTAACGATGTAGTTCGTTTCAGCAGAAAAGTTACTGCCTTACCTGAATTGAAGTCTTGCTTGTAGGAAGACTGAGAGCCTGGGATTTAACTCCATTCCTGAAGTGAAACACACAGCAGTGTTCTCATCCATTGATGACACTCTGCTTAAGAACAAGAAGCACTCTCTTGCTTTCTAGATTCTCTAAGACAGCAGGAAACGTGAGTGTGCTGAGAACAAAAAAACGGTGTTTCCTACACATACGGACCATATCTAGTCCAACTCTGCTTCTTAAACTGATACAAAGCACTGGTCCTCTAACATCCAATGCTTGTCTGTTAAGATGAGAAATGTGTGAGCTCAGTGAACGATGTAGGTCATTTGAGCTGAAAAGTGACTGCCCTTACCTGAAACGAAGTCTTGCTTGTAGGAAGACACAGAGATTGGGATTCAACTCCATTTCTGAAGGGAAACACACAGCATAGTTCTCATCCATGGATCACACTCTGCTTTAGAGCGAGAAGCACGCTCTTGCTTTCTAGAGTCTCTAAGACAGCAGGAAACGTGAGTGTGCTGAGAACAAAAGAACGGTGTTTCCTACACATACGGACCATATCTAGTCCAACTGTGCTTCGGAAACTCATACAAAGCACTGGTCCTCTAACATCCAATGCTTGTCAGTTAAGATGGGAAACGTGTGAGCTTCATGAACGATGTAGTTCGTTTGAGCAGAAAAGTGACTGCCCTTACCTTAAACCAGGTCTTGCTTGTAGGAAGACTCAGAGCCTGGGATTTAACTCCATTTCTGAATTGAAACACACAGCAGTGTTCTCATCCATTGATCACACTATGCTTTAGAACAAGAAGCACGCTCTTGCTTTCTAGAGTCTCTAAGACAGCAGGAAATGTGAGTGTGCTGAGAACAAAAGAATGGTGTTTCCTACACATACGGACCATATCTAGTCCAACTCTGCTTCTGAAACTGATACAAAGCACTGGTCCTCTAACATCAAATGTTTGTCAGTTAAGATGAGAAACGTGTGAGCTTTGTGAATGATGTAGTTCCTTTAAACTGAAAAGAGACTGCCCTTACCTGAAACGAAGTCTTGCTTGTAGGAAGACACAGAGCCTGGGATTTAACTCCATTTCTGAAGGGAAACACACAGCATAGTATTCATCCATGGATCACACTCTGGTTAGAGCGAGAGGCACACTCTTGCTTTCTAGAGTCTCTAAGACAGCAGGAAATCTGAGTGTGCCCAGAAAAAAAGAACGGTGTTTCCTACATATACAGACCATAAGTAGTCCAAATCTGCTTCTGAAACTGATACAAAGCACTGACCCTCTAACATCCAATGCATGTCAGTTAAGATGAGAAACCTGTGAGATTTGTGAATGATGTAGTTAGTTTGAGCAGAAAAGTGACTGCCCTTACCTGAATAGAAGTCTTGCTTGTAGGAAGACTCAGAGCCTGGGATTTAACTCCATTTCTGAATTGAAACACACAGCAGTGTAATCATCCATTGATCACTCTCTGCTTTAGAATAAGAAGCACGCTCTTGCTTTTTAGAGTCTCTAAGACAGGAGGAAACGTGATTTTGCTGAGAACAAAGAACGGTGTTTCCTACACATACGGACATTATATAGTCCAACTCTGCTTCTGAAACTGATACAAAGGACTGGTCCTCTAACATCCAATGCTTGTCTGTTAAGGTGAGAAACGTGTGAGCTTCGTGAACGATGTAGTTCGTTTGAGTTGAAAAGTAACTGCCCTTACCTGTAAGGAATTCTTGCTTGTAGGAAGACTTAGAGCCTGGGATTTAACTCCATTTCTGAAGGCAAACACACAGCATAGTTCTCATCCATGGATCACACTCTGCTTTAGAGCGAGAAGCACGCTCTTGCTTTCTAGAGTCTCTAAGACAGCAGGAAACGTGAGTGTGCTGACAACAAAAGAACGGTGTTTCCTACACATACGGACCACATCTAGTACAAATCTGCTTCTTAAACTGATACAAAGCCCTGATCCTCTAACAGCCAATGCTTGTCTGTTAAGATGAGAAACGTGTGAGCTTCATGAACGATGTAGTTCGTTTGAGCAGAAAAGTGACTGCCCTTACCTGATTTGAAGTCTTGCATGTAGGAAGACTCAGAGCCTGGGATTTAACTCCATTTCTGAAGTAAAACACACAGCAATGTAATCATCCATTGATCACACTCTGCTTTATAACAAGAAGCACGCTATTGCTTTCTAGAGTCTCTAAGACAGCAGGAAACGTGATTTTGCTGAGAACAAAAGAACGGTGTTTCCTACACATATGGACCATATCTAGTTCAACTCTGCTTCTGAAACTGATACAAAGCACTGGTCCTCTAACATCCAATGCTTGTCAGTTAAGATGAGAAACGTGTGAGCTTTGTGAATGATGTAGTTCCTTTGAACTGAAAAGTGACGGCCCTTACCTGAAACGAAGTCTTGCTTGTAGTAAGACACAGAGCCTGGGATTTAACTCCATTTCTTAAGAGAAACACACAGCAAAGTTCTCATCCATGGATCACACTCTGCTTTAGAGCGAGAAGCACGCTCTTGCTATTAGTGACTCTAATATAGCAGGAAATCTGAGTGTGCACAGAACAAAAGAACGGTGTTTCCTACATATAGGGACCATATGTAGTCCAAATCTGCTTCTGATACTGATACAATGCACTGACCCTACAACATCCAATGCTTGTCAGTTAAGATGAGAATCGTGTGATCTTCGTTAACGATGTAGTTCGTTTCAGCAGAAAAGTTACTGCCTTACCTGAATTGAAGTCTTGCTTGTAGGAAGACTGAGAGCCTGGGATTTAACTCCATTCCTGAAGTGAAACACACAGCAGTGTTCTCATCCATTGATGACACTCTGCTTAAGAACAAGAAGCACGCTCTTGCTTTCTAGATTCTCTAAGACAGCAGGAAACGTGAGTGTGCTGAGAACAAAAAAACGGTGTTTCCTACACATACGGACCATATCTAGTCCAACTCTGCTTCTTAAACTGATACAAAGCACTGGTCCTCTAACATCCAATGCTTGTCTGTTAAGATGAGAAATGTGTGAGCTCAGTGAACGATGTAGGTCATTTGAGCTGAAAAGTGACTGCCCTTACCTGAAACGAAGTCTTGCTTGTAGGAAGACACAGAGATTGGGATTCAACTCCATTTCTGAAGGGAAACACACAGCATAGTTCTCATCCATGGATCACACTCTGCTTTAGAGCGAGAAGCACGCTCTTGCTTTCTAGAGTCTCTAAGACAGCAGGAAACGTGAGTGTGCTGAGAACAAAAGAACGGTGTTTCCTACACATATGGACCATATCTAGTCCAACTGTGCTTCGGAAACTCATACAAAGCACTGGACCTCTAACATCCAATGCTTGTCAGTTAAGATGGGAAACGTGTGAGCTTCATGAACGATGTAGTTCATTTGAGCAGAAAAGTGACTGCCCTTACCTTAAACCAGGTCTTGCTTGTAGGAAGACTCAGAGCCTGGGATTTAACTCCATTTCTGAATTGAAACACACAGCAGTGTTCTCATCCATTGATCACACTATGCTTTAGAACAAGAAGCACGCTCTTGCTTTCTAGAGTCTCTAATACAGCAGGAAATGTGAGTGTGCTGAGAACAAAAGAATGGTGTTTCCTACACATACGGACCATATCTAGTCCAACTCTGCTTCTGAAACTGATACAAAGCACTGGTCCTCTAACATCAAATGTTTGTCAGTTAAGATGAGAAACGTGTGAGCTTTGTGAATGATGTAGTTCCTTTAAACTGAAAAGAGACTGCCCTTACCTGAAACAAAGTCTTGCTTGTAGGAAGACACAGAGCCTGGGATTTAACTCCATTTCTGAAGGGAAACACACAGCATAGTTCTCATCCATGGATCACACTCTGGTTAGAGCGAGAGGCACACTCTTGCTTTCTAGAGTCTCTAAGACAGCAGGAAATCTGAGTGTGCCCAGAAAAAAAGAACGGTGTTTCCTACATATACAGACCATAAGTAGTCCAAATCTGCTTCTGAAACTGATACAAAGCACTGACCCTCTAACATCCAATGCATGTCAGTTAAGATGAGAAACGTGTGAGCTTTGTGAATGATGTAGTTAGTTTGAGCAGAAAAGTGACTGCCCTTACATGAATAGAAGTCTTGCTTGTAGGAAGACTCAGAGCCTGGGATTTAACTCCATTTCTGAATTGAAACACACAGCAGTGTAATCATCCATTGATCACTCTCTGCTTTAGAATAAGAAGCACGCTCTTGCTTTTTAGAGTCTCTAAGACAGGAGGAAACGTGATTTTGCTGAGAACAAAGAACGGTGTTTCCTACACATACGGACATTATATAGTCCAACTCTGCTTCTGAAACTGATACAAAGGACTGGTCCTCTAACATCCAATGCTTGTCTGTTAAGGTGAGAAACGTGTGAGCTTCGTGAACGATGTAGTTCGTTTGAGTTGAAAAGTAACTGCCCTTACCTGTAAGGAATTCTTGCTTGTAGGAAGACTTAGAGCCTGGGATTTAACTCCATTTCTGTAGGCAAACACACAGCATAGTTCTCATCCATGGATCACACTCTGCTTTAGAGCGAGAAGCACGCTCTTGCTTTCTAGAGTCTCTAAGACAGCAGGAAACGTGAGTGTGCTGACAACAAAAGAACGGTGTTTCCTACACATACGGACCACATCTAGTACAAATCTGCTTCTTAAACTGATACAAAGCCCTGATCCTCTAACAGCCAATGCTTGTCTGTTAAGATGAGAAACGTGTGAGCTTCATGAACGATGTAGTTCGTTTGAGCAGAAAAGTGACTGCCCTTACCTGATTTGAAGTCTTGCATGTAGGAAGACTCAGAGCCTGGGATTTAACTCCATTTCTGAAGTAAAACACACAGCAATGTAATCATCCATTGATCAAACTCTGCTTTATAACAAGAAGCACGCTATTGCTTTCTAGAGTCTCTAAGACAGCAGGAAACCTGATTTTGCTGAGAACAAAAGAACGGTGTTTCCTACACATACGGACCATTTCTAGTTCAACTCTGCTTCTGAAACTGATACAAAGCATTGGTCCTCTAACATCCAATGCTTGTCAGTTAAGATGAGAAACGTGTGAGCTTTGTGAATGATGTAGTTCCTTTGAACTGAAAAGTGACTGCCCTTACCTGAAACGAAGTCTTGCTTGTAGTAAGACACAGAGCCTGGGATTTAACTCCATTTCTTAAGAGAAACATACAGCATAGTTTTCGTCCATGGATCACACTCTGTTTTAGAGCGAGAAGCACGCTCTTGCTTTTAGAGTCTCTAATATGGCATGAAATCTGAGTGTGCCCAGAACAAAAGAACGGTGTTGCCTACATATACGGTCCATATGTAGTCCAAATCTGCTTCTGAAAGTGATACAATGCACTGGTCCTCTGACATCCAATGCTTGTCAGTTAAGATGAGAATCGTGTGATCTTGGTGAACGATGTAGTTCCTTTGAGCAGGAAAGTGACTGCCCTTACCTGAAATGAAGTTTTGCTTGTAGTAAGACACAGAGCCTGGGATTTAACTACATTTCTGAATTGAAACACAGCAGTGTAATCATTAATTGATCACACTATGCTTTAGAACAAGAAGCACGCTCTTGCTTTCTAGAATTCTCTAAGACAGCAGGAAAAGTGTGTGCTGAGACAAAAGAACAGTGTTTCCTACACATATGGACCATATCTAGTTCAACTCTGCTTGTGAAACTGATACAAAGCACTGGTCCTCTAACATCCAATGCTTGTCAGTTAAGATGAGAAACGTGTGAGCTTTTTGAATGATGTAGTTTGTTTGAGCTGAAAAGTGACGGCCCTTACCTGAAACGAAGTCTTGCTTGTAGTAAGACACAGAGCCTGGGATTTAACTCCATTTCTTAAGAGAAACACACAGCAAAGTTCTCATCCATGGATCACACTCTGCTTTAGAGCGAGAAGCACGCTCTTGGTATTAGTGACTCTAATATAGCAGGAAATCTGAGTGTGCACAGAACAAAAGAACGGTGTTTCCTACATATAGGGACCATATGTAGTCCAAATCTGCTTCTGATACTGATACAATGCACTGACCCTACAACATCCAATGCTTGTCAGTTAAGATGAGAATCGTGTGATCTTCGTTAACGATGTAGTTCGTTTCAGCAGAAAAGTTACTGCCTTACCTGAATTGAAGTCTTGCTTGTAGGAAGACTGAGAGCCTGGGATTTAACTCCATTCCTGAAGTGAAACACACAGCAGTGTTCTCATCCATTGATGACACTCTGCTTAAGAACAAGAAGCACGCTCTTGCTTTCTAGATTCTCTAAGACAGCAGGAAACGTGAGTGTGCTGAGAACAAAAAAACGGTGTTTCCTACACATACGGAACATATCTAGTCCAACTCTGCTTCTTAAACTGATACAAAGCACTGGTCCTCTAACATCCAATGCTTGTCTGTTAAGATGAGAAATGTGTGAGCTCAGTGAACGATGTAGGTCATTTGAGCTGAAAAGTGACTGCCCTTACCTGAAACGAAGTCTTGCTTGTAGGAAGACACAGAGATTGGGATTCAACTCCATTTCTGAAGGGAAACACACAGCATAGTTCTCATCCATGGATCACACTCTGCTTTAGAGCGAGAAGCACGCTCTTGCTTTCTAGAGTCTCTAAGACAGCAGGAAACGTGAGTGTGCTGAGAACAAAAGAACAGTGTTTCCTACACATACGGACCATATCTAGTCCAACTGTGCTTCGGAAACTCATACAAAGCACTGGTCCTCTAACATCCAATGCTTGTCAGTTAAGATGGGAAACGTGTGAGCTTCATGAACGATGTAGTTCGTTTGAGCAGAAAAGTGACTGCCCTTACCTTAAACCAGGTCTTGCTTGTAGGAAGACTCAGAGCCTGGGATTTAACTCCATTTCTGAATTGAAACACACAGCAGTGTTCTCATCCATTGATCACACTCTGCTTTAGAACAAGAAGCACGCTCTTGCTTTCTAGAGTCTCTAAGACAGCAGGAAATGTGAGTGTGCTGAGAACAAAAGAATGGTGTTTCCTACACATACGGACCATATCTAGTCCAACTCTGCTTCTGAAACTGATACAAAGCACTGGTCCTCTAACATCAAATGTTTGTCAGTTAAGATGAGAAACGTGTGAGCTTTGTGAATGATGTAGTTCCTTTAAACTGAAAAGTGACTGCCCTTACCTGAAACGAAGTCTTGCTTGTAGGAAGACACAGAGCCTGGGATTTAACTCCATTTCTGAAGGGAAACACACAGCATACTATTCATCCATGGATCACACTCTGGTTAGAGCGAGAGGCACACTCTTGCTTTCTAGAGTCTCTAAGACAGCAGGAAATCTGAGTGTGCCCAGAAAAAAAGAACGGTGTTTCCTACATATACAGACCATAAGTAGTCCAAATCTGCTTCTGAAACTGATACAAACCACTGACCCTCTAACATCCAATGCATGTCAGTTAAGATGAGAAACGTGTGAGCTTTGTGAATGATGTAGTTAGTTTGAGCAGAAAAGTGACTGCCCTTACCTGAATAGAAGTCTTGCTTGTAGGAATACTCAGAGCCTGGGATTTAACTCCATTTCTGAAGTGAAACACACAGCAGTGTAATCATCCATTGATCACTCTCTGCTTTAGAACAAGAAGCACGCTCTTGCTTTCTAGAGTCTCTAAGACAGTAGGAAACGTGTGTGTGCTGAGAACAAAAGAGCGGTGTTTCCTACACATACGGACCATATCTAGTTCAACTCTGCTTCTGAAACTGATATAAAGCACTGGTCCTCTAACATCCAATGCTTGTCAGTTAAGATGAGAAACGTGTGAGCTTTGTGAATGATGTAGTTCCTTTGAACTGAAAAGTGACTGCCCTTACCTGAAACGAAGTCTTGCTTGTAGTAAGACACAGAGCCTGGGATTTATCTCCATTTCTGAAGTGAAACACAGCAGTGTAATCATCCATTGATCACACTATGCTTTAGAACAAGAAGCACGCTCTTGCTTTCTAGAGTCTCTAAGACAGCAGGATACGTGTGTGTGCTGAGAACAAAAGAACGGTGTTTCCTACACATACGGACCATATCTAGTTCAACTCTGCTTCTGAAACTGATACAAAGCACTGGTCCTCTAACATCCAATGCTTGTCAGTTAAGAGGAGAAATGTGTTAGCTCAGTGAACGATGTAGTTCCTTTGAACTGAAAAGTGACGGCCCTTACCTGAAACGAAGTCTTGCTTGTAGGAAGACACAGAGCCTGGGATTTAACTCCATTTCTTAAGAGAAACACACAGCATAGTTCTCATCCATGGATCACAATCTGCTTTAGAGCGAGAAGCACGCTCTTGCTTTCTAGAGTCTCTAAGACAGCAGGAAACGTGTGTGTGCTGAGAACAAAAGAACGGTGTTTCCTACACAACAGACCATATCTAGTCCAACTCTGCTTCTGAAACTCATACAAAGCACTGGTCCTCTAACATCCAATGCTTGTCAGTTAAGATGGGAAACGTGTGAGCTTCATGAACGATGTAGTTCGTTTGAGCAGAAAAGTGACTGCCCTTACCTTAAACGAGGTCTTGCTTGTAGGAAGACTCAGATCCTGGGATTTAACTCCATTTCTGAATTGAAACAGACAGCCGTGTTCACGTCCATTGATCACACTCTGCTTTAGAACAAGGAGCACGCTCTTGCTTTCTAGTGTCTCTAAGACAGCAGGAAACGTGAGTGTGCTGAGAAAAAAAGAACGGTGTTTCCTACACATAGGGACCATATCTAGTCCAACTCTGCTCCTGAAACTGATACAAAGCACTGGTCCTCTAACATCCAATGCTTGTCAGTTAAGATGAGAAACGTGTGAGCTTTGTGAATGATGTAGTTCCTTTGAACCTAAAAGTGACTGCACTTACCTGAAACGAAGTGTTGCTTGTAGGAAGACACAGAGCCTGGGATTTAACTCCATTTCTGAAGGGAAACACACAGCATAGTATTCATCCATGGATCACACTCTGGTTAGAGCGAGAGGCACACTCTTGCTTTCTAGAGTCTCTAAGACAACAGGAAATCTGAGTGTGCCCAGAACAAAAGAACGGTGTTTCCTACATATACAGACCATAAGTAGTCCAAATCTGCTTCTGAAACTGATACAAAGCACTGACCCTCTAACATCCAATGCTTGTCAGTTAAGATGAGAAACCTGTGAGCTTCGTGAACGATGTAGTTCGTTTGAGCAGAAAAGTGACTGCCCTTACCTGAATGGAAGTCTTGCTTGTAGGAAGACTGAGAGCCTGGGATTTAACTCCATTTCTGAAGTGAAACACACAGAAGTGTAATCATCCACTGATGACTCTCTGCTTTAGAAAAAGAAGCACGCTCTTGCTTTCTAGAGTTTCTAAGGCAGTAGGAAACGTGTGTGTGCTGAGAACAAAAGAACGGTGTTTCCTACACATACGGACCATATCTAGTTCAACTCTGCTTCTGAAACTGATACAAAGCACTGGTCCTCTAACATCCAATGCTTGTCTGTTAAGATGAGAAATGTGTGAGCTCAGTGAATGATGTAGGTCATTTGAGCTGAAAAGTGACTGCCCTTACCTGAAACAGAGTCTTGCTTGTACTAAGATACAGAGCCTGGGATTTAACTCCAATTCTCAAGAGAAACACACAGCATAGTTCTCATCCACGGATCACACTCTGTTTTAGAGCGAGAAGCACGGTCTTGCTTTCTAGAGTCTCTAAGAAAGCAGGAAACCTGATTTTGCTGAGAACAAAAGAACGGTGTTTCCTACACATAAGGACATTATATAGTGCAACTCTGCTTCTGAAACTGATACAAAGCACTTGTCCTCTAACATCCAATGCTTGTCTGTTAAGATGAGAAATGTGTGAGCCCAGTGAACGATGTAGTTCGTTTGAGCTGAAAAGTGACTGCCCTTACCTGAAACGAAGTCTTGCTTGTAGGAAGACACAGAGCCTTGAATTTAACTCCATTTCTGAAGGGAAACACACAGCATAGTTCTCATCCATGGATCACAATCTGCTTTAGAGCGAGAAGCACGCTCTTGCTTTCTAGAGTCTCTAACACAGCAGGAAACATGAGTGTGCTGAGAAAAAAGAACGGAGTTTCCTACAAATACGGACCATATCTAGTCCAACTCCTCTTCTGAAACTCATACAAAGCACCGGTCCTCTAACATCCAATGCTTGTCAGTTAAGATGGGAAACGTGTGAGCTTCATGAACGGTGTAGTTCGTTTGAGCAGAAAAGTGACTGTCCTTACCTGAAACAAAGTCTTGCTTGTAGGAAGACTCAGAGCCTGGGATTTAACTCCATTTCTGAAGGCAAACACACAGCATAGTTCTCATCCATGGATCAAACTCTGCTTTAGAGCGAGAAGCATGCTCTTGCATTCTAGAGTCTCTAAGACAGCAGGAAACGTGAGTGTGCTGAGAAGAAAAGAACGGTGTTTCCTACACATATGGACCATATCTAGTCCAACTCATCTTCTGAAACTGATACAAAGTACTGGTCCTCTAACATCCAATGCTTGTCAGTTAAGATGGGAAACGTGTGAGCTTCATGAACGTTGTAGTTCGTTTGAGCAAAAAAGTGACTGCCCTTACCTTAAACGAAGTCTTGCTTGTACGAAGACTCAGAGCCTGGGATTTAACTCCATTTCTGAATTGAAACACACAGCAGTGTTCTCATCCATGGATCACACTCAGCTTTAGAACAAGAAGTACGCTCTTGCTTTCTAGAGTCTCTAAGACAGCAGGAAACGTGTGTGTTCTGAGAACAAAAGAACGGTGTTTCCTACACATACGGACCATATGTAGTCCAAATCTGCTTCTGAAACTGATACAAAGCACTGGTCCTCTAACATCCAATGCTTGTCAGTTAAGATGAGAAACGTGTGATCGTTTTGAATGATGTAGTTCCTTTGAACTGAAAAGTGACTGCCCTTACCTGAAACGAAGCCTTGCTTGTAGTAAGACACAGAGCCTGGGATTTAACTCCATTTCTTAAGAGAAACACAGAGCAAAGTTCTCATCCTTGGATCACACTTTCCTTTAGAGCGAGAAGCACGCTCTTGCTTTTAGAGTCTCTAATATAGCAGGAAATCTGAGTGTGCCCAGTACAAAGAACGATGTTTCCTACACTTACAGACCATATGTAGTCAAAATCTGCTTCTGAAACTGATACATAGCACTGACCCTCTAACATCCAATGCTTGTCAGTTAAGATGACAAACGTGTGAGCTTCGTGAACGAAGTAGTTCGTTTGAGCAGAAAAGTGACTGCCATTACCTGAATCGAAGTCTTGCTTGTAGGAAGACTCAGAGCCTGGGATTTAACTCCATTTCTGAAGTGAAACACACAGCAGTGTAATCATCCATTGATCACACTCTGCTTTAGAACAAGAAGCACGCTCTTGCTTTCTAGAGTCTCTAAGACAGCAGGCAACGTGTGTGTGCTGACAACAAAATAACGGTGTTTCCTAACCATATGGACCATATCTAGTCCAACTCTGCTTCTTAAACTGATACAAAGCACTGGTCCTCTAACATCCAATGCTTGTCTGTTAAGATGAGAAACGTGTGAGCTCCGTGAATGATGTAGTTCGTTTGAGCTGAAAAGTGACTGCCCTTACCTGAAACGAAGTCTTGATTGTAGGAAGCCACAGAGCATGAGATTTAACGCCATTTCTGAAGGGAAATGCACAGCATAGTTCTCATCCATGGATCACACTCTGCTTTAGAGCATGAAGCACGCTCTTGCTTTCTAAATCTCTAAGACAGCAGGAAACGTGAGTGTGCTGAGAACAAAAGAACGGTGTTTCATACACATACGGACCATATCTAGTCCAACTCTGCTTCTGAAACTGATACAAAGCACTGGTCCTCTAACATCCAATGCTTGTTTGTTAAGATGAGAAATGTGTGAGCCCAGTGAACGATGTAGTTCGTTTGAGCTGAAAAGTGACTGCCCTTACCTGAAACGAAGTCTTGCTTGTAGGAAGACACAGAGCCTGGGATTTAACTCCATTTCTGAATTGAAACACACAGCAGTGTTCTCATCCATTGATCACACTCTGCTTTAGAACAAGAAGCACGCTCTTGCTTTCTAGAGTCTCTAAGACAGCAGGAAACGTGAGTGTGCTGAGAACAAAAGAACGGTGTTTCCTACACATATGGACCATATCTAGTCCAACTCTGGTTCTTACACTGATACAAAGCACTGGACCTCTAACATCCAATGCTTGTCTGTTAAGATGAGAAACGTGTGAGCTTTGTGAATGATGTAGTTCCTTTGAACTGAAAAGTGACTACTCTTACCTGAAACGAAGTCTTGCTTGTAGGAAGACACAGAGGCTGGGATTTAACTCCATTTCTGAAGGGAAACACACAGCATAGTATTTATCCATGGATCACACTGTGGTTAGAGCGAGAAGCACACTCTTGCTTTCTAGAGTCTCTAAGACAGTAGGAAATTTGAGTGTGCCCAGAACAATAGAACTGTGTTTCCTACACATATGGACCATATCTAGTCCAAATCTGCTTCTGAAACTGATATAAAGCATTGACCCTCTAATGTCCAATGCTTGTCAGTTAAGATGAGAAACGTGTGAGCTCTGTGAACGGTGTAGTTCGTTTGAGCAGAAAAGTGACTATCCTTACCTGAAACGAAGTCTTGCTTGTAGGAAGACTCAGAGCCTGGGATTTAACTCCATTTCTGAAGGCAAACACACAGCATAGTTCTCATCCATGGATCACACTCTGCATTAGAGCAAGAAGCACGCGCTTGCTTTCTAGAGTCTCTAAGACAGCAGGAAACGTGAGTGTGCTGAGAACAAAAGAACGGTGTTTCCTACACATACGGACCATATCTAGTCCAACTCATCTTCTGAAATTGATACAAAGTACTGGTCCTCTAACATCCAATGCTTGTCAGTTAAGATGGGAAACGTGTGAGCTTCATGAACGTTGTAGTTCGTTTGAGCAAAAAAGTGACTGCCCTTACCTTAAACGAAGTCTTGCTTGTACGAAGACTCAGAGCCTGGGATTTAACTCCATTTCTGAATTGAAACACACAGCAGTGTTCTCATCCATGGATCACACTCAGCTTTAGAACAAGAAGTACGCTCTTGCTTTCTAGAGTCTCTAAGACAGCAGGAAACGTGTGTGTTCTGAGAACAAAAGAACGGTGTTTCCTACACATACGGACCATATGTAGTCCAAATCTGCTTCTGAAACTGATACAAAGCACTGGTCCTCTAACATCCAATGCTTGTCAGTTAAGATGAGAAACGTGTGAGCGTTTTGAATGATGTAGTTCCTTTGAACTGCAAAGTGACTGCCCTTACCTAAAACGAAGCCTTGCTTGTAGTAAGACACAGAGCCTGGGATTTAACTCCATTTCTTAAGAGAAACACAGAGCAAAGTTCTCATCCTTGGATCACACTTTCCTTTAGAGCGAGAAGCACGCTCTTGCTTTTAGAGTCTCTAATATAGCAGGAAATCTGAGTGTGCCCAGTACAAAGAACGATGTTTCCTACACTTACAGACCATATGTAGTCAAAATCTGCTTCTGAAACTGATACATAGCACTGACCCTCTAACATCCAATGCTTGTCAGTTAAGATGACAAACGTGTGAGCTTCGTGAACGAAGTAGTTCGTTTGAGCAGAAAAGTGACTGCCATTACCTGAATCGAAGTCTTGCTTGTAGGAAGACTCAGAGCCTGGGATTTAACTCCATTTCTGAAGTGAAACACACAGCAGTGTAATCATCCATTGATCACACTCTGCTTTAGAACAAGAAGCACGCTCTTGCTTTCTAGAGTCTCTAAGACAGCAGGCAACGTGTGTGTGCTGACAACAAAATAACGGTGTTTCCTAACCATATGGACCATATCTAGTCCAACTCTGCTTCTTAAACTGATACAAAGCACTGGTCCTCTAACATCCAATGCTTGTCTGTTAAGATGAGAAACGTGTGAGCTCCGTGAATGATGTAGTTCGTTTGAGCTGAAAAGTGACTGCCCTTACCTGAAACGAAGTCTTGATTGTAGGAAGCCACAGAGCATGAGATTTAACGCCATTTCTGAAGGGAAATGCACAGCATAGTTCTCATCCATGGATCACACTCTGCTTTAGAGCATGAAGCACGCTCTTGCTTTCTAAATCTCTAAGACAGCAGGAAACGTGAGTGTGCTGAGAACAAAAGAACGGTGTTTCATACACATACGGACCATATCTAGTCCAACTCTGCTTCTGAAACTGATACAAAGCACTGGTCCTCTAACATCCAATGCTTGTTTGTTAAGATGAGAAATGTGTGAGCCCAGTGAACGATGTAGTTCGTTTGAGCTGAAAAGTGACTGCCCTTACCTGAAACGAAGTCTTGCTTGTAGGAAGACACAGAGCCTGGGATTTAACTCCATTTCTGAATTGAAACACACAGCAGTGTTCTCATCCATTGATCACACTCTGCTTTAGAACAAGAAGCACGCTCTTGCTTTCTAGAGTCTCTAAGACAGCAGGAAACGTGAGTGTGCTGAGAACAAAAGAACGGTGTTTCCTACACATATGGACCATATCTAGTCCAACTCTGGTTCTTACACTGATACAAAGCACTGGACCTCTAACATCCAATGCTTGTCTGTTAAGATGAGAAACGTGTGAGCTTTGTGAATGATGTAGTTCCTTTGAACTGAAAAGTGACTACTCTTACCTGAAACGAAGTCTTGCTTGTAGGAAGACACAGAGGCTGGGATTTAACTCCATTTCTGAAGGGAAACACACAGCATAGTATTTATCCATGGATCACACTGTGGTTAGAGCGAGAAGCACACTCTTGCTTTCTAGAGTCTCTAAGACAGTAGGAAATTTGAGTGTGCCCAGAACAATAGAACTGTGTTTCCTACACATATGGACCATATCTAGTCCAAATCTGCTTCTGAAACTGATATAAAGCATTGACCCTCTAATGTCCAATGCTTGTCAGTTAAGATGAGAAACGTGTGAGCTCTGTGAACGGTGTAGTTCGTTTGAGCAGAAAAGTGACTATCCTTACCTGAAACGAAGTCTTGCTTGTAGGAAGACTCAGAGCCTGGGATTTAACTCCATTTCTGAAGGCAAACACACAGCATAGTTCTCATCCATGGATCACACTCTGCTTTAGAGCAAGAAGCACGCGCTTGCTTTCTAGAGTCTCTAAGACAGCAGGAAACGTGAGTGTGCTGAGAACAAAAGAACGGTGTTTCCTACACATACGGACCATATCTAGTCCAACTCATCTTCTGAAATTGATACAAAGTACTGGTCCTCTAACATCCAATGCTTGTCAGTTAAGATGGGAAACGTGTGAGCTTCATGAACGTTGTAGTTCGTTTGAGCAAAAAAGTGACTGCCCTTACCTTAAACGAAGTCTTGCTTGTACGAAGACTCAGAGCCTGGGATTTAACTCCATTTCTGAATTGAAACCCACAGCAGTGTTCTCATCCATTGATCACACTCAGCTTTAGAACAAGAAGTACGCTCTTGCTTTCTAGAGTCTCTAAGACAGCAGGAAACGTGTGTGTGCTGAGAACAAAAGAACGGTGTTTCCTACACATACGGACCATATGTAGTCCAAATCTGCTTCTGAAACTGATACAAAGCACTGGTCCTCTAACATCCAATGCTTGTCAGTTAAGATGAGAAACGTGTGAGCGTATTGAATGATGTAGTTCCTTTGAACTGAAAAGTGACTGCCCTTACCTGAAACGAAGTCTTGCTTGTAGTAAGACACAGAGCCTGGGATTTAACTCCATTTCTTAAGAGAAACACACAGCAAAGTTCTCATCCTTGGATCACACTTTCCTTTAGAGCGAGAAGCACGCTCTTGCTTTTAGAGTCTCTAATATAGCAGGAAATCTGATTGTGCCCAGAACAAAAGAACGGTGTTTCCTACACTTACAGACCATATGTAGTCCAAATCTGCTTCTGAAACTGATACAAAGCAATGACCCTCTAACATCCAATGCTTATCAGTTAAGATGACAAACGTGTGAGCTTCGTGAACGATGTAGTTCTTTTGAGCAGAAAAGTGACTGCCCTTACCTGAATCGAAGTCTTGCTTGTAGGAAGACTGAGAGCCTGGGATTTAACTCCATTTCTGAAGTGAAACATACAGCAGTGTAATCATCCATTGATCACACTCTGCTTTAGAACAAGAAGCATGCTCTTGCTTTCTAGAGTCTCTAAGACAGCAGGAAACGGGTGTGTGCTGAGAACAAAAGAATGGTGTTTCCTAACCGTATGGACCATATCTATTCCAATTCTGCTTCTTAAACTGATACAAAGCACTGGTCCTTTAACATCCAATGCTTGTCTGTTAAGATGAGAAACGTGTGAGATCAGTGAATGATGTAGTTCGTTTGAGCGGAAAAGTGACTGCCCTTACCTGAAACGAAGTCTTGATTGTAGAAAGCCACAGAGCCTGAGATTTAACTCCATTTCTGAAGGGAAACACACAGCATAGTTCTCATCCATGGATCACACTCTGCTTTAGAGCGAGAAGCACGCTCTTGCTATTAGAGTCTCTAATATAGCAGGAAATCTGAGTGTGCCCAGAACAAAAGAACGGTGTTTCCTACATATAGGGACCATATGTAGTCCAAATCTGCTTCTGATACTGATACAATGCACTGACCCTACAACATCCAATGCTTGACAGTTAAGATGAGAATCTTGTGATCTTCGTTAATGATGTAGTTCGTTTGAGCAGAAATGTTACTGCCTTACCTGAATTGAAGTCTTGCTTGTAGGAAGACTCAGAGCCTGGGATTTAACTCCATTTCTGAAGTGAAACACACAGAAGTGTTCTCATTCATTGATGACACTCTGCTTAAGAACAAGAAGCACGCTCTTGCTTTCTAGATTCTCTAAGACAGCTGGAAACGTGTGTGTGCTGAGAACAAAAGAACGGTGTTTCCTACACATACGGACCATATCTAGTCCAACTCTGCTTCTTAAACTGATACAAAGCACTGGTCCTCTAACATCCAATGCTTGTCTCTTAAGAGGAGAAATGTGTGAGCTCAGCGAACGATGTAGGTCATTTGAGCTGAAAAGTGACTGCCCTTACCTGAAACGAAGTCTTGCTTGTAGGAAGACACAGAGGCTGGGATTTAACTCCATTTCTGAAGGGAAACACACAGCATAGTTCTCATCCATGGATCACAATCTGCTTTAGAGCGAGAAGCACGCTCTTGCTTTCTAGAGTCTCTAAGACAGCAGGAAACGTGTGTGTGCTGAGAACAAAAGAACGGTGTTTCCTACACATACAGACCATATCTAGTCCAACTCTGCTTCTGAAAGTCATACAAAGCACTGGTCCTCTAACATCCAATGTTTGTCAGTTATGATGAGAAACATGTGAGCTTTGTGAATGATGTAGTTCCTTTGAACCTAAAAGTGACTGCCCTTACCTGAAAAGAAGTGTTGCTTGTAGGAAGACACAGAGCCTGGGATTTAACTCCATTTCTGAAGGGAAACACACAGCATAGTATTCATCCATGGATCACACTCTGGTTAGAGCGAGAGGCACACTCTTGCTTTCTAGAGTCTCTAAGACAACAGGAAATCTGAGTGTGCCCAGAACAAAGAACGGTGTTTCCTACATATACAGACCATAAGTAGTCCAAATCTGCTTCTGAAACTGATACAAAGCACTGACCCTCTAACATCCAATGCTTGTCAGTAAAGATGAGAAACCTGTGAGCTTCGTGAACGATGTAGTTCGTTTGAGCAGAAAAGTGACTGCCCTTACCTGAATCGAAGTCTTGCTTGTAGGAAGACTGAGAGCCTGGGATTTAACTCCATTTCTGAAGTGAAACACACAGTGTAATCATCCATTGATGACTCTCTGCTTTAGAAAAAGAAGCACGCTCTTGCTTTCTAGAGTTTCTAAGACAGTAGGAAACGTGTGTGTGCTGAGAACAAAAGAACGGTGTTTCCTACACATACGGACCATATCTAGTTCAACTCTGCTTCTGAAACTGATACAAAGCACTGGTCCTCTAACATCCAATGCTTGTCTGTTAAGATGAGAAATGTGTGAGCTCAGTGAATGATGTAGGTCATTTGAGCTGAAAAGTGACTGCCCTTACCTGAAACAGAGTCTTGCTTGTAGGAAGACACAGAGATTGGGATTTAACTCCATTTCTGAAGGGAAACACACAGCATAGTTCTCATCCATGGATCACACTCTGCTTTAGAGCGAGAAGCACGCTCTTGCTTTCTAGAGTCTCTAAGACAGCAGGAAACGTGTGTGTGCTGAGAACAAAAGAACGGTGTTTCCTACACATACGGACCATATCTAGTTCAACTCTGCTTCTGAAACTGATACAAAGCACTGGTCCTCTAACATCCAATGCTTGTCAGTTAAGATGAGAAACGTGTGAGCTTTGTGAATGATGTAGTTGCTTTGAACTGAAAAGTGACTGCCCTTACCTGAAACGAAGTCTTGCTTGTAGTAAGACACAGAGCCTGGGATTTAACTCCAATTCTTAAGAGAAACACACAGCATAGTTCTCATCCACGGATCACACTCTGTTTTAGAGCAAGAAGCACGGTCTTGCTTTCTAGAGCCCCAAGACAGCAGGAAACATGATTTTGCTGAGAACAAAAGAACGGTGTTTCCTACACTTAAGGACATTATATAGTGCAACTCTGCTTCTGAAACTGATACAAAGCACTGGTCCTCTAACATCCAATGCTTGTCTGTTAAGATGAGAAACGTGTGAGCTTCGTGAACGATGTAGTTCGTTTGAGCTGAAAAGTGACTGCCCTTACCTGAAACGAAGTCTTGCCTGTAGGAAGACACAGAGCAAGGGATTTAACTCCATTTTTGAAGGGAAACACACAGCATAGTTCTCATCCATGGATCACACTCTGCTTTAGAGCGAGAAGCACGCTCTTGCTTTCTAAAATCTCTAAGACAGCAGGAAATCTGAGTGTGCTGAGAACAAAAGAATGGTGTTTCGTACACATACGGACCATATCTAGTCCAACTCTGCTTCTTAAACTGATACAAAGCACTGGTCCTCTAACATCCAATGCTTGTTTGTTAAGATGAGAAATGTGTGAGCCCAGTGAACGATGTAGTTCGTTTGAGCTGAAAAGTGACTGCCCTTACCTGAAACGAAGTCTTGCTTGTAGGAAGACACAGAGCCTTGAATTTAACTCCATTTCTGAAGGGAAACACACAGCATAGTTCTCATCCATGGATCACAATCTGCTTTAGAACGAGAAGCACGCTCTTGCTTTCTAGAGTCTCTAACACAGCAGGAAACATGAGTGTGCTGAGAAAAAAGAACGGAGTTTCCTACAAATACGGACCATATCTAGTCCAACTCCTCTTCTGAATCTCATACAAAGCACCGGTCCTCTAACATCCAATGCTTGTCAGTTAAGATGGGAAACGTGTGAGCTTCATGAACGGTGTAGTTCGTTTGAGCAGAAAAGTGACTGTCCTTACCTGAAACGAAGTCTTGCTTGTACGAAGACTCAGAGCCTGGGATTTAACTCCATTTCTGAAGGCAAACACACAGCATAGTTCTCATCCATGGATCACACTCTGCTTTAGAGCGAGAAGCACGCTCTTGCATTCTAGAGTCTCTAAGACAGCAGGAAACGTGAGTGTGCTGAGAACAAAAGAACGGTGTTTCCTACACATATGGACCATATCTAGTCCAACTCATCTTCTGAAACTGATACAAAGTACTGGTCCTCTAACATCCAATGCTTGTCAGTTAAGATGGGAAACGTGTGAGCTTCATGAACGTTGTAGTTCGTTTGAGCAAAAAAGTGACTGCCCTTACTTTAACGAAGTCTTGCTTGTACGAAGACTCAGAGCCTGGGATTTAACTCCATTTCTGAATTGAAACACACAGCAGTGTTCTCATCCATGGATCACACTCAGCTTTAGAACAAGAAGTACGCTCTTGCTTTCTAGAGTCTCTAAGACAGCAGGAAACGTGTGTGTTCTGAGAACAAAAGAACGGTGTTTCCTACACATACGGACCATATGTAGTCCAAATCTGCTTCTGAAACTGATACAAAGCACTGGTCCTCTAACATCCAATGCTTGTCAGTTAAGATGAGAAACGTGTGAGCGTTTTGAATGATGTAGTTCCTTTGAACTGAAAAGTGACTGCCCTTACCTGAAACGAAGTCTTGCTTGTAGTAAGACACAGAGCCTGGGATTTAACTCCATTTCTTAAGAGAAACACAGAGCAAAGTTCTCATCCTTGGATCACACTTTCCTTTAGAGCGAGAAGCACGCTCTTGCTTTTAGAGTCTCTAATATAGCAGGAAATCTGAGTGTGCCCAGTACAAAAGAACGGTGTTTCCTACACTTACAGACCATATGTAGTCCAAATCTGCTTCTGAAACTGATATATAGCACTGACCCTCTAACATCCAATGCTTGTCAGTTAAGATGACAAACGTGTGAGCTTCGTGAACGAAGTAGTTCGTTTGAGCAGAAAAGTGACTGCCCTTACCTGAATCGAAGTCTTGCTTGTAGGAAGACTCAGAGCCTGGGATTTAACTCCATTTCTGAAGTGAAACACACAGCAGTGTAATCATCCATTGATCACACTCTGCTTTAGAACAAGAAGCACGCTCTTGCTTTCTAGAGTTTCTAAGACAGTAGGAAACGTGTGTGTGCTGAGAACAAAAGAACGGTGTTTCCTACACATACGGACCATATCTAGTTCAACTCTGCTTCTGAAACTGATACAAAGCACTGGTCCTCTAACATCCAATGCTTGTCTGTTAAGATGAGAAATGTGTGAGCTCAGTGAATGATGTAGGTCATTTGAGCTGAAAAGTGACTGCCCTTACCTGAAACAGAGTCTTGCTTGTAGGAAGACACAGAGATTGGGATTTAACTCCATTTCTGAAGGGAAACACACAGCATAGTTCTCATCCATGGATCACACTCTGCTTTAGAGCGAGAAGCACGCTCTTGCTTTCTAGAGTCTCTAAGACAGCAGGAAACGTGTGTGTGCTGAGAACAAAAGAACGGTGTTTCCTACACATACGGACCATATCTAGTTCAACTCTGCTTCTGAAACTGATACAAAGCACTGGTCCTCTAACATCCAATGCTTGTCAGTTAAGATGAGAAACGTGTGAGCTTTGTGAATGATGTAGTTGCTTTGAACTGAAAAGTGACTGCCCTTACCTGAAACGAAGTCTTGCTTGTAGTAAGACACAGAGCCTGGGATTTAACTCCAATTCTTAAGAGAAACACACAGCATAGTTCTCATCCACGGATCACACTCTGTTTTAGAGCAAGAAGCACGGTCTTGCTTTCTAGAGCCCCAAGACAGCAGGAAACATGATTTTGCTGAGAACAAAAGAACGGTGTTTCCTACACATAAGGACATTATATAGTGCAACTCTGCTTCTGAAACTGATACAAAGCACTGGTCCTCTAACATCCAATGCTTGTCTGTTAAGATGAGAAACGTGTGAGCTTCGTGAACGATGTAGTTCGTTTGAGCTGAAAAGTGACTGCCCTTACCTGAAACGAAGTCTTGCCTGTAGGAAGACACAGAGCAAGGGATTTAACTCCATTTTTGAAGGGAAACACACAGCATAGTTCTCATCCATGGATCACACTCTGCTTTAGAGCGAGAAGCACGCTCTTGCTTTCTAAAATCTCTAAGACAGCAGGAAATCTGAGTGTGCTGAGAACAAAAGAATGGTGTTTCGTACACATACGGACCATATCTAGTCCAACTCTGCTTCTTAAACTGATACAAAGCACTGGTCCTCTAACATCCAATGCTTGTTTGTTAAGATGAGAAATGTGTGAGCCCAGTGAACGATGTAGTTCGTTTGAGCTGAAAAGTGACTGCCCTTACCTGAAACGAAGTCTTGCTTGTAGGAAGACACAGAGCCTTGAATTTAACTCCATTTCTGAAGGGAAACACACAGCATAGTTCTCATCCATGGATCACAATCTGCTTTAGAACGAGAAGCACGCTCTTGCTTTCTAGAGTCTCTAACACAGCAGGAAACATGAGTGTGCTGAGAAAAAAGAACGGAGTTTCCTACAAATACGGACCATATCTAGTCCAACTCCTCTTCTGAATCTCATACAAAGCACCGGTCCTCTAACATCCAATGCTTGTCAGTTAAGATGGGAAACGTGTGAGCTTCATGAACGGTGTAGTTCGTTTGAGCAGAAAAGTGACTGTCCTTACCTGAAACGAAGTCTTGCTTGTACGAAGACTCAGAGCCTGGGATTTAACTCCATTTCTGAAGGCAAACACACAGCATAGTTCTCATCCATGGATCACACTCTGCTTTAGAGCGAGAAGCACGCTCTTGCATTCTAGAGTCTCTAAGACAGCAGGAAACGTGAGTGTGCTGAGAACAAAAGAACGGTGTTTCCTACACATATGGACCATATCTAGTCCAACTCATCTTCTGAAACTGATACAAAGTACTGGTCCTCTAACATCCAATGCTTGTCAGTTAAGATGGGAAACGTGTGAGCTTCATGAACGTTGTAGTTCGTTTGAGCAAAAAAGTGACTGCCCTTACTTTAACGAAGTCTTGCTTGTACGAAGACTCAGAGCCTGGGATTTAACTCCATTTCTGAATTGAAACACACAGCAGTGTTCTCATCCATGGATCACACTCAGCTTTAGAACAAGAAGTACGCTCTTGCTTTCTAGAGTCTCTAAGACAGCAGGAAACGTGTGTGTTCTGAGAACAAAAGAACGGTGTTTCCTACACATACGGACCATATGTAGTCCAAATCTGCTTCTGAAACTGATACAAAGCACTGGTCCTCTAACATCCAATGCTTGTCAGTTAAGATGAGAAACGTGTGAGCGTTTTGAATGATGTAGTTCCTTTGAACTGAAAAGTGACTGCCCTTACCTGAAACGAAGTCTTGCTTGTAGTAAGACACAGAGCCTGGGATTTAACTCCATTTCTTAAGAGAAACACAGAGCAAAGTTCTCATCCTTGGATCACACTTTCCTTTAGAGCGAGAAGCACGCTCTTGCTTTTAGAGTCTCTAATATAGCAGGAAATCTGAGTGTGCCCAGTACAAAAGAACGGTGTTTCCTACACTTACAGACCATATGTAGTCCAAATCTGCTTCTGAAACTGATATATAGCACTGACCCTCTAACATCCAATGCTTGTCAGTTAAGATGACAAACGTGTGAGCTTCGTGAACGAAGTAGTTCGTTTGAGCAGAAAAGTGACTGCCCTTACCTGAATCGAAGTCTTGCTTGTAGGAAGACTCAGAGCCTGGGATTTAACTCCATTTCTGAAGTGAAACACACAGCAGTGTAATCATCCATTGATCACACTCTGCTTTAGAACAAGAAGCACGCTCTTGCTTTCTAGAGTTTCTAAGACAGTAGGAAACGTGTGTGTGCTGAGAACAAAAGAACGGTGTTTCCTACACATACGGACCATATCTAGTTCAACTCTGCTTCTGAAACTGATACAAAGCACTGGTCCTCTAACATCCAATGCTTGTCTGTTAAGATGAGAAATGTGTGAGCTCAGTGAATGATGTAGGTCATTTGAGCTGAAAAGTGACTGCCCTTACCTGAAACAGAGTCTTGCTTGTAGGAAGACACAGAGATTGGGATTTAACTCCATTTCTGAAGGGAAACACACAGCATAGTTCTCATCCATGGATCACACTCTGCTTTAGAGCGAGAAGCACGCTCTTGCTTTCTAGAGTCTCTAAGACAGCAGGAAACGTGTGTGTGCTGAGAACAAAAGAACGGTGTTTCCTACACATACGGACCATATCTAGTTCAACTCTGCTTCTGAAACTGATACAAAGCACTGGTCCTCTAACATCCAATGCTTGTCAGTTAAGATGAGAAACGTGTGAGCTTTGTGAATGATGTAGTTGCTTTGAACTGAAAAGTGACTGCCCTTACCTGAAACGAAGTCTTGCTTGTAGTAAGACACAGAGCCTGGGATTTAACTCCAATTCTTAAGAGAAACACACAGCATAGTTCTCATCCACGGATCACACTCTGTTTTAGAGCAAGAAGCACGGTCTTGCTTTCTAGAGCCCCAAGACAGCAGGAAACATGATTTTGCTGAGAACAAAAGAACGGTGTTTCCTACACATAAGGACATTATATAGTGCAACTCTGCTTCTGAAACTGATACAAAGCACTGGTCCTCTAACATCCAATGCTTGTCTGTTAAGATGAGAAACGTGTGAGCTTCGTGAACGATGTAGTTCGTTTGAGCTGAAAAGTGACTGCCCTTACCTGAAACGAAGTCTTGCCTGTAGGAAGACACAGAGCAAGGGATTTAACTCCATTTTTGAAGGGAAACACACAGCATAGTTCTCATCCATGGATCACACTCTGCTTTAGAGCGAGAAGCACGCTCTTGCTTTCTAAAATCTCTAAGACAGCAGGAAATCTGAGTGTGCTGAGAACAAAAGAATGGTGTTTCGTACACATACGGACCATATCTAGTCCAACTCTGCTTCTTAAACTGATACAAAGCACTGGTCCTCTAACATCCAATGCTTGTTTGTTAAGATGAGAAATGTGTGAGCCCAGTGAACGATGTAGTTCGTTTGAGCTGAAAAGTGACTGCCCTTACCTGAAACGAAGTCTTGCTTGTAGGAAGACACAGAGCCTTGAATTTAACTCCATTTCTGAAGGGAAACACACAGCATAGTTCTCATCCATGGATCACAATCTGCTTTAGAACGAGAAGCACGCTCTTGCTTTCTAGAGTCTCTAACACAGCAGGAAACATGAGTGTGCTGAGAAAAAAGAACGGAGTTTCCTACAAATACGGACCATATCTAGTCCAACTCCTCTTCTGAATCTCATACAAAGCACCGGTCCTCTAACATCCAATGCTTGTCAGTTAAGATGGGAAACGTGTGAGCTTCATGAACGGTGTAGTTCGTTTGAGCAGAAAAGTGACTGTCCTTACCTGAAACGAAGTCTTGCTTGTATGAAGACTCAGAGCCTGGGATTTAACTCCATTTCTGAAGGCAAACACACAGCATAGTTCTCATCCATGGATCACACTCTGCTTTAGAGCGAGAAGCACGCTCTTGCATTCTAGAGTCTCTAAGACAGCAGGAAACGTGAGTGTGCTGAGAACAAAAGAACGGTGTTTCCTACACATATGGACCATATCTAGTCCAACTCATCTTCTGAAACTGATACAAAGTACTGGTCCTCTAACATCCAATGCTTGTCAGTTAAGATGGGAAACGTGTGAGCTTCATGAACGTTGTAGTTCGTTTGAGCAAAAAAGTGACTGCCCTTACTTTAACGAAGTCTTGCTTGTACGAAGACTCAGAGCCTGGGATTTAACTCCATTTCTGAATTGAAACACACAGCAGTGTTCTCATCCATGGATCACACTCAGCTTTAGAACAAGAAGTACGCTCTTGCTTTCTAGAGTCTCTAAGACAGCAGGAAACGTGTGTGTTCTGAGAACAAAAGAACGGTGTTTCCTACACATACGGACCATATGTAGTCCAAATCTGCTTCTGAAACTGATACAAAGCACTGGTCCTCTAACATCCAATGCTTGTCAGTTAAGATGAGAAACGTGTGAGCGTTTTGAATGATGTAGTTCCTTTGAACTGAAAAGTGACTGCCCTTACCTGAAACGAAGTCTTGCTTGTAGTAAGACACAGAGCCTGGGATTTAACTCCATTTCTTAAGAGAAACACAGAGCAAAGTTCTCATCCTTGGATCACACTTTCCTTTAGAGCGAGAAGCACGCTCTTGCTTTTAGAGTCTCTAATATAGCAGGAAATCTGAGTGTGCCCAGTACAAAAGAACGGTGTTTCCTACACTTACAGACCATATGTAGTCCAAATCTGCTTCTGAAACTGATATATAGCACTGACCCTCTAACATCCAATGCTTGTCAGTTAAGATGACAAACGTGTGAGCTTCGTGAACGAAGTAGTTCGTTTGAGCAGAAAAGTGACTGCCCTTACCTGAATCGAAGTCTTGCTTGTAGGAAGACTCAGAGCCTGGGATTTAACTCCATTTCTGAAGTGAAACACACAGCAGTGTAATCATCCATTGATCACACTCTGCTTTAGAACAAGAAGCACGCTCTTGCTTTCTAGAGTCTCTAAGAGAGCAGGAAACGTGAGTGTGCTGAGAACAAAAGAACGGTGTTTCTTACAAATACGGACCATATCTAGTCCAACTCATCTGCTGAAACTGATACAAAGCACTGGTCCTCTAACATCCAATGCTTGTCAGTTAATATGGGAAACGTGTGAGCTCTGTGAACGATGTAGTTCGTTTGAGCAGAAAAGTGACTGCCCTTACCTGAAACGATGTCTTGCTTGTAGGAAGACTCAGAGCCTGGGATTTAACTCCATTTCTGAAGGCAAACACACAGCATAGTTCTCATCCATGGATCACACTCTGCTTTAGAACGAGAAGCACGCTCTTGCTTTCTAGAGTCTCTAAGACAGCAGGAAACGTGAGTGTGCTGAGAACAAAAGAACGGTGTTTCCTACACATACGGACCATATCTAGTCCAACTCTGCTTCTGAAACTGATACAAAGCACTGGTCCTCTAACATCCAATGCTTGTCAGTTAAGATGAGAAACGTGTGAGCTTCTGGAACGATGTAGTTCCTTTGAGCAGAAAAGTGACTGTCCTTACCTGAAACGAAGTCTTGCTTGTAGGAAGAATCAGAGCCTGGGATTTAACTCCATTTCTGAAGGCAAACACACAGCATAGTTCTCATCCATGGATCACACTCTGCTTTAGAACAAGAAGCACGCTCTTGCTTTCTAGAGTCTCTAAGACAGCAGGAAACATGAGTGTGCTGAGAACAAAAGAACGGTGTTTCCTACACATACGGACCATATCTAGTCCAACTCATCTTCTGAAACTGATACAAAGCACTGATCTTCTAACATCCAATACTTGTCAGTTAAGATGGGAAACGTTTAACCTTCATGAACGATGTAGTTCTTTTGAGCAAAAAAGTGACTGCCCTTACCTTAAACGAAGTCTTGCTTGTACGAAGACTCAGAGCCTGGGATTTAACTCCATTTCTGAATTGAAACACACAGTAGTGTTCTCATCCATTGATCACACTCTGCTTTAGAATAAGAAGCACGCTCTTGCTTTTTAGAGTCTCTAAGACAGGAGGAAACCTGATTTTGCTGAGAACAAAAGAACGGAGTTTCCTACACATACGGATCATATCTAGTCCAAATCTGCTTCTGAAACTGATATAAAGCACTGACCCTCTAACATCCAATGCTTGTCAGTTAAGATGTGAAACATGTGAGCTTCATGAACGATGTAGTTTGTGTGAGCAGAAAAGTGACTGCCTTACCTGAATTGAAGTCTTGCTTGTAGGAAGACTCAGAGCCTGGGATTTAACTCCATTTCTGAAGGCAAACACACAGCATAGTTCTCATCCATGGATCACACTCTGCTTTAGAGAGAGAATCACACTCTTGCTTTCTAGAGTCTCTAAGACAGCAGGAAATCTGAGTGTGCCCAGAACAAAAGAACGGTGTTTCCTACACATACGGACTATATGTAGTCCAAAACTTCTTCTGAAACTGATACAATGCACTGGTCCTCTAACATCCAATGCTAGTCAGTTAAGATGATAATCGTGTGATCTTTGTTAACGATGTAGTTCGTTTGAGCAGAAAAGTGACTGCCATTACCTGAAATGAATTCGTGCTTGTAGGAAGACTCAGAGCCTGGGATTTAACTCCATTTCTGAAGTGAAACACACAGCAGTGTTCTCATCCATTGATGACCCTCTGCTTTAGAACAAGAAGCACGCTCTTGCTTTCTAGAGTCTCTAAGACAGCAGGAAACGTGAGTGTGCTGAGAACAAAAGAACGGTGTTTCTTACAAATACGGACCATATCTAGTCCAACTCATCTTCTGAAACTGATACAAAGCACTGGTCCTCTAACATCCAATGCTTGTCAGTTAAGATGAGAAACGTGTGTGCTTCGTGAACGATGTAGTTCGTTTGAGCTGAAAAGTGACTGCCCTTACCTGAAACGAAGTCTTGCTTGTAGGAAGACTCAGAGCCTGGGATTTAACTCCATTTCTGAAGGCATACACACAGCATAGTTCTCATCCATGGATCACACTCTGCTTTATAGCTAGAAGCACGCTCTTGCTTTCTAGAGTCTCTAAGACAGCAGGAAACGTGAGTGTGCTGAGAACAAAAGAACGGTGTTTCCTACACATACGGACCATATCTAGTCCAACTCATCTTCTGAAACTGATACAAAGCACTGATCTTCTAACATCCAATACTTGTCAGTTAAGATGGGAAACGTGTAACCTTCATGAACGATGTAGTTCTTTTGAGCAAAAAAGTGACTGCCCTTACCTTAAACGAAGTCTTGCTTGTACGAAGACTCAGAGCCTGGGATTTAACTCCATTTCTGAATTGAAACACACAGTAGTGTTCTCATCCATTGATCACACTCTGCTTTAGAATAAGAAGCACGCTCTTGCTTTTTAGAGTCTCTAAGACAGGAGGAAACCTGATTTTGCTGAGAACAAAAGAACGGAGTTTCCTACACATACGGAACATATCTAGTCCAAATCTGCTTCTGAAACTGATATAAAGCACTGACCCTCTAACATCCAATGCTTGTCAGTTAAGATGTGAAACATGTGAGCTTCATGAACGATGTAGTTTGTGTGAGCAGAAAAGTGACTGCCTTACCTGAATTGAAGTCTTGCTTGTAGGAAGACTCAGAGCCTGGGATTTAACTCCATTTCTGAAGGGAAACACACAGCATAGTTCTCATCCATGGATCACAATCTGATTTAGAGCGAGAAGCACGCTCTTGCTTTCTAGATTCTCTAACACAGCAGGAAACGTGAGTGTGCTGAGAACAAAAGAACGGTGTTTCCTACACATACGGACCATATCTAGTCCAACTCTGCGTCTGAATCTCATACAAAGCACTGGTCCTCTAACATCCAATGCTTGTCAGTTAAGATGAGAAACGTGTGAGCTTCGTGAACGATGTAGTTCCTTTGAGCAGAAAAGTGACTGCCCTTACTTTAAACTAAGTTTTGCTTGTAGGAAGACTCAGAGCCTGGGATTTAACTCCATTTCTGAAGTGAAACACACAGCAGTGTTCTCATCCATTGATGACACTCTGCTTTAGAACAAGAAGCACGCTCTTGCTTTCTAGAGTCTCTAAGACAGCAGGAAACGTGATTTTGCTGAGAACAAAAGAACGGTGTTTCCTACATATACGGACATTATATAGTCCAACTCTGCTTCTGAAACTGATACAAAGCACTGGTCCTCTAACATCCAATACTTGTCTGTTAAGGTGAGAATCATGTGAGCTTCTGGAACGATGTAGTTCGTTTGAGCAGAAAAGTGACTGCCCTTACCTGAAACGAAGTCTTGCTTGGAGGAAGACTCAGAGACTGGGATTTAACTCCATTTCTGAAGTGAAACACACAGCGTAGTTCTCATCCATGGATCATACTCTGCTCCAGAGCAAGAAGCACACTCTTGCTTTCTAGAGTTTCTAAGACAGCAGGAAATCTGAGTGTGCCCAGAACAAAAGAACGGTGTTTCCTACACATATGGACTATATGTAGTCCAAAACTTCTTCTGAAACTGATAGAATGCACTGGTCCTCTAACATCCAAT
Organism: Onychomys leucogaster; assembly: GCA_949786385.1. NCBI lineage: Eukaryota > Metazoa > Chordata > Mammalia > Rodentia > Cricetidae > Onychomys > Onychomys leucogaster. Next base: position 954,559 of record CATKUP010000128.1, on the reverse strand, counting down.
GCTTGTCAGTTAAGATGAGAAACGTGTGAGCTTCGTGAAAGATGTAGTTCGTTTGAGCAGAAAAGTGACTGCCCTTACCTGAAACGAAGTCTTCCTTGTAGGGAGACTCAGAGCCTGGAATTTACCTCCTTTTCTGAAGTGAAACACACAGCATAGTTTTCATCCATGGATCACACTCTGCTTTAGAACGAGAAGCACACTCTTGCTTTCTAGAGTCTCTAAGACAGCAGGAAACGTGAGTGTGCTGAGAACAAAAGAACGGTGTTTCCTACACATACGGACCATATCTAGTCCAAATCTGCTTCTTAAACTAAAACAAAGCACTGGTCCTCTAACATCCAATGCTTGTCTGTTAAGAGGAGAAACGTGTGAGCTTCATGAACAATGTAGTTCATTTGAGCAAAGATGTGACTGCCCTTACCTTAAACGAAGTCTTGCTTGTACGAAGACTCAGAGCCTGGGATTTAACTCCTTTTCTGAAGGGAAACACACAGCATATTTCTCATACATGGATCACAATCTAATTTAGAGCGAGAAGCACGCTCTTGCTTTCTAGAGTCTCTAACACAGCAGGAAACGTGAGTGTGCTGAGAACAAAAGAACGGTGTTTCCTACACATACGGACCATATCTAGTCCAACTCTGCGTCTGAATCTCATACAAAGCACTGGTCCTCTAACATCCAATGCTTGTCAGTTAAGATGGGAAACGAGTGAGCTTCATGAACGACGTAGTTCGTTTGAGCAGAAAAGTGACTGCCCTTACCTTAAACGAAGTCTTGCTTGTAGGAAGACTCAGAGCCTGGGATTTAACTCCATTTCTGAAGTGAAGCACACAGCAGTGTTCTCATCCATTGATGACACTCTGCTTTAGAACAAGAAGCACGCTCTTGCTTTCTAGAGTCTCTAAGACAGCAGGAAACGTGAGTGTGCTGAGAACAAAAGAACGGTGTTTCCTACACATACGGACCATATCTAGTCCAACTCTGCTTCTGAAACTGATCCAAGGCACTGACCCACTAACATCCAATGCTTGTCAGTAAAGATGGGAAACGTGTGAGCTTTATGAACGATGTAGTTCGTTTGAGCAGAAAAGTGACCGCCCTTACCTTAAACGAAGTCTTGCTTGTAGGAAGACTCAGAGCCTGGGATTTAACTCCATTTCTGAAGTGAAACACACAGCAGTGTTCTCATCCATTGATGACACTCTGTTTTAGAACAAGAAGCACGCTCTTGCTTTCTAGAGTCTCTAAGACAGCAGGAAACGTGAGTGTGCTGAGAACAAAAGAACGGTGTTTCCTACACATACGGACCATATCTAGTCCAACTCTGCTTCTGAAACTGATCCAAGGCACTGACCCACTAACATCCAATGCTTGTCAGTAAAGATGGGAAACGTGTGAGCTTTATGAACGATGTAGTTCGTTTGAGCAGAAAAGTGACCGCCCTTACCTTAAACGAAGTCTTGCTTGTAGGAAGACTCAGAGCCTGGGATTTAACTCCATTTCTGAAGTGAAACACACAGCAGTGTTCTCATCCATTGATGACACTCTGCTTTAGAACAAGAAGCACGCTCTTGCTTTCTAGAGTCTCTAAGACAGCAGGAAACGTGATTTTGCTGAGAACAAAAGAACGGTGTTTCCTACATATACGGACATTATAGAGTCCAACTCTGCTTCTGAAACTGATACAAAGCACTGGTCCTCTAACATCCAATACTTGTCTGTTAAGGTGAGAAACATGTGAGCTTCTGGAACGATGTAGTTCTTTTGAGCAGAAAAGTGACTGCCCTTACCTGAAATGAAGTCTTGCGTGTAGGAAGAGAGAGAGCCTGGCATTTAACTCCATTTCTGAAGGGAAACACACAGCATAGTTCTCATCCATGGATCACACTCTGCTTTAGAGCGAGAAGCACGCTCTTGCTTTCTAGAGTCTCTAAGACAGCAGGAAATCTGAGTGTGCCCAGAATAAAAGAACGGTGTTTCCTACACATACTGACTATATGTAGTCCAAAACTTCTTCTGAAACTGATAGAATGCAGTGGTCCTCTAACATCCAATGCTTGTCAGTTAAGATGATAAACGTGTGAGCTTCGTGAAAGATGTAGTTCGTTTGAGCAGAAAAGTGACTGCCCTTACCTGAAATGAAGTCTTGCTTGTAGGGAGACTCAGAGCCTGGGATTTACCTCCTTTTCTGAAGTGAAACACACAGCATAGTTCTCATCCATGGATCACTCTCTGCTTTAGAGCGAGAAGCACGCTCTTGCTTTCTAGAGTCTCTAAGACAGCAGGAAACGTGAGTGTGCTGAGAACAAAAGAATGGTGTTTCCTACACATACGGACCATATCTAGTCCAACTCTGCTTCTGAAACTGATACAAAGCACTGGTCCTCTAACACCCAATGTTTGTCAGTTAAGATGAGAAACGTGTGAGCTTTGTGAATGATGTAGTTCCTTTAAACTGAAAAGTGACTACCCTTACCTGAAACGAAGTCTTGCTTGTATGAAGACACAGAGCCTGGGATTTAACTCCATTTCTGAAGGGAAACACACAGCATAGTATTCATCCATGGATCACACTGTGTTTAGAGCGAGAAGCACACTCTTGCTTTCTAGAGTCTCTAAGACAGCAGGAAATTTGAGTGTGCCCAGAACAATAGAACGGTGTTTCCAACACATATGGACCATATCCAGTCCAAATCTGCTTCTGAAACTGATATAAAGCATTGACCCTCTAACATACAATGCTTGTCAGTTAAGATGAGAAACGTGTGAGCTCTGTGAACGATGTAGTTCGTTTGAGCAGAAAAGTGACTGCCCTTACCTGAAACGAAGTCTTGCTTGTAGGAAGACTCAGAGCCTGGGATTTAACTCCATTTCTGAAGGCAAAAACACAGCATAGTTCTCATCCATGGATCACACTCTGCTTTAGAGCGAGAAGCACTCTCTTGCTTTCTAGAGTCTCTAAGACAGCAGGAAACGTGAGTGTGCTGAGAACAAAAGAACGGTGTTTCCTACACATACGGACCATATCTAGTCCAACTCATCTTCTGAAACTGATACAAAGCACTGGTCCTCTAACATCCAATGCTTGTCAGTTAAGATGGGAAACGTGTGAACTTCATGCACGATGTAGTTCGTTTGAGCAAAAAAGTGACTGCCATTACCTTAAACGAAGTCTTGCTTGTAGGAAGACTCAGAGCCTGGGATTTAACTCCATTTCTGAATTGAAACACACAGCAGTGTTCTCATCCATTGATCACACTCTGCTTTAAAACAAGAAGCACGCTCTTGCTTTCTAGAGTCTCTAATACAGCAGGAAATGTGAGTGTGCTGAGAACAAAAGAACGGTGTTTCCTAACCGTATGGACCATATCTAGTCCAACTCTGCTTCTTAAACTGATACAAAGCATTGGTCCTCTAACATCCAATGCTTGTCTGTTAAGATGAGAAACGTGTGAGCTCCGTGAATGATGTAGTTCGTTTGAGCTGAAAAGTGACTGCCCTTACCTGAAACGAAGTCTTGATTGTAGGAAGCCACAGAGCATGAGATTTAACGCCATTTCTGAAGGGAAATGCACAGCATAGTTCTCATCCATGGATCACACTCTGCTTTAGAGCATGAAGCACGCTCTTGCTTTCTAAATCTCTAAGACAGCAGGAAACGTGAGTGTGCTGAGAACAAAAGAACGGTGTTTCATACACATACGGACCATATCTAGTCCAACTCTGCTTCTGAAACTGATACAAAGCACTGGTCCTCTAACATCCAATGCTTGTTTGTTAAGATGAGAAATGTGTGAGCCCAGTGAACGATGTAGTTCGTTTGAGCTGAAAAGTGACTGCCCTTACCTGAAACGAAGTCTTGCTTGTAGGAAGACACAGAGCCTGGGATTTAACTCCATTTCTGAATTGAAACACACAGCAGTGTTCTCATCCATTGATCACACTCTGCTTTAGAACAAGAAGCACGCTCTTGCTTTCTAGAGTCTCTAAGACAGCAGGAAACGTGAGTGTGCTGAGAACAAAAGAACGGTGTTTCCTACACATATGGACCATATCTAGTCCAACTCTGGTTCTTACACTGATACAAAGCACTGGACCTCTAACATCCAATGCTTGTCTGTTAAGATGAGAAACGTGTGAGCTTTGTGAATGATGTAGTTCCTTTGAACTGAAAAGTGACTACTCTTACCTGAAACGAAGTCTTGCTTGTAGGAAGACACAGAGGCTGGGATTTAACTCCATTTCTGAAGGGAAACACACAGCATAGTATTTATCCATGGATCACACTGTGGTTAGAGCGAGAAGCACACTCTTGCTTTCTAGAGTCTCTAAGACAGTAGGAAATTTGAGTGTGCCCAGAACAATAGAACTGTGTTTCCTACACATATGGACCATATCTAGTCCAAATCTGCTTCTGAAACTGATATAAAGCATTGACCCTCTAATGTCCAATGCTTGTCAGTTAAGATGAGAAACGTGTGAGCTCTGTGAACGGTGTAGTTCGTTTGAGCAGAAAAGTGACTATCCTTACCTGAAACGAAGTCTTGCTTGTAGGAAGACTCAGAGCCTGGGATTTAACTCCATTTCTGAAGGCAAACACACAGCATAGTTCTCATCCATGGATCACACTCTGCTTTAGAGCAAGAAGCACGCGCTTGCTTTCTAGAGTCTCTAAGACAGCAGGAAACGTGAGTGTGCTGAGAACAAAAGAACGGTGTTTCCTACACATACGGACCATATCTAGTCCAACTCATCTTCTGAAATTGATACAAAGTACTGGTCCTCTAACATCCAATGCTTGTCAGTTAAGATGGGAAACGTGTGAGCTTCATGAACGTTGTAGTTCGTTTGAGCAAAAAAGTGACTGCCCTTACCTTAAACGAAGTCTTGCTTGTACGAAGACTCAGAGCCTGGGATTTAACTCCATTTCTGAATTGAAACCCACAGCAGTGTTCTCATCCATTGATCACACTCAGCTTTAGAACAAGAAGTACGCTCTTGCTTTCTAGAGTCTCTAAGACAGCAGGAAACGTGTGTGTGCTGAGAACAAAAGAACGGTGTTTCCTACACATACGGACCATATGTAGTCCAAATCTGCTTCTGAAACTGATACAAAGCACTGGTCCTCTAACATCCAATGCTTGTCAGTTAAGATGAGAAACGTGTGAGCGTATTGAATGATGTAGTTCCTTTGAACTGAAAAGTGACTGCCCTTACCTGAAACGAAGTCTTGCTTGTAGTAAGACACAGAGCCTGGGATTTAACTCCATTTCTTAAGAGAAACACACAGCAAAGTTCTCATCCTTGGATCACACTTTCCTTTAGAGCGAGAAGCACGCTCTTGCTTTTAGAGTCTCTAATATAGCAGGAAATCTGATTGTGCCCAGAACAAAAGAACGGTGTTTCCTACACTTACAGACCATATGTAGTCCAAATCTGCTTCTGAAACTGATACAAAGCAATGACCCTCTAACATCCAATGCTTATCAGTTAAGATGACAAACGTGTGAGCTTCGTGAACGATGTAGTTCTTTTGAGCAGAAAAGTGACTGCCCTTACCTGAATCGAAGTCTTGCTTGTAGGAAGACTGAGAGCCTGGGATTTAACTCCATTTCTGAAGTGAAACATACAGCAGTGTAATCATCCATTGATCACACTCTGCTTTAGAACAAGAAGCATGCTCTTGCTTTCTAGAGTCTCTAAGACAGCAGGAAACGGGTGTGTGCTGAGAACAAAAGAACGGTGTTTCCTAACCGTATGGACCATATCTATTCCAATTCTGCTTCTTAAACTGATACAAAGCACTGGTCCTTTAACATCCAATGCTTGTCTGTTAAGATGAGAAACGTGTGAGATCAGTGAATGATGTAGTTCGTTTGAGCGGAAAAGTGACTGCCCTTACCTGAAACGAAGTCTTGATTGTAGAAAGCCACAGAGCCTGAGATTTAACTCCATTTCTGAAGGGAAACACACAGCATAGTTCTCATCCATGGATCACACTCTGCTTTAGAGCGAGAAGCACGCTCTTGCTATTAGAGTCTCTAATATAGCAGGAAATCTGAGTGTGCCCAGAACAAAAGAACGGTGTTTCCTACATATAGGGACCATATGTAGTCCAAATCTGCTTCTGATACTGATACAATGCACTGACCCTACAACATCCAATGCTTGACAGTTAAGATGAGAATCTTGTGATCTTCGTTAATGATGTAGTTCGTTTGAGCAGAAATGTTACTGCCTTACCTGAATTGAAGTCTTGCTTGTAGGAAGACTCAGAGCCTGGGATTTAACTCCATTTCTGAAGTGAAACACACAGAAGTGTTCTCATTCATTGATGACACTCTGCTTAAGAACAAGAAGCACGCTCTTGCTTTCTAGATTCTCTAAGACAGCTGGAAACGTGTGTGTGCTGAGAACAAAAGAACGGTGTTTCCTACACATACGGACCATATCTAGTCCAACTCTGCTTCTTAAACTGATACAAAGCACTGGTCCTCTAACATCCAATGCTAGTCTCTTAAGAGGAGAAATGTGTGAGCTCAGCGAACGATGTAGGTCATTTGAGCTGAAAAGTGACTGCCCTTACCTGAAACGAAGTCTTGCTTGTAGGAAGACACAGAGGCTGGGATTTAACTCCATTTCTGAAGGGAAACACACAGCATAGTTCTCATCCATGGATCACAATCTGCTTTAGAGCGAGAAGCACGCTCTTGCTTTCTAGAGTCTCTAAGACAGCAGGAAACGTGTGTGTGCTGAGAACAAAAGAACGGTGTTTCCTACACATACAGACCATATCTAGTCCAACTCTGCTTCTGAAACTCATACAAAGCACTGGTCCTCTAACATCCAATGTTTGTCAGTTATGATGAGAAACGTGTGAGCTTTGTGAATGATGTAGTTCCTTTGAACCTAAAAGTGACTGCCCTTACCTGAAACGAAGTGTTGCTTGTAGGAAGACACAGAGCCTGGGATTTAACTCCATTTCTGAAGGGAAACACACAGCATAGTATTCATCCATGGATCACACTCTGGTTAGAGCGAGAGGCACACTCTTGCTTTCTAGAGTCTCTAAGACAACAGGAAATCTGAGTGTGCCCAGAACAAAAGAACGGTGTTTCCTACATATACAGACCATAAGTAGTCCAAATCTGCTTCTGAAACTGATACAAAGCACTGACCCTCTAACATCCAATGCTTGTCAGTAAAGATGAGAAACCTGTGAGCTTCGTGAACGATGTAGTTCGTTTGAGCAGAAAAGTGACTGCCCTTACCTGAATCGAAGTCTTGCTTGTAGGAAGACTGAGAGCCTGGGATTTAACTCCATTTCTGAAGTGAAACACACAGAAGTGTAATCATCCATTGATGACTCTCTGCTTTAGAAAAAGAAGCACGCTCTTGCTTTCTAGAGTTTCTAAGACAGTAGGAAACGTGTGTGTGCTGAGAACAAAAGAACGGTGTTTCCTACACATACGGACCATATCTAGTTCAACTCTGCTTCTGAAACTGATACAAAGCACTGGTCCTCTAACATCCAATGCTTGTCTGTTAAGATGAGAAATGTGTGAGCTCAGTGAATGATGTAGGTCATTTGAGCTGAAAAGTGACTGCCCTTACCTGAAACAGAGTCTTGCTTGTAGGAAGACACAGAGATTGGGATTTAACTCCATTTCTGAAGGGAAACACACAGCATAGTTCTCATCCATGGATCACACTCTGCTTTAGAGCGAGAAGCACGCTCTTGCTTTCTAGAGTCTCTAAGACAGCAGGAAACGTGTGTGTGCTGAGAACAAAAGAACGGTGTTTCCTACACATACGGACCATATCTAGTTCAACTCTGCTTCTGAAACTGATACAAAGCACTGGTCCTCTAACATCCAATGCTTGTCAGTTAAGATGAGAAACGTGTGAGCTTTGTGAATGATGTAGTTGCTTTGAACTGAAAAGTGACTGCCCTTACCTGAAACGAAGTCTTGCTTGTAGTAAGACACAGAGCCTGGGATTTAACTCCAATTCTTAAGAGAAACACACAGCATAGTTCTCATCCACGGATCACACTCTGTTTTAGAGCAAGAAGCACGGTCTTGCTTTCTAGAGCCCCAAGACAGCAGGAAACATGATTTTGCTGAGAACAAAAGAACGGTGTTTCCTACACATAAGGACATTATATAGTGCAACTCTGCTTCTGAAACTGATACAAAGCACTGGTCCTCTAACATCCAATGCTTGTCTGTTAAGATGAGAAACGTGTGAGCTTCGTGAACGATGTAGTTCGTTTGAGCTGAAAAGTGACTGCCCTTACCTGAAACGAAGTCTTGCCTGTAGGAAGACACAGAGCAAGGGATTTAACTCCATTTTTGAAGGGAAACACACAGCATAGTTCTCATCCATGGATCACACTCTGCTTTAGAGCGAGAAGCACGCTCTTGCTTTCTAAAATCTCTAAGACAGCAGGAAATCTGAGTGTGCTGAGAACAAAAGAATGGTGTTTCGTACACATACGGACCATATCTAGTCCAACTCTGCTTCTTAAACTGATACAAAGCACTGGTCCTCTAACATCCAATGCTTGTTTGTTAAGATGAGAAATGTGTGAGCCCAGTGAACGATGTAGTTCGTTTGAGCTGAAAAGTGACTGCCCTTACCTGAAACGAAGTCTTGCTTGTAGGAAGACACAGAGCCTTGAATTTAACTCCATTTCTGAAGGGAAACACACAGCATAGTTCTCATCCATGGATCACAATCTGCTTTAGAACGAGAAGCACGCTCTTGCTTTCTAGAGTCTCTAACACAGCAGGAAACATGAGTGTGCTGAGAAAAAAGAACGGAGTTTCCTACAAATACGGACCATATCTAGTCCAACTCCTCTTCTGAATCTCATACAAAGCACCGGTCCTCTAACATCCAATGCTTGTCAGTTAAGATGGGAAACGTGTGAGCTTCATGAACGGTGTAGTTCGTTTGAGCAGAAAAGTGACTGTCCTTACCTGAAACGAAGTCTTGCTTGTACGAAGACTCAGAGCCTGGGATTTAACTCCATTTCTGAAGGCAAACACACAGCATAGTTCTCATCCATGGATCACACTCTGCTTTAGAGCGAGAAGCACGCTCTTGCATTCTAGAGTCTCTAAGACAGCAGGAAACGTGAGTGTGCTGAGAACAAAAGAACGGTGTTTCCTACACATATGGACCATATCTAGTCCAACTCATCTTCTGAAACTGATACAAAGTACTGGTCCTCTAACATCCAATGCTTGTCAGTTAAGATGGGAAACGTGTGAGCTTCATGAACGTTGTAGTTCGTTTGAGCAAAAAAGTGACTGCCCTTACTTTAACGAAGTCTTGCTTGTACGAAGACTCAGAGCCTGGGATTTAACTCCATTTCTGAATTGAAACACACAGCAGTGTTCTCATCCATGGATCACACTCAGCTTTAGAACAAGAAGTACGCTCTTGCTTTCTAGAGTCTCTAAGACAGCAGGAAACGTGTGTGTTCTGAGAACAAAAGAACGGTGTTTCCTACACATACGGACCATATGTAGTCCAAATCTGCTTCTGAAACTGATACAAAGCACTGGTCCTCTAACATCCAATGCTTGTCAGTTAAGATGAGAAACGTGTGAGCGTTTTGAATGATGTAGTTCCTTTGAACTGAAAAGTGACTGCCCTTACCTGAAACGAAGTCTTGCTTGTAGTAAGACACAGAGCCTGGGATTTAACTCCATTTCTTAAGAGAAACACAGAGCAAAGTTCTCATCCTTGGATCACACTTTCCTTTAGAGCGAGAAGCACGCTCTTGCTTTTAGAGTCTCTAATATAGCAGGAAATCTGAGTGTGCCCAGTACAAAAGAACGGTGTTTCCTACACTTACAGACCATATGTAGTCCAAATCTGCTTCTGAAACTGATATATAGCACTGACCCTCTAACATCCAATGCTTGTCAGTTAAGATGACAAACGTGTGAGCTTCGTGAACGAAGTAGTTCGTTTGAGCAGAAAAGTGACTGCCCTTACCTGAATCGAAGTCTTGCTTGTAGGAAGACTCAGAGCCTGGGATTTAACTCCATTTCTGAAGTGAAACACACAGCAGTGTAATCATCCATTGATCACACTCTGCTTTAGAACAAGAAGCACGCTCTTGCTTTCTAGAGTCTCTAAGAGAGCAGGAAACGTGAGTGTGCTGAGAACAAAAGAACGGTGTTTCTTACAAATACGGACCATATCTAGTCCAACTCATCTGCTGAAACTGATACAAAGCACTGGTCCTCTAACATCCAATGCTTGTCAGTTAATATGGGAAACGTGTGAGCTCTGTGAACGATGTAGTTCGTTTGAGCAGAAAAGTGACTGCCCTTACCTGAAACGATGTCTTGCTTGTAGGAAGACTCAGAGCCTGGGATTTAACTCCATTTCTGAAGGCAAACACACAGCATAGTTCTCATCCATGGATCACACTCTGCTTTAGAACGAGAAGCACGCTCTTGCTTTCTAGAGTCTCTAAGACAGCAGGAAACGTGAGTGTGCTGAGAACAAAAGAACGGTGTTTCCTACACATACGGACCATATCTAGTCCAACTCTGCTTCTGAAACTGATACAAAGCACTGGTCCTCTAACATCCAATGCTTGTCAGTTAAGATGAGAAACGTGTGAGCTTCTGGAACGATGTAGTTCCTTTGAGCAGAAAAGTGACTGTCCTTACCTGAAACGAAGTCTTGCTTGTAGGAAGAATCAGAGCCTGGGATTTAACTCCATTTCTGAAGGCAAACACACAGCATAGTTCTCATCCATGGATCACACTCTGCTTTAGAACAAGAAGCACGCTCTTGCTTTCTAGAGTCTCTAAGACAGCAGGAAACGTGAGTGTGCTGAGAACAAAAGAACGGTGTTTCCTACACATACGGACCATATCTAGTCCAACTCATCTTCTGAAACTGATACAAAGCACTGATCTTCTAACATCCAATACTTGTCAGTTAAGATGGGAAACGTTTAACCTTCATGAACGATGTAGTTCTTTTGAGCAAAAAAGTGACTGCCCTTACCTTAAACGAAGTCTTGCTTGTACGAAGACTCAGAGCCTGGGATTTAACTCCATTTCTGAATTGAAACACACAGTAGTGTTCTCATCCATTGATCACACTCTGCTTTAGAATAAGAAGCACGCTCTTGCTTTTTAGAGTCTCTAAGACAGGAGGAAACCTGATTTTGCTGAGAACAAAAGAACGGAGTTTCCTACACATACGGATCATATCTAGTCCAAATCTGCTTCTGAAACTGATATAAAGCACTGACCCTCTAACATCCAATGCTTGTCAGTTAAGATGTGAAACATGTGAGCTTCATGAACGATGTAGTTTGTGTGAGCAGAAAAGTGACTGCCTTACCTGAATTGAAGTCTTGCTTGTAGGAAGACTCAGAGCCTGGGATTTAACTCCATTTCTGAAGGCAAACACACAGCATAATTCTCATCCATGGATCACACTCTGCTTTAGAGAGAGAATCACACTCTTGCTTTCTAGAGTCTCTAAGACAGCAGGAAATCTGAGTGTGCCCAGAACAAAAGAACGGTGTTTCCTACACATACGGACTATATGTAGTCCAAAACTTTTTCTGAAACTGATACAATGCACTGGTCCTCTAACATCCAATGCTAGTCAGTTAAGATGATAATCGTGTGATCTTTGTTAACGATGTAGTTCGTTTGAGCAGAAAAGTGACTGCCATTACCTGAAATGAATTCGTGCTTGTAGGAAGACTCAGAGCCTGGGATTTAACTCCATTTCTGAAGTGAAACACACAGCAGTTTTCTCATCCATTGATGACCCTCTGCTTTAGAACAAGAAGCACGCTCTTGCTTTCTAGAGTCTCTAAGACAGCAGGAAACGTGAGTGTGCTGAGAACAAAAGAACGGTGTTTCTTACAAATACGGACCATATCTAGTCCAACTCATCTTCTGAAACTGATACAAAGCACTGGTCCTCTAACATCCAATGCTTGTCAGTTAAGATGAGAAACGTGTGTGCTTCGTGAACGATGTAGTTCGTTTGAGCTGAAAAGTGACTGCCCTTACCTGAAACGAAGTCTTGCTTGTAGGAAGACTCAGAGCCTGGGATTTAACTCCATTTCTGAAGGCATACACACAGCATAGTTCTCATCCATGGATCACACTCTGCTTTATAGCTAGAAGCACGCTCTTGCTTTCTAGAGTCTCTAAGACAGCAGGAAACGTGAGTGTGCTGAGAACAAAAGAACGGTGTTTCCTACACATACGGACCATATCTAGTCCAACTCATCTTCTGAAACTGATACAAAGCACTGATCTTCTAACATCCAATACTTGTCAGTTAAGATGGGAAACGTGTAACCTTCATGAACGATGTAGTTCTTTTGAGCAAAAAAGTGACTGCCCTTACCTTAAACGAAGTCTTGCTTGTACGAAGACTCAGAGCCTGGGATTTAACTCCATTTCTGAATTGAAACACACAGTAGTGTTCTCATCCATTGATCACACTCTGCTTTAGAATAAGAAGCACGCTCTTGCTTTTTAGAGTCTCTAAGACAGGAGGAAACCTGATTTTGCTGAGAACAAAAGAACGGAGTTTCCTACACATACGGAACATATCTAGTCCAAATCTGCTTCTGAAACTGATATAAAGCACTGACCCTCTAACATCCAATGCTTGTCAGTTAAGATGTGAAACATGTGAGCTTCATGAACGATGTAGTTTGTGTGAGCAGAAAAGTGACTGCCTTACCTGAATTGAAGTCTTGCTTGTAGGAAGACTCAGAGCCTGGGATTTAACTCCATTTCTGAAGGGAAACACACAGCATAGTTCTCATCCATGGATCACAATCTGATTTAGAGCGAGAAGCACGCTCTTGCTTTCTAGATTCTCTAACACAGCAGGAAACGTGAGTGTGCTGAGAACAAAAGAACGGTGTTTCCTACACATACGGACCATATCTAGTCCAACTCTGCGTCTGAATCTCATACAAAGCACTGGTCCTCTAACATCCAATGCTTGTCAGTTAAGATGAGAAACGTGTGAGCTTCGTGAACGATGTAGTTCCTTTGAGCAGAAAAGTGACTGCCCTTACTTTAAACTAAGTTTTGCTTGTAGGAAGACTCAGAGCCTGGGATTTAACTCCATTTCTGAAGTGAAACACACAGCAGTGTTCTCATCCATTGATGACACTCTGCTTTAGAACAAGAAGCACGCTCTTGCTTTCTAGAGTCTCTAAGACAGCAGGAAACGTGATTTTGCTGAGAACAAAAGAACGGTGTTTCCTACATATACGGACATTATATAGTCCAACTCTGCTTCTGAAACTGATACAAAGCACTGGTCCTCTAACATCCAATACTTGTCTGTTAAGGTGAGAATCATGTGAGCTTCTGGAACGATGTAGTTCGTTTGAGCAGAAAAGTGACTGCCCTTACCTGAAAAGAAGTCTTGCTTGGAGGAAGACTCAGAGACTGGGATTTAACTCCATTTCTGAAGTGAAACACACAGCGTAGTTCTCATCCATGGATCACACTCTGCTCCAGAGCAAGAAGCACACTCTTGCTTTCTAGAGTTTCTAAGACAGCAGGAAATCTGAGTGTGCCCAGAACAAAAGAACGGTGTTTCCTACACATATGGACTATATGTAGTCCAAAACTTCTTCTGAAACTGATAGAATGCACTGGTCCTCTAACATCCAATGCTTGTCAGTTAAGATGAGAAACGTGTGAGCTCGTGAAAGATGTAGTTCGTTTGAGCAGAAAAGTGACTGCCCTTACCTGAAACGAAGTCTTCCTTGTAGGGAGACTCAGAGCCTGGAATTTATCTCCTTTTCTGAAGTGAAACACACAGCATAGTTTTCATCCATGGATCACACTCTGCTTTAGAACGAGAAGCACACTCTTGCTTTCTAGAGTCTCTAAGACAGCAGGAAACGTGAGTGTGCTGAGAACAAAAGAACGGTGTTTCCTACACATACGGACCATATCTAGTCCAAATCTGCTTCTTAAACTAAAACAAAGCACTGGTCCTCTAACATCCAATGCTTGTCTGTTAAGAGGAGAAACGTGTGAGCTTCATGAACAATGTAGTTCATTTGAGCAAAAATGTGACTGCCCTTACCTTAAACGAAGTCTTGCTTGTACGAAGACTCAGAGCCTGGGATTTAACTCCATTTCTGAAGGGAAACACACAGCATATTTCTCATACATGGATCACAATCTAATTTAGAGCGAGAAGCACGCTCTTGCTTTCTAGAGTCTCTAACACAGCAGGAAACGTGAGTGTGCTGAGAACAAAAGAACGGTGTTTCCTACACATACGGACCATATCTAGTCCAACTCTGCGTCTGAATCTCATACAAAGCACTGGTCCTCTAACATCCAATGCTTGTCAGTTAAGATGGGAAACGAGTGAGCTTCATGAACGACGTAGTTCGTTTGAGCAGAAAAGTGACTGCCCTTACCTTAAACGAAGTCTTGCTTGTAGGAAGACTCAGAGCCTGGGATTTAACTCCATTTCTGAAGTGAAGCACACAGCAGTGTTCTCATCCATTGATGACACTCTGCTTTAGAACAAGAAGCACGCTCTTGCTTTCTAGAGTCTCTAAGACAGCAGGAAACGTGAGTGTGCTGAGAACAAAAGAACGGTGTTTCCTACACATACGGACCATATCTAGTCCAACTCTGCTTCTGAAACTGATCCAAGGCACTGACCCACTAACATCCAATGCTTGTCAGTAAAGATGGGAAACGTGTGAGCTTTATGAACGATGTAGTTCGTTTGAGCAGAAAAGTGACCGCCCTTACCTTAAACGAAGTCTTGCTTGTAGGAAGACTCAGAGCCTGGGATTTAACTCCATTTCTGAAGTGAAACACACAGCAGTGTTCTCATCCATTGATGACACTCTGCTTTAGAACAAGAAGCACGCTCTTGCTTTCTAGAGTCTCTAAGACAGAAGGAAACGTGATTTTGCTGAGAACAAAAGAACGGTGTTTCCTACACATACGGACATTATAGAGTCCAACTCTGCTTCTGAAACTGATACAAAGCACTGGTCCTCTAACATCCAATACTTGTCTGTTAAGGTGAGAAACATGTGAGCTTCTGGAACGATGTAGTTCGTTTGAGCAGAAAAGTGACTGCCCTTACCTGAAACGAAGTCTTGCTTGGAGGAAGACTCAGAGCCTGGGATTTAACTCCATTTCTGAAGGGAAACACACAGCATAGTTCCCATCCATGGATCACACTCTGCTTTAGAGCGAGAAGCACGCTCCTGTTTTCTAGAGTCTCTAAAACAGCAGGAAACGTGAGTGTGCTGAGAACAAAAGAACGGTGTTTCCTACACATACGGACCATATCTAGTCCAACTCATCTACTGAAACTGATACAAAGCACTGGTCCTCTAACATCCAATGTTTGTCAGTTAAGATGAGAAACGTGTGAGCTTTGTGAATGATGTAGTTCCTTTAAACTGAAAAGTGACTACCCTTACCTGAAACGAAGTCTTGCTTGTAGGAAGACTCAGAGCCTGGGATTTAACTCCATTTCTGAAGGCAAAAACACAGCATAGTTCTCATCCATGGATCACACTCTGCTTTAGAGCGAGAAGCACTCTCTTGCTTTCTAGAGTCTCTAAGACAGCAGGAAACGTGAGTGTGCTGAGAACAAAAGAACGGTGTTTCCTACACATACGGACCATATCTAGTCCAACTCATCTTCTGAAACTGATACAAAGCACTGGTCCTCTAACATCCAATGCTTGTCAGTTAAGATGGGAAACGTGTGAACTTCATGCACGATGTAGTTCGTTTGAGCAAAAAAGTGACTGCCATTACCTTAAACGAAGTCTTGCTTGTAGGAAGACTCAGAGCCTGGGATTTAACTCCATTTCTGAATTGAAACACACAGCAGTGTTCTCATCCATAGATCACACTCTGCTTTAGAATAAGAAGCACGCTCTTGCTTTTTAGAGTCTCTAAGACAGGAGGAAACGTGATTTTGCTGAGAACAAAATAACGGAGTTTCCTACACAAACGGACCATATCTAGTCCAAATCTGCTTCTGAAACTGATAGAAATCACTGACCCTCTAGCATCCAATGCTTGTCAGTTAAGATGGGAAACGTGTGAGCTTCATGAACGATGTAGTTTGTTTGAGCAGAAAAGTGACTGCCTTACCTGAATTGAAGTCTTGCTTGTAGGAAGACTCAGAGCCTGGGATATAACACCATTTCTGAAGGCAAACACACAGCATAGATCTCATCCATGGATCACAATCTGCTTTAGAGCGAGAAGTACGCTCTTGCTTTCTAGAGTCTCTAAGACAGCAGGAAACGTGAGTGTGCCCAGAACAAAAGAACGGTGTTTCCTACACATACGGACTATATGTAGTCCAAAACTTCTTCTGAAACAGATAGAATGCACTGGTCCTCTAACATCCAATGCTTGTCAGTTAAGATGCGAAACGTGTGTGCTTCATGAACGATGTAGTTCGTTTGAGCAGAAAAGAGACTGCCCTTACCTGAATTGAAGTCTTGCCTGTAGGAAGACTCAGAGCCTGGGATTTAACTCCATTTCTGAAGTGAAACACACACCAGTGTTCTCATCCATTGATGACCCTCTGCTTTAGAACAAGAAGCACGCTCTTGCTTTCTAGAGTCTCTAAGACAGCAGGAAACGTGAGTGTGCTGAGAACAAAAGAACGGTGTTTCCTACACATACAGACCATATCTAGTCCAACTCTTCTTCTGAAACTGATACAAAGCACTGGTCCTCTAACATCCAATGCTTGTCAGTTAAGATGGGAAACGTGTGAGCTTCATGAACGATGTAGTTCGTTTGAGCAAAAAAGTGACTGCCCTTACCTTAAACGATTTCTTGCTTGTACGAAGACTCAGAGCCTGGGATTTAACTCCATTTCTAAAGGGAAACACACAGCATAGTTCTCATCCATGGATCACAATCTGATTTAGAGCGAGAAGCACGCTCTTGCTTTCTAGATTCTCTAACACAGCAGGAAACGTGATTTTGCTGAGAACAAAAGAACGGTGTTTCCTACACATACGGACATTATATAGTCCAACTCTGCTTCTGAAACTGATACAAAGCACTGGTCCTCTAACATCCAATACTTGTCTGTTAAGGTGAGAAACATGTGAGCTTCTGGAACGATGTAGTTCGTTTGAGCAGAAAAGTGACTGCCCTTACCTGAAACGAAGTCTTGCTTGGAGGAAGACTCAGAGACTGGGATTTAACTCCATTTCTGAAGTGAAACACACAGCGTAGTTCTCATCCATGGATCACACTCTGCTCCAGAGCAAGAAGCACACTCTTGCTTTCTAGATTTTCTAAGACAGCAGGAAATCTGAGTGTGCCCAGAACAAAAGAACGGTGTTTCCTACACATACGGACTATATGTAGTCCAAAACTTCTTCTGAAACTGATAGAATGCACTGGTCCTCTAACATCCAATGATTGTCAGTTAAGATGAGAAACGTGTGAGCTTCGTGAAAGATGTAGTTCGTTTGAGCAGAAAAGTGACTGCCCTTACCTGAAACGAAGTCTTCCTTGTAGGGAGACTCAGAGCCTGGAATTTATCTCCTTTTCTGAAGTGAAACACACAGCATAGTTTTCATCCATGGATCACACTCTGCTTTAGAACGAGAAGCACGCTCTTGCTTTCTAGAGTCTCTAAGACAGCAGGAAACGTGAGTGTGCTGAGAACAAAAGAACGGTGTTTCCTACACATACGGACCATATCTAGTCCAAATCTGCTTCTTAAACTAAAACAAAGCACTGGTCCTCTAACATCCAATGCTTGTCTGTTAAGATGAGAAACGTGTGAGCTTTGTGAATGATATAGTTCCTTTGAACTGAAAAGTGACTGCCCTTACCCGAAAAGAAGTCTTGCTTTTAGGAAGACTCAGAGCCTGGGATTTAACTCCATTTCTGAAGGCAAACACACAGCATAGTTCTCATCCATGGATCACACTCTGCTTTAGAGCGAGAAGCACGCTCTTGCTATCTAGAGTCTCTAAGACAGCAGGAAACGTGAGTGTGCTGAGAACAAATGAACGGTGTTTCCTACACATACGGACCATATCTAGTCCAACTCTGCTTCTGAAACTGATACAAAGCACTGGTCCTCTAACATCCAATGCTTGTCAGTTAAGATGGGAAACGTGTGAGCTTCATGAACGATGTAGTTCATTTGAGCAAAAATGTGACTGCCCTTACCTTAAACGAAGTCTTGCTTGTACGAAGACTCAGAGCCTGGGATTTAACTCCATTTCTGAAGGGAAACACACAGCATAGTTCTCATACATGGATCACAATCTAATTTAGAGCGAGAAGCACGCTCTTGCTTTCTAGAGTCTCTAACACAGCAGGAAACGTGAGTGTGCTGAGAACAAAAGAACGGTGTTTCCTACACATAAGGACCATATCTAGTCCAACTCTGCGTCTGAATCTCATACAAAGCACTGGTCCTCTAACATCCAATGCTTGTCAGTTAAGATGGGAAACGAGTGAGCTTCATGAACGACGTAGTTCGTTTGAGCAGAAAAGTGACTGCCCTTACCTTAAACGAAGTCTTGCTTGTAGGAAGACTCAGAGCCTGGGATTTAACTCCATTTCTGAAGTGAAGCACACAGCAGTGTTCTCATCCATTGATGACACTCTGCTTTAGAACAAGAAGCACGCTCTTGCTTTCTAGAGTCTCTAAGACAGCAGGAAACGTGAGTGTGCTGAGAACAAAAGAACGGTGTTTCCTACACATACGGACCATATCTAGTCCAACTCTGCTTCTGAAACTGATCCAAGGCACTGACCCACTAACATCCAATGCTTGTCAGTAAAGATGGGAAACGTGTGAGCTTTATGAACGATGTAGTTCGTTTGAGCAGAAAAGTGACCGCCCTTACCTTAAACGAAGTCTTGCTTGTAGGAAGACTCAGAGCCTGGGATTTAACTCCATTTCTGAAGTGAAACACACAGCAGTGTTCTCATCCATTGATGACACTCTGCTTTAGAACAAGAAGCACGCTCTTGCTTTCTAGAGTCTCTAAGACAGCAGGAAACGTGATTTTGCTGAGAACAAAAGAACGGTGTTTCCTACACATACGGACATTATAGAGTCCAACTCTGCTTCTGAAACTGATACAAAGCACTGGTCCTCTAACATCCAATACTTGTCTGTTAAGGTGAGAAACGTGTGAGCTTCTGGAACGATGTAGTTCGTTTGAGCAGAAAAGTGACTGCCCTTACCTGAAACGAAGTCTTGCTTGGAGGAAGACTCAGAGCCTGGGATTTAACTCCATTTCTGAAGGGAAACACACAGCATAGTTCCCATCCATGGATCACACTCTGCTTTAGAGCGAGAAGCACGCTCCTGTTTTCTAGAGTCTCTAAAACAGCAGGAAACTTGAGTGTGCTGAGAACAAAAGAACGGTGTTTCCTACACATACGGACCATATCTAGTCCAACTCATCTACTGAAACTGATACAAAGCACTGGTCCTCTAACATCCAATGCTTGTCAGTTAAGATGGGAAACGTGTGAGCTCTGTTAACGATGTAGTTAGTTTGAGCAGAAAAGTGACTGCCCTTACCTGAAATGAAGTCTTGCGTGTAGGAAGAGAGAGAGCCTGGCATTTAACTCCATTTCTGAAGGGAATCACACAGCATAGTTCTCATCCATGGATCACACTCTGCTTTAGAGCGAGAAGCACGCTCTTGCTTTCTAGAGTCTCTAAGACAGCAGGAAATCTGAGTGTGCCCAGAATAAAAGAACGGTGTTTCCTACACATACTGACTATATGTAGTCCAAAACTTCTTCTGAAACTGATAGAATGCAGTGGTCCTCTAACATCCAATGCTTGTCAGTTAAGATGATAAACGTGTGAGCTTCGTGAAAGATGTAGTTCGTTTGAGCAGAAAAGTGACTGCCCTTACCTGAAATGAAGTCTTGCTTGTAGGGAGACTCAGAGCCTGGGATTTACCTCCTTTTCTGAAGTGAAACACACAGCATAGTTCTCATCCATGGATCACACTCTGCTTTAGAGCGAGAAGCACGCTCTTGCTTTCTAGAGTCTCTAAGACAGCAGGAAACGTGAGTGTGCTGAGAACAAAAGAACGGTGTTTCCTACACATACGGACCATATCTAGTCCAACTCTGCTTCTGAAACTGATACAAAGCACTGGTCCTCTAACAACCAATGTTTGTCAGTTAAGATGAGAAACGTGTGAGCTTTGTGAATGATGTAGTTCCTTTAAACTGAAAAGTGACTACCCTTAACTGAAACGAAGTCTTGCTTGTATGAAGACTCAGAGCCTGGGATTTAACTCCATTTCTGAAGGGAAACACACAGCATAGTTCCCATCCATGGATCACACTCTGCTTTAGAGCGAGAAGCACGCTCCTGTTTTCTAGAGTCTCTAAAACAGCAGGAAACGTGAGTGTGCTGAGAACAAAAGAACGGTGTTTCCTACACATACGGACCATATCTAGTCCAACTCATCTACTGAAACTGATACAAAGCACTGGTCCTCTAACATCCAATGTTTGTCAGTTAAGATGAGAAACGTGTGAGCTTTGTGAATGATGTAGTTCCTTTAAACTGAAAAGTGACTACCCTTACCTGAAACGAAGTCTTGCTTGTAGGAAGACTCAGAGCCTGGGATTTAACTCCATTTCTGAAGGCAAAAACACAGCATAGTTCTCATCCATGGATCACACTCTGCTTTAGAGCGAGAAGCACTCTCTTGCTTTCTAGAGTCTCTAAGACAGCAGGAAACGTGAGTGTGCTGAGAACAAAAGAACGGTGTTTCCTACACATACGGACCATATCTAGTCCAACTCATCTTCTGAAACTGATACAAAGCACTGGTCCTCTAACATCCAATGCTTGTCAGTTAAGATGGGAAACGTGTGAACTTCATGCACGATGTAGTTCGTTTGAGCAAAAAAGTGACTGCCATTACCTTAAACGAAGTCTTGCTTGTAGGAAGACTCAGAGCCTGGGATTTAACTCCATTTCTGAATTGAAACACACAGCAGTGTTCTCATCCATAGATCACACTCTGCTTTAGAATAAGAAGCACGCTCTTGCTTTTTAGAGTCTCTAAGACAGGAGGAAACGTGATTTTGCTGAGAACAAAATAACGGAGTTTCCTACACAAACGGACCATATCTAGTCCAAATCTGCTTCTGAAACTGATAGAAATCACTGACCCTCTAGCATCCAATGCTTGTCAGTTAAGATGGGAAACGTGTGAGCTTCATGAACGATGTAGTTTGTTTGAGCAGAAAAGTGACTGCCTTACCTGAATTGAAGTCTTGCTTGTAGGAAGACTCAGAGCCTGGGATATAACACCATTTCTGAAGGCAAACACACAGCATAGATCTCATCCATGGATCACAATCTGCTTTAGAGCGAGAAGTACGCTCTTGCTTTCTAGAGTCTCTAAGACAGCAGGAAACGTGAGTGTGCCCAGAACAAAAGAACGGTGTTTCCTACACATACGGACTATATGTAGTCCAAAACTTCTTCTGAAACAGATAGAATGCACTGGTCCTCTAACATCCAATGCTTGTCAGTTAAGATGCGAAACGTGTGTGCTTCATGAACGATGTAGTTCGTTTGAGCAGAAAAGAGACTGCCCTTACCTGAATTGAAGTCTTGCCTGTAGGAAGACTCAGAGCCTGGGATTTAACTCCATTTCTGAAGTGAAACACACACCAGTGTTCTCATCCATTGATGACCCTCTGCTTTAGAACAAGAAGCACGCTCTTGCTTTCTAGAGTCTCTAAGACAGCAGGAAACGTGAGTGTGCTGAGAACAAAAGAACGGTGTTTCCTACACATACAGACCATATCTAGTCCAACTCTTCTTCTGAAACTGATACAAAGCACTGGTCCTCTAACATCCAATGCTTGTCAGTTAAGATGGGAAACGTGTGAGCTTCATGAACGATGTAGTTCGTTTGAGCAAAAAAGTGACTGCCCTTACCTTAAACGATTTCTTGCTTGTACGAAGACTCAGAGCCTGGGATTTAACTCCATTTCTAAAGGGAAACACACAGCATAGTTCTCATCCATGGATCACAATCTGATTTAGAGCGAGAAGCACGCTCTTGCTTTCTAGATTCTCTAACACAGCAGGAAACGTGAGTGTGCTGAGAACAAAAGAACGGTGTTTCCTACACATACGGACCATATCTAGTCCAACTCTGCGTCTGAATCTCATACAAAGCACTGGTCCTCTAACATCCAATGCTTGTCAGTTAAGATGAGAAACGTGTGAGCTTCGTGAACGATGTAGTTCCTTTGAGCAGAAAAGTGACTGCCCTTACCTGAAATGAAGTCTTGCTTGTAGGAAGACTCAGAGCCTGGGATTTAACTCCATTTCTGAAGTGAAACACACAGCAGTGTTCTCATCCATTGATGACACTCTGCTTTAGAACAAGAAGCACGCTCTTGCTTTCTAGAGTCTCTAAGACAGCAGGAAACGTGATTTTGCTGAGAACAAAAGAACGGTGTTTCCTACACATACGGACATTATATAGTCCAACTCTGCTTCTGAAACTGATACAAAGCACTGGTCCTCTAACATCCAATACTTGTCTGTTAAGGTGAGAAACATGTGAGCTTCTGGAACGATGTAGTTCGTTTGAGCAGAAAAGTGACTGCCCTTACCTGAAACGAAGTCTTGCTTGGAGGAAGACTCAGAGACTGGGATTTAACTCCATTTCTGAAGTGAAACACACAGCGTAGTTCTCATCCATGGATCACACTCTGCTCCAGAGCAAGAAGCACACTCTTGCTTTCTAGATTTTCTAAGACAGCAGGAAATCTGAGTGTGCCCAGAACAAAAGAACGGTGTTTCCTACACATACGGACTATATGTAGTCCAAAACTTCTTCTGAAACTGATAGAATGCACTGGTCCTCTAACATCCAATGATTGTCAGTTAAGATGAGAAACGTGTGAGCTTCGTGAAAGATGTAGTTCGTTTGAGCAGAAAAGTGACTGCCCTTACCTGAAACGAAGTCTTCCTTGTAGGGAGACTCAGAGCCTGGAATTTATCTCCTTTTCTGAAGTGAAACACACAGCATAGTTTTCATCCATGGATCACACTCTGCTTTAGAACGAGAAGCACGCTCTTGCTTTCTAGAGTCTCTAAGACAGCAGGAAACGTGAGTGTGCTGAGAACAAAAGAACGGTGTTTCCTACACATACGGACCATATCTAGTCCAAATCTGCTTCTTAAACTAAAACAAAGCACTGGTCCTCTAACATCCAATGCTTGTCTGTTAAGATGAGAAACGTGTGAGCTTTGTGAATGATATAGTTCCTTTGAACTGAAAAGTGACTGCCCTTACCCGAAAAGAAGTCTTGCTTTTAGGAAGACTCAGAGCCTGGGATTTAACTCCATTTCTGAAGGCAAACACACAGCATAGTTCTCATCCATGGATCACACTCTGCTTTAGAGCGAGAAGCACGCTCTTGCTATCTAGAGTCTCTAAGACAGCAGGAAACGTGAGTGTGCTGAGAACAAATGAACGGTGTTTCCTACACATACGGACCATATCTAGTCCAACTCTGCTTCTGAAACTGATACAAAGCACTGGTCCTCTAACATCCAATGCTTGTCAGTTAAGATGGGAAACGTGTGAGCTTCATGAACGATGTAGTTCATTTGAGCAAAAATGTGACTGCCCTTACCTTAAACGAAGTCTTGCTTGTACGAAGACTCAGAGCCTGGGATTTAACTCCATTTCTGAAGGGAAACACACAGCATAGTTCTCATACATGGATCACAATCTAATTTAGAGCGAGAAGCACGCTCTTGCTTTCTAGAGTCTCTAACACAGCAGGAAACGTGAGTGTGCTGAGAACAAAAGAACGGTGTTTCCTACACATAAGGACCATATCTAGTCCAACTCTGCGTCTGAATCTCATACAAAGCACTGGTCCTCTAACATCCAATGCTTGTCAGTTAAGATGGGAAACGAGTGAGCTTCATGAACGACGTAGTTCGTTTGAGCAGAAAAGTGACTGCCCTTACCTTAAACGAAGTCTTGCTTGTAGGAAGACTCAGAGCCTGGGATTTAACTCCATTTCTGAAGTGAAGCACACAGCAGTGTTCTCATCCATTGATGACACTCTGCTTTAGAACAAGAAGCACGCTCTTGCTTTCTAGAGTCTCTAAGACAGCAGGAAACGTGAGTGTGCTGAGAACAAAAGAACGGTGTTTCCTACACATACGGACCATATCTAGTCCAACTCTGCTTCTGAAACTGATCCAAGGCACTGACCCACTAACATCCAATGCTTGTCAGTAAAGATGGGAAACGTGTGAGCTTTATGAACGATGTAGTTCGTTTGAGCAGAAAAGTGACCGCCCTTACCTTAAACGAAGTCTTGCTTGTAGGAAGACTCAGAGCCTGGGATTTAACTCCATTTCTGAAGTGAAACACACAGCAGTGTTCTCATCCATTGATGACACTCTGCTTTAGAACAAGAAGCACGCTCTTGCTTTCTAGAGTCTCTAAGACAGCAGGAAACGTGATTTTGCTGAGAACAAAAGAACGGTGTTTCCTACACATACGGACATTATAGAGTCCAACTCTGCTTCTGAAACTGATACAAAGCACTGGTCCTCTAACATCCAATACTTGTCTGTTAAGGTGAGAAACGTGTGAGCTTCTGGAACGATGTAGTTCGTTTGAGCAGAAAAGTGACTGCCCTTACCTGAAACGAAGTCTTGCTTGGAGGAAGACTCAGAGCCTGGGATTTAACTCCATTTCTGAAGGGAAACACACAGCATAGTTCCCATCCATGGATCACACTCTGCTTTAGAGCGAGAAGCACGCTCCTGTTTTCTAGAGTCTCTAAAACAGCAGGAAACTTGAGTGTGCTGAGAACAAAAGAACGGTGTTTCCTACACATACGGACCATATCTAGTCCAACTCATCTACTGAAACTGATACAAAGCACTGGTCCTCTAACATCCAATGCTTGTCAGTTAAGATGGGAAACGTGTGAGCTCTGTTAACGATGTAGTTAGTTTGAGCAGAAAAGTGACTGCCCTTACCTGAAATGAAGTCTTGCGTGTAGGAAGAGAGAGAGCCTGGCATTTAACTCCATTTCTGAAGGGAATCACACAGCATAGTTCTCATCCATGGATCACACTCTGCTTTAGAGCGAGAAGCACGCTCTTGCTTTCTAGAGTCTCTAAGACAGCAGGAAATCTGAGTGTGCCCAGAATAAAAGAACGGTGTTTCCTACACATACTGACTATATGTAGTCCAAAACTTCTTCTGAAACTGATAGAATGCAGTGGTCCTCTAACATCCAATGCTTGTCAGTTAAGATGATAAACGTGTGAGCTTCGTGAAAGATGTAGTTCGTTTGAGCAGAAAAGTGACTGCCCTTACCTGAAATGAAGTCTTGCTTGTAGGGAGACTCAGAGCCTGGGATTTACCTCCTTTTCTGAAGTGAAACACACAGCATAGTTCTCATCCATGGATCACACTCTGCTTTAGAGCGAGAAGCACGCTCTTGCTTTCTAGAGTCTCTAAGACAGCAGGAAACGTGAGTGTGCTGAGAACAAAAGAACGGTGTTTCCTACACATACGGACCATATCTAGTCCAACTCTGCTTCTGAAACTGATACAAAGCACTGGTCCTCTAACAACCAATGTTTGTCAGTTAAGATGAGAAACGTGTGAGCTTTGTGAATGATGTAGTTCCTTTAAACTGAAAAGTGACTACCCTTAACTGAAACGAAGTCTTGCTTGTATGAAGACACAGAGCCTGGGATTTAACTCCATTTCTGAAGGGAAACACACAGCATAGTATTCATCCATGGATCACACTGTGGTTAGAGCGAGAAGCACACTCTTGCTTTCTAGAGTCTCTAAGACAGCAGGAAATTTGAGTGTGCCCAGAACAATAGAACGGTGTTTCCAACACATATGGACCATATCCAGTCCAAATCTGCTTCTGAAACTGATATAAAGCATTGACCCTCTAACATCCAATGCTTGTCAGTTAAGATGAGAAACGTGTGAGCTCTGTGAACGATGTAGTTCGTTTGAGCAGAAAAGTGACTGCCCTTACCTGAAACGAAGTCTTGCTTGTAGGAAGACTCAGAGCCTGGGATTTAACTCCATTTCTGAAGGCAAACACACAGCATAGTTCTCATCCATGGATCACACTCTGCTTTAGAGCGAGAAGCACTCTCTTGCTTTCTAGAGTCTCTAAGACAGCAGGAAACGTGAGTGTGCTGAGAACAAAAGAACGGTGTTTCCTACACATACGGACCATATCTAGTCCAACTCATCTTCTGAAACTGATACAAAGCACTGGTCCTCTAACATCCAATGCTTGTCAGTTAAGATGGGAAACGTGTGAACTTCATGCACGATGTAGTTCGTTTGAGCAAAAAAGTGACTGCCATTACCTTAAACGAAGTCTTGCTTGTAGGAAGACTCAGAGCCTGGGATTTAACTCCATTTCTGAATTGAAACACACAGCAGTGTTCTCATCCATAGATCACACTCTGCTTTAGAATAAGAAGCACGCTCTTGCTTTTTAGAGTCTCTAAGACAGGAGGAAACGTGATTTTGCTGAGAACAAAATAACGGAGTTTCCTACACAACCGGACCATATCTAGTCCAAATCTGCTTCTGAAACTGATAGAAATCACTGACCCTCTAGCATCCAATGCTTGTCAGTTAAGATGGGAAACGTGTGAGCTTCATGAACGATGTAGTTTGTTTGAGCAGAAAAGTGACTGCCTTACCTGAATTGAAGTCTTGCTTGTAGGAAGACTCAGAGCCTGGGATATAACTCCATTTCTGAAGGCAAACACACAGCATAGATCTCATCCATGGATCACAATCTGCTTTAGAGCGAGAAGTACGCTCTTGCTTTCTAGAGTCTCTAAGACAGCAGGAAACGTGAGTGTGCCCAGAACAAAAGAACGGTGTTTCCTACACATACGGACTATATGTAGTCCAAAACTTCTTCTGAAACAGATAGAATGCACTGGTCCTCTAACATCCAATGTTTGTCAGTTAAGATGCGAAACGTGTGTGCTTCATGAACGATGTAGTTCGTTTGAGCAGAAAAGAGACTGCCCTTACCTGAATTGAAGTCTTGCCTGTAGGAAGACTCAGAGCCTGGGATTTAACTCCATTTCTGAAGTGAAACACACACCAGTGTTCTCATCCATTGATGACCCTCTGCTTTAGAACAAGAAGCACGCTCTTGCTTTCTAGAGTCTCTAAGACAGCAGGAAACGTGAGTGTGCTGAGAACAAAAGAACGGTGTTTCCTACACATACAGACCATATCTAGTCCAACTCTTCTTCTGAAACTGATACAAAGCACTGGTCCTCTAACATCCAATGCTTGTCAGTTAAGATGGGAAACGTGTGAGCTTCATGAACGATGTAGTTCGTTTGAGCAAAAAAGTGACTGCCCTTACCTTAAACGATTTCTTGCTTGTACGAAGACTCAGAGCCTGGGATTTAACTCCATTTCTAAAGGGAAACACACAGCATAGTTCTCATCCATGGATCACAATCTGATTTAGAGCGAGAAGCACGCTCTTGCTTTCTAGATTCTCTAACACAGCAGGAAACGTGAGTGTGCTGAGAACAAAAGAACGGTGTTTCCTACACATACGGACCATATCTAGTCCAACTCTGCGTCTGAATCTCATACAAAGCACTGGTCCTCTAAGATCCAATGCTTGTCAGTTAAGATGAGAAACGTGTGAGCTTCGTGAACGATGTAGTTCCTTTGAGCAGAAAAGTGACTGCCCTTACCTGAAATGAAGTCTTGCTTGTAGGGAGACTCAGAGCCTGGGATTTAACTCCATTTCTGAAGTGAAACACACAGCAGTGTTCTCATCCATTGATGACACTCTGCTTTAGAACAAGAAGCACGCTCTTGCTTTCTAGAGTCTCTAAGACAGCAGGAAACGTGATTTTGCTGAGAACAAAAGAACGGTGTTTCCTACACATACGGACATTATATAGTCCAACTCTGCTTCTGAAACTGATACAAAGCACTGGTCCTCTAACATCCAATACTTGTCTGTTAAGGTGAGAAACATGTGAGCTTCTGGAACGATGTAGTTCGTTTGAGCAGAAAAGTGACTGCCCTTACCTGAAACGAAGTCTTGCTTGGAGGAAGACTCAGAGACTGGGATTTAACTCCATTTCTGAAGTGAAACACACAGCGTAGTTCTCATCCATGGATCACACTCTGCTCCAGAGCAAGAAGCACACTCTTGCTTTCTAGAGTTTCTAAGACAGCAGGAAATCTGAGTGTGCCCAGAACAAAAGAACGGTGTTTCCTACACATACGGACTATATGTAGTCCAAAACTTCTTCTGAAACTGATAGAATGCACTGGTCCTCTAACATCCAATGATTGTCAGTTAAGATGAGAAACGTGTGAGCTTCGTGAAAGATGTAGTTCGTTTGAGCAGAAAAGTGACTGCCCTTACCTGAAACGAAGTCTTCCTTGTAGGGAGACTCAGAGCCTGGAATTTATCTCCTTTTCTGAAGTGAAACACACAGCATAGTTTTCATCCATGGATCACACTCTGCTTTAGAACGAGAAGCACGCTCTTGCTTTCTAGAGTCTCTAAGACAGCAGGAAACGTGAGTGTGCTGAGAACAAAAGAACGGTGTTTCCTACACATACGGACCATATCTAGTCCAAATCTGCTTCTTAAACTAAAACAAAGCACTGGTCCTCTAACATCCAATGCTTGTCTGTTAAGATGAGAAACGTGTGAGCTTTGTGAATGATATAGTTCCTTTGAACTGAAAAGTGACTGCCCTTACCCGAAAAGAAGTCTTGCTTTTAGGAAGACTCAGAGCCTGGGATTTAACTCCATTTCTGAAGGCAAACACACAGCATAGTTCTCATCCATGGATCACACTCTGCTTTAGAGCGAGAAGCACGCTCTTGCTATCTAGAGTCTCTAAGACAGCAGGAAACGTGAGTGTGCTGAGAACAAATGAACGGTGTTTCCTACACATACGGACCATATCTAGTCCAACTCTGCTTCTGAAACTGATACAAAGCACTGGTCCTCTAACATCCAATGCTTGTCAGTTAAGATGGGAAACGTGTGAGCTTCATGAACGATGTAGTTCATTTGAGCAAAAATGTGACTGCCCTTACCTTAAACGAAGTCTTGCTTGTACGAAGACTCAGAGCCTGGGATTTAACTCCATTTCTGAAGGGAAACACACAGCATAGTTCTCATACATGGATCACAATCTAATTTAGAGCGAGAAGCACGCTCTTGCTTTCTAGAGTCTCTAACACAGCAGGAAACGTGAGTGTGCTGAGAACAAAAGAACGGTGTTTCCTACACATACGGACCATATCTAGTCCAACTCTGCGTCTGAATCTCATACAAAGCACTGGTCCTCTAACATCCAATGCTTGTCAGTTAAGATGGGAAACGAGTGAGCTTCATGAACGACGTAGTTCGTTTGAGCAGAAAAGTGACTGCCCTTACCTTAAACGAAGTCTTGCTTGTAGGAAGACTCAGAGCCTGGGATTTAACTCCATTTCTGAAGTGAAGCACACAGCAGTGTTCTCATCCATTGATGACACTCTGCTTTAGAACAAGAAGCACGCTCTTGCTTTCTAGAGTCTCTAAGACAGCAGGAAACGTGAGTGTGCTGAGAACAAAAGAACGGTGTTTCCTACACATACGGACCATATCTAGTCCAACTCTGCTTCTGAAACTGATCCAAGGCACTGACCCACTAACATCCAATGCTTGTCAGTAAAGATGGGAAACGTGTGAGCTTTATGAACGATGTAGTTCGTTTGAGCAGAAAAGTGACCACCCTTACCTTAAACGAAGTCTTGCTTGTAGGAAGACTCAGAGCCTGGGATGTAACTCCATTTCTGAAGTGAAACACACAGCAGTGTTCTCATCCATTGATGACACTCTGCTTTAGAAAAAGAAGCACGCTCTTGCTTTCTAGAGTCTCTAAGACAGCAGGAAACGTGATTTTGCTGAGAACAAAAGAACGGTGTTTCCTACACATACGGACATTATATAGTCCAACTCTGCTTCTGAAACTGATACAAAGCACTGGTCCTCTAACATCCAATACTGGTCTGTTAAGGTGAGAAACGTGTGAGCTTCTGGAACGATGTAGTTCGTTTGAGCAGAAAAGTGACTGCCCTTACCTGAAACGAAGTCTTGCTTGGAGGAAGACTCAGAGCCTGGGATTTAACTCCATTTCTGAAGGGAAACACACAGCATAGTTCCCATTCATGGATCACACTCTGCTTTAGAGCGAGAAGCACGCTCCTGTTTTCTAGAGTCTCTAAAACAGCAGGAAACGTGAGTGTGCTGAGAACAAAAGAACGGTGTTTCCTACACATATGGACCATATCTAGTCCAACTCATCTTCTGAAACTGATACAAAGCACTGGTCCTCTAACATCCAATGCTTGTCAGTTAAGATGGGAAACGTGTGAGCTCTGTTAACGATGTAGTTAGTTTGAGCAGAAAAGTGACTGCCCTTACCTGAAACGAAGTCTTGCGTGTAGGAAGAGACAGAGCCTGGGATTTAACTCCATTTCTGAAGGGAAACACACAGCATAGTTCTCATCCATGGATCACACTCTGCTTTAGAGCGAGAAGCACGCTCTTGCTTTCTAGAGTCTCTAAGACAGCAGGAAATCTGAGTGTGCCCAGAATAAAAGAACGGTGTTTCCTACACATACTGACTATATGTAGTCCAAAACTTCTTCTGAAACTGATAGAATGCAGTGGTCCTCTAACATCCAATGCTTGTCAGTTAAGATGATAAACGTGTGAGCTTCGTGAAAGATGTAGTTCGTTTGAGCAGAAAAGTGACTGCCCTTACCTGAAATGAAGTCTTGCTTGTAGGGAGACTCAGAGCTTGGGATTTACCTCCTTTTCTGAAGTGAAACACACAGCATAGTTCTCATCCATGGATCACACTCTGCTTTAGAGCGAGAAGCACGCTCTTGCTTTCTAGAGTCTCTAAGACAGCAGGAAACGTGAGTGTGCTGAGAACAAAAGAACGGTGTTTCCTACACATACGGACCATATCTAGTCCAACTCATCTTCTGAAACTGATACAAAGCACTGGTCCTCTAACATCCAATGTTTGTCAGTTAAGATGAGAAACGTGTGAGCTTTGTGAATGATGTAGTTCCTTCAAACTGAAAAGTGACTACCCTTACCTGAAACGAAGTCTTGCTTGTATGAAGACACAGAGCCTGGGATTTAACTCCATTTCTGAAGGGAAACACACAGCATAGTATTCATCCATGGATCACACTGTGGTTAGAGCGAGAAGCACACTCTTGCTTTCTAGAGTCTCTAAGACAGCAGGAAATTTGAGTGTGCCCAGAACAATAGAACGGTGTTTCCAACACATATGGACCATATCCAGTCCAAATCTGCTTCTGAAACTGATATAAAGCATTGACCCTCTAACATCCAATGCTTGTCAGTTAAGATGAGAAACGTGTGAGCTCTGTGAACGATGTAGTTCGTTTGAGCAGAAAAGTGACTGTCCTTACCTGAAACGAAGTCTTGCTTTTAGGAAGACTCAGAGCCTGGGATTTAACTCCATTTCTGAAGGCAAACACACAGCATAGTTCTCATCCATGGATCACACTCTGCTTTAGAGCGAGAAGCACTCTCTTGCTTTCTAGAGTCTCTAAGACAACAGGAAACGTGAGTGTGCTGAGAACAAAAGAACGGTGTTTCCTACACATACGGACCATATCTAGTCCAACTCATCTTCTGAAACTGATACAAAGCACTGGTCCTGTAACATCCAATGCTTGTCTGTTAAGATGAGAAATGTGTGAGCTCAGAGAACGATGAAGTTCGTTTGAGCTGAAAAGTGACTGCTCTTACCTGAATTGAAGTCTTGCTTGTAGGAAGACTCAGAGCCTGGGATTTAACTCCATTTCTGAAGGCAAACACACAGCATAGTTCTCATCCATGGATCACACTCTGCTTTAAAGCGAGAAGCACGTTCTTGCTTTCTAGAGTCTCTAAGACAGCAGGAAACGTGAGTGTGCCCAGAACAAAAGAACGGTGTTTCCTACACATACGGACTATATGTAGTCCAAAACTTCTTCTGAAACAGATAGAATGCACTGGTCCTCTAACATCCAATGCTTGTCATTTAAGATGAGAAACGTGTGTGCTTCGTGAACGATGTAGTTCGTTTGAGCTGAAAAGTGACTGCCCTTACCTGAAACGAAGTCTTGCTTGGAGGAAGACTCAGAGACTGGGATTTAACTCCATTTCTGAAGTGAAACACACAGCGTAGTTCTCATCCATGGATCACACTCTGCTCTAGAGCAAGAAGCACACTCTTGCTTTCTAGAGTTTCTAAGACAGCAGGAAATCTGAGTGTGCCCAGAACAAAAGAACGGTGTTTCCTACACATACGGACTATATGTAGTCCAAAACTTCTTCTGAAACTGATAGAATGCACTGGTCCTCTAACATCCAATGCTTGTCAGTTAAGATGAGAAACGTGTGAGCTTCGTGAAAGATGTAGTTCGTTTGAGCAGAAAAGTGACTGCCCTTACCTGAAACGAAGTCTTGCTTGTAGGGAGACTCAGAGCCTGGGATTTATCTCCTTTTCTGAAGTGAAACACACAGCATAGTTTTCATCCATGGATCACACTCTGCTTTAGAAGGAGAAGCACACTCTTGCTTTCTAGAGTCTCTAAGACAGCAGGAAACGTGAGTGTGCTGAGAACAAAAGAACGGTGTTTCCTACACATACGGACCATATCTAGTCCAAATCTGCTTCTTAAACTAAAACAAAGAACTGGTCCTCTAACATCCAATGCTTGTCTGTTAAGATGAGAAACGTGTGAGCTTTGTGAATGATAATGTTCCTTTGAACTGAAAAGTGACTGCCCTTACCCGAAAAGAAGTCTTGCTTTTAGGAAGACTCAGAGCCTGGGATTTAACTCCATTTCTGAAGGCAAACACACAGCATAGTTCTCATCCATGGATCACACTCTGCTTTAGAGCGAGAAGCACGCTCTTGCTATCTAGAGTCTCTAAGACAGAAGGAAACGTGAGTGTGCTGAGAACAAAAGAACTGTGTTTCCTACACATACGGACCATATCTAGTCCAACTCTTCTTCTGAAACTGATACAAAGCACTGGTCCTCTAACATCCAATGCTTGTCAGTTAAGATGGGAAACGTGTGAGCTTCATGAACGATGTAGTTCATTTGAGCAAAAATGTGACTGCCCTTACCTTAAACGAAGTCTTGCTTGTACGAAGACTCAGAGCCTGGGATTTAACTCCATTTCTGAAGGGAAACACACAGCATAGTTCTCATCCATGGATCACACTCTGCTTTAGAGCGAGAAGCACGCTCTTGCTTTTAGAGTCTCTAATATAGCAGGAAATCTGAGTGTGCCCAGAACAAAAGAACGGTGTTTCCTACATATACGGACCATATGTAGTCCAAATCTGCTTCTGAAACTGATACAATGCACTGGTCCTCTAACATCCAATGCTTGTCAGTTAAGATGAGAATCATGTGATCTTCGTTAACGATGTAGTTCGTTTGAGCAGAAAAGTGACTGCCCTTACCTGAAATGAAGTCTTGCTTGTAGAAAGACTCAGAGCCTGGGATTTAACTCCATTTCTGAAGTGAAACACACAGCAGTGTTCTCATCCATTGATGACACTCTGCTTTAGAACAAGAAGCACGCTCTTGCTTTCTAGAGTCTATAAGACAGCCGGAAACGTGAGTGTGCTGAGAACAAAAGAACGGTGTTTCCTACACATACGGACCATATCTAGTCCAACTCTGCTTCTGAAACTGATACAAAGCACTGGTCCTGTAACATCCAATACTTGTCTGTTAAGATGAGAAATGTGTGAGCTCAGAGAACGATGAAGTTCGTTTGAGCTGAAAAGTGACTGCCCTTACCTGAATTGAAGTCTTGCTTGTAGGAAGACTCAGAGCCTGGGATTTAACTCCATTTCTGAAGGCAAACACACAGCATAGTTCTCATCCATGGATCACAGTCTGCTTTAAAGCGAGAAGCACGTTCTTGCTTTCTAGAGTCTCTAAGACAGCAGGAAACGTGAGTGTGCCCAGAACAAAAGAACGGTGTTTCCTACACATACGGACTATATGTAGTCCAAAACTTCTTCTGAAACTGATAGAATGCACTGGTCCTCTAACATCCAATGCTTGTCAGTTAAGATGAGAAACGTGTGAGCTTCGTGAAAGATGTAGTTCGTTTGAGCAGAAAAGTGACTGCCCTTACCTGAAACGAAGTCTTGCTTGTAGGGAGACTCAGAGCCTGGGATTTATCTCCTTTTCTGAAGTGAAACACACAGCATAGTTTTCATCCATGGATCACACTCTGCTTTAGAAGGAGAAGCACACTCTTGCTTTCTAGAGTCTCTAAGACAGCAGGAAACGTGAGTGTGCTGAGAACAAAAGAACGGTGTTTCCTACACATACGGACCATATCTAGTCCAAATCTGCTTCTTAAACTAAAACAAAGAACTGGTCCTCTAACATCCAATGCTTGTCTGTTAAGATGAGAAACGTGTGAGCTTTGTGAATGATAATGTTCCTTTGAACTGAAAAGTGACTGCCCTTACCCGAAAAGAAGTCTTGCTTTTAGGAAGACTCAGAGCCTGGGATTTAACTCCATTTCTGAAGGCAAACACACAGCATAGTTCTCATCCATGGATCACACTCTGCTTTAGAGCGAGAAGCACGCTCTTGCTATCTAGAGTCTCTAAGACAGAAGGAAACGTGAGTGTGCTGAGAACAAAAGAACTGTGTTTCCTACACATACGGACCATATCTAGTCCAACTCTTCTTCTGAAACTGATACAAAGCACTGGTCCTCTAACATCCAATGCTTGTCAGTTAAGATGGGAAACGTGTGAGCTTCATGAACGATGTAGTTCATTTGAGCAAAAATGTGACTGCCCTTACCTTAAACGAAGTCTTGCTTGTACGAAGACTCAGAGCCTGGGATTTAACTCCATTTCTGAAGGGAAACACACAGCATAGTTCTCATCCATGGATCACACTCTGCTTTAGAGCGAGAAGCACGCTCTTGCTTTTAGAGTCTCTAATATAGCAGGAAATCTGAGTGTGCCCAGAACAAAAGAACGGTGTTTCCTACATATACGGACCATATGTAGTCCAAATCTGCTTCTGAAACTGATACAATGCACTGGTCCTCTAACATCCAATGCTTGTCAGTTAAGATGAGAATCATGTGATCTTCGTTAACGATGTAGTTCGTTTGAGCAGAAAAGTGACTGCCCTTACCTGAAATGAAGTCTTGCTTGTAGAAAGACTCAGAGCCTGGGATTTAACTCCATTTCTGAAGTGAAACACACAGCAGTGTTCTCATCCATTGATGACACTCTGCTTTAGAACAAGAAGCACGCTCTTGCTTTCTAGAGTCTATAAGACAGCCGGAAACGTGAGTGTGCTGAGAACAAAAGAACGGTGTTTCCTACACATACGGACCATATCTAGTCCAACTCTGCTTCTGAAACTGATACAAAGCACTGGTCCTGTAACATCCAATACTTGTCTGTTAAGATGAGAAATGTGTGAGCTCAGAGAACGATGAAGTTCGTTTGAGCTGAAAAGTGACTGCCCTTACCTGAATTGAAGTCTTGCTTGTAGGAAGACTCAGAGCCTGGGATTTAACTCCATTTCTGAAGGCAAACACACAGCATAGTTCTCATCCATGGATCACAGTCTGCTTTAAAGCGAGAAGCACGTTCTTGCTTTCTAGAGTCTCTAAGACAGCAGGAAACGTGAGTGTGCCCAGAACAAAAGAACGGTGTTTCCTACACATACGGACTATATGTAGTCCAAAACTTCTTCTGAAACAGATAGAATGCACTGGTCCTCTAACATCCAATGCTTGTCAGTTAAGATGAGAAACGTGTGTGCTTCGTGAACGATGTAGTTCGTTTGAGCTGAAAAGTGACTGCCCTTACCTGAAACGAAGTCTTGCTTGTAGGAAGACTCAGAGCCTGGGATTTAACTCCATTTCTGAAGGCAAACACACAGCATAGTTCTCATCCATGGATCACACTCTGCTTTAGAACGAGAAGCACGCTCTTGCTTTCTAGAGTCTCTAAGACAGCAGGAAACGTGAGTGTGCTGAGAACAAATGAACGGTGTTTCCTACACATACGGACCATATCTAGTCCAACTCTGCTTCTGAAACTGATACAAAGCACTGACCCACTAAAATCCAATGCTTGTCATTAAGATGGGAAACGTGTGAGCTTTATGAACGATGTAGATCGTTTGAGCAGAAAAGTGACTGCCCTTACTTTAAACGAAGTTTTGCTTGTAGGAAGACTCAGAGCCTGGGATTTAACTCCATTTCTGAAGTGAAACACATAGCAGTGTTTTCATCCATTGATGACACTCTGCTTTAGAACAAGAAGCACGCTCTTGCTTTCTAGAGTCTCTAAGACAGCAGGAAATGTGATTTTACTGAGAACAAAAGAACGGTGTTTCCTACACATACGGACATTATATAGTCCAACTCTGCTTCTGAAACTGATACAAAGCACTGGTCCTCTAACCTCCAATACTTGTCTGTTAAGGTGAGAAACGTGTGAGATTCTGGAACGATGTAGTTCGTTTGAGCAGAAAAGTGACTGCCCTTACCTGAAACGAAGTCTTGCTTGGAGGAAGACTCAGAGCCTGGGATTTAACTCCATTTCTGAAGTGAAACACACAGCGTAGTTCTCATCCATGGATCACACTCTGCTCTAGAGCACGAAGCACACTCTTGCTTTCTAGATTTTCTTAGACAGCAGGAAATCTGAGTGTGCCCAGAACAAAAGAACGGTGTTTCCTACACATACGGACTATATGTAGTCCAAAACTTCTTCTGAAACTGATAGAATGCACTGGTCCTCTAACACCCAATGCTTGTCAGTTAAGATGAGAAACGTGTGAGCTTCGTGAAAGATGTAGTTCGTTTGAGCAGAAAAGTGACTGCCCTTACCTGAAACGAAGTCTTGCTTGTAGGGAGACTCAGAGCCTGGGATTTATCTCCTTTTCTGAAGTGAAACACACAGCATAGTTTTCATCCATGGATCACACTCTGCTTTAGAACAAGAAGCACGCTCTTGCTTTCTAGAGTCTCTAAGACAGCAGGAAACGTGAGTGTGCTGAGAAAAAAAGATGGGTGTTTCCTACACATACGGACCATATCTAGTCCAAATCTGCTTCTTAAACTAAAACAAAGCACTGGTCCTCTAACATCCAATGCTTGTCTGTTAAGATGAGAAACGTGTGAGCTTTGTGAATGATATAGTTCCATTGAACTGAAAAGTGACTGCCCTTACCCGAAAAGAAGTCTTGCTTTTAGGAAGACTCAGAGCCTGGGATTTAACTCCATTTCTGAAGGCAAACACACAGCATAGTTCTCATCCATGGATCACACTCTGCTTTAGAGCGAGAAGCACGCTCTTGCTATCTAGAGTCTCTAAGACAGCAGGAAACGTGAGTGTGCTGAGAACAAAAGAACGGTGTTTCCTACACATATGGACCATATCTAGTCCAACTCTTCTTCTGAAACTGATACAAAGCACTGGTCCTCTAACATCCAATGCTTGTCAGTTAAGATGGGAAACGTGTGAGCTTCATGAACGATGTAGTTCGTTTGAGCAGAAAAGTGACTGCCCTTACCTGAAACGAAGTCTTGCTTGGAGGAAGACTCAGAGCCTGGGATTTAACTCCATTTCTGAAGGGAAACACACAGCATAGTTCCCATTCATGGATCACACTCTGCTTTAGAGCGAGAAGCACGCTCCTGTTTTCTAGAGTCTCTAAAACAGCAGGAAACGTGAGTGTGCTGACAACAAAAGAACGGTGTTTCCTACACATACGGACCATATCTAGTCCAACTCATCTTCTGAAACTGATACAAAGCACTGGTCCTCTAACATCCAATGCTTGTCAGTTAAGATGGGAAACGTGTGAGCTCTGTTAACGATGTAGTTAGTTTGAGCAGAAAAGTGACTGCCCTTACCTGAAACGAAGTCTTGCGTGTAGGAAGAGACAGAGCCTGGGATTTAACTCCATTTCTGAAGGGAAACACACAGCATAGTTCTCATCCATGGATCACACTCTGCTTTAGAGCGAGAAGCACGCTCTTGCTTTCTAGAGTCTCTAAGACAGCAGGAAATCTGAGTGTGCCCAGAATAAAAGAACGGTGTTTCCTACACATACTGACTATATGTAGTCCAAAACTTCTTCTGAAACTGATAGAATGCAGTGGTCCTCTAACATCCAATGCTTGTCAGTTAAGATGATAAACGTGTGAGCTTCGTGAAAGATGTAGTTCGTTTGAGCAGAAAAGTGACTGCCCTTACCTGAAATGAAGTCTTGCTTGTAGGGAGACTCAGAGCTTGGGATTTACCTCCTTTTCTGAAGTGAAACACACAGCATAGTTCTCATCCATGGATCACACTCTGCTTTAGAGCGAGAAGCACGCTCTTGCTTTCTAGAGTCTCTAAGACAGCAGGAAACGTGAGTGTGCTGAGAACAAAAGAACGGTGTTTCCTACACATACGGACCATATCTAGTCCAACTCTGCTTCTGAAACTGATACAAAGCACTGGTCCTCTAACATCCAATGTTTGTCAGTTAAGATGAGAAACGTGTGAGCTTTGTGAATGATGTAGTTCCTACAAACTGAAAAGTGACTACCCTTACCTGAAACGAAGTCTTGCTTGTATGAAGACACAGAGCTTGGGATTTAACTCTATTTCTGAAGGGAAACACACAGCATAGTATTCATCCATGGATCACACTGTGGTTAGAGCGAGAAGCACACTCTTGCTTTCTAGAGTCTCTAAGACAGCAGGAAATTTGAGTGTGCCCAGAACAATAGAACGGTGTTTCCAACACATATGGACCATATCCAGTCCAAATCTGCTTCTGAAACTGATATAAAGCATTGACCCTCTAACATCCAATGCTTGTCAGTTAAGATGAGAAACGTGTGAGCTCTGTGAACGATGTAGTTCGTTTGAGCAGAAAAGTGACTGTCCTTACCTGAAACGAAGTCTTGCTTTTAGGAAGACTCAGAGCCTGGGATTTAACTCCATTTCTGAAGGCAAACACACAGCATAGTTCTCATCCATGGATCACACTCTGCTTTAGAGCGAGAAGCACTCTCTTGCTTTCTAGAGTCTCTAAGACAACAGGAAACGTGAGTGTGCTGAGAACAAAAGAACGGTGTTTCCTACACATACGGACTATATGTAGTCCAAAACTTCTTCTGAAACTGATAGAATGCACTGGTCCTCTAACATCCAATGCTTGTCAGTTAAGATGAGAAACGTGTGAGCTTCGTGAAAGATGTAGTTCGTTTGAGCAGAAAAGTGACTGCCCTTACCTGAAACGAAGTCTTGCTTGTAGGGAGACTCAGAGCCTGGGATTTATCTCCTTTTCTGAAGTGAAACACACAGCATAGTTTTCATCCATGGATCACACTCTGCTTTAGAAGGAGAAGCACACTCTTGCTTTCTAGAGTCTCTAAGACAGCAGGAAACGTGAGTGTGCTGAGAACAAAAGAACGGTGTTTCCTACACATACGGACCATATCTAGTCCAAATCTGCTTCTTAAACTAAAACAAAGCACTGGTCCTCTAACATCCAATGCTTGTCTGTTAAGATGAGAAACGTGTGAGCTTTGTGAATGATATAGTTCCTTTGAACTGAAAAGTGACTGCCCTTACCCGAAAAGAAGTCTTGCTTTTAGGAAGACTCAGAGCCTGGGATTTAACTCCATTTCTGAAGGCAAACACACAGCATAGTTCTCATCCATGGATCACACTCTGCTTTAGAGCGAGAAGCACGCTCTTGCTATCTAGAGTCTCTAAGACAGAAGGAAACGTGAGTGTGCTGAGAACAAAAGAACTGTGTTTCCTACACATACGGACCATATCTAGTCCAACTCTTCTTCTGAAACTGAACAAAGCACTGGTCCTCTAACATCCAATGCTTGTCAGTTAAGATGGGAAACGTGTGAGCTTCATGAACGATGTAGTTCATTTGAACAAAAATGTGACTGCCCTTACCTTAAACGAAGTCTTGCTTGTACGAAGACTCAGAGCCTGGGATTTAACTCCATTTCTGAAGGGAAACACACAGCATAGTTCTCATCCATGGATCACACTCTGCTTTAGAGCGAGAAGCACGCTCTTGCTTTTAGAGTCTCTAATATAGCAGGAAATCTGAGTGTGCCCAGAACAAAAGAACGGTGTTTCCTACATATACGGACCATATGTAGTCCAAATCTGCTTCTGAAACTGATACAATGCACTGGTCCTCTAACATCCAATGCTTGTCAGTTAAGATGAGAATCATGTGATCTTCGTTAACGATGTAGTTCGTTTGAGCAGAAAAGTGACTGCCCTTACCTGAAATGAAGTCTTGCTTGTAGAAAGACTCAGAGCCTGGGATTTAACTCCATTTCTGAAGTGAAACACACAGCAGTGTTCTCATCCATTGATGACACTCTGCTTTAGAACAAGAAGCACGCTCTTGCTTTCTAGAGTCTATAAGACAGCCAGAAACGTGAGTGTGCTGAGAACAAAAGAACAGTGTTTCCTACACATACGGACCATATCTAGTCCAACTCTGCTTCTGAAACTGATACAAAGCACTGGTCCTGTAACATCCAATACTTGTCTGTTAAGATGAGAAATGTGTGAGCTCAGAGAACGATGAAGTTCGTTTGAGCTGAAAAGTGACTGCCCTTACCTGAATTGAAGTCTTGCTTGTAGGAAGACTCAGAGCCTGGGATTTAACTCCATTTCTGAAGGCAAACACACAGCATAGTTCTCATCCATGGATCACAGTCTGCTTTAAAGCGAGAAGCACGTTCTTGCTTTCTAGAGTCTCTAAGACAGCAGGAAACGTGAGTGTGCCCAGAACAAAAGAACGGTGTTTCCTACACATACGGACTATATGTAGTCCAAAACTTCTTCTGAAACAGATAGAATGCACTGGTCCTCTAACATCCAATGCTTGTCAGTTAAGATGAGAAACGTGTGTGCTTCGTGAACGATGTAGTTCGTTTGAGCTGAAAAGTGACTGCCCTTACCTGAAACGAAGTCTTGCTTGTAGGAAGACTCAGAGCCTGGGATTTAACTCCATTTCTGAAGGCAAACACACAGCATAGTTCTCATCCATGGATCACACTCTGCTTTAGAACGAGAAGCACGCTCTTGCTTTCTAGAGTCTCTAAGACAGCAGGAAACGTGAGTGTGCTGAGAACAAAAGAACGGTGTTTCCTACACATACGAACCATATCTAGTCCAACTCTGCTTCTGAAACTGATACAAAGCACTGGTCCTCTAACCTCCAATACTTGTCTGTTAAGGTGAGAAACGTGTGAGATTCTGGAACGATGTAGTTCGTTTGAGCAGAAAAGTGACTGCCCTTACCTGAAACGAAGTCTTGCTTGGAGGAAGACTCAGAGCCTGGGATTTAACTCCATTTCTGAAGTGAAACACACAGCGTAGTTCTCATCCATGGATCACACTCTGCTCTAGAGCACGAAGCACACTCTTGCTTTCTAGATTTTCTTAGACAGCAGGAAATCTGAGTGTGCCCAGAACAAAAGAACGGTGTTTCCTACACATACGGCCTATATGTAGTCCAAAACTTCTTCTGAAACTGATAGAATGCACTGGTCTTCTAACATCCAATGCTTGTCAGTTAAGATGAGAAACGTGTGAGCTTCGTGAAAGATGTAGTTCGTTTGAGCAGAAAAGTGACTGCCCTTACCTGAAACGAAGTCTTGCTTGTAGGGAGACTCAGAGCCTGGGATTTATCTCCTTTTCTGAAGTGAAACACACAGCATAGTTTTCATCCATGGATCACACTCTGATTTAGAACGAGAAGCACGCTCTTGCTTTCTAGAGTCTCTAAGACAGCAGGAAACGTGAGTGTGCTGAGAACAAAAGAACAGTGTTTCCTACACATATGGACCATATCTAGTCCAAATCTGCTTCTTAAACTGAAACAAAGCACTGGTCGTCTAACATCCAATGCTTGTCTGTTAAGATGAGAAACGTGTGAGCTTTGTGAATGATATAGTTCCTTTGAACTGAAACGTGACTGCCCTTACCCGAAAAGAAGTATTGCTTGTAGGAAGACACAGAGCCTGGGATTTAAGTCCATTTCTGAAGGGAAACACACAGCATAGTTCTCATCCATGGATCACACTCTGCTTTAGAGCGAGAAATATGCTCTTGCTTTCTAAAGTCTCTAAGACAGCAGGAAATCTGAGTGTGCCCAGAACAAAAGAACGGTGTTTCCTACACATACAGACTATATGTAGTCCAAAACTTCTTCTGAAACTGATACAATGCACTGGTCCTCTAACATCCAATGCTAGTCAGTTAAGATGATAATCGTGTGATCTTCGTTAACGATGTAGTTCGTTTGAGCAGAAAAGTGACTGCCCTTACCTGAAATGAATTCTTGCTTGTAGGAAGACTCAGAGCCTGGGATTTAACTCCATTTCTGAAGTGAAACACACAGCAGTGTTCTCATCCATTGATGACCCTCTGCTTTAGAACAAGATGCACGCTCTTGCTTTCTAGAGTCTCTAGGACAGCAGGAAACGTGAGTGTGCTGAGAACAAAAGAACGGTGTTTCTTACACATACGGACCATATCTAGTCCAACTTTGCTTCTTAAACTGATACAAAGCACTGGTCCTCTAACATCCAATGATTGTCTGTTAAGATGAGAACTGTGTGAGCTCAGTGAACGATGTAGTTCGTTTGAGCTGAAAAGTGACTGCCCTTACCTGAAACGAAGTCTTGCATGTAGGAAGACACAGAGCCTGGGATTTAACTCCATTTCTTAAGAGAAACACACAGCATAGTTCTCATCCATGGATCACACTCTGCTTTAGAGCGAGAAGCACGCTCTTGCTATCTAGAGTCTCTAAGACAGCAGGAAACGTGAGTGTGCTGAGAACAAAAGAACGGTGTTTCCTACACATACGGACCATATCTAGTCCAACTCTTCTTCTGAAACTGATACAAAGCACTGGTCCTCTAACATCCAATGCTTGTCAGTTAAGATGGGAAACGTGTGAGCTTCATGAACAATGTAGTTCGTTTGAGCAAAAAAGTGACTGCCCTTGCCTTAAAAGAAGTCTTGCTTGTACGAAGACTCAGAGCCTGGAATTTAACTCCATTTCTGAAGGCAAACACACAGCATAGTTCTCATCCATGGATCACACTCTGCTTTAGAACGAGAAGCACGCTCTTGCTTTCTAGAGTCTCTAAGACAGCAGGAAACGTGAGTGTGCTGAGAACAAAAGAACGGTGTTTCCTACACATACGGACCATATCTAGTCCAACTCTGCTTCTCAAACTGATACAAAGCACTGGTCCTCTAACCTCCAATACTTGTCTGTTAAGGTGAGAAACGTGTGAGATTCTGGAACGATGTAGTTCGTTTGAGCAGAAAAGTGACTGCCCTTACCTGAAACGAAGTCTTGCTTGGAGGAAGACTCAGAGCCTGGGATTTAACTCCATTTCTGAAGTGAAACACACAGCGTAGTTCTCATCCATGGATCACACTCTGCTCTAGAGCACGAAGCACACTCTTGCTTTCTAGATTTTCTTAGACAGCAGGAAATCTGAGTGTGCCCAGAACAAAAGAACGGTGTTTCCTACACATACGGACTATATGTAGTCCAAAACTTCTTCTGAAACTGATAGAATGCACTGGTCCTCTAACACCCAATGCTTGTCAGTT
The DNA here is from genome assembly GCA_949786385.1 of Onychomys leucogaster. Taxonomy (NCBI): domain Eukaryota; kingdom Metazoa; phylum Chordata; class Mammalia; order Rodentia; family Cricetidae; genus Onychomys; species Onychomys leucogaster. Next base: position 910,669 of record CATKUP010000128.1, on the reverse strand, counting down.
AAGATGAGAAACGTGTGAGCTTCGTGAAAGATGTAGTTCGTTTGAGCAGAAAAGTGACTGCCCTTACCTGAAACGAAGTCTTGCTTGTAGGGAGACTCAGAGCCTGGGATTTATCTCCTTTTCTGAAGGGAAACACACAGCATAGTTTTCATCCATGGATCACACTCTGCTTTAGAACAAGAAGCACGCTCTTGCTTTCTAGAGTCTCTAAGACAGCAGGAAACGTGAGTGTGCTGAGAAAAAAAGATCGGTGTTTCCTACACATACGGACCATATCTAGTCCAAATCTGCTTCTTAAACTAATACAAAGCACTGTTCCTCTAACATCCAATGCTTGTCTGTTAAGGTGAGAAACGTGTGAGCTTCGTGAACGATGTAGTTCGTTTGAGCAGAAAAGTGACTGCCATTACCTCAAAAGAAATCTTGCTTGTAGGAAGACTCAGAGCCTGGGATTTAACTCCATTTCTGAAGTGAAATACACAGCGTAGTTCTCATCCATGGATCACACTCTGCTCTAGAGCAAGAAGCACACTCTTGCTTTCTAGATTCTCTAAGACAGCAGGAAATCTGAGTGTGCCCAGAACAAAAGAACGGTGTTTCCTACACATACGGCCTATATGTAGTCCAAAACTTCTTCTGAAACTGATAGAATGCACTGGTCTTCTAACATCCAATGCTTGTCAGTTAAGATGAGAAACGTGTGAGCTTCGTGAAAGATGTAGTTCGTTTGAGCAGAAAAGTGACTGCCCTTACCTGAAACGAAGTCTTGCTTGTAGGGAGACTCAGAGCCTGGGATTTATCTCCTTTTCTGAAGTGAAACACACAGCATAGTTTTCATCCATGGATCACACTCTGATTTAGAACGAGAAGCACGCTCTTGCTTTCTAGAGTCTCTAAGACAGCAGGAAACGTGAGTGTGCTGAGAACAAAAGAACAGTGTTTCCTACACATATGGACCATATCTAGTCCAAATCTGCTTCTTAAACTGAAACAAAGCACTGGTCGTCTAACATCCAATGCTTGTCTGTTAAGATGAGAAACGTGTGAGCTTTGTGAATGATATAGTTCCTTTGAACTGAAACGTGACTGCCCTTACCCGAAAAGAAGTATTGCTTGTAGGAAGACACAGAGCCTGGGATTTAAGTCCATTTCTGAAGGGAAACACACAGCATAGTTCTCATCCATGGATCACACTCTGCTTTAGAGCGAGAAATATGCTCTTGCTTTCTAAAGTCTCTAAGACAGCAGGAAATCTGAGTGTGCCCAGAACAAAAGAACGGTGTTTCCTACACATACGGACCATATCTAGTCCAACTCATCTTCTGAAACTGATACAAAGCACTGGTCCGCTAACATCCAATGCTTGTCAGTTAAGATGGGAAACGTGTGAGCTCTGTGAACGATGTAGTTCGTTTGAGCAGAAAAGTGACTGCCCTTACCTGAAACGATGTCTTGCTTGTAGGAAGACTCAGAGCCTGGGATTTAACTCCATTTCTGAAGGCAAACACACAGCATAATTCTCATCCATGGATCACACTCTGCTTTAGAGCGAGAAGCACGCTCTTGCTATCTAGAGTCTCTAAGACAGCAGGAAACGTGAGTGTGCTGAGAACAAAAGAACGGTGTTTCCTACACATACGGACCATATCTAGTCCAACTCTTCTTCTGAAAGTGATACAAAGCACTGGTCCTCTAACATCCAATGCTTGTCAGTTAAGATGGGAAACGTGTGAGCTTCATGAACAATGTAGTTCGTTTGAGCAAAAAAGTGACTGCCCTTACCTTAAAAGAAGTCTTGCTTGTACGAACACTCAGAGCCTGGAATTTAACTCCATTTCTGAAGGGAAACACACAGCATAGTTCTCATCCATGGATCACAATCTGATTTAGAGCGAGAAGCACGCTCTTGCTTTCTAGAGTCTCTAACACAGCAGGAAACGTGAGTGTGCTGAGAACAAAAGAACGGTGTTTCCTACACATACGGGCCATATCTAGTCCAACTCTGCGTCTGAATCTCATACAAAGCACTGGTCCTCTAACAGCCAATGCTTGACAGTTAAGATGGGAAACGAGTGAGCTTCATGAACGACGTAGTTCCTTTGAGCAGAAAAGTGACTGCCCTTACCTTAAACGAAGTCTTGCTTGTAGGAAGACTCAGAGCCTGGGATTTAACTCCATTTCTGAAGTGAAACACACAGCAGTGTTCTCATCCATTAATGACACTCTGCTTTAGAACAAGAAGCATGCTCTTGCTTTCTAGAGTCTCTAAGACAGCAGGAAACGTGAGTGTGCTGAGAACAAAAGAACGGTGTTTCCTACACATAAGGACCATATCTAGTCCAACTCTGCTTCTGAAACTGATACAAAGCACTGACCCACTAACATCCAATGCTTGTCAGTTAAGATGGGAAACGTGTGAGCTTTATGAACGATGTAGTTCGTTTGAGCAGAAAAGTGACTGCCATTACCTGAAATGAAGTCTTGCTTGTAGAAAGACTCAGAGCCTGGGATTTAACTCCATTTCTGAAGTGAAACACACAGCAGTGTTCTCATCCATTGATGACACTCTGCTTTAGAACAAGAAGCATGCTCTTGCTTTCTAGAGTCTCTAAGACAGCAGGAAACATGAGTGTGCTGAGAACAAAAGAACGGTGTTTCCTACACGTACGGACCATATCTAGTCCAACTCTGCTTCTGAAACTGATACAAAGCACTGTTCCTCTAACATCCAATGCTTGTCTGTTAAGGTGAGAAACGTGTGAGCTTCGTGAACGATGTAGTTCGTTTGAGCAGAAAAGTGACTGCCCTTACCTCAAAAGAAATATTGCTTGTAGGAAGACTCAGAGCCTGGGATTTAACTCCATTTCTGAAGTGAAATACACAGCGTAGTTCTCATCCATGGATCACACTCTGCTCTAGAGCAAGAATCACACTCTTGCTTTCTAGATTCTCTAAGACAGCAGGAAATCTGAGTGTGCACAGAACAAAAGAACGGTGTTTCCTACACATACGGCCTATATGTAATCCAAAACTTCTTCTGAAACTGATAGAATGCACTGGTCTTCTAACATCCAATGCTTGTCAGTTAAGATGAGAAACGTGTGAGCTTCGTGAAAGATGTAGTTCGTTTGAGCAGAAAAGTGACTGCCCTTACCTGAAACGAAGTCTTGCTTGTAGGGAGACTCAGAGCCTGGGATTTATCTCCTTTTCTGAAGTGAAACACACAGCATAGTTTTCATCCATGGATCACACTCTGATTTGGAACGAGAAGCACGCTCTTGCTTTCTAGAGTCTCTAAGACAGCAGGAAACGTGAGTGTGCTGAGAACAAAAGAACAGTGTTTCCTACACATATGGACCATATCTAGTCCAAATCTGCTTCTTAAACTGAAACAAAGCACTGGTCGTCTAACATCCAATGCTTGTCTGTTAAGATGAGAAACGTGTGAGCTTTGTGAATGATATAGTTCCTTTGAACTGAAAAGTGACTGCCCTTACCCGAAAAGAAGTATTGCTTGTAGGAAGACACAGAGCCTGGGATTTAAGTCCATTTCTGAAGGGAAACACACAGCATAGTTCTCATCCATGTATCACACTCTGCTTTAGAGCGAGAAATATGCTCTTGCTTTCTAAAGTCTCTAAGACAGCAGGAAATCTGAGTGTGCCCAGAACAAAAGAACGGTGTTTCCTACACATACGGACTATATGTAGTCCAAAACTTCTTCTGAAACTGATACAATGCACTGGTCCTCTAACATCCAATGCTAGTCAGTTAAGATGATAATCGTGTGATCTTCGTTAACGATGTAGTTCGTTTGAGCAGAAAAGTGACTGCCCTTACCTGAAATGAATTCTTGCTTGTAGGAAGACTCAGAGCCTGGGATTTAACTCCATTTCTGAAGTGAAACACACAGCAGTGTTCTCATCCATTAATGACCCTCTGCTTTAGAACAAGATGCACGCTCTTGCTTTCTAGAGTCTCTAAGACAGCAGGAAACGTGAGTGTGCTGAGAACAAAAGAACGGTGTTTCTTACACATACGGACCATATCTAGTCCAACTTTGCTTCTTAAACTGATACAAAGCACTGGTCCTCTAACATCCAATGATTGTCTGTTAAGATGAGAACTGTGTGAGCTCAGTGAACGATGTAGTTCGTTTGAGCTGAAAAGTGACTGCCCTTACCTGAAACGAAGTCTTGCATGTAGGAAGACACAGAGCCTGGGATTTAACTCCATTTCTTAAGAGAAACACACAGCATAGTTCTCATCCATGGACCACACTCTGCTTTAGAGTGAGAAGCACGCTCTTGCTTTCTAGTGTCTCTAAAACAGCAGGAAACGTGAGTGTGCTGAGAACAAAAGAACGGTGTTTCCTACACATACGGACCATATCTAGTCCAACTCATCTTCTGAAACTGATACAAAGCACTGGTCCGCTAACATCCAATGCTTGTCAGTTAAGATGGGAAACGTGTGAGCTCTGTGAACGATGTAGTTCGTTTGAGCAGAAAAGTGACTGCCCTTACCTGAAACGATGTCTTGCTTGTAGGAAGACTCAGAGCCTGGGATTTAACTCCATTTCTGAAGGCAAACACACAGCATAATTCTCATCCATGGATCACACTCTGCTTTAGAGCGAGAAGCACGCTCTTGCTATCTAGAGTCTCTAAGACAGCAGGAAACGTGAGTGTGCTGAGAACAAAAGAACGGTGTTTCCTACACATACGGACCATATCTAGTCCAACTCTTCTTCTGAAACTGATACAAAGCACTGGTCCTCTAACATCCAATGCTTGTCAGTTAAGATGGGAAACGTGTGAGCTTCATGAACGACGTAGTTCCTTTGAGCAGAAAAGTGACTGCCCTTACCTTAAACGAAGTCTTGCTTGTAGGAAGACTCAGAGCCTGGGATTTAACTCCATTTCTGAAGTGAAACACACAGCAGTGTTCTCATCCATTGATGACACTCTGCTTTAGAACAAGAAGCACGCTCTTGCTTTCTAGAGTCTCTAAGACAGCAGGAAACGTGAGTGTGCTGAAAACAAAAGAACGGTGTTTCCTACACATAAGGACCATATCTAGTCCAACTCTGCTTCTGAAACTGATACAAAGCACTGACCCACTAACATCCAATGCTTGTCTGTTAAGGTGAGAAACCTGTGAGCTTCGTGAATGATGTAGTTCATTTGAGCTGAAAAGTGACTGCCCTTACCTGAAACGATCTTGCTTGTAGTAATACACAGAGCCTGGGATTTAACTCCATTTCTGACGGGAAACACACAGCATAGTATTCATCCATGGATCACACTCTGGTTAGAGCGAGAGGCACACTCTTGCTTTCTAGAGTCTCTAAGACAGCAGGAAACGTGAGTGTGCTGAGAACAAAAGAACGGTGTTTCCTACACATACGGACCATATCTAGTCCAACTCTTCTTCTGAAACTGATACAAAGCACTGGTCCTCTAACATCCAATGCTTGTCAGTTAAGATGGGAAACGTGTGAGCTTCATGAACAATGTAGTTCGTTTGAGCAAAAAAGTGACTGCCCTTGCCTTAAAAGAAGTCTTGCTTGTACGAAGACTCAGAGCCTGGAATTTAACTCCATTTCTGAAGGCAAACACACAGCATAGTTCTCATCCATGGATCACACTCTGCTTTAGAACGAGAAGCACGCTCTTGCTTTCTAGAGTCTCTAAGACAGCAGGAAACGTGAGTGTGCTGAGAACAAAAGAACGGTGTTTCCTACACATACGGACCATATCTAGTCCAACTCTGCTTCTCAAACTGATACAAAGCACTGGTCCTCTAACCTCCAATACTTGTCTGTTAAGGTGAGAAACGTGTGAGATTCTGGAACGATGTAGTTCGTTTGAGCAGAAAAGTGACTGCCCTTACCTGAAACGAAGTCTTGCTTGGAGGAAGACTCAGAGCCTGGGATTTAACTCCATTTCTGAAGTGAAACACACAGCGTAGTTCTCATCCATGGATCACACTCTGCTCTAGAGCACGAAGCACACTCTTGCTTTCTAGATTTTCTTAGACAGCAGGAAATCTGAGTGTGCCCAGAACAAAAGAACGGTGTTTCCTACACATACGGACTATATGTAGTCCAAAACTTCTTCTGAAACTGATAGAATGCACTGGTCCTCTAACACCCAATGCTTGTCAGTTAAGATGAGAAACGTGTGAGCTTCGTGAAAGATGTAGTTCGTTTGAGCAGAAAAGTGACTGCCCTTACCTGAAACGAAGTCTTGCTTGTAGGGAGACTCAGAGCCTGGGATTTATCTCCTTTTCTGAAGGGAAACACACAGCATAGTTTTCATCCATGGATCACACTCTGCTTTAGAACAAGAAGCACGCTCTTGCTTTCTAGAGTCTCTAAGACAGCAGGAAACGTGAGTGTGCTGAGAAAAAAAGATCGGTGTTTCCTACACATACGGACCATATCTAGTCCAAATCTGCTTCTTAAACTAATACAAAGCACTGTTCCTCTAACATCCAATGCTTGTCTGTTAAGGTGAGAAACGTGTGAGCTTCGTGAACGATGTAGTTCGTTTGAGCAGAAAAGTGACTGCCATTACCTCAAAAGAAATCTTGCTTGTAGGAAGACTCAGAGCCTGGGATTTAACTCCATTTCTGAAGTGAAATACACAGCGTAGTTCTCATCCATGGATCACACTCTGCTCTAGAGCAAGAAGCACACTCTTGCTTTCTAGATTCTCTAAGACAGCAGGAAATCTGAGTGTGCCCAGAACAAAAGAACGGTGTTTCCTACACATACGGCCTATATGTAGTCCAAAACTTCTTCTGAAACTGATAGAATGCACTGGTCTTCTAACATCCAATGCTTGTCAGTTAAGATGAGAAACGTGTGAGCTTCGTGAAAGATGTAGTTCGTTTGAGCAGAAAAGTGACTGCCCTTACCTGAAACGAAGTCTTGCTTGTAGGGAGACTCAGAGCCTGGGATTTATCTCCTTTTCTGAAGTGAAACACACAGCATAGTTTTCATCCATGGATCACACTCTGATTTAGAACGAGAAGCACGCTCTTGCTTTCTAGAGTCTCTAAGACAGCAGGAAACGTGAGTGTGCTGAGAACAAAAGAACAGTGTTTCCTACACATATGGACCATATCTAGTCCAAATCTGCTTCTTAAACTGAAACAAAGCACTGGTCGTCTAACATCCAATGCTTGTCTGTTAAGATGAGAAACGTGTGAGCTTTGTGAATGATATAGTTCCTTTGAACTGAAACGTGACTGCCCTTACCCGAAAAGAAGTATTGCTTGTAGGAAGACACAGAGCCTGGGATTTAAGTCCATTTCTGAAGGGAAACACACAGCATAGTTCTCATCCATGGATCACACTCTGCTTTAGAGCGAGAAATATGCTCTTGCTTTCTAAAGTCTCTAAGACAGCAGGAAATCTGAGTGTGCCCAGAACAAAAGAACGGTGTTTCCTACACATACGGACCATATCTAGTCCAACTCATCTTCTGAAACTGATACAAAGCACTGGTCCGCTAACATCCAATGCTTGTCAGTTAAGATGGGAAACGTGTGAGCTCTGTGAACGATGTAGTTCGTTTGAGCAGAAAAGTGACTGCCCTTACCTGAAACGATGTCTTGCTTGTAGGAAGACTCAGAGCCTGGGATTTAACTCCATTTCTGAAGGCAAACACACAGCATAATTCTCATCCATGGATCACACTCTGCTTTAGAGCGAGAAGCACGCTCTTGCTATCTAGAGTCTCTAAGACAGCAGGAAACGTGAGTGTGCTGAGAACAAAAGAACGGTGTTTCCTACACATACGGACCATATCTAGTCCAACTCTTCTTCTGAAAGTGATACAAAGCACTGGTCCTCTAACATCCAATGCTTGTCAGTTAAGATGGGAAACGTGTGAGCTTCATGAACAATGTAGTTCGTTTGAGCAAAAAAGTGACTGCCCTTACCTTAAAAGAAGTCTTGCTTGTACGAACACTCAGAGCCTGGAATTTAACTCCATTTCTGAAGGGAAACACACAGCATAGTTCTCATCCATGGATCACAATCTGATTTAGAGCGAGAAGCACGCTCTTGCTTTCTAGAGTCTCTAACACAGCAGGAAACGTGAGTGTGCTGAGAACAAAAGAACGGTGTTTCCTACACATACGGGCCATATCTAGTCCAACTCTGCGTCTGAATCTCATACAAAGCACTGGTCCTCTAACAGCCAATGCTTGACAGTTAAGATGGGAAACGAGTGAGCTTCATGAACGACGTAGTTCCTTTGAGCAGAAAAGTGACTGCCCTTACCTTAAACGAAGTCTTGCTTGTAGGAAGACTCAGAGCCTGGGATTTAACTCCATTTCTGAAGTGAAACACACAGCAGTGTTCTCATCCATTAATGACACTCTGCTTTAGAACAAGAAGCATGCTCTTGCTTTCTAGAGTCTCTAAGACAGCAGGAAACGTGAGTGTGCTGAGAACAAAAGAACGGTGTTTCCTACACATAAGGACCATATCTAGTCCAACTCTGCTTCTGAAACTGATACAAAGCACTGACCCACTAACATCCAATGCTTGTCAGTTAAGATGGGAAACGTGTGAGCTTTATGAACGATGTAGTTCGTTTGAGCAGAAAAGTGACTGCCATTACCTGAAATGAAGTCTTGCTTGTAGAAAGACTCAGAGCCTGGGATTTAACTCCATTTCTGAAGTGAAACACACAGCAGTGTTCTCATCCATTGATGACACTCTGCTTTAGAACAAGAAGCATGCTCTTGCTTTCTAGAGTCTCTAAGACAGCAGGAAACATGAGTGTGCTGAGAACAAAAGAACGGTGTTTCCTACACGTACGGACCATATCTAGTCCAACTCTGCTTCTGAAACTGATACAAAGCACTGTTCCTCTAACATCCAATGCTTGTCTGTTAAGGTGAGAAACGTGTGAGCTTCGTGAACGATGTAGTTCGTTTGAGCAGAAAAGTGACTGCCCTTACCTCAAAAGAAATATTGCTTGTAGGAAGACTCAGAGCCTGGGATTTAACTCCATTTCTGAAGTGAAATACACAGCGTAGTTCTCATCCATGGATCACACTCTGCTCTAGAGCAAGAATCACACTCTTGCTTTCTAGATTCTCTAAGACAGCAGGAAATCTGAGTGTGCACAGAACAAAAGAACGGTGTTTCCTACACATACGGCCTATATGTAATCCAAAACTTCTTCTGAAACTGATAGAATGCACTGGTCTTCTAACATCCAATGCTTGTCAGTTAAGATGAGAAACGTGTGAGCTTCGTGAAAGATGTAGTTCGTTTGAGCAGAAAAGTGACTGCCCTTACCTGAAACGAAGTCTTGCTTGTAGGGAGACTCAGAGCCTGGGATTTATCTCCTTTTCTGAAGTGAAACACACAGCATAGTTTTCATCCATGGATCACACTCTGATTTGGAACGAGAAGCACGCTCTTGCTTTCTAGAGTCTCTAAGACAGCAGGAAACGTGAGTGTGCTGAGAACAAAAGAACAGTGTTTCCTACACATATGGACCATATCTAGTCCAAATCTGCTTCTTAAACTGAAACAAAGCACTGGTCGTCTAACATCCAATGCTTGTCTGTTAAGATGAGAAACGTGTGAGCTTTGTGAATGATATAGTTCCTTTGAACTGAAAAGTGACTGCCCTTACCCGAAAAGAAGTATTGCTTGTAGGAAGACACAGAGCCTGGGATTTAAGTCCATTTCTGAAGGGAAACACACAGCATAGTTCTCATCCATGTATCACACTCTGCTTTAGAGCGAGAAATATGCTCTTGCTTTCTAAAGTCTCTAAGACAGCAGGAAATCTGAGTGTGCCCAGAACAAAAGAACGGTGTTTCCTACACATACGGACTATATGTAGTCCAAAACTTCTTCTGAAACTGATACAATGCACTGGTCCTCTAACATCCAATGCTAGTCAGTTAAGATGATAATCGTGTGATCTTCGTTAACGATGTAGTTCGTTTGAGCAGAAAAGTGACTGCCCTTACCTGAAATGAATTCTTGCTTGTAGGAAGACTCAGAGCCTGGGATTTAACTCCATTTCTGAAGTGAAACACACAGCAGTGTTCTCATCCATTAATGACCCTCTGCTTTAGAACAAGATGCACGCTCTTGCTTTCTAGAGTCTCTAAGACAGCAGGAAACGTGAGTGTGCTGAGAACAAAAGAACGGTGTTTCTTACACATACGGACCATATCTAGTCCAACTTTGCTTCTTAAACTGATACAAAGCACTGGTCCTCTAACATCCAATGATTGTCTGTTAAGATGAGAACTGTGTGAGCTCAGTGAACGATGTAGTTCGTTTGAGCTGAAAAGTGACTGCCCTTACCTGAAACGAAGTCTTGCATGTAGGAAGACACAGAGCCTGGGATTTAACTCCATTTCTTAAGAGAAACACACAGCATAGTTCTCATCCATGGACCACACTCTGCTTTAGAGTGAGAAGCACGCTCTTGCTTTCTAGTGTCTCTAAAACAGCAGGAAACGTGAGTGTGCTGAGAACAAAAGAACGGTGTTTCCTACACATACGGACCATATCTAGTCCAACTCATCTTCTGAAACTGATACAAAGCACTGGTCCGCTAACATCCAATGCTTGTCAGTTAAGATGGGAAACGTGTGAGCTCTGTGAACGATGTAGTTCGTTTGAGCAGAAAAGTGACTGCCCTTACCTGAAACGATGTCTTGCTTGTAGGAAGACTCAGAGCCTGGGATTTAACTCCATTTCTGAAGGCAAACACACAGCATAATTCTCATCCATGGATCACACTCTGCTTTAGAGCGAGAAGCACGCTCTTGCTATCTAGAGTCTCTAAGACAGCAGGAAACGTGAGTGTGCTGAGAACAAAAGAACGGTGTTTCCTACACATACGGACCATATCTAGTCCAACTCTTCTTCTGAAACTGATACAAAGCACTGGTCCTCTAACATCCAATGCTTGTCAGTTAAGATGGGAAACGTGTGAGCTTCATGAACGACGTAGTTCCTTTGAGCAGAAAAGTGACTGCCCTTACCTTAAACGAAGTCTTGCTTGTAGGAAGACTCAGAGCCTGGGATTTAACTCCATTTCTGAAGTGAAACACACAGCAGTGTTCTCATCCATTGATGACACTCTGCTTTAGAACAAGAAGCACGCTCTTGCTTTCTAGAGTCTCTAAGACAGCAGGAAACGTGAGTGTGCTGAAAACAAAAGAACGGTGTTTCCTACACATAAGGACCATATCTAGTCCAACTCTGCTTCTGAAACTGATACAAAGCACTGACCCACTAACATCCAATGCTTGTCTGTTAAGGTGAGAAACCTGTGAGCTTCGTGAATGATGTAGTTCATTTGAGCTGAAAAGTGACTGCCCTTACCTGAAACGATCTTGCTTGTAGTAATACACAGAGCCTGGGATTTAACTCCATTTCTGACGGGAAACACACAGCATAGTATTCATCCATGGATCACACTCTGGTTAGAGCGAGAGGCACACTCTTGCTTTCTAGAGTCTCTAAGACAGCAGGAAATCTGAGTGTTCCCAGAACAATAAAACGGTGTTTCCTACACATATTGACCATATCCAGTCCAAATCTGCTTCTGAAACTGATACAAAGCACTGGTTCTCTAACATCCAATGTTTGTCAGTTAAGATGAGAAACGTGTGAGCTCTGTGAATGATGTAGTTCCTTTGAACTGAAAAGTGACTGCCCTTACTTGAAACGAAGTCTTGCTTGTAGGAAGACACAGAGCCTGGGATTTAACTCCATTTCTGAAGAGAAACAGACAGCATAGTTCTCATCCATGGATCACACTCTGCTTTACAGCGAGAAGCATGCACTTGCTTTTATAGTCTCTAAGATAGCAGGTAATCTGAGTGTGCCCAGAACTAAAGAACGGTGTTTCCCACATATACAGACCATAAGTAGTCCAAATCTGCTTCTGAAACTGATACAAAGCATTGACCCTCTAACATCCAATGCTTGTTAGTTAAGATGAGAAACGTGTGAGCTTCGTGAACGATGTAGTTCGTTTGAGCAGAAAAGTGACTGCCCTTACCTGAATCGAAGTCTTGCTTGTAGGAAGACTCAGAGCCTGGGATTTAACTCCTTTTCTGAAGTGAAAGACACAGCATAGTTTTCATCCATGGATCACACTCTGCTTTAGAACGAGAAGCACGCTCTTGCTTTCTAGAGTCTCTAAGACAGCAGGAAACGTGAGTGTGCTGAGAACCAAAGAACGGTGTTTCCTACACATACGGACCATATCTAGTCCAACTCTGCTTCTGAAACTGATACAAAGCACTGGTCCTCTAACATCCAATGCTTGTCTTTTAAGATGATAAATGTGTGAGCTCAGTGAACGATGTAGGTCATTTGAGCTGAAAAGTGACTGCCCTTACCTGAAACGAAGTCTTGCTTGTAGGAAGACACAGAGATTGGGATTTAACTCCATTTCTGAAGGGAAACACACAGCATAGTTCTCATCCATAGATCACAATCTGCTTTAGAGCAAGAAGCACGCTCTTGCTTTCTAGAGTCTCTAAGACAGCAGGAAACGTGAGTGTGCTGAGAACAAAAGAACGGTGTTTCCTACACATACGGACCATATCTAGTCCAACTCTGCTTCTGAAACTCATACAAAGCACTGGTCCTCTAACTTCCAATGCTTGTCAGTTAAGATGGGAAACGTGTGAGCTCTGTGAATGATGTAGTTCCTTTGAACTGAAAAGTGATTGCCCTTACATGAAACGAAGTCTTGCTTGTAGTAATACACAGAGCCTGGGATTTAACTCCATTTCTGACGGGAAACACACAGCATAGTATTCATCCATGGATCACACTCTGGTTAGAGCGAGAGGCACACTCTTGCTTTCTAGAGTCTCTAAGACAGCAGGAAATCTGAGTGTTCCCAGAACAATAAAACGGTGTTTCCTACACATATTGACCATAACCAGTCCAAATCTGCTTCTGAAACTGATACAAAGCACTGGTTCTCTAACATCCAATGTTTGTCAGTTAAGATGAGAAACGTGTGAGCTCTGTGAATGATGTAGTTCCTTTGAACTGAAAAGTGACTGCCCTTACTTGAAACGAAGTCTTGCTTGTAGGAAGACACAGAGCCTGGGATTTAACTCCATTTCTGAAGAGAAACAGACAGCATAGTTCTCATCCATGGATCACACTCTGCTTTACAGCGAGAAGCATGCACTTGCTTTTATAGTCTCTAAGATAGCAGGTAATCTGAGTGTGCCCAGAACTAAAGAACGGTGTTTCCCACATATACAGACCATAAGTAGTCCAAATCTGCTTCTGAAACTGATACAAAGCATTGACCCTCTAACATCCAATGCTTGTTAGTTAAGATGAGAAACGTGTGAGCTTCGTGAACGATGTAGTTCGTTTGAGCAGAAAAGTGACTGCCCTTACCTGAATCGAAGTCTTGCTTGTAGGAAGACTCAGAGCCTGGGATTTAACTCCTTTTCTGAAGTGAAAGACACAGCATAGTTTTCATCCATGGATCACACTCTGCTTTAGAACGAGAAGCACGCTCTTGCTTTCTAGAGTCTCTAAGACAGCAGGAAACGTGAGTGTGCTGAGAACCAAAGAACGGTGTTTCCTACACATACGGACCATATCTAGTCCAACTCTGCTTCTGAAACTGATACAAAGCACTGGTCCTCTAACATCCAATGTTTGTCAGTTAAGATGAGAAACGTGTGAGCTTTGTGAACGATGTAGTTCCTTTAAACTGAAAAGTGACTACCCTTACCTGAAACGAAGTCTTGCTTGTAGGAAGACACAGAGCCCGGGATTTAACTCCATTTCTGAAGGGAAACAAACAGCATAGTATTCATCCATGGATCACACTGTGGTTAGAGCAAGAAGCACACTCTTGCTTTCTAGAGTCTCTAAGACAGCAGGAAATTTGAGTGTGCCCAGAACAATAGAACGGTGTTTCCTACACATATGGACCATATCCAGTCCAAATCTGCTTCTGAAACTGATATAAAGCATTGACCCTCTAACATCCAATGCTTGTCAGTTAAGATGGGAAACGTGTGAGCTTCATGAACGATGTAGTTCTTTTGAGCAAAAAAGTGACTGCCCTTACCTGAAACGGAGTCTTGCTTGTAGGGAGACTCAGAGCCTGGGATTTAACTCCATTTCTGAAGTGAAACACACAGCATAGTTTTCATCCATGGATCACACTCTGCTTTAGAACAAGAAGCACACTCTTGCTTTCTAGATTTTCTAAGACAGCAGGAAACGTGATTTTGCTGAGAACAAAAGAACGGTGTTTCCTACACATACGGACATTATATAGTCCAACTCTGCTTCTGAAACTGATACAAAGCACTGTTCCTCTAACATCCAATGCTTGTCTGTTAAGGTGAGAAACGTGTGAGCTTCGTGAACGATGTAGTTCGTTTGAGCAGAAAAGTGACTGCCTCACCTGAATTGAAGTCTTGCTTGTAGGAAGACTCAGAGCCTGGGATTTAACTCCATTTCTGAAGGCAAACACACAGCATAGTTCTCATCCATGGATCACACTCCACTTTAGAACGAGAAGCACGCTCTTGCTTTCTAGAGTCTAAGACAGCAGGAAACGTGAGTGTGCTGAGAACAAAAGAACGGTGTTTCCTACACATACGGACCATATCTAGTCCAACACTGCTTCTGAAACTGATACAAAGCACTGGTCCTCTAACATCCAATGTTTGTCAGTTAAGATGAGAAACGTGTGAGCTTTGTGAATGATGTAGTTCCTTTGAACTGAAAAGTGACTACCCTTACCTGAAACGAAGTCTTGCTTGTAGGAAGACACAGAGCCTGGGATTTAACTCCATTTCTGAAGGGAAACACACAGCATAGTATTCATCCATGGATCACACTCTGCTTTAGAGCAAGAAGCACACTCTTGCTTTCTAGAGTCTCTAAGACAGCAGGAAATCTGAGTGTGCCCAGAATAAAAGAACGGAGTTTCCTACACATACGGACTATATGTAGTCCAAAACATCTTCTGAAAGTGATAGAATGCACTGGTCCTCTAACATCCAATGTTTGTCAGTTAAGATGATAAACGTGTGAGCTTCTTGAAAGATGTAGTTCGTTTGAGCAGAAAAGTGACTGCCCTTACCTGAATCGAAGTCTTGCTTGTAGGGAGACTCAGAGCCTGGGATTTACCTCCTTTTCTGAAGTGAAACACACAGCATAGTATTCATCCATGGATCACACTGTGGTTAGTGCAAGAAGCACACTCTTGCTTTCTAGAGTCTCTAAGACAGCAGGAAATTTGAGTGTGAGCAGAACAATAGAACGGTGTTTCCTACACATATGGACCATATCCAGTCCAACTCTGCTTCTGAAACTGATACAAAGCACTGGTCCTCTAACATCCAATGCTTGTCTTTTAAGATGATAAATGTGTGAGCTCAGTGAACGATGTAGGTCATTTGAGCTGAAAAGTGACTGCCCTTACCTGAAACGAAGTCTTGCTTGTAGGAAGACACAGAGATTGGGATTTAACTCCATTTCTGAAGGGAAACACACAGCATAGTTCTCATCCATAGATCACAATCTGCTTTAGAGCAAGAAGCACGCTCTTGCTTTCTAGAGTCTCTAAGACAGCAGGAAACATGAGTGTGCTGAGAACAAAAGAACGGTGTTTCCTACACATACGGACCATATCTAGTCCAACTCTGCTTCTGAAACTCATACAAAGCACTGGTCCTCTAACTTCCAATGCTTGTCAGTTAAGATGGGAAACGTGTGAGCTCTGTGAATGATGTAGTTCCTTTGAACTGAAAAGTGATTGCCCTTACATGAAACGAAGTCTTGCTTGTAGTAATACACAGAGCCTGGGATTTAACTCCATTTCTGACGGGAAACACACAGCATAGTATTCATCCATGGATCACACTCTGGTTAGAGCGAGAGGCACACTCTTGCTTTCTAGAGTCTCTAAGACAGCAGGAAATCTGAGTGTTCCCAGAACAATAAAACGGTGTTTCCTACACATATTGACCATATCCAGTCCAAATCTGCTTCTGAAACTGATACAAAGCACTGGTTCTCTAACATCCAATGTTTGTCAGTTAAGATGAGAAACGTGTGAGCTCTGTGAATGATGTAGTTCCTTTGAACTGAAAAGTGACTGCCCTTACTTGAAACGAAGTCTTGCTTGTAGGAAGACACAGAGCCTGGGATTTAACTCCATTTCTGAAGAGAAACAGACAGCATAGTTCTCATCCATGGATCACACTCTGCTTTACAGCGAGAAGCATGCACTTGCTTTTATAGTCTCTAAGATAGCAGGTAATCTGAGTGTGCCCAGAACTAAAGAACGGTGTTTCCCACATATACAGACCATAAGTAGTCCAAATCTGCTTCTGAAACTGATACAAAGCATTGACCCTCTAACATCCAATGCTTGTTAGTTAAGATGAGAAACGTGTGAGCTTCGTGAACGATGTAGTTCGTTTGAGCAGAAAAGTGACTGCCCTTACCAGAATCGAAGTCTTGCTTGTAGGAAGACTCAGAGCCTGGGATTTAACTCCTTTTCTGAAGTGAAACACACAGCATAGTTTTCATCCATGGATCACACTCTGCTTTAGAACGAGAAGCACGCTCTTGCTTTCTAGAGTCTCTAAGACAGCAGGAAACGTGAGTGTGCTGAGAACCAAAGAACGGTGTTTCCTACACATACGGACCATATCTAGTCCAACTCTGCTTCTGAAACTGATACAAAGCACTGGTCCTCTAACATCCAATGTTTGTCAGTTAAGATGAGAAACGTGTGAGCTTTGTGAACGATGTAGTTCCTTTAAACTGAAAAGTGACTACCCTTACCTGAAACGAAGTCTTGCTTGTAGGAAGACACAGAGCCCGCGATTTAACTCCATTTCTGAAGGGAAACAAACAGCATAGTATTCATCCATGGATCACACTGTGGTTAGAGCAAGAAGCACACTCTTGCTTTCTAGAGTCTCTAAGACAGCAGGAAATTTGAGTGTGCCCAGAACAATAGAACGGTGTTTCCTACACATATGGACCATATCCAGTCCAAATCTGCTTCTGAAACTGATATAAAGCATTGACCCTCTAACATCCAATGCTTGTCAGTTAAGATGGGAAACGTGTGAGCTTCATGAACGATGTAGTTCTTTTGAGCAAAAAAGTGACTGCCCTTACCTGAAACGGAGTCTTGCTTGTAGGGAGACTCAGAGCCTGGGATTTAACTCCATTTCTGAAGTGAAACACACAGCATAGTTTTCATCCATGGATCACACTCTGCTTTAGAACAAGAAGCACACTCTTGCTTTCTAGATTTTCTAAGACAGCAGGAAACGTGATTTTGCTGAGAACAAAAGAACGGTGTTTCCTACACATACGGACATTATATAGTCCAACTCTGCTTCTGAAACTGATACAAAGCACTGTTCCTCTAACATCCAATGCTTGTCTGTTAAGGTGAGAAACGTGTGAGCTTCGTGAACGATGTAGTTCGTTTGAGCAGAAAAGTGACTGCCTCACCTGAATTGAAGTCTTGCTTGTAGGAAGACTCAGAGCCTGGGATTTAACTCCATTTCTGAAGGCAAACACACAGCATAGTTCTCATCCATGGATCACACTCCACTTTAGAACGAGAAGCACGCTCTTGCTTTCTAGAGTCTAAGACAGCAGGAAACGTGAGTGTGCTGAGAACAAAAGAACGGTGTTTCCTACACATACGGACCATATCTAGTCCAACACTGCTTCTGAAACTGATACAAAGCACTGGTCCTCTAACATCCAATGTTTGTCAGTTAAGATGAGAAACGTGTGAGCTTTGTGAATGATGTAGTTCCTTTGAACTGAAAAGTGACTACACTTACCTGAAACGAAGTCTTGCTTGTAGGAAGACACAGAGCCTGGGATTTAACTCCATTTCTGAAGGGAAACACACAGCATGGATCCACTCTGCTTTAGAGCAAGAAGCACACTCTTGCTTTCTAGAGTCTCTAAGACAGCAGGAAATCTGAGTGTGCCCAGAATAAAAGAACGGAGTTTCCTACACATACGGACTATATGTAGTCCAAAACATCTTCTGAAAGTGATAGAATGCACTGGTCCTCTAACATCCAATGTTTGTCAGTTAAGATGATAAACGTGTGAGCTTCTTGAAAGATGTAGTTCGTTTGAGCAGAAAAGTGACTGCCCTTACCTGAATCGAAGTCTTGCTTGTAGGGAGACTCAGAGCCTGGGATTTACCTCCTTTTCTGAAGTGAAACACACAGCATAGTATTCATCCATGGATCACACTGTGGTTAGTGCAAGAAGCACACTCTTGCTTTCTAGAGTCTCTAAGACAGCAGGAAATTTGAGTGTGAGCAGAACAATAGAACGGTGTTTCCTACACATATGGACCATATCCAGTCCAAATCTGCTTCTGAAACTGATATAAAGCATTGACCCTCTAACATCCAATCCTTGTCAGTTAAGATGAGAAACGTGTGAGCTCTGTGAACGATGTAGTTCGTTTGAGCAAAAAAGTGACTGCCCTTACCTTAAACGAAGTCTTGCTTGTACGAAGACTCAGAGCCTGGGATTTAACTCCATTTCTGAATTGAAACACACAGCAGTGTTCTCATCCATGGATCACACTCTGCTTTAGAATAAGATGCACGCTCTTGTTTTATGAGTCTCTAAGACAGGAGGAAACGTGATTTTGCTGAGATCAAAAGAACGGAGTTTCCTACACATACGGACCAAATCTAGTCCAAATCTGATTCTGAAACTGATAGAAATCACTGACCCTCTAGCATCCAATGCTTGTCAGTTAAGATGGGAAACGTGTGAGCTTCAGGAACGATGTAGTTTGTTTGAGCAGAAAAGTGACTGCCTTACCGGAATTGAAGTCTTGCTTGTAGGAAGACTCAGAGCCTGGGATTTAACTCCATTTCTGAAGGCAACACACAGCATAGTTCTCATCCATGGATCAAACTCTCCTTTAGAGCGAGAAGTACGCTCTTGCTTTTTAGATTCTCTAAGACAGCAGGAAACGTGAGTGTGCCCAGAACAAAAGAACTGTGTTTCCTACACATACGGACTATATGTAGTCCAAAACTTCTTCTGAAACAGATAGAATGCACTGGTCCTCTAACATCCAATGCTTGTCAGTTAAGATGAGAAACGTGTGTGCTTCATGAACGATGTAGTTCGTTTGAGCAGAAAAGTGACAGCCCTTACCTGAATTGAAGTCTTGCCTGTAGGAAGACTCAGAGCCTGGGATTTAACTCCATTTCTGAAGTAAAACACACAGCAGTGTAATCATCAATTGATCACACTCTGCTTTATAACTAGAAGCACGCTCTTGCTTTCTAGAGTCTCTAAGACAGCAGGAAACGTGATTTTGCTGAGAACAAAAGAACGGTGTTTCCTACACATATGGACATTATATAGTCCAACTCTGCTTCTGAAACTGATACAAAGCACTGGTCCTCTAACATCCAATGCTTGTCAGTTAAGATGAGAAACGTGTGAGCTTTGTGAATGATGTAGTTCCTTTGAACTGAAAAGTGACTGCCCTTACCTGATACGAAGTCTTGCTTGTAGTAAGACACAGAGCCTGGGATTTAACTCCATTTCTTAAGAGAAACACACAGCATAGTTCTCATCCATGGATCACACTCTGCTTTAGAGTGAGAAGCACGCTCTTGCTTTTAGAGTCTCTAATATAGCAGGAAATCTGAGTGTGCCTAGAACAAAAGAACGGTGTTTCCTACATATACGGACCATATGTAGTCCAAATCTGCTTCTGAAACTGATACAATGCACTGGTCCTCTAACATCCAATGCTTGTCAGTTAAGATGAGAATCATGTGATCTTCGTTAACGATGTAGTTCGTTTGAGCAGAAAAGTGACTGCATTTACCTGAAATGAAGTCTTGCTTGTAGAAAGACTCAGAGCCTGGGATTTAACTCCATTTCTGAAGTGAAACACACAGCAGTGTTCTCATCCATTGATGACACTCTGCTTTAGAACAAGAAGCATGCTCTTGCTTTCTAGAGTCTCTAAGACAGCAGGAAACATGAGTGTGCTGAGAACAAAAGAACGGTGTTTCCTACACGTACGGACCATATCTAGTCCAACTCTGCTTCTGAAACTGATACAAAGCACTGGTCCTGTTACATCCAATGCTTGTCTGTTAAGATGAGAAATGTGTGAGCATAGAGAACGATGAAGTTCGTTTGAGCTGAAAAGTGACTGCCCTTACCTGAATTGAAGTCTTGCTTGTAGGAAGACTCAGAGCCTGGGATTTAACTCCATTTCTGAAGGCAAACACACAGCATAGTTCTCATCCATGGATCACACTCTGCATTAGAGCGAGAAGCATGTTCTTGCTTTCTAGAGTCTCTATGACAACAGTAAACGTGAGTGTGCCCAGAACAAAAGAACGGTGTTTCCTACATATACGGACTATATGTAGTCCAAAACTTCTTCTGAAACAGATAAAATGCACTGGTCCTCTAACATCCAATGCTTGTCAGTTAAGATGAGAAACGTGTGTGCTTCGTGAAAGATGTAGTTCGTTTGAGCAGAAAAGTGACTGCCCTTACCTGAAACGAAGTCTTGCTTGTAGGGAGACTTAGAGCCTGGGATATAACTCCATTTCTGAAGTGAAACACACAGCATAGTTTTCATCCATGGATCACACTCTGCTTTAGAACAAGAAGCACACTCTTGCTTTCTAGAGTCTCTAAGACAGCAGGAAACGTGATTTTGGTGAGAACAAAAGAATGGTGTTTCCTACACATATGGACATTATATAGTCCAACTCTGCTTCTGAAACTGATACAAAGCACTGTTCCTCTAACATCCAATGCTTGTCTGTTAAGGTGAGAAACGTGTGAGCTTCGTGAACGATGTAGTTCGTTTGAGCTGAAAAGTGACTGCCCTTACCTGAAACGAAGTCTTGCTTGTAGGAAGACTCTGAGCCTGGGATTTAACTCCATTTCTGAAGGCAAACAAACAGCATAGTTCTCATCCATGGATCACAATCTGATTTAGAGCGGGAAGCACGCTCTTGCTTTCTAGAGTCTCTAACACAGCAGGAAACGTGAGTGTGCTGAGAACAAAAGAACGGTGTTTCCTACACATATGGACCATATCTAGTCCAACTCTGCGTCTGAATCTCATACAAAGAACTGGTCCTCTAACATCCAATGCTTGTCAGTTAAGATGGGAAACTAGTGAGCTTCATGAACGACGTAGTTCGTTTGAGCAGAAAAGTGACTGCCCTTACCTTAAAAGAAATCTTGCTTGTAGGAAGACTCAGAGCCTGGGATTTAACTCCATTTCTGAAGTGAAATACACAGCGTAGTTCTCATCCATGGATCACACTCTGCTCTAGAGCAAGAAGCACACTCTTGCTTTCTAGATTCTCTAAGACAGCAGGAAATCTGAGTGTGCCCAGAACAAAAGAACGGTGATTCCTACACATACGGACTATATGTAGTCCAAAACTTCTTCTGAAACTGATAGAATGCACTGGTCTTCTAACATCCAATGCTTGTCAGTTAAGATGAGAAACGTGTGAGCTTCGTGAAAGATGTAGTTCGTTTGAGCAGAAAAGTGACTGCCCTTACCTGAAACGAAGTCTTGCTTGTAGGGAGACTCAGAGCCTGGGATTTATCTCCTTTTCTGAAGTGAAACACACAGCATAGTTTTTATCCATGGATCACACTCTGATTTAGAACGAGAAGCACGCTCTTGCTTTCTAGAGTCTCTAAGACAGCAGGAAACGTGAGTGTGCTGAGAACAAAAGAACAGTGTTTCCTACACATATGGACCATATCTAGTCCAAATCTGCTTCTTAAACTGAAACAAAGCACTGGTCGTCTAACATCCAATGCTTGTCTGTTAAGATGAGAAACGTGTGAGCTTTGTGAATGATATAGTTCCTTTGAACTGAAAAGTGACTGCCCTTACCCGAAAAGAAGTATTGCTTGTAGGAAGACACAGAGCCTGGGATTTAAGTCCATTTCTGAAGGGAAACACACAGCATAGTTCTCATCCATGGATCACACTCTGCTTTAGAGCGAGAAATATGCTCTTGCTTTCTAAAGTCTCTAAGACAGCAGGAAATCTGAGTGTGCCCAGAACAAAAGAACAGTGTTTCCTACACATACGGACTATATGTAGTCCAAAACTTCTTCTGAAACTGATACAATGCACTGGTCCTCTAACATCCAATGCTAGTCAGTTAAGATGATAATCGTGTGATCTTCGTTAACGATGTAGTTCGTTTGAGCAGAAAAGTGACTGCCATTACCTGAAATGAATTCTTGCTTGTAGGAAGACTCAGATCCTGGGATTTAACTCCATTTCTGAAGTGAAACACACAGCAGTGTTCTCATCCATTGATGACCCTCTGCTTTAGAACAAGATGCACGCTCTTGCTTTCTAGAGTCTCTAAGACAGCAGGAAACGTGAGTGTGCTGAGAACAAAAGAACGGTGTTTCTTACACATACGGACCATATCTAGTCCAACTTTGCTTCTTAAACTGATACAAAGCACTGGACCTCTAACATCCAATGATTGTCTGTTAAGATGAGAACTGTGTGAGCTCAGTGAACGATGTAGTTCGTTTGAGCTGAAAAGTGACTGCCCTTACCTGAAACGAAGTCTTGCATGTAGGAAGACACAGAGCCTGGGATTTAACTCCATTTCTTAAGAGAAACACACAGCATAGTTCTCATCCATGGATCACACTCTGCTTTAGAGTGAGAAGCACGCTCTTGCTTTCTAGTGTCTCTAAAACAGCAGGAAACGTGAGTGTGCTGAGAACAAAAGAACGGTGTTTCCTACACATACGGACCATATCTAGTCCAACTCATCTTCTGAAACTGATACAAAGCACTGGTCCGCTAACATCCAATGCTTGTCAGTTAAGATGGGAAACGTGTGAGCTCTGTGAACGATGTAGTTCGTTTGAGCAGAAAAGTGACTGCCCTTACCTGAAACGAAGTCTTGCTTGTAGGAAGACTCAGAGCCTGGGATTTAACTCCATTTCTGAAGCCAAACACACAGCATAATTCTCATCCATGGATCACACTCTGCTTTAGAGCGAGAAGCACGCTCTTGCTATCTAGAGTCTCTAAGACAGCAGGAAACGTGAGTGTGCTGAGAACAAAAGAATGGTGTTTCCTACACATACGGACCATATCTAGTCCAACTCTTCTTCTGAAACTGATACAAAGCACTGGTCCTCTAACATCCAATGCTTGTCAGTTAAGATGGGAAACGTGTGAGCTTCATGAACAATGTAGTTCGTTAGAGCAAAAAAGTGACTGCCCTTACCTTAAAAGAAGTCTTGCTTGTACGAAGACTCAGAGCCTGGGATTTAACTCCATTTCTGAAGGGAAACACACAGCATAGTTCTCATCCATGGATCACAATCTGATTTAGAGCGAGAAGCACGCTCTTGCTTTCTAGAGTCTCTAACACAGCAGGAAACGTGAGTGTGCTGAGAACAAAAGAACGGTGTTTCCTACACATAAGGACCATATCTAGTCCAACTCTGCTTCTGAAACTGATACAAAGCACTGACCCACTAACATCCAATGCTTGTCAGTTAAGGTGGGAAACGTGTGAGCTTTATGAACGATGTAGTTCGTTTGAGCAGAAAAGTGACTGCCCTTACTTTAAACGAAGTCTTGCTTGCTGGAAGACTCAGAGCCTGGGATTTAACTCCATTTCTGAAGGGAAACACACAGCATAGTATTCATCCATGGATCACACTCTGCTTTAGAGCAAGAAGCACACTCTTGCTTTCTAGAGTCTCTAAGACAGCAGGAAATCTGAGTGTGCCCAGAATAAAAGAACGGAGTTTCCTACACATACGGACTATATGTAGTCCAAAACATCTTCTGAAAGTGATAGAATGCACTGGTCCTCTAACATCCAATGTTTGTCAGTTAAGATGATAAACGTGTGAGCTTCTTGAAAGATGTAGTTCGTTTGAGCAGAAAAGTGACTGCCCTTACCTGAATCGAAGTCTTGCTTGTAGGGAGACTCAGAGCCTGGGATTTACCTCCTTTTCTGAAGTGAAACACACAGCATAGTATTCATCCATGGATCACACTGTGGTTAGTGCAAGAAGCACACTCTTGCTTTCTAGAGTCTCTAAGACAGCAGGAAATTTGAGTGTGAGCAGAACAATAGAACGGTGTTTCCTACACATATGGACCATATCCAGTCCAAATCTGCTTCTGAAACTGATATAAAGCATTGACCCTCTAACATCCAATGCTTGTCAGTTAAGATGAGAAACGTGTGAGCTCTGTGAACAATGTAGTTCGTTTGAGCAGAAAAGTGACTGTCCTTACCTGAAACGAAGTCTTGCTTGTAGGAAGACTCAGAGCCTGGGATTTAACTCCATTTCTGAAGGCAAACACACAGCATAGTTCTCATCCATAGATCACACTCTGCTTTAGAGCGAGAAGCACGCTCTTGCTTTCTAGAGTCTCTAAGACAGCAGGAAACGTGAGTGTGCTGAGAACAAAAGAACGGTGTTTCCTACACATACGGCCCATATCTAGTCCAACTCATCTTCTGAAACTGATACAAAGCACTGGTCCTCTAACATCCAATGCTTGTCATTTAAGATGGGAAACGTGTGAGCTTCATGAACGATGTAGTTCGTTTGAGCAAAAAAGTGACTGCCCTTACCTTAAATGAAGTCTTGCTTGTACGAAGACTCAGAGCCTGGGATTTAACTCCATTTCTGAATTGAAACACACAGCAGTGTTCTCATCCATGGATCACACTCTGCTTTAGAATAAGATGCACGCTCTTGCTTTTTAGAGTCTCTAAGACAGGAGGAAACCTGATTTTGCTGAGATCAAAAGAACGGAGTTTCCTACACATACGGACCATATCTAGTCCAAATCTGATTCTGAAACTGATAGAAATCACTGACCCTCTAGCATCCAATGCTTGTCAGTTAAGATGGGAAACGTGTGAGCTTCAGGAACGATGTAGTTTGTTTGAGCAGAAAAGTGACTGCCTTACCTGAATTGAAGTCTTGCTTGTAGGAAGTCTCAGAGCCTGGAATTTAACTCCATCTCTGAAGGCAACACACAGCATAGTTCTCATCCATGGATCACACTCTGCTTTAGAGCGAGAAGTACGCTCTTGCTTTTTAGATTCTCTAAGACAGCAGGAAACGTGAGTGTGCCCAGAACAAAAGAATGGTGTTTCCTACACATACGGACTATATGTAGTCCAAAACTTCTTCTGAAACAGATAGAATGCACTGGTCCTCTAACATCCAATGCTTGTCAGTTAAGATGAGAAACGTGTGTGCTTCATGAACGATGTAGTTCGTTTGAGCAGAAAAGTGACAGCCCTTACCTGAATTGAAGTCTTGCCTGTAGGAAGACTCAGAGCCTGGGATTTAACTCCATTTCTGAAGTAAAACACACAGCAGTGTAATCATCAATTGATCACACTCTGCTTTATAACTAGAAGCATGCTCTTGCTTTCTAGAGTCTCTAAGACAGCAGGAAACGTGATTTTGCTGAGAACAAAAGAACGGTGTTTCCTACACATATGGACATTATATAGTCCAACTCTGCTTCTGAAACTGATACAAAGCACTGGTCCTCTAACATCCAATGCTTGTCAGTTAAGATGAGAAACGTGTGAGCTTTGTGAATGATGTAGTTCCTTTGAACTGAAAAGTGACTGCCCTTACCTGATACAAAGTCTTGCTTGTAGTAAGACACAGAGCCTGGGATTTAACTCCATTTCTTAAGAGAAACACACAGCATAGTTCTCATCCATGGATCACACTCTGCTTTAGAGTGAGAAGCATGCTCTTGCTTTTAGAGTCTCTAATATAGCAGGAAATCTGAGTGTGCCCAGAACAAAAGAACGGTGTTTCCTACATATACTGACCATATGTAGTCCAAATCTGCTTCTGAAACTGATACAATGCACTGGTCCTCTAACATCCAATGCTTGTCAGTTAAGATGAGAATCATGTGATCTTCGTTAACGATGTAGTTCGTTTGAGCAGAAAAGTGACTGCCCTTACCTGAAATGAAGTCTTGCTTGTAGAAAGACTCAGAGCCTGGGATTTAACTCCATTTCTGAAGTGAAACACACAGCAGTGTTCTCATCCATTGATGACACTCTGCTTTAGAACAAGAAGCATGCTCTTGCTTTCTAGAGTCTCTAAGACAGCAGGAAACATGAGTGTGCTGAGAACAAAAGAACGGTGTTTCCTACACGTACGGACCATATCTAGTCCAACTCTGCTTCTGAAACTGATACAAAGCACTGGTCCTGTTACATCCAATGCTTGTCTGTTAAGATGAGAAATGTGTGAGCATAGAGAACGATGAAGTTTGTTTGAGCTGAAAAGTGACTGCCCTTACCTGAATTGAAGTCTTGCTTGTAGGAAGACTCAGAGCCTGGGATTTAACTCCATTTCTGAAGGCAAACACACAGCATAGTTCTCATCCATGGATCACACTCTGCATTAGAGCGAGAAGCATGTTCTTGCTTTCTAGAGTCTCTATGACAACAGTAAACGTGAGTGTGCCCAGAACAAAAGAACGGTGTTTCCTACATATACGGACTATATGTAGTCCAAAACTTCTTCTGAAACAGATAGAATGCACTGGTCCTCTAACATCCAATGCTTGTCACTTAAGATGAGAAACGTGTGTGCTTCGTGAAAGATGTAGTTCGTTTGAGCAGAAAAGTGACTGCCCTTACCTGAAAGGAAGTCTTGCTTGTAGGAAGACTCTGAGCCTGGGATTTAACCCCATTTCTGAAGGGAAACACACAGCATAGTTCTCATCCATGGATCACAATCTGATTTAGAGCGGGAAGCACGCTCTTGCTTTCTAGAGTCTCTAACACAGCAGGAAACGTGAGTGTGCTGAGAACAAAAGAACGGTGTTTCCTACACATATGGACCATATCTAGTCCAACTCTGCATCTGAATCTCATACAAAGAACTGGTCCTCTAACATCCAATGCTTGTCAGTTAAGATGGGAAACTAGTGAGCTTCATGAACGACGTAGTTCGTTTGAGCAGAAAAGTGACTGCCCTTACCTTAAAAGAAATCTTGCTTGTAGGAAGACTCAGAGCCTGGGATTTAACTCCATTTCTGAAGTGAAATACACAGCGTAGTTCTCATCCATGGATCACACTCTGCTCTAGAGCAAGAAGCACACTCTTGCTTTCTAGATTCTCTAAGACAGCAGGAAATCTGAGTGTGCCCAGAACAAAAGAACGGTGTTTCCTACACATACAGACTATATGTAGTCCAAAACTTCTTCTGAAACTGATAGAATGCACTGGTCTTCTAACATCCAATGCTTGTCAGTTAAGATGAGAAACGTGTGAGCTTCGTGAAAGATGTAGTTCGTTTGAGCAGAAAAGTGACTGCCCTTACCTGAAACGAAGTCTTGCTTGTAGGGAGACTCAGAGCCTGGGATTTATCTCCTTTTCTGAAGTGAAACACACAGCATAGTTTTTATCCATGGATCACACTCTGATTTAGAACGAGAAGCACGCTCTTGCTTTCTAGAGTCTCTAAGACAGCAGGAAACGTGAGTGTGCTGAGAACAAAAGAACAGTGTTTCCTACACATATGGACCATATCTAGTCCAAATCTGCTTCTTAAACTGAAACAAAGCACTGGTCGTCTAACATCCAATGCTTGTCTGTTAAGATGAGAAACGTGTGAGCTTTGTGAATGATATAGTTCCTTTGAACTGAAAAGTGACTGCCCTTACCCGAAAAGAAGTATTGCTTGTAGGAAGACACAGAGCCTGGGATTTAAGTCCATTTCTGAAGGGAAACACACAGCATAGTTCTCATCCATGGATCACACTCTGCTTTAGAGTGAGAAGCACGCTCTTGCTTTTAGAGTCTCTAATATAGCAGGAAATCTGAGTGTGCCCAGAACAAAAGAACGGTGTTTCCTACATATACGGACCATATGTAGTCCAAATCTGCTTCTGAAACTGATACAATGCACTGGTCCTCTAACATCCAATGCTTGTCAGTTAAGATGAGAATCATGTGATCTTCGTTAACGATGTAGTTCGTTTGAGCAGAAAAGTGACTGCCCTTACCTGAAATGAAGTCTTGCTTGTAGAAAGACTCAGAGCCTGGGATTTAACTCCATTTCTGAAGTGAAACACACAGCAGTGATCTCATCCATTGATGACACTCTGCTTTAGAACAAGAAGCATGCTCTTGCTTTCTAGAGTCTCTAAGACAGCAGGAAACATGAGTGTGCTGAGAACAAATGAACGGTGTTTCCTACACGTACGGACCATATCTAGTCCAACTCTGCTTCTGAAACTGATACAAAGCACTGGTCCTGTTACATCCAATGCTTGTCTGTTAAGATGAGAAATGTGTGAGCATAGAGAACTATGAAGTTCGTTTGAGCTGAAAAGTGACTGCCCTTACCTGAATTGAAGTCTTGCTTGTAGGAAGACTCAGAGCCTGGGATTTAACTCCATTTCTGAAGGCAAACACACAGCATAGTTCTCATCCATGGATCACACTCTGCATTAGAGCGAGAAGCATGTTCTTGCTTTCTAGAGTCTCTATGACAACAGTAAACGTGAGTGTGCCCAGAACAAAAGAACGGTGTTTCCTACATATACGGACTATATGTAGTCCAAAACTTCTTCTGAAACAGATAGAATGCACTGGTCCTCTAACATCCAATGCTTGTCAGTTAAGATGAGAAACGTGTGTGCTTCGTGAAAGATGTAGTTCGTTTGAGCAGAAAAGTGACTGCACTTACCGGAAACGAAGTCTTGCTTGTAGGGAGACTCAGAGCTTGGGATATAACTCCATTTCTGAAGTGAAACACACAGCATAGTTTTCATCCATGGATCACACTCTGCTTTAGAACAAGAAGCACACTCTTGCTTTCTAGAGTCTCTAAGACAGCAGGAAACGTGATTTTGCTGAGAACAAAAGAATGGTGTTTCCTACACATACGGACATTATATAGTCCAACTCTGCTTCTGAAACTGATACAAAGCACTGTTCCTCTAACATCCAATGCTTGTCTGTTAAGGTGAGAAACGTGTGAGCTTCGTGAACGATGTAGTTCGTTTGAGCTGAAAAGTGACTGCCCTTACCTGAAACGAAGTCTTGCTTGTAGGAAGACTCTGAGCCTGGAATTTAACTCCATTTCTGAAGGGAAACACACAGCATAGTTCTCATCCATGGATCACAATCTGATTTAGAGCGGGAAGCACGCTCTTGCTTTCTAGAGTCTCTAACACAGCAGGAAACGTGAGTGTGCTGAGAACAAAAGAACGGTGTTTCCTACACATATGGACCATATCTAGTCCAACTCTGCGTCTGAATCTCATACAAAGAACTGGTCCTCTAACATCCAATGCTTGTCAGTTAAGATGGGAAACTAGTGAGCTTCATGAACGACGTAGTTCGTTTGAGCAGAAAAGTGACTGCCCTTACCTTAAAAGAAATCTTGCTTGTAGGAAGACTCAGAGCCTGGGATTTAACTCCATTTCTGAAGTGAAATACACAGCGTAGTTCTCATCCATGGATCACACTCTGCTCTAGAGCAAGAAGCACACTCTTGCTTTCTAGATTCTCTAAGACAGCAGGAAATCTGAGTGTGCCCAGAACAAAAGAACGGTGTTTCCTACACATACGGACTATATGTAGTCCAAAACTTCTTCTGAAACTGATAGAATGCACTGGTCTTCTAACATCCAATGCTTGTCAGTTAAGATGAGAAACGTGTGAGCTTCGTGAAAGATGTAGTTCGTTTGAGCAGAAAAGTGACTGCCCTTACCTGAAACGAAGTCTTGCTTTTAGGGAGACTCAGAGCCTGGGATTTATCTCCTTTTCTGAAGTGAAACACACAGCATAGTTTTTATCCATGGATCACACTCTGATTTAGAACGAGAAGCACGCTCTTGCTTTCTAGAGTCTCTAAGACAGCAGGAAACGTGAGTGTGCTGAGAACAAAAGAACAGTGTTTCCTACACATATGGACCATATCTAGTCCAAATCTGCTTCTTAAACTGAAACAAAGCACTGGTCGTCTAACATCCAATGCTTGTCTGTTAAGATGAGAAACGTGTGAGCTTTGTGAATGATATAGTTCCTTTGAACTGAAAAGTGACTGCCCTTACCCGAAAAGAAGTATTGCTTGTAGGAAGACACAGAGCCTGGGATTTAAGTCCATTTCTGAAGGGAAACACACAGCATAGTTCTCATCCATGGATCACACTCTGCTTTAGAGCGAGAAATATGCTCTTGCTTTCTAAAGTCTCTAAGACAGCAGGAAATCTGAGTGTGCCCAGAACAAAAGAACGGTGTTTCCTACACATACGGACTATATGTAGTCCAAAACTTCTTCTGAAACTGATACAATGCACTGGTCCTCTAACATCCAATGCTAGTCAGTTAAGATGATAATCGTGTGATCTTCGTTAACGATGTAGTTCGTTTGAGCAGAAAAGTGACTGCCCTTACCTGAAATGAATTCTTGCTTGTAGGAAGACTCAGAGCCTGGGATTTAACTCCATTTCTGAAGTGAAACACACAGCAGTGTTCTCATCCATTGATGACCCTCTGCTTTAGAACAAGATGCACGCTCTTGCTTTCTAGAGTCTCTAAGACAGCAGGAAACGTGAGTGTGCTGAGAACAAAAGAACGGTGTTTCTTATACATACGGACCATATCTAGTCCAACTTTGCTTCTTAAACTGATACAAAGCACTGGTCCTCTAACATCCAATGATTGTCTGTTAAGATGAGAACTGTGTGAGCTCAGTGAACGATGTAGTTCGTTTGAGCTGAAAAGTGACTGCCCTTACCTGAAACGAAGTCTTGCATGTAGGAAGACACAGAGCCTGAGATTTAACTCCATTTCTTAAGAGAAACACACAGCATAGTTCTCATCCATGGATCACACTCTGCTTTAGAGTGAGAAGCACGCTCTTGCTTTCTAGTGTCTCTAAAACAGCAGGAAACGTGAGTGTGTAGAGAACAAAAGAACGGTGTTTCCTACACATACGGACCATATCTAGTCCAACTCATCTTCTGAAACTGATACAAAGCACTGGTCCGCTAACATCCAATGCTTGTCAGTTAAGATGGGAAACGTGTGAGCTCTGTGAACGATGTAGTTCCTTTGAGCAGAAAAGTGACTGCCCTTACCTGAAACGACGTCTTGCTTGTAGGAAGACTCAGAGCCTGGGATTTAACTCCATTTCTGAAGGCAAACACACAGCATAATTCTCATCCATGGATCACACTCTGCTTTAGAGCGAGAAGCACGCTCTTGCTATCTAGAGTCTCTAAGACAGCAGGAAACGTGAGTGTGCTGAGAACAAAAGAACGGTGTTTCCTACACATACGGACCATATCTAGTCCAACTCTTCTTCTGAAACTGATACAAAGCACTGGTCCGCTAACATCCAATGCTTGTCAGTTAAGATGGGAAACGTGTGAGCTTCATGAACAATGTAGTTCGTTTGAGCAAAAAAGTGACTGCCCTTACCTTAAAAGAAGTCTTGCTTGTACGAAGACTCAGAGCCTGGGATTTAACTCCATTTCTGAAGGGAAACACACAGCATAGTTCTCATCCATGGATCACAATCTGATTTAGAGCGAGAAGCACGCTCTTGCTTTCTAGAGTCTCTAACACAGCAGGAAACGTGAGTGTGCTGAGAACAAAAGAACGGTGTTTCCTACACATACGGACCATATCTAGTCCAACTCTGCGTCTGAATCTCATACAAAGCACTGGTCCTCTAACAGCCAATGCTTGCCAGTTAAGATGGGAAACAAGTGAGCTTCATGAACGACGTAGTTCCTTTGAGCAGAAAAGTGACTGCCCTTACTTTAAACGAAGTCTTGCTTGTAGGAAGACTCAGAGCCTGGGATTTAACTCCATTTCTGAAGTGAAACACACAGCAGTGTTCTCATCCATTGATGACACTCTGCTTTAGAACAAGAAGCACGCTCTTGCTTTCTAGAGTCTCTAAGAAAGCAGGAAACGTGAGTGTGCTGAGAACAAAAGAACGGTGTTTCCTACACATAAGGACCATATCTAGTCCAACTCTGCTTCTGAAACTGATACAAAGCACTGACCAACTAACATCCAATGCTTGTCAGTAAAGATGGGAAACGTGAGCTTTATGAACGATGTAGTTCGTTTGAGCAGAAAAGTGACTGCCCTTACCTTAAACGAAGTCTTGCTTGTAGGAAGACTCAGAGCATGGGATTTAACTCCATTTTTGAAGGGAAACACACAGCATAGTATTCATCCATGGATCACACTCTGCTTTAGAGCAAGAAGCACACTCTTGCTTTCTAGAGTCTCTAAGACAGCAGGAAATCTGAGTGTGCCCAGAATAAAAGAACGGAGTTTCCTACACATACGGACTATATGTAGTCCAAAACATCTTCTGAAAGTGATAGAATGCACTGGTCCTCTAACATCCAATGTTTGTCAGTTAAGATGATAAACGTGTGAGCTTCTTGAAAGATGTAGTTCGTTTGAGCAGAAAAGTGACTGCCCTTACCTGAATCGAAGTCTTGCTTGTAGGGAGACTCAGAGCCTGGGATTTACCTCCTTTTCTGAAGTGAAACACACAGCATAGTATTCATCCATGGATCACACTGTGGTTAGTGCAAGAAGCACACTCTTGCTTTCTAGAGTCTCTAAGACAGCAGGAAATTTGAGTGTGAGCAGAACAATAGAACGGTGTTTCCTACACATATGGACCATATCCAGTCCAAATCTGCTTCTGAAACTGATATAAAGCATTGACCCTCTAACATCCAATGCTTGTCAGTTAAGATGAGAAACGTGTGAGCTCTGTGAACGATGTAGTTCTTTTGAGCAGAAAAGTGACTGTCCTTACCTGAAACGAAGTCTTGCTTGTAGGAAGACTCAGAGCCTGGGATTTAACTCCATTTCTGAAGGCAAACACACAGCATAGTTCTCATCCATAGATCACACTCTGCTTTAGAGCGAGAAGCACGCTCTTGCTTTCTAGAGTCTCTAAGACAGCAGGAAACGTGAGTGTGCTGAGAACAAAAGAACGGTGTTTCCTACACATACGGACCATATCTAGTCCAACTCATCTTCTGAAACTGATACAAAGCACTGGTCCTCTAACATCCAATGCTTGTCAATTAAGATGGGAAACGTGTGAGCTTCATGAACGATGTAGTTCGTTTGAGCAAAAAAGTGACTGCCCTTACCTTAAATGAAGTCTTGCTTGTACGAAGACTCAGAGCCTGGGATTTAACTCCATTTCTGAATTGAAACACACAGCAGTGTTCTCATCCATGGATCACACTCTGCTTTAGAATAAGATGCACGCTCTTGCTTTTTAGAGTCTCTAAGACAGGAGGAAACGTGATTTTGCTGAGATCAAAAGAACGGAGTTTCCTACACATACGGACCATATCTAGTCCAAATCTGATTCTGAAACTGATAGAAGTCACTGACCCTCTAGCATCCAATGCTTGTCAGTTAAGATGGGAAACGTGTGAGCTTCAGGAACGATGTAGTTTGTTTGAGCAGAAAAGTGACTGCCTTACCTGAATTGAAGTCTTGCTTGTAGGAAGACTCAGAGCCTGGGATTTAACTCCATTTCTGAAGGCAACACACAGCATAGTTCTCATCCATGGATCACACTCTGCTTTAGAGCGAGAAGTACGCTCTTGCTTTTTAGATTCTCTAAGACAGCAGGAAACGTGAGTGTGCCCAGAACAAAAGAACGGTGTTTCCTACACATACGGACTATATGTAGTCCAAAACTTCTTCTGAAACAGATAGAATGCACTGGTCCTCTAACATCCAATGCTTGTCAGTTAAGATGGGAAACGTGTGAGCTCTGTGAACGATGTAGTTCGTTTGAGCAGAAAAGTGACAGCCCTTACCTGAATTGAAGTCTTGCCTGTAGGAAGACTCAGAGCCTGGGATTTAACTCCATTTCTGAAGTAAAACACACAGCAGTGTAATCATCAATTGATCACACTCTGCTTTATAACTAGAAGCACGCTCTTGCTTTCTAGAGTCTCTAAGACAGCAGGAAACGTGATTTTGCTGAGAACAAAAGAACGGTGTTTCCTACACATATGGACATTATATAGTACAACTCTGCTTCTGAAACTGATACAAAGCACTGGTCCTCTAACATCCAATGCTTGTCAGTTAAGATGAGAAACGTGTGAGCTTTGTGAATGATGTAGTTCCTTTGAACTGAAAAGTGACTGCCCTTACCTGATACGAAGTCTTGCTTGTAGTAAGACACAGAGCCTGGGATTTAACTCCATTTCTTAAGAGAAACACACAGCATAGTTCTCATCCATGGATCACACTCTGCTTTAGAGTGAGAAGCACGCTCTTGCTTTTAGAGTCTCTAATATAGCAGGAAATCTGAGTGTGCCCAGAACAAAAGAACGGTGTTTCCTACATATACGGACCATATGTAGTCCAAATCTGCTTCTGAAACTGATACAATGCACTGGACCTCTAACATCCAATGCTTGTCAGTTAAGATGAGAATCATGTGATCTTCGTTAACGATGTAGTTCGTTTGAGCAGAAAAGTGACTGCCCTTACCTGAAATGAAGTCTTGCTTGTAGAAAGACTCAGAGCCTGGGATTTAACTCCATTTCTGAAGTGAAACACACAGCAGTGTTCTCATCCATTGATGACACTCTGCTTTAGAACAAGAAGCATGCTCTTGCTTTCTAGAGTCTCTAAGACAGCAGGAAACATGAGTGTGCTGAGAACAAAAGAACGGTGTTTCCTACACGTACGGACCATATCTAGTCCAACTCTGCTTCTGAAACTGATACAAAGCACTGGTCCTGTTACATCCAATGCTTGTCTGTTAAGATGAGAAATGTGTGAGCATAGAGAACGATGAAGTTCGTTTGAGCTGAAAAGTGACTGCCCTTACCTGAATTGAAGTCTTGCTTGTAGGAAGACTCAGAGCCTGGGATTTAACTCTATTTCTGAAGGCAAACACACAGCATAGTTCTCATCCATGGACCACACTCTGCATTAGAGCGAGAAGCATGTTCTTGCTTTCTAGAGTCTCTATGACAACAGTAAACGTGAGTGTGCCCAGAACAAAAGAACGGTGTTTCCTACATATACGGACTATATGTAGTCCAAAACTTCTTCTGAAACAGATAGAATGCACTGGTCCTCTAACATCCAATGCTTGTCAGTTAAGATGAGAAACGTGTGTGCTTCGTGAAAGATGTAGTTCGTTTGAGCAGAAAAGTGACTGCCCTTACCTGAAACGAAGTGTTGCTTGTAGGGAGACTCAGAGCCTGGGATATAACTCCATTTCTGAAGTGAAACACACAGCATAGTTTTCATCCATGGATCACACTCTGCTTTAGAACAAGAAGCACACTCTTGCTTTCTAGAGTCTCTAAGACAGCAGGAAACGTGATTTTGCTGAGAACAAAAGAATGGTGTTTCCTACACATACGGACATTATATAGTCCAACTCTGCTTCTGAAACTGACACAAAGCACTGTTCCTCTAACATCCAATGCTTGTCTGTTAAGGTGAGAAACGTGTGAGCTTTGTGAACGATGTAGTTCGTTTGAGCTGAAAAGTGACTGCCCTTACCTGAAACGAAGTCTTGCTTGTAGGAAGACTCTGAGCCTGGGATTTAACTCCATTTCTGAAGGGAAACACACAGCATAGTTCTCATCCATGGATCACAATCTGATTTAGAGCGGGAAGCACGCTCTTGCTTTCTAGAGTCTCTAACACAGCAGGAAACGTGAGTGTGCTGAGAGCAAAAGAACGGTGTTTCCTACACATATGGACCATATCTAGTCCAACTCTGCGTCTGAATCTCATACAAAGATCTGGTCCTCTAACATCCAATGCTTGTCAGTTAAGATGGGAAACTAGTGAGCTTCATGAACGACGTAGTTCGTTTGAGCAGAAAAGTGACTGCCCTTACCTTAAAAGAAATCTTGCTTGTAGGAAGACTCAGAGCCTGGGATTTAACTCCATTTCTGAAGTGAAATACACAGCGTAGTTCTCATCCATGGATCACACTCTGCTCTAGAGCAAGAAGCACACTCTTGCTTTCTAGATTCTCTAAGACAGCAGGAAATCTGAGTGTGCCCAGAACAAAAGAACGGTGTTTCCTACACATACGGACTATATGTAGTCCAAAACTTCTTCTGAAACTGATAGAATGCACTGGTCTTCTAACATCCAATGCTTGTCAGTTAAGATGAGAAACGTGTGAGCTTCGTGAAAGATGTAGTTCGTTTGAGCAGAAAAGTGACTGCCCTTACCTGAAACGAAGTCTTGCATGTAGGAAGACACAGAGCCTGGGATTTAACTCCATTTCTTAAGAGAAACACACAGCATAGTTCTCATCCATGGATCACACTCTGCTTTAGAGTGAGAAGCACGCTCTTGCTTTCTAGTGTCTCTAAAACAGCAGGAAACGTGAGTGTGCTGAGAACAAAAGAACGGTGTTTCCTACACATACGGACCATATCTAGTCCAACTCATCTTCTGAAACTGATACAAAGCACTGGTCCGCTAACATCCAATGCTTGTCAGTTAAGATGGGAAACGTGTGAGCTCTGTGAACGATGTAGTTCCTTTGAGCAGAAAAGTGACTGCCCTTACCTGAAACGACGTCTTGCTTGTAGGAAGACTCAGAGCCTGGGATTTAACTCCATTTCTGAAGGCAAACACACAGCATAATTCTCATCCATGGATCACACTCTGCTTTAGAGCGAGAAGCACGCTCTTGCTATCTAGAGTCTCTAAGACAGCAGGAAACGTGAGTGTGCTGAGAACAAAAGAACGGTGTTTCCTACACATACGGACCATATGTAGTCCAACTCTTCTTCTGAAACTGATACAAAGCACTGGTCCTCTAACATCCAATGCTTGTCAGTTAAGATGGGAAACGTGTGAGCTTCATGAACAATGTAGTTCGTTTGAGCAAAAAAGTGACTGCCCTTACCTTAAAAGAAGTCTTGCTTGTACGAAGACTCAGAGCCTGGGATTTAACTCCATTTCTGAAGGGAAACACACAGCATAGTTCTCATCCATGGATCACAATCTGATTTAGAGCGAGAAGCACGCTCTTGCTTTCTAGAGTCTCTAACACAGCAGGAAACGTGAGTGTGCTGAGAACAAAAGAACGGTGTTTCCTACACATACGGACCATATCTAGTCCAACTCTGCGTCTGAATCTCATACAAAGCACTGGTCCTCTAACAGCCAATGCTTGCCAGTTAAGATGGGAAACGAGTGAGCTTCATGAACGACGTAGTTCCTTTGAGCAGAAAAGTGACTGCCCTTACTTTAAACGAAGTCTTGCTTGTAGGAAGACTCAGAGCCTGGGATTTAACTCCATTTCTGAAGTGAAACACACAGCAGTGTTCTCATCCATTGATGACACTCTGCTTTAGAACAAGAAGCACGCTCTTGCTTTCTAGAGTCTCTAAGAAAGCAGGAAACGTGAGTGTGCTGAGAACAAAAGAACGGTGTTTCCTACACATAAGGACCATATCTAGTCCAACTCTGCTTCTGAAACTGATACAAAGCACTGACCAACTAACATCCAATGCTTGTCAGTAAAGATGGGAAACGTGTGAGCTTTATGAACGATGTAGTTCGTTTGAGCAGAAAAGTGACTGCCCTTACCTTAAACGAAGTCTTGCTTGCAGGAAGACTCAGAGCCTGGGATTTAACTCCATTTTTGAAGGGAAACACACAGCATAGTATTCATCCATGGATCACACTCTGCTTTAGAGCAAGAAGCACACTCTTGCTTTCTAGAGTCTCTAAGACAGCAGGAAATCTGAGTGTGCCCAGAATAAAAGAACGGAGTTTCCTACACATACGGACTATATGTAGTCCAAAACATCTTCTGAAAGTGATAGAATGCACTGGTCCTCTAACATCCAATGTTTGTCAGTTAAGATGATAAACGTGTGAGCTTCTTGAAAGATGTAGTTCGTTTGAGCAGAAAAGTGACTGCCCTTACCTGAATCGAAGTCTTGCTTGTAGGGAGACTCAGAGCCTGGGATTTACCTCCTTTTCTGAAGTGAAACACACAGCATAGTATTCATCCATGGATCACACTGTGGTTAGTGCAAGAAGCACACTCTTGCTTTCTAGAGTCTCTAAGACAGCAGGAAATTTGAGTGTGAGCAGAACAATAGAACGGTGTTTCCTACACATATGGACCATATCCAGTCCAAATCTGCTTCTGAAACTGATATAAAGCATTGACCCTCTAACATCCAATGCTTGTCAGTTAAGATGAGAAACGTGTGAGCTCTGTGAACGATGTAGTTCGTTTGAGCAGAAAAGTGACTGTCCTTACCTGAAACGAAGTCTTGCTTGTAGGAAGACTCAGAGCCTGGGATTTAACTCCATTTCTGAAGGCAAACACACAGCATAGTTCTCATCCGTAGATCACACTCTGCTTTAGAGCGAGAAGCACGCTCTTGCTTTCTAGAGTCTCTAAGACAGCAGGAAACGTGAGTGTGCTGAGAACAAAAGAACGGTG
This sequence comes from Onychomys leucogaster, assembly GCA_949786385.1. Classification (NCBI taxonomy): domain Eukaryota; kingdom Metazoa; phylum Chordata; class Mammalia; order Rodentia; family Cricetidae; genus Onychomys; species Onychomys leucogaster. Next base: position 872,051 of record CATKUP010000128.1, on the reverse strand, counting down.
TTTCCTACACATACGGACCATATCTAGTCCAACTCATCTTCTGAAACTGATACAAAGCACTGGTCCTCTAACATCCAATGCTTGTCAATTAAGATGGGAAACGTGTGAGCTTCATGAACGATGTAGTTCGTTTGATCAAAAAAGTGACTGCCCTTACCTTAAATGAAGTCTTGCTTGTACGAAGACTCAGAGCCTGGGATTTAACTCCATTTCTGAATTGAAACACACAGCAGTGTTCTCATCCATGGATCACACTCTGCTTTAGAATAAGATGCACGCTCTTGCTTTTTAGAGTCTCTAAGACAGGAGGAAACGTGATTTTGCTGAGATCAAAAGAACGGAGTTTCCTACACATACGGACCATATCTAGTCCAAATCTGATTCTGAAACTGATAGAAGTCACTGACCCTCTAGCATCCAATGCTTGTCAGTTAAGATGGGAAACGTGTGAGCTTCAGGAACGATGTAGTTTGTTTGAGCAGAAAAGTGACTGCCTTACCTGAATTGAAGTCTTGCTTGTAGGAAGACTCAGAGCCTGGGATTTAACTCCATTTCTGAAGGCAACACACAGCATAGTTCTCATCCATGGATCACACTCTGCTTTAGAGCGAGAAGTACGCTCTTGCTTTTTAGATTCTCTAAGACAGCAGGAAACGTGAGTGTGCCCAGAACAAAAGAACGGTGTTTCCTACACATACGGACTATATGTAGTCCAAAACTTCTTCTGAAACAGATAGAATGCACTGGTCCTCTAACATCCAATGCTTGTCAGTTAAGATGAGAAACGTGTGTGCTTCATGAACGATGTAGTTCGTTTGAGCAAAAAAGTGACAGCCCTTACCTGAATTGAAGTCTTGCCTGTAGGAAGACTCAGAGCCTGGGATTTAACTCCATTTCTGAAGTAAAACACACAGCAGTGTAATCATCAATTGATCACACTCTGCTTTATAACTAGAAGCACGCTCTTGCTTTCTAGAGTCTCTAAGACAGCAGGAAACGTGATTTTGCTGAGAACAAAAGAACGGTGTTTCCTACACATATGGACATTATATAGTCCAACTCTGCTTCTGAAACTGATACAAAGCACTGGTCCTCTAACATCCAATGCTTGTCAGTTAAGATGAGAAACGTGTGAGCTTTGTGAATGATGTAGTTCCTTTGAACTGAAAAGTGACTGCCCTTACCTGATACGAAGTCTTGCTTGTAGTAAGACACAGAGCCTGGGATTTAACTCCATTTCTTAAGAGAAACACACAGCATAGTTCTCATCCATGGATCACACTCTGCTTTAGAGTGAGAAGCACGCTCTTGCTTTTAGAGTCTCTAATATAGCAGGAAATCTGAGTGTGCTGAGAACAAAAGAACGGAGTTTCCTACATATACGGACCATATGTAGTCCAAATCTGCTTCTGAAACTGATACAGTGCACTGGACCTCTAACATCCAATGCTTGTCAGTTAAGATGAGAATCATGTGATCTTCGTTAACGATGTAGTTCGTTTGAGCAGAAAAGTGACTGCCCTTACCTGAAATGAAGTCTTGCTTGTAGAAAGACTCAGAGCCTGGGATTTAACTCCATTTCTGAAGTGAAACACACAGCAGTGTTCTCATCCATTGATGACACTCTGCTTTAGAACAAGAAGCATGCTCTTGCTTTCTAGAGTCTCTAAGACAGCAGGAAACATGAGTGTGCTGAGAACAAAAGAACGGTGTTTCCTACACGTACGGACCATATCTAGTCCAACTCTGCTTCTGAAACTGATACAAAGCACTGGTCCTGTTACATCCAATGCTTGTCTGTTAAGATGAGAAATGTGTGAGCATAGAGAACGATGAAGTTCGTTTGAGCTGAAAAGTGACTGCCCTTACCTGAATTGAAGTCTTGCTTGTAGGAAGACTCAGAGCCTGGGATTTAACTCTATTTCTGAAGGCAAACACACAGCATAGTTCTCATCCATGGATCACACTCTGCATTAGAGCGAGAAGCATGTTCTTGCTTTCTAGAGTCTCTATGACAACAGTAAACGTGAGTGTGCCCAGAACAAAAGAACGGTGTTTCCTACATATACGGACTATATGTAGTCCAAAACTTCTTCTGAAACAGATAGAATGCACTGGTCCTCTAACATCCAATGCTTGTCAGTTAAGATGAGAAACGTGTGTGCTTCGTGAAAGATGTAGTTCGTTTGAGCAGAAAAGTGACTGCCCTTACCTGAAACGAAGTGTTGCTTGTAGGGAGACTCAGAGCCTGGGATATAACTCCATTTCTGAAGTGAAACACACAGCATAGTTTTCATCCATGGATCACACTCTGCTTTAGAACAAGAAGCACACTCTTGCTTTCTAGAGTCTCTAAGACAGCAGGAAACGTGATTTTGCTGAGAACAAAAGAATGGTGTTTCCTACACATACGGACATTATATAGTCCAACTCTGCTTCTGAAACTGACACAAAGCACTGTTCCTCTAACATCCAATGCTTGTCTGTTAAGGTGAGAAACGTGTGAGCTTTGTGAACGATGTAGTTCGTTTGAGCTGAAAAGTGACTGCCCTTACCTGAAACGAAGTCTTGCTTGTAGGAAGACTCTGAGCCTGGGATTTAACTCCATTTCTGAAGGGAAACACACAGCATAGTTCTCATCCATGGATCACAATCTGATTTAGAGCGGGAAGCACGCTCTTGCTTTCTAGAGTCTCTAACACAGCAGGAAACGTGAGTGTGCTGAGAGCAAAAGAACGGTGTTTCCTACACATATGGACCATATCTAGTCCAACTCTGCGTCTGAATCTCATACAAAGATCTGGTCCTCTAACATCCAATGCTTGTCAGTTAAGATGGGAAACTAGTGAGCTTCATGAACGACGTAGTTTGTTTGAGCAGAAAAGTGACTGCCCTTACCTTAAAAGAAATCTTGCTTGTAGGAAGACTCAGAGCCTGGGATTTAACTCCATTTCTGAAGTGAAATACACAGCGTAGTTCTCATCCATGGATCACACTCTGCTCTAGAGCAAGAAGCACACTCTTGCTTATTAGATTCTCTAAGAAAGCAGGAAATCTGAGTGTGCCCAGAACAAAAGAACGGTGTTTCCTACACATACGGACTATATGTAGTCCAAAACTTCTTCTGAAACTGATAGAATGCACTGGTCTTCTAACATCCAATGCTTGTCAGTTAAGATGAGAAACGTGTGAGCTTCGTGAAAGATGTAGTTCGTTTGAGCAGAAAAGTGACTGCCCTTACCTGAAACGAAGTCTTGCATGTAGGAAGACACAGAGCCTGGGATTTAACTCCATTTCTTAAGAGAAACACACAGCATAGTTCTCATCCATGGATCACACTCTGCTTTAGAGTGAGAAGCACGCTCTTGCTTTCTAGTGTCTCTAAAACAGCAGGAAACGTGAGTGTGCTGAGAACAAAAGAACGGTGTTTCCTACACATACGGACCATATCTAGTCCAACTCATCTTCTGAAACTGATACAAAGCACTGGTCCGCTAACATCCAATGCTTGTCAGTTAAGATGGGAAACGTGTGAGCTCTGTGAACGATGTAGTTCCTTTGAGCAGAAAAGTGACTGCCCTTACCTGAAACGACGTCTTGCTTGTAGGAAGACTCAGAGCCTGGGATTTAACTCCATTTCTGAAGGCAAACACACAGCATAATTCTCATCCATGGATCACACTCTGCTTTAGAGCGAGAAGCACGCTCTTGCTATCTAGAGTCTCTAAGACAGCAGGAAACGTGAGTGTGCTGAGAACAAAAGAACGGTGTTTCCTACACATACGGACCATATGTAGTCCAACTCTTCTTCTGAAACTGATACAAAGCACTGGTCCTCTAACATCCAATGCTTGTCAGTTAAGATGGGAAACGTGTGAGCTTCATGAACAATGTAGTTCGTTTGAGCAAAAAAGTGACTGCCCTTACCTTAAAAGAAGTCTTGCTTGTACGAAGACTCAGAGCCTGGGATTTAACTCCATTTCTGAAGGGAAACACACAGCATAGTTCTCATCCATGGATCACAATCTGATTTAGAGCGAGAAGCACGCTCTTGCTTTCTAGAGTCTCTAACACAGCAGGAAACGTGAGTGTGCTGAGAACAAAAGAACGGTGTTTCCTACACATACGGACCATATCTAGTCCAACTCTGCGTCTGAATCTCATACAAAGCACTGGTCCTCTAACAGCCAATGCTTGCCAGTTAAGATGGGAAACGAGTGAGCTTCATGAACGACGTAGTTCCTTTGAGCAGAAAAGTGACTGCCCTTACCTTAAACGAAGTCTTGCTTGTAGGAAGACTCAGAGCCTGGGATTTAACTCCATTTCTGAAGTGAAACACACAGCAGTGCTCTCATCCATTGATGACACTCTGCTTTAGAACAAGAAGCATGCTCTTGCTTTCTAGAGTCTCTAAGACAGCAGGAAACGTGAGTGTGCTGAGAACAAAAGAACGGTGTTTCCTACACATAAGGACCATATCTAGTCCAACTCTGCTTCTGAAACTGATACAAAGCACTGACCCACTAACATCCAATGCTTGTCAGTTAAGATGGGAAACGTGTGATCTTTATGAACGATGTAGTTCGTTTGAGCAGAAAAGTGACTGCCCTTACCTTAAACGAAGTCTTGCTTGCAGGAAGACTCAGAGCCTGGGATTTATCTCCTTTTCTGAAGTGAAACACACAGCATAGTTTTCATCCATGGATCACACTCTGCTTTAGAACGAGAAGCACGCTCTTTCTTTCTAGAGTCTCTAAGACAGCAGGAAACGTGAGTGTGCTGAGAACAAAAGAACGGAGTTTCCTACACATACGGACCATATCTAGTCCAAATCTGCTTCTTAAACTGAAACAAAGCACTGGTCCTCTAACATCCAATGCTTGTCTGTTAAGATGAGAAACGTGTGAGCTTTGTGAATGATATAGTTCCTTTGAACTGAAAAGTGACTGCCCTTACCCGAAAAGAAGTCTTGCTTGTAGGAAGACACAGAGCCTGGGATTTAAGTCCATTTCTGAAGGGAAACACACAGCATAGTTCTCATCCATGGATCACACTCTGCTTTAGAGCGAGAAATATGCTCTTGCTTTCTAAAGTCTCTAAGACAGCAGGAAATCTGAGTGTGCCCAGAACAAAAGAACGGTGTTTCCTACACATATGGACTATATGTAGTCCAAAACTTCTTCTGAAACTGATACAATGCACTGGTCCTCTAACATCCAATGCTAGTCAGTTAAGATGATAATCGTGTGATCTTCGTTAACGATGTAGTTCGTTTGAGCAGAAAGGTGACTGCCCTTACCTGAAACGAAGTCTTGCTTGTCGGAAGACTCAGAGCCTGGGATTTAACTCCATTTCTGAAGTGAAACACACAGCGTAGTTCTCATCCATGGATCACACTCTGCTCTAGAGCAAGAAGCACACTCTTGCTTTCTAGAGTCTCTAAGACAGCAGGAAACATGAGTGTGCTGAGAACAAAAGAACGGTGTTTCCTACACATACGGACCATACCTAGTCCAACTCTTCTTCTGAAACTGATACAAAGCACTGGTCCTCTAACATCCAATGCTTGTCAGTTAAGATGGGAAACGTGTGAGCTTCATGAACGATGTAGTTCGTTTGAGCAAAAAAGTGACTGCCCTTACCTGAAACGAAGTCTTGCTTGTAGGAAGACTCAGAGCCTGGGATTTAACTCCATTTCTGAAGGCAAACACACAGCATAGTTCTCATCCATGGATCACACTCTGCTTTAGAGCGAGAAGCACGCTCTTGCTATCTAGAGTCTCTAAGACAGCAGGAAACGTGAGTGTGCTGAGAACAAAAGAACGGTGTTTCCTACACATGCGGATCATATCTAGTCCAACTCTTCTTCTGAAACTGATACAAAGCACTGGTCCTCTAACATCCAATGCTTGTCAGTTAAGATGGGAAACGTGTGAGCTTCATGAACGATGTAGTTCGTTTGAGCAAAAAAGTGACTGCCCTTACCTTAAAAGAAGTCTTGCTTGTACGAAGACTCAGAGCCTGGGATTTAACTCCATTTCTGAAGGGAAACACACAGCATAGTTCTCATCCATGGATCACAATCTGATTTAGAGCGAGAAGCACGCTCTTGCTTTCTAGAGTCTCTAACACAGCAGGAAACGTGAGTGTGCTGAGAACAAAAGAACGGTGTTTCCTACACATACGGACTATATCTAGTCCAACTCTGCGTCTGAATCTCATACAAATCACTGGTCCTCTAACAGCCAATGCTTGTCAGTTAAGATCGGAAACGAGTAAGCTTCATGAACGACGTAGTTCGTTTGAGCAGAAAAGTGACTGCCTTACCTGAATTGAAGTCTTGCTTGTAGGAAGACTCAGAGCCTGGAATTTAACTCCATCTCTGAAGGCAACACACAGCATAGTTCTCATCCATGGATCACACTCTGCTTTAGAGCGAGAAGTACGCTCTTGCTTTTTAGATTCTCTAAGACAGCAGGAAACGTGAGTGTGCCCAGAAAAAAAGAATGGTGTTTCCTACACATACGGACTATATGTAGTCCAAAACTTCTTCTGAAACAGATAGAATGCACTGGTCCTCTAACATCCAATGCTTGTCAGTTAAGATGAGAAACGTGTGTGCTTCATGAACGATGTAGTTCGTTTGAGCAGAAAAGTGACAGCCCTTACCTGAATTGAAGTCTTGCCTGTAGGAAGACTCAGAGCCTGGGATTTAACTCCATTTCTGAAGTAAAACACACAGCAGTGTAATCATCAATTGATCACACTCTGCTTTATAACTAGAAGCATGCTCTTGCTTTCTAGAGTCTCTAAGACAGCAGGAAACGTGATTTTCCTGAGAACAAAAGAACGGTGTTTCCTACACATATGGACATTATATAGTCCAACTCTGCTTCTGAAACTGATACAAAGCACTGGTCCTCTAACATCCAATGCTTGTCAGTTAAGATGAGAAACGTGTGAGCTTTGTGAATGATGTAGTTCCTTTGAACTGAAAAGTGACTGCCCTTACCTGATACGAAGTCTTGCTTGTAGTAAGACACAGAGCCTGGGATTTAACTCCATTTCTTAAGAGAAACACACAGCATAGTTCTCATCCATGGATCACACTCTGCTTTAGAGTGAGAAGCACGCTCTTGCTTTTAGAGTCTCTAATATAGCAGGAAATCTGAGTGTGCCCAGAACAAAAGAACGGTGTTTCCTACATATACTGACCATATGTAGTCCAAATCTGCTTCTGAAACTGATACAATGCACTGGTCCTCTAACATCCAATGCTTGTCAGTTAAGATGAGAATCATGTGATCTTCGTTAACGATGTAGTTCGTTTGAGCAGAAAAGTGACTGCCCTTACCTGAAATGAAGTCTTGCTTGTAGAAAGACTCAGAGCCTGGGATTTAACTCCATTTCTGAAGTGAAACACACAGCAGTGTTCTCATCCATTGATGACACTCTGCTTTAGAACAAGAAGCATGCTCTTGCTTTCTAGAGTCTCTAAGACAGCAGGAAACATGAGTGTGCTGAGAACAAAAGAACGGTGTTTCCTACACGTACGGACCATATCTAGTCCAACTCTGCTTCTGAAACTGATACAAAGCACTGGTCCTGTTACATCCAATGCTTGTCTGTTAAGATGAGAAATGTGTGAGCATAGAGAACGATGAAGTTTGTTTGAGCTGAAAAGTGACTGCCCTTACCTGAATTGAAGTCTTGCTTGTAGGAAGACTCAGAGCCTGGGATTTAACTCCATTTCTGAAGGCAAACACACAGCATAGTTCTCATCCATGGATCACACTCTGCATTAGAGCGAGAAGCATGTTCTTGCTTTCTAGAGTCTCTATGACAACAGTAAACGTGAGTGTACCCAGAACAAAAGAACGGTGTTTCCTACATATACGGACTATATGTAGTCCAAAACTTCTTCTGAAACAGATAGAATGCACTGGTCCTCTAACATCCAATGCTTGTCACTTAAGATGAGAAACGTGTGTGCTTCGTGAAAGATGTAGTTCGTTTGAGCAGAAAAGTGACTGCCCTTACCTGAAACGAAGTCTTGCTTGTAGGGAGACTCAGAGCCTGGGATATAACTCCATTTCTGAAGTGAAACACACAGCATAGTTTTCATCCATGGATCACACTCTGCTTTAGAACAAGAAGAACACTCTTGCTTTCTAGAGTCTCTAAGACAGCAGGAAACGTGATTTTGCTGAGAACAAAAGAATGGTGTTTCCTACACATACGGACATTATATAGTCCAACTCTGCTTCTGAAACTGATACAAAGCACTGTTCCTCTAACATCCAATGCTTGTCTGTTAAGGTGAGAAACGTGTGAGCTTCGTGAACGATGTAGATCGTTTGAGCTGAAAAGTGACTGCCCTTACCTGAAACGAAGTCTTGCTTGTAGGAAGACTCTGAGCCTGGGATTTAACCCCATTTCTGAAGGGAAACACACAGCATAGTTCTCATCCATGGATCACAATCTGATTTAGAGCGGGAAGCACGCTCTTGCTTTCTAGAGTCTCTAACACAGCAGGAAACGTGAGTGTGCTGAGAACAAAAGAACGGTGTTTCCTACACATATGGACCATATCTAGTCCAACTCTGCGTCTGAATCTCATACAAAGAACTGGCCCTCTAACATCCAATGCTTGTCAGTTAAGATGGGAAACTAGTGAGCTTCATGAACGACGTAGTTCGTTTGAGCAGAAAAGTGACTGCCCTTACCTTAAAAGAAATCTTGCTTGTAGGAAGACTCAGAGCCTGGGATTTAACTCCATTTCTGAAGTGAAATACACAGCGTAGTTCTCATCCATGGATCACACTCTGCTCTAGAGCAAGAAGCACACTCTTGCTTTCTAGATTCTCTAAGACAGCAGGAAATCTGAGTGTGCCCAGAACAAAAGAACGGTGTTTCCTACACATACAGACTATATGTAGTCCAAAACTTCTTCTGAAACTGATAGCATGCACTGGTCTTCTAACATCCAATGCTTGTCAGTTAAGATGAGAAACGTGTGAGCTTCGTGAAAGATGTAGTTCGTTTGAGCAGAAAAGTGACTGCCCTTACCTGAAACGAAGTCTTGCTTGTAGGGAGACTCAGAGCCTGGGATTTATCTCCTTTTCTGAAGTGAAACACACAGCATAGTTTTTATCCATGGATCACACTCTGATTTAGAACGAGAAGCACGCTCTTGCTTTCTAGAGTCTCTAAGACAGCAGGAAACGTGAGTGTGCTGAGAACAAAAGAACAGTGTTTCCTACACATATGGACCATATCTAGTCCAAATCTGCTTCTTAAACTGAAACAAAGCACTGGTCGTCTAACATCCAATGCTTGTCTGTTAAGATGAGAAACGTGTGAGCTTTGTGAATGATATAGTTCCTTTGAACTGAAAAGTGACTGCCCTTACCCGAAAAGAAGTATTGCTTGTAGGAAGACACAGAGCCTGGGATTTAAGTCCATTTCTGAAGGGAAACACACAGCATAGTTCTCATCCATGGATCACACTCTGCTTTAGAGTGAGAAGCACGCTCTTGCTTTTAGAGTCTCTAATATAGCAGGAAATCTGAGTGTGCCCAGAACAAAAGAACGGTGTTTCCTACATATACGGACCATATGTAGTCCAAATCTGCTTCTGAAACTGATACAATGCACTGGTCCTCTAACATCCAATGCTTGTCAGTTAAGATGAGAATCATGTGATCTTCGTTAACGATGTAGTTCGTTTGAGCAGAAAAGTGACTGCCCTTACCTGAAATGAAGTCTTGCTTGTAGAAAGACTCAGAGCCTGGGATTTAACTCCATTTCTGAAGTGAAACACACAGCAGTGTTCTCATCCATTGATGACACTCTGCTTTAGAACAAGAAGCATGCTCTTGCTTTCTAGAGTCTCTAAGACAGCAGGAAACATGAGTGTGCTGAGAAGAAATGAACGGTGTTTCCTACACGTACGGACCATATCTAGTCCAACTCTGCTTCTGAAACTGATACAAAGCACTGGTCCTGTTACATCCAATGCTTGTCTGTTAAGATGAGAAATGTGTGAGCATAGAGAACTATGAAGTTCGTTTGAGCTGAAAAGTGACTGCCCTTACCTGAATTGAAGTCTTGCTTGTAGGAAGACTCAGAGCCTGGGATTTAACTCCATTTCTGAAGGCAAACACACAGCATAGTTCTCATCCATGGATCACACTCTGCATTAGAGCGAGAAGCATGTTCTTGCTTTCTAGAGTCTCTATGACAACAGTAAACGTGAGTGTGCCCAGAACAAAAGAACGGTGTTTCCTACATATACGGACTATATGTAGTCCAAAACTTCTTCTGAAACAGATAGAATGCACTGGTCCTCTAACATCCAATGCTTGTCAGTTAAGATGAGAAACGTGTGTGCTTCGTGAAAGATGTAGTTCGTTTGAGCAGAAAAGTGACTGCACTTACCTGAAACGAAGTCTTGCTTGTAGGGAGACTCAGAGCTTGGGATATAACTCCATTTCTGAAGTGAAACACACAGCATAGTTTTCATCCATGGATCACACTCTGCTTTAGAACAAGAAGCACACTCTTGCTTTCTAGAGTCTCTAAGACAGCAGGAAACGTGATTTTGCTGAGAACAAAAGAATGGTGTTTCCTACACATACGGACATTATATAGTCCAACTCTGCTTCTGAAACTGATACAAAGCACTGTTCCTCTAACATCCAATGCTTGTCTGTTAAGGTGAGAAACGTGTGAGCTTCGTGAACGATGTAGTTCGTTTGAGCTGAAAAGTGACTGCCCTTACCTGAAACGAAGTCTTGCTTGTAGGAAGACTCTGAGCCTGGGATTTAACTCCATTTCTGAAGGGAAACACACAGCATAGTTCTCATCCATGGATCACAATCTGATTTAGAGCGGGAAGCACGCTCTTGCTTTCTAGAGTCTCTAACACAGCAGGAAACGTGAGTGTGCTGAGAACAAAAGAACGGTGTTTCCTACACATATGGACCATATCTAGTCCAACTCTGCGTCTGAATCTCATACAAAGAACTGGTCCTCTAACATCCAATGCTTGTCAGTTAAGATGGGAAACTAGTGAGCTTCATGAACGACGTAGTTCGTTTGAGCAGAAAAGTGACTGCCCTTACCTTAAAAGAAATCTTGCTTGTAGGAAGACTCAGAGCCTGGGATTTAACTCCATTTCTGAAGTGAAATACACAGCGTAGTTCTCATCCATGGATCACACTCTGCTCTAGAGCAAGAAGCACACTCTTGCTTTCTAGATTCTCTAAGACAGCAGGAAATCTGAGTGTGCCCAGAACAAAAGAACGGTGTTTCCTACACATACGGACTATATGTAGTCCAAAACTTCTTCTGAAACTGATAGAATGCACTGGTCTTCTAACATCCAATGCTTGTCAGTTAAGATGAGAAACGTGTGAGCTTCGTGAAAGATGTAGTTCGTTTGAGCAGAAAAGTGACTGCCCTTACCTGAAACGAAGTCTTGCTTTTAGGGAGACTCAGAGCCTGGGATTTATCTCCTTTTCTGAAGTGAAACACACAGCATAGTTTTTATCCATGGATCACACTCTGATTTAGAACGAGAAGCACGCTCTTGCTTTCTAGAGTCTCTAAGACAGCAGGAAACGTGAGTGTGCTGAGAACAAAAGAACAGTGTTTCCTACACATATGGACCATATCTAGTCCAAATCTGCTTCTTAAACTGAAACAAAGCACTGGTCGTCTAACATCCAATGCTTGTCTGTTAAGATGAGAAACGTGTGAGCTTTGTGAATGATATAGTTCCTTTGAACTGAAAAGTGACTGCCCTTACCCGAAAAGAAGTATTGCTTGTAGGAAGACACAGAGCCTGGGATTTAAGTCCATTTCTGAAGGGAAACACACAGCATAGTTCTCATCCATGGATCACACTCTGCTTTAGAGCGAGAAATATGCTCTTGCTTTCTAAAGTCTCTAAGACAGCAGGAAATCTGAGTGTGCCCAGAACAAAAGAACGGTGTTTCCTACACATACGGACTATATGTAGTCCAAAACTTCTTCTGAAACTGATACAATGCACTGGTCCTCTAACATCCAATGCTAGTCAGTTAAGATGATAATCGTGTGATCCTTGTTAACGATGTAGTTCGTTTGAGCAGAAAAGTGACTGCCCTTACCTGAAATGAATTCTTGCTTGTAGGAAGACTCAGAGCCTGGGATTTAACTCCATTTCTGAAGTGAAACACACAGCAGTGTTCTCATCCATTGATGACCCTCTGCTTTAGAACAAGATGCACGCTCTTGCTTTCTAGAGTCTCTAAGACAGCAGGAAACGTGAGTGTGCTGAGAACAAAAGAACGGTGTTTCTTATACATACGGACCATATCTAGTCCAACTTTGCTTCTTAAACTGATACAAAGCACTGGTCCTCTAACATCCAATGATTGTCTGTTAAGATGAGAACTGTGTGAGCTCAGTGAACGATGTAGTTCGTTTGAGCTGAAAAGTGACTGCCCTTACCTGAAACGAAGTCTTGCATGTAGGAAGACACAGAGCCTGGGATTTAACTCCATTTCTTAAGAGAAACACACAGCATAGTTCTCATCCATGGATCACACTCTGCTTTAGAGTGAGAAGCACGCTCTTGCTTTCTAGTGTCTCTAAAACAGCAGGAAACGTGAGTGTGTAGAGAACAAAAGAACGGTGTTTCCTACACATACGGACCATATCTAGTCCAACTCATCTTCTGAAACTGATACAAAGCACTGGTCCGCTAACATCCAATGCTTGTCAGTTAAGATGGGAAACGTGTGAGCTCTGTGAACGATGTAGTTCGTTTGAGCAGAAAAGTGACTGCCCTTACCTGAAACGAAGTCTTGCTTGTAGGAAGACTCAGAGCCTGGGATTTAACTCCATTTCTGAAGGCAAACACACAGCATAATTCTCATCCATGGATCACACTCTGCTTTAGAGCGAGAAGCACGCTCTTGCTATCTAGAGTCTCTAAGACAGCAGGAAACGTGAGTGTGCTGAGAACAAAAGAACGGTGTTTCCTACACATACGGACCATATCTAGTCCAACTCTTCTTCTGAAACTGATACAAAGCACTGGTCCTCTAACATCCAATGCTTGTCAGTTAAGATGGGAAACGTGTGAGCTTCATGAACAATGTAGTTCGTTTGAGCAAAAAAGTGACTGCCCTTACCTTAAAAGAAGTCTTGCTTGTACGAAGACTCAGAGCCTGGGATTTAACTCCATTTCTGAAGGGAAACACACAGCATAGTTCTCATCCATGGATCACAATCTGATTTAGAGCGAGAAGCACGCTCTTGCTTTCTAGAGTCTCTAACACAGCAGGAAACGTGAGTGTGCTGAGAACAAAAGAACGGTGTTTCCTACACATACGGACCATATCTAGTCCAACTCTGCGTCTGAATCTCATACAAAGCACTGGTCCTCTAACAGCCAATGCTTGCCAGTTAAGATGGGAAACAAGTGAGCTTCATGAACGACGTAGTTCCTTTGAGCAGAAAAGTGACTGCCCTTACTTTAAACGAAGTCTTGCTTGTAGGAAGACTCAGAGCCTGGGATTTAACTCCATTTCTGAAGTGAAACACACAGCAGTGTTCTCATCCATTGATGACACTCTGCTTTAGAACAAGAAGCACGCTCTTGCTTTCTAGAGTCTCTAAGAAAGCAGGAAACGTGAGTGTGCTGAGAACAAAAGAACGGTGTTTCCTACACATAAGGACCATATCTAGTCCAACTCTGCTTCTGAAACTGATACAAAGCACTGACCAACTAACATCCAATGCTTGTCAGTAAAGATGGGAAACGTGTGAGCTTTATGAACGATGTAGTTCGTTTGAGCAGAAAAGTGACTGCCCTTACCTTAAACGAAGTCTTGCTTGCAGGAAGACTCAGAGCCTGGGATTTAACTCCATTTTTGAAGGGAAACACACAGCATAGTATTCATCCATGGATCACACTCTGCTTTAGAGCAAGAAGCACACTCCTGCTTTCTAGAGTCTCTAAGACAGCAGGAAATCTGAGTGTGCCCAGAATAAAAGAACGGAGTTTCCTACACATACGGACTATATGTAGTCCAAAACATCTTCTGAAAGTGATAGAATGCACTGGTCCTCTAACATCCAATGTTTGTCAGTTAAGATGATAAACGTGTGAGCTTCTTGAAAGATGTAGTTCGTTTGAGCAGAAAAGTGACTGCCCTTACCTGAATCGAAGTCTTGCTTGTAGGGAGACTCAGAGCCTGGGATTTACCTCCTTTTCTGAAGTGAAACACACAGCATAGTATTCATCCATGGATCACACTGTGGTTAGTGCAAGAAGCACACTCTTGCTTTCTAGAGTCTCTAAGACAGCAGGAAATTTGAGTGTGAGCAGAACAATAGAACGGTGTTTCCTACACATATGGACCATATCCAGTCCAAATCTGTTTCTGAAACTGATATAAAGCATTAACCCTCTAACATCCAATGCTTGTCAGTTAAGATGAGAAACGTGTGAGCTCTGTGAACGATGTAGTTCGTTTGAGCAGAAAAGTGACTGTCCTTACCTGAAACGAAGTCTTGCTTGTAGGAAGACTCAGAGCCTGGGATTTAACTCCATTTCTGAAGGCAAACACACAGCATAGTTCTCATCCATAGATCACACTCTGCTTTAGAGCGAGAAGCACGCTCTTGCTTTCTAGAGTCTCTAAGACAGCAGGAAACGTGAGTGTGCTGAGAACAAAAGAACGGTGTTTCCTACACATACGGACCATATCTAGTCCAACTCATCTTCTGAAACTGATACAAAGCACTGGTCCTCTAACATCCAATGCTTGTCAATTAAGATGGGAAACGTGTGAGCTTCATGAACGATGTAGTTCGTTTGAGCAAAAAAGTGACTGCCCTTACCTTAAATGAAGTCTTGCTTGTACGAAGACTCAGAGCCTGGGATTTAACTCCATTTCTGAATTGAAACACACAGCAGTGTTCTCATCCATGGATCACACTCTGCTTTAGAATAAGATGCACGCTCTTGCTTTTTAGAGTCTCTAAGACAGGAGGAAACGTGATTTTGCTGAGATCAAAAGAACGGAGTTTCCTACACATACGGACCATATCTAGTCCAAATCTGATTCTGAAACTGATAGAAGTCACTGACCCTCTAGCATCCAATGCTTGTCAGTTAAGATGGGAAACGTGTGAGCTTCAGGAACGATGTAGTTTGTTTGAGCAGAAAAGTGACTGCCTTACCTGAATTGAAGTCTTGCTTGTAGGAAGACTCAGAGCCTGGGATTTAACTCCATTTCTGAAGGCAACACACAGCATAGTTCTCATCCATGGATCACACTCTGCTTTAGAGCGAGAAGTACGCTCTTGCTTTTTAGATTCTCTAAGACAGCAGGAAACGTGAGTGTGCCCAGAACAAAAGAACGGTGTTTCCTACACATACGGACTATATGTAGTCCAAAACTTCTTCTGAAACAGATAGAATGCACTGGTCCTCTAACATCCAATGCTTGTCAGTTAAGATGAGAAACGTGTGTGCTTCATGAACGATGTAGTTCGTTTGAGCAGAAAAGTGACAGCCCTTACCTGAATTGAAGTCTTGCCTGTAGGAAGACTCAGAGCCTGGGATTTAACTCCATTTCTGAAGTAAAACACACAGCAGTGTAATCATCAATTGATCACACTCTGCTTTATAACTAGAAGCACGCTCTTGCTTTCTAGAGTCTCTAAGACAGCAGGAAACGTGATTTTGCTGAGAACAAAAGAACGGTGTTTCCTACACATATGGACATTATATAGTCCAACTCTGCTTCTGAAACTGATACAAAGCACTGGTCCTCTAACATCCAATGCTTGTCAGTTAAGATGAGAAACGTGTGAGCTTTGTGAATGATGTAGTTCCTTTGAACTGAAAAGTGACTGCCCTTACCTGATACGAAGTCTTGCTTGTAGTAAGACACAGAGCCTGGGATTTAACTCCATTTCTTAAGAGAAACACACAGCATAGTTCTCATCCATGGATCACACTCTGCTTTAGAGTGAGAAGCACGCTCTTGCTTTTAGAGTCTCTAATATAGCAGGAAATCTGAGTGTGCTGAGAACAAAAGAACGGAGTTTCCTACATATACGGACCATATGTAGTCCAAATCTGCTTCTGAAACTGATACAATGCACTGGACCTCTAACATCCAATGCTTGTCAGTTAAGATGAGAATCATGTGATCTTCGTTAACGATGTAGTTCGTTTGAGCAGAAAAGTGACTGCCCTTACCTGAAATGAAGTCTTGCTTGTAGAAAGACTCAGAGCCTGGGATTTAACTCCATTTCTGAAGTGAAACACACAGCAGTGTTCTCATCCATTGATGACACTCTGCTTTAGAACAAGAAGCATGCTCTTGCTTTCTAGAGTCTCTAAGACAGCAGGAAACATGAGTGTGCTGAGAACAAAAGAACGGTGTTTCCTACACGTACGGACCATATCTAGTCCAACTCTGCTTCTGAAACTGATACAAAGCACTGGTCCTGTTACATCCAATGCTTGTCTATTAAGATGAGAAATGTGTGAGCATAGAGAACGATGAAGTTCGTTTGAGCTGAAAAGTGACTGCCCTTACCTGAATTGAAGTCTTGCTTGTAGGAAGACTCAGAGCCTGGGATTTAACTCTATTTCTGAAGGCAAACACACAGCATAGTTCTCATCCATGGATCACACTCTGCATTAGAGCGAGAAGCATGTTCTTGCTTTCTAGAGTCTCTATGACAACAGTAAACGTGAGTGTGCCCAGAACAAAAGAACGGTGTTTCCTACATATACGGACTATATGTAGTCCAAAACTTCTTCTGAAACAGATAGAATGCACTGGTCCTCTAACATCCAATGCTTGTCAGTTAAGATGAGAAACGTGTGTGCTTCGTGAAAGATGTAGTTCGTTTGAGCAGAAAAGTGACTGCCCTTACCTGAAACGAAGTGTTGCTTATAGAGAGACTCAGAGCCTGGGATATAACTCCATTTCTGAAGTGAAACACACAGCATAGTTTTCATCCATGGATCACACTCTGCTTTAGAACAAGAAGCACACTCTTGCTTTCTAGAGTCTATAAGACAGCAGGAAATGTGATTTTGCTGAGAACAAAAGAATGGTGTTTCCTACACATACGGACATTATATAGTCCAACTCTGCTTCTGAAACTGACACAAAGCACTGTTCCTCTAACATCCAATGCTTGTCTGTTAAGGTGAGAAACGTGTGAGCTTTGTGAACGATGTAGTTCGTTTGAGCTGAAAAGTGACTGCCCTTACCTGAAACGAAGTCTTGCTTGTAGTAAGACTCTGAGCCTGGGATTTAACTCCATTTCTGAAGGGAAACACACAGCATAGTTCTCATCCATGGATCACAATCTGATTTAGAGCGGGAAGCACGCTCTTGCTTTCTAGAGTCTCTAACACAGCAGGAAACGTGAGTGTGCTGAGAGCAAAAGAACGGTGTTTCCTACACATATGGACCATATCTAGTCCAACTCTGCGTCTGAATCTCATACAAAGATCTTGTCCTCTAACATCCAATGCTTGTCAGTTAAGATGGGAAACTAGTGAGCTTCATGAACGACGTAGTTCGTTTGAGCAGAAAAGTGACTGCCCTTACCTTAAAAGAAATCTTGCTTGTAGGAAGACTCAGAGCCTGGGATTTAACTCCATTTCTGAAGTGAAATACACAGCGTAGTTCTCATCCATGGATCATTCTCTGCTCTAGAGCAAGAAGCACACTCTTGCTTTCTAGAGTCTCTAAGACAGCAGGAAATCTGAGTGTGCCCAGAACAAAAGAACGGTGTTTCCTACACATACGGACTATATGTAGTCCAAAACTTCTTCTGAAACTGATAGAATGCACTGGTCCTCTAACATCCAATGCTTGTCAGTTAAGATGAGAAACGTGGGAGCTTCGTGAAAGATGTAGTTCGTTTGAGCAGAAAAGTGACTGCCCTTACCTGAAACGAAGTCTTGCTTGTAGGAAGACTCAGAGCCTGGGATTTAACTCCATTTCTGAAGGCAAACACACAGCATAGTTCTCATCCATGGATCACACTCTGCTTTAGAGCGAGAAGCACGCTCTTGCTATCTAGAGTCTCTAAGACAGCAGGAAACGTGAGTGTGCTGAGAACAAAAGAACGGTGTTTCCTACACATACGGATCATATCTAGTCCAACTCTTCTTCTGAAACTGATACAATGCACTGGTCCTCTAACATCCAATGCTAGTCAGTTAAGATGATAATCGTGTGATCTTCGTTAACGATGTAGTTCGTTTGAGCAGAAAGGTGACTGCCCTTACCTGAAACGAAGTCTTGCTTGTCGGAAGACTCAGAGCCTGGGATTTAACTCCATTTCTGAAGTGAAACACACAGCGTAGTTCTCATCCATGGATCACACTCTGCTCTAGAGCTAGAAGCACACTCTTGCTTTCTAGAGTCTCTAAGACAGCAGGAAACATGAGTGTGCTGAGAACAAAAGAACGGTGTTTCCTACACATACGGACCATACCTAGTCCAACTCTTCTTCTGAAACTGATACAAAGCACTGGTCCTCTAACATCCAATGCTTGTCAGTTAAGATGGGAAACGTGTGAGCTTCATGAACGATGTAGTTCGTTTGAGCAAAAAAGTGACTGCCCTTACCTGAAACGAAGTCTTGCTTTTAGGAAGACTCAGAGCCTGGGATTTAACTCCATTTCTGAAGGCAAACACACAGCATAGTTCTCATCCATGGATCACACTCTGCTTTAGAGCGAGAAGCACGCTCTTGCTATCTAGAGTCTCTAAGACAGCAGGAAACGTGAGTGTGCTGAGAACAAAAGAACGGTGTTTCCTACACATACGGATCATATCTAGTCCAACTCTTCTTCTGAAACTGATACAAAGCACTGGTCCTCTAACATCCAATGCTTGTCAGTTAAGATGGGAAACGTGTGAGCTTCATGAACGATGTAGTTCGTTTGAGCAAAAAAGTGACTGCCCTTACCTTAAAAGAAGTCTTGCTTGTACGAAGACTCAGAGCCTGGGATTTAACTCCATTTCTGAAGGGAAACACACAGCATAGTTCTCATCCATGGATCACAATCTGATTTAGAGCGAGAAGCACGCTCTTGCTTTCTAGAGTCTCTAACACAGCAGGAAACGTGAGTGTGCTGAGAACAAAAGAACGGTGTTTCCTACACATACGGACTATATCTAGTCCAACTCTGCGTCTGAATCTCATACAAATCACTGGTCCTCTAACAGCCAATGCTTGTCAGTTAAGATCGGAAACGAGTAAGCTTCATGAACGACGTAGTTCGTTTGAGCAGAAAAGTGACTGCCCTTACCTTAAACGAAGTCTTGCTTGTAGGAAGACTCAGAGCCTGGGATTTAACTCCATTTCTGAAGTGAAACACACAGCAGTGTTCTCATCCATTGATGACACTCTGCTTTAGAACAAGAAGCACGCTCTTTCTTTCTAGAGTCTCTAAGACAGCAGGAAACGTGAGTGTGCTGAGAACAAAAGAACGGTATTTCCTACACATAAGGACCATATCTAGTCCAACTCTGCTTCTGAAACTGATACAAAGCACTGGTCCTCTAACATCCAATGCTTGTCTGTTAAGATGAGAAACGTGTGGGCTTCTGGAACGATGTAGTTCGTTTGAGCAGAAAAGTGACTGCCCTTACCTGAAACGAAGTCTTGCTTGGAGGAAGACTCAGAGCCTGGGATTTAACTCCATTTCTGAAGTGAAACACACAGCGTAGTTCTCATCCATGGATCATTCTCTGCTCTAGAGCAAGAAGCACACTCTTGCTTTCTAGAGTCTCTAAGACAGCAGGAAATCTGAGTGTGCCCAGAACAAAAGAACGGTGTTTCCTACACATACGGACTATATGTAGTCCAAAACTTCTTCTGAAACTGATAGAATGCACTGGTCCTCTAACATCCAATGCTTGTCAGTTAAGATGAGAAACGTGGGAGCTTCGTGAAAGATGTAGTTCGTTTGAGCAGAAAAGTGACTGCCCTTACCTGAAACGAAGTCTTGCTTGTAGGAAGACTCAGAGCCTGGGATTTAACTCCATTTCTGAAGGCAAACACACAGCATAGTTCTCATCCATGGATCACACTCTGCTTTAGAGCGAGAAGCACGCTCTTGCTATCTAGAGTCTCTAAGACAGCAGGAAACGTGAGTGTGCTGAGAACAAAAGAACGGTGTTTCCTACACATACGGATCATATCTAGTCCAACTCTTCTTCTGAAACTGATACAAAGCACTGGTCCTCTAACATCCAATGCTTGTCAGTTAAGATGGGAAACGTGTGAGCTTCATGAACGATGTAGTTCGTTTGAGCAAAAAAGTGACTGCCCTTACCTTAAAAGAAGTCTTGCTTGTACGAAGACTCAGAGCCTGGGATTTAACTCCATTTCTGAAGGGAAACACACAGCATAGTTCTCATCCATGGATCACACTCTGCTTTAGAGCGAGAAATATGCTCTTGCTTTCTAAAGTCTCTAAGACAGCAGGAAATCTGAGTGTGCCCAGAACAAAAGAACGGTGTTTCCTACACATATGGACTATATGTAGTCCAAAACTTCTTCTGAAACTGATACAATGCACTGGTCCTCTAACATCCAATGCTAGTCAGTTAAGATGATAATCGTGTGATCTTCGTTAACGATGTAGTTCGTTTGAGCAGAAAGGTGACTGCCCTTACCTGAAACGAAGTCTTGCTTGTCGGAAGACTCAGAGCCTGGGATTTAACTCCATTTCTGAAGTGAAACACACAGCGTAGTTCTCATCCATGGATCACACTCTGCTCTAGAGCAAGAAGCACACTCTTGCTTTCTAGAGTCTCTAAGACAGCAGGAAACATGAGTGTGCTGAGAACAAAAGAACGGTGTTTCCTACACATACGGACCATACCTAGTCCAACTCTTCTTCTGAAACTGATACAAAGCACTGGTCCTCTAACATCCAATGCTTGTCAGTTAAGATGGGAAACGTGTGAGCTTCATGAACGATGTAGTTCGTTTGAGCAAAAAAGTGACTGCCCTTACCTTAAAAGAAGTCTTGCTTGTACGAAGACTCAGAGCCTGGGATTTAACTCCATTTCTGAAGGGAAACACACAGCATAGTTCTCATCCATGGATCACAATCTGATTTAGAGCGAGAAGCACGCTCTTGCTTTCTAGAGTCTCTAACACAGCAGGAAACGTGAGTGTGCTGAGAACAAAAGAACGGTGTTTCCTACACATACGGACTATATCTAGTCCAACTCTGCGTCTGAATCTCATACAAATCACTGGTCCTCTAACAGCCAATGCTTGTCAGTTAAGATCGGAAACGAGTAAGCTTCATGAACGACGTAGTTCGTTTGAGCAGAAAAGTGACTGCCCTTACCTTAAACGAAGTCTTGCTTGTAGGAAGACTCAGAGCCTGGGATTTAACTCCATTTCTGAAGTGAAACACACAGCAGTGTTCTCATCCATTGATGACACTCTGCTTTAGAACAAGAAGCACGCTCTTTCTTTCTAGAGTCTCTAAGACTGCAGGAAACGTGAGTGTGCTGAGAACAAAAGAACGGTATTTCCTACACATAAGGACCATATCTAGTCCAACTCTGCTTCTGAAACTGATACAAAGCACTGGTCCTCTAACATCCAATGCTTGTCTGTTAAGATGAGAAACGTGTGGGCTTCTGGAACGATGTAGTTCGTTTGAGCAGAAAAGTGACTGCCCTTACCTGAAACGAAGTCTTGCTTGGAGGAAGACTCAGAGCCTGGGATTTAACTCCATTTCTGAAGTGAAACACACAGCGTAGTTCTCATCCATGGATCATTCTCTGCTCTAGAGCAAGAAGCACACTCTTGCTTTCTAGAGTCTCTAAGACAGCAGGAAATCTGAGTGTGCCCAGAACAAAAGAACGGTGTTTCCTACACATACGGACTATATGTAGTCCAAAACTTCTTCTGAAACTGATAGAATGCACTGGTCCTCTAACATCCAATGCTTGTCAGTTAAGATGAGAAACGTGGGAGCTTCGTGAAAGATGTAGTTCGTTTGAGCAGAAAAGTGACTGCCCTTACCTGAAACGAAGTCTTGCTTGTAGGGAGACTCAGAGCCTGGGATTTATCTCCTTTTCTGAAGTGAAACACACAGCAGAGTTTTCATCCATGGATCACACTCTGCTTTAGAACGAGAAGCACGCTCTTTCTTTCTAGAGTCTCTAAGACAGCAGGAAACGTGAGTGTGCTGAGAACAAAAGAACGGTGTTTCCTACACATACAGACTATATGTAGTCCAAAATTTTTCTGAAACTGATACAATGCACTTGTCCTCTAACATCCAATGCTAGTCAGTTAAGATGATAATCGTGTGATCTTCGTTAACGATGTAGTTCGTTTGAGCAGAAAGGTGACTGCCCTTACCTGAAATGAATTCTTGCTTGTAGGAAGACTCAGAGCCTGGGATTTAACTCCATTTCTGAAGTGAAACACACAGCAGTGTTCTCATCCATTGATGACCCTCTGCTTTAGAACAAGAAGCACGCTCTTGCTTTCTAGATTCTCTAAGACAGCAGGAAACGTGAGTGTGCTGAGAACAAAAGAACGGTGTTTCCTACACATACGGACCATATCTAGTCCAACTCTTCTTCTGAAACTGATACAAAGCACTGGTCCTCTAACATCCAATGCTTGTCAGTTAAGATGGGAAACGTGTGAGCTTCATGAACAATGTAGTTCGTTTGAGCAAAAAAGTGACTGCCCTTACCTTAAAAGAAGTCTACCTTGTACGAAGACTCAGAGCCTGTGATTTAACTCCATTTCTGAAGGGAAACACACAGCATAGTTCTCATCCATGGATCACAATCTGATTTAGAGCGAGAAGCACGCTCTTGCTTTCTAGAGTCTCTAACACAGCAGGAAACGTGAGTGTGCTGAGAACAAAAGAACGGTGTTTCCTACACATACGGACCATATCTAGTCCAACTCTGCGTCTGAATCTCATACAAAGCACTGGTCCTCTAACAGCCAATGCTTGCCAGTTAAGATGGGAAACGAGTGAGCTTCATGAACGACGTAGTTCCTTTGAGCAGAAAAGTGACTGCCCTTACCTTAAACGAAGTCTTGCTTGTAGGAAGACTCAGAGCCTGGGATTTAACTCCATTTCTGAAGTGAAACACACAGCAGTGTTCTCATCCATTGATGACACTCTGCTTTAGAACAAGAAGCACGCTCTTGCTTTCTAGAGTCTCTAAGACAGCAGGAAACGTGAGTGTGCTGAGAACAAAAGAACGGTGTTTCCTACACATAAGGACCATATCTAGTCCAACTCTGCTTCTGAAACTGATACAAAGCACTGACCCACTAACATCCAATGCTTGTCAGTTAAGATGGGAAACGTGTGATCTTTATGAACGATGTAGTTCGTTTGAGCATAAAAGTGACTGCCCTTACCTTAAACGAAGTCTTGCTTGCAGGAAGACTCAGACCCTGGGATTTATCTCCTTTTCTGAAGTGAAACACACAGCATAGTTTTCATCCATGGATCACACTCTACTTTAGAACGAGAAGCACGCTCTTTCTTTCTAGAGTCTCTAAGACAGCAGGAAACGTGAGTGTGCTGAGAACAAAAGAACGGAGTTTCCTACACATACGGACCATATCTAGTCCAAATCTGCTTCTTAAACTGAAACAAAGCACTGGTCCTCTAACATCCAATGCTTGTCTGTTAAGATGAGAAACGTGTGAGCTTTGTGAATGATATAGTTCCTTTGAACTGAAAAGTGACTGCCCTTACCCGAAAAGAAGTCTTGCTTGTAGGAAGACACAGAGCCTGGGATTTAAGTCCATTTCTGAAGGGAAACACACAGCATAGTTCTCATCCATGGATCACACTCTGCTTTAGAGCGAGAAATATGCTCTTGCTTTCTAAAGTCTCTAAGACAGCAGGAAATCTGAGTGTGCCCAGAACAAAAGAACGGTGTTTCCTACACATATGGACTATATGTAGTCCAAAACTTCTTCTGAAACTGATACAATGCACTGGTCCTCTAACATCCAATGCTAGTCAGTTAAGATGATAATCGTGTGATCTTCGTTAACGATGTAGTTCGTTTGAGCAGAAAGGTGACTGCCCTTACCTGAAACGAAGTCTTGCTTGGAGGAAGACTCAGAGCCTGGGATTTAACTCCATTTCTGAAGTGAAACACACAGCGTAGTTCTCATCCATGGATCACACTCTGCTCTAGAGCAAGAAGCACACTCTTGCTTTCTAGAGTCTCTAAGACAGCAGGAAACATGAGTGTGCTGAGAACAAAAGAACGGTGTTTCCTACACATACGGACCATACCTAGTCCAACTCTTCTTCTGAAACTGATACAAAGCACTGGTCCTCTAACATCCAATGCTTGTCAGTTAAGATGAGAAACGTGTGAGCTTCATGAACGATGTAGTTCGTTTGAGCAAAAAAGTGACTGCCCTTACCTTAAAAGAAGTCTTGCTTGTACGAAGACTCAGAGCCTGGGATTTAACTCCATTTCTGAAGGGAAACACACAGCATAGTTCTCATCCATGGATCACAATCTGATTTAGAGCGAGAAGCACGCTCTTGCTTTCTAGAGTCTCTAACACAGCAGGAAACGTGAGTGTGCTGAGAACAAAAGAACGGTGTTTCCTACACATACGGACTATATCTAGTCCAACTCTGCGTCTGAATCTCATACAAAGCACTGGTCCTCTAACAGCCAATGCTTGTCAGTTAAGATCGGAAACGAGTAAGCTTCATGAACGACGTAGTTCGTTTGAGCAGAAAAGTGACTGCCCTTACCTTAAACGAAGTCTTGCTTGTAGGAAGACTCAGAGCCTGGGATTTAACTCCATTTCTGAAGTGAAACACACAGCAGTGTTCTCATCCATTGATGACACTCTGCTTTAGAACAAGAAGCACGCTCTTTCTTTCTAGAGTCTCTAAGACAGCAGGAAACGTGAGTGTGCTGAGAACAAAAGAACGGTATTTCCTACACATAAGGAACATATCTAGTCCAACTCTGCTTCTGAAACTGATACAAAGCACTGGTCCTCTAACATCCAATGCTTGTCTGTTAAGATGAGAAACGTGTGGGCTGCTGGAACGATGTAGTTCGTTTGAGCAGAAAAGTGACTGCCCTTACCTGAAACGAAGTCTTGCTTGGAGGAAGACTCAGAGCCTGGGATTTAACTCCATTTCTGAAGTGAAACACACAGCGTAGTTCTCATCCATGGATCATTCTCTGCTCTAGAGCAAGAAGCACACTCTTGCTTTCTAGAGTCTCTAAGACAGCAGGAAATCTGAGTGTGCCCAGAACAAAAGAACGGTGTTTCCTACACATACGGACTATATGTAGTCCAAAACTTCTTCTGAAACTGATAGAATGCACTGGTCCTCTAACATCCAATGCTTGTCAGTTAAGATGAGAAACGTGGGAGCTTCGTGAAAGATGTAGTTCGTTTGAGCAGAAAAGTGACTGCCCTTACCTGAAACGAAGTCTTGCTTGTAGGGAGACTCAGAGCCTGGGATTTATCTCCTTTTCTGAAGTGAAACACACAGCAGAGTTTTCATCCATGGATCACACTCTGCTTTAGAACGAGAAGCACGCTCTTTCTTTCTAGAGTCTCTAAGACAGCAGGAAACGTGAGTGTGCTGAGAACAAAAGAACGGTGTTTCCTACACATACGGACCATATCTAGTCCAAATCTGCTTCTTAAACTGAAATAAAGCACTGGTCCTCTAACATCCAATGCTTGTCTGTTAAGATGAGAAACGTGTGAGCTTTGTGAATGATATAGTTCCTTTGAACTGAAAAGTGACTGCCCTTACCCGAAAAGAAGTCTTGCTTGTAGGAAGACTCAGAGCCTGGGATTTAAGTCCATTTCTGAAGGGAAACACACAGCACAGTTCTCATCCATGGATCTCACTCTGCTTTAGAGCGAGAAATATGCTCTTGCTTTCTAAAGTCTCTAAGACAGCAGGAAATCTGAGTGTGCCCAGAACAAAAGAACGGAGTTTCCTACACATACGGACCATATCTAGTCCAACTCTGCTTCTGAAACTGATACAAAGCACTGACCCTCTAACATCCAATGCTTGTCTGTTAAGGTGAGAAACGTGTGAGCTTCTGGAACGATGTAGTTCATTTGAGCAGAAAAGTGACTGCCCTTACCTGAAATGAAGTCTTGTTGTAGGAAGACTCAGAGCCTGGGATTTAACTCCATTTCTGAAGTGAGACACACAGCAGTGTTCTCATCCATTGATGACACTCTGCTTAAGAACAAGAAGCAAGCTCTTGCTTTCTAGATTCTCTAAGACAGCAGGAAACGTGAGTGTGCTGAGAACAAAAGAACGGTGTTTCCTACACATACGGACCATATCTAGTCCAACTCTGCTTCTGAAACTCATACAAAGCACTGGTCCTCTAACATCCAATGCTTGTCAGTTAAGATGGGAAACGTGTGAGCTTCATGAACGATGTAGTTCGTTCGAGCAGAAAAGTGACTGCCCTTACATTAAACGAGGTCTTGCTTGTAGGAAGACTCAGAGCCTGGGATTTAACTCCATTTCTGAATTGAAACACACAGCAGTGTTCTCATCCATTGATCACACTCTGCTTTAGAACAAGAAGCACGCTCTTCCTTTCTATAGTCTCTAAGACAGCAGGAATCGTCAGTGTGCTGAGAACAAAAGAACGGTGTTTCCTACACATACGGACCATATCTAGTCCAACTCTGCTTCTGAAACTGATACAAAGCACTGGTCCTCTAACATCCAATGCTTGTCTGTTAAGATGATAAATGTGTGAGCTCAGTGAACGATGTAGGTCATTTGAGCTGAAAAGTGACTGCCCTTACCTGAAACGAAGCCTTGCTTGTAGGAAGACACAGAGATTGGGATTTAACTCCATTTCTGAAGGCAAACACACAGCATAGTTCTCATCCATAGATCACAATCTGCT
Source organism: Onychomys leucogaster (assembly GCA_949786385.1). Lineage (NCBI taxonomy): Eukaryota > Metazoa > Chordata > Mammalia > Rodentia > Cricetidae > Onychomys > Onychomys leucogaster. The sequence continues at coordinate 845,049 of CATKUP010000128.1, read as the reverse complement.
TTAGAACAAGAAGCACGCTCTTGCTTTCTATAGTCTCTAAGACAGCAGGAATCGTGAGTGTGCTGAGAACAAAAGAACGGTGTTTCCTACACATACGGACCATATCTAGTCCAACTCTGCTTCTGAAACTGATACAAAGCACTGGTCCTATAACATCCAATGTTTGCCAGTTAAGATGAGAAACGTGTGAGCTTTGTGAATGATGTAGTTCCTTTGAAATGAAAAGTGACTGCCCTTACCTGAAACGAAGTCTTGCTTGTAGTAAGACACAGAGCCTGGGATTTAACTCCATTTCTGAAGGGAAACACACAGCATAGTATTCATCCATGGATCACACTCTGGTTAGAGCGAGAGGCACACTCTTGCTTTCTAGAGTCTCTAAGACAGCAGGAAATCTGAGTGTGCCCAGAACAATAGAACGGTGTTTCCTACACATATGGACCATATCCAGTCCAAATCTGCTTCTGAAACTGATACAAAGCACTGGTCCTCTAACATCCAATGTTTGTCTGTTAAGATGAGAAACGTGTGAGCTTTGTGAATGATGTAGTTCCTTTGAACTGAAAAGTGACTGCCCTTACCTGAAACGAAGTCTTGCTTGTAGGAAGACACAGAGCCTGGGATTTAACTCCGTTTCTGAAGGGAAACACACAGCATAGTTCTCATCCATGGATCACACTCTGCTTTAGAGCGAGAAGCATGCACTTGCTTTTATATTCTCTAAGATAGCAGGTAATCTGAGTGTGCCCAGAACTAAAGAACGGTGTTTCCTACATATACAGACCATAAGTAGTCCAAATCTGCTTCTGAAACTGATAAAATGCACTGGTCCTCTAACATCCAATGCTTGTCAGTTAAGATGATAATCGTGTGATCTTCGTTAACGAAGTAGTTCGTTTCAGCAGAAAAGTGACTGCCCTTACCTGAAATGAAGTCTTGCTTGTAGGAAGACTCAGAGCCTGGGATTTAACTCCATTTCTGAAGTGAAACACACAGCAGTGTTCTCATCCATTGATGACACTCTGCTTTAGAACAAGAAGCACGCTCTTGCTTTCTAGAATCTCTAAGACAGCAGGAAACGTGAGTGTGCTGAGAACAAAAGAACGGTGTTTCATACACATACGGACCATATCTAGTCCAACTCTGCTTCTTAAACTGATACAAAGCACTGGTCCTCTAACATCCAAGGCTTGTCTATTAAGATCAGAAATGTGTGAGCTCCGTGAACGATGTAGTTCGTTTGAGCTGAAAAGTGACTGCCCTTACCTGAAAAGAAGTCTTGCTTGTAGGAAGACACAGAACCTGGGATTTAACTCCATTTCTGAAGGGAAACAAACAGCATAGTTCTCATCCATTCAACAAACTCTGCTTTAGAGCGAGAAGCATGCTATTGCTTTCTAAAGACTCTAAGACAGCAGGAAACGTGAGTGTGCTGAGAACAAAAGAACCGTGGTTCCTACACATACGGACCATATGTAGTCCAACTCTGCTACTGAAACTGATACGAAGCACTGGTCCTGTAACATCCAATGTTTGTCAGTTAAGATGAGAAATGTGTGAGCTTTGTGAATGATGTAGTTCCTTTGAGCTGAAAAGTGACTGCCCATACCTGAAACGAAGTCTTGCTTGTAGGAAGACACAGAGCCTGGGATTTAACTCTTTTCTGAAGGGAAACACACAGCATTGTATTCATCCATGGATCACACTCTGTTTTAGAGCGAGAAGCACGCTCTTGCTTTTAGAGTCTCTAATATAGCAGGAAATCTGAGTGTGCCCAGAACAAAAGAACGGTGTTTCCTACATATACGGACCATATGTAGTCCAAATCTGCTTCTGAAACTGATACAATGCACTGGTCCTCTAACATCCAAAGTTTGTCAGTTAAGATGAGAAACGTGTGAGCTTTGTGAATGATGTAGTTCCTTTGAACTGAAAAGTGACTGCCCTTACCTGAAATGAAGTCTTGCTTGTAGGAAGACTCAGAGCCTGGGATTTAACTCCATTTTTGAAGTGAAACACACAGCAGTGTTCTCATCCATTGATGACACTCTGCTTTAGAACAAGAAGCACGCTCTTGCTTTCTAGAGTCTCTAAGACAGCAGGAAACGTGAGTGTGCTGAGAACAAAAGAACGGTGTTTCGTACACATACGGACCATATCTAGTCCAACTCTGCTTCTTAAACTGATACAAAGCACTGGTCCTCTAACATCCAATGCTTGTCTATTAAGATGAGAAATGTGTGAGCTCCGTGAACGATGTAGTTCGTTTGAGCTGAAAAGTGACTGCCCTTACCTGAAAAGAAGTCTTGCTTGTACGAAGACTCAGAGCCTGGGATTTAACTCCATTTCTGAAGGGAAACACACAGCATAGTTCTCATCCATGGATCACAATCTGATTTAGAGCGAGAAGCACGCTCTTGCTTTCTAGAGTCTCTAACACAGCAGGAAACGTGAGTGTGCTGAGAACAAAAGAACGGTGTTTCCTACACATACAGACTATATCTAGTCCAACTCTGCGTCTGAATCTCATACAAATCAATGGTCCTCTAACAGCCAATGCTTGTCAGTTAAGATCGGAAACGAGTAAGCTTCATGAACGACGTAGTTCGTTTGAGCAGAAAAGTGACTGCCCTTACCTTAAACGAAGTCTTGCTTGTAGGAAGACTCAGAGCCTGGGATTTAACTCCATTTCTGAAGTGAAACACACAGCAGTGTTCTCATCCATTGATGACACTCTGCTTTAGAACAAGAAGCACGCTCTTTCTTTCTAGAGTCTCTAAGACAGCAGGAAACGTGAGTGTGCTGAGAACAAAAGAACGGTATTTCCTACACATAAGGACCATATCTAGTCCAACTCTGCTTCTGAAACTGATACAAAGCACTGGTCCTCTAACATCCAATGCTTGTCTGTTAAGATGAGAAACGTGTGGGCTTCTGGAACGATGTAGTTCGTTTGAGCAGAAAAGTGACTGCCCTTACCTGAAACGAAGTCTTGCTTGGAGGAAGACTCAGAGCCTGGGATTTAACTCCATTTCTGAAGTGAAACACACAGCGTAGTTCTCATCCATGGATCATTCTCTGCTCTAGAGCAAGAAGCACACTCTTGCTTTCTAGAGTCTCTAAGACAGCAGGAAATCTGAGTGTGCCCAGAACAAAAGAACGGTGTTTCCTACACATACGGACTATATGTAGTCCAAAACTTCTTCTGAAACTGATAGAATGCACTGGTCCTCTAACATCCAATGCTTGTCAGTTAAGATGAGAAACGTGGGAGCTTCGTGAAAGATGTAGTTCGTTTGAGCAGAAAAGTGACTGCCCTTACCTGAAACGAAGTCTTGCTTGTAGGGAGACTCAGAGCCTGGGATTTATCTCCTTTTCTGAAGTGAAACACACAGCAGAGTTTTCATCCATGGATCACACTCTGCTTTAGAACGAGAAGCACGCTCTTTCTTTCTAGAGTCTCAAAGACAGCAGGAAACGTGAGTGTGCTGAGAACAAAAGAACGGTGTTTCCTACACATACAGACTATATGTAGTCCAAAATTTTTCTGAAACTGATACAATGCACTTGTCCTCTAACATCCAATGCTAGTCAGTTAAGATGATAATCGTGTGATCTTCGTTAACGATGTAGTTCGTTTGAGCAGAAAGGTGACTGCCCTTACCTGAAATGAATTCTTGCTTGTAGGAAGACTCAGAGCCTGGGATTTAACTCCATTTCTGAAGTGAAACACACAGCAGTGTTCTCATCCATTGATGACCCTCTGCTTTAGAACAAGAAGCACGCTCTTGCTTTCTAGATTCTCTAAGACAGCAGGAAACGTGAGTGTGCTGAGAACAAAAGAACGGTGTTTCCTACACATACGGACCATATCTAGTCCAACTCTTCTTCTGAAACTGATACAAAGCACTGGTCCTCTAACATCCAATGCTTGTCAGTTAAGATGGGAAACGTGTGAGCTTCATGAACAATGTAGTTCGTTTGAGCAAAAAAGTGACTGCCCTTACCTTAAAAGAAGTCTAGCTTGTACGAAGACTCAGAGCCTGTGATTTAACTCCATTTCTGAAGGGAAACACACAGCATAGTTCTCATCCATGGATCACACTCTGCTTTAGAACGAGAAGCACGCTCTTTCTTTCTAGAGTCTCTAAGACAGCAGGAAACGTAAGTGTGCTGAGAACAAAAGAACGGAGTTTCCTACACATACGGACGATATCTAGTCCAAATCTGCTTCTTAAACTGAAACAAAGCACTGGTCCTCTAACATCCAATGCTTGTCTGTTAAGATGAGAAACGTGTGAGCTTTGTGAATGATATAGTTCCTTTGAACTGAAAAGTGACTGCCCTTACCCGAAAAGAAGTCTTGCTTGTAGGAAGACACAGAGCCTGGGATTTAAGTCCATTTCTGAAGGGAAACACACAGCATAGTTCTCATCCATGGATCACACTCTGCTTTAGAGCGAGAAATATGCTCTTGCTTTCTAAAGTCTCTAAGACAGCAGGAAATCTGAGTGTGCCCAGAACAAAAGAACGGTGTTTCCTACACATATGGACTATATGTAGTCCAAAACTTCTTCTGAAACTGATACAATGCACTGGTCCTCTAACATCCAATGCTAGTCAGTTAAGATGATAATCGTGTGATCTTCGTTAACGATGTAGTTCGTTTGAGCAGAAAGGTGACTGCCCTTACCTGAAACGAAGTCTTGCTTGGAGGAAGACTCAGAGCCTGGGATTTAACTCCATTTCTGAAGTGAAACACACAGCGTAGTTCTCATCCATGGATCACACTCTGCTCTAGAGCAAGAAGCACACTCTTGCTTTCTAGAGTCTCTAAGACAGCAGGAAACGTGAGTGTGCTGAGAACAAAAGAACGGTGTTTCCTACACATACGGACCATACCTAGTCCAACTCTTCTTCTGAAACTGATACAAAGCACTGGTCCTCTAACATCCAATGCTTGTCAGTTAAGATGAGAAACGTGTGAGCTTCATGAACGATGTAGTTCGTTTGAGCAAAAAAGTGACTGCCCTTACCTTAAAAGAAGTCTTGCTTGTACGAAGACTCAGAGCCTGGGATTTAACTCCATTTCTGAAGGGAAACACACAGCATAGTTCTCATCCATGGATCACAATCTGATTTAGAGCGAGAAGCACGCTCTTGCTTTCTAGAGTCTCTAACACAGCAGGAAACGTGAGTGTGCTGAGAACAAAAGAACGGTGTTTCCTACACATACGGACCATATCTAGTCCAACTCTGCGTCTGAATCTCATACAAAGCACTGGTCCTCTAACAGCCAATGCTTGCCAGTTAAGATGGGAAACGAGTGAGCTTCATGAACGACGTAGTTCCTTTGAGCAGAAAAGTGACTGCCCTTACCTTAAACGAAGTCTTGCTTGTAGGAAGACTCAGAGCCTGGGATTTAACTCCATTTCTGAAGTGAAACACACAGCAGTGTTCTCATCCATTGATGACACTCTGCTTTAGAACAAGAAGCACGCTCTTGCTTTCTAGAGTCTCTAAGACAGCAGGAAACGTGAGTGTGCTGAGAACAAAAGAACGGTGTTTCCTACACATAAGGACCATATCTAGTCCAACTCTGCTTCTGAAACTGATACAAAGCACTGACCCACTAACATCCAATGCTTGTCAGTTAAGATGGGAAACGTGTGATCTTTATGAACGATGTAGTTCGTTTGAGCAGAAAAGTGACTGCCCTTACCTTAAACGAAGTCTTGCTTGCAGGAAGACTCAGAGCCTGGGATTTATCTCCTTTTCTGAAGTGAAACACACAGCATAGTTTTCATCCATGGATCACACTCTGCTTTAGAACGAGAAGCACGCTGTTTCTTTCTAGAGTCTCTAAGACAGCAGGAAACATGAGTGTGCTGAGAACAAAAGAACGGAGTTTCCTACACATACGGACCATATCTAGTCCAAATCTGCTTCTTAAACTGAAACAAAGCACTGGTCCTCTAACATCCAATGCTTGTCTGTTAAGATGAGAAACGTGTGAGCTTTGTGAATGATATAGTTCCTTTGAACTGAAAAGTGACTGCCCTTACCCGAAAAGAAGTCTTGCTTGTAGGAAGACACAGAGCCTGGGATTTAAGTCCATTTCTGAAGGGAAACACACAGCATAGTTCTCATCCATGGATCACACTCTGCTTTAGAGCGAGAAATATGCTCTTGCTTTCTAAAGTCTCTAAGACAGCAGGAAATCTGAGTGTGCCCAGAACAAAAGAACGGTGTTTCCTACACATATGGACTATATGTAGTCCAAAACTTCTTCTGAAACTGATACAATGCACTGGTCCTCTAACATCCAATGCTAGTCAGTTAAGATGATAATCGTGTGATCTTCGTTAACGATGTAGTTCGTTTGAGCAGAAAGGTGACTGCCCTTACCTGAAACGAAGTCTTGCTTGGAGGAAGACTCAGAGCCTGGGATTTAACTCCATTTCTGAAGTGAAACACACAGCGTAGTTCTCATCCATGGATCACACTCTGCTCTAGAGCAAGAAGCACACTCTTGCTTTCTAGAGTCTCTAAGACAGCAGGAAACGTGAGTGTGCTGAGAACAAAAGAACGGTGTTTCCTACACATACGGACCATACCTAGTCCAACTCTTCTTCTGAAACTGATACAAAGCACTGGTCCTCTAACATCCAATGCTTGTCAGTTAAGATGAGAAACGTGTGAGCTTCATGAACGATGTAGTTCGTTTGAGCAAAAAAGTGACTGCCCTTACCTTAAAAGAAGTCTTGCTTGTACGAAGACTCAGAGCCTGGGATTTAACTCCATTTCTGAAGGGAAACACACAGCATAGTTCTCATCCATGGATCACGATCTGATTTAGAGCGAGAAGCACGCTCTTGCTTTCTAGAGTCTCTAACACAGCAGGAAACGTGAGTGTGCTGAGAACAAAAGAACGGTGTTTCCTACACATACGGACTATATCTAGTCCAACTCTGCGTCTGAATCTCATACAAAGCACTGGTCCTCTAACAGCCAATGCTTGTCAGTTAAGATCGGAAACGAGTAAGCTTCATGAACGACGTAGTTCGTTTGAGCAGAAAAGTGACTGCCCTTACCTGAAACGAAGTCTTGCTTGGAGGAAGACTCAGAGCCTGGGATTTAACTCCATTTCTGAAGTGAAACACACAGCGTAGTTCTCATCCATGGATCATTCTCTGCTCTAGAGCAAGAAGCACACTCTTGCTTTCTAGAGTCTCTAAGACAGCAGGAAATCTGAGTGTGCCCAGAACAAAAGAACGGTGTTTCCTATACATACGGACTATATGTAGTCCAAAACTTCTTCTGAAACTGATAGAATGCACTGGTCCTCTAACATCCAATGCTTGTCAGTTAAGATGAGAAACGTGGGAGCTTCGTGAAAGATGTAGTTCGTTTGAGCAGAAAAGTGACTGCCCTTACCTGAAACGAAGTCTTGCTTTTAGGGAGACTCAGAGCCTGGGATTTATCTCCTTTTCTGAAGTGAAACACACAGCAGAGTTTTCATCCATGGATCACACTCTGCTTTAGAACGAGAAGCACGCTCTTTCTTTCTAGAGTCTCTAAGACAGCAGGAAACGTGAGTGTGCTGAGAACAAAAGAACGGTGTTTCCTACACATACAGACTATATGTAGTCCAAAATTTTTCTGAAACTGATACAATGCACTTGTCCTCTAACATCCAATGCTAGTCAGTTAAGATGATAATCGTGTGATCTTCGTTAACGATGTAGTTCGTTTGAGCAGAAAGGTGACTGCCCTTACCTGAAATGAATTCTTGCTTGTAGGAAGACTCAGAGCCTGGGATTTAACTCCATTTCTGAAGTGAAACACACAGCAGTGTTCTCATCCATTGATGACCCTCTGCTTTAGAACAAGAAGCACGCTCTTGCTTTCTAGAGTCTCTAAGACAGCAGGAAACGTGAGTGTGCTGAGAACAAAAGAACGGTGTTTCTTACACATACGGACAATATCTAGTCCAACTTTGCTTCTTAAACTGATACAAAGCACTGGTCCTCTAACATCCAATGATTGTCTGTTAAGATGAGAAATGTGTGAGCTCAGTGAATGATGTAGTTCGTTTGAGCTGAAAAGTGACTGCCCTTACCTGAAACGAAGTCTTGCTTGTAGGAAGACACAGAGCCTGGGATTTAACTCCATTTCTTAAGAGAAACACACAGCATAGTTCTCATCCATGGATCACACTCTGCTTTAGAGCGAGAAGCACGCTCTTGCTTTCTAGAGTCTCTAAAACAGCAGGAAACGTGAGTGTACTGAGAACAAAAGAACGGTGTTTCCTACCTATACGGACCATATCTAGTCCAACTCATCTTCTGAAACTGATACAAAGCACTGGTCCTCTAACATCCAATGCTTGTCAGTTAAGATGGGAATCGTGTGAGCTCTGTGAACGATGTAGTTCGTTTGAGCAGAAAAGTGACTGCCCTTACCTGAAACGAAATCTTGCTTGTAGGAAGACTCAGAGCCTGGGATTTAACTCCATTTCTGAAGGCAAACACACAGCATAGTTCTCATCCATGGATCACACTCTGCTTTAGAGCGAGAAGCACGCTCTTGCTATCTAGAGTCTCTTAGACAGCAGGAAACGTGAGTGTGCTGAGAACAAAAGAATGGTGTTTCCTACACATGCGGACTATATGTAGTCCAAAACTTCTTCTGAAACTGATAGAATGCACTGGTCCTCTAACATCCAATGCTTATCAGTTAAGATGAGAAACGTGGGAGCTTCGTGAAAGATGTAGTTCGTTTGAGCAGAAAAGTGACTGCCCTTAGCTGAAACGAAGTCTTGCTTGTAGGGAGACTCAGAGCCTGGGATTTATCTCCTTTTCTGAAGTGAAACACACAGCATAGTTTTCATCCATGGATCACACTCTGCTTTAGAACGAGAAGCACGCTCTTTCTTTCTAGAGTCTCTAAGACAGCAGGAAACGTGAGTGTGCTGAGAACAAAAGAACGGTGTTTCCTACACATACGGACCATATCTAGTCCAAATCTGCTTCTTAAACTGAAATAAAGCACTGGTCCTCTAACATCCAATGCTTGTCTGTTAAGATGAGAAACGTGTGAGCTTTGTGAATGATATAGTTCCTTTGAACTGAAAAGTGACTGCCCTTACCCGAAAAGAAGTCTTGCTTGTAGGAAGACTCAGAGCCTGGGATTTAAGTCCATTTCTGAAGGGAAACACACAGCATAGTTCTCATCCATGGATCTCACTCTGCTTTAGAGCGAGAAATATGCTCTTGCTTTCTAAAGTCTCTAAGACAGCAGGAAATCTGAGTGTGCCCAGAACAAAAGAACGGAGTTTCCTACACATACGGACCATATCTAGTCCAACTCTGCTTCTGAAACTCATACAAAGCACTGGTCCTCCAACATCCAATGCTTGTCTGTTAAGATGAAATGTGTAAGCTCCGTGAACAATGTAATTCGTTTGAGCTGAAAAGTGACTGCCCTTACCTGAAACGAAGTCTTGCTTGTAGGAAGACACAGAGCCTGGGATTTAACTCCATTTCTGAAGGGAAACACACAGCATAGTTCTCATCCATTCAACAAACTCTGCTTTGGAGCGAGAAGCATGCTCTTGCTTTCTGAATACTCTAAGACAGCAGGAAACGTGAGTGTGCTGAGAACAAAAGAACCCTGGTTCCTACACATACGGACCATATCTAGTCCAACTCTGCTACTGAAACTGATACGAAGCACTGGTCCTGTAACATCCAATGTTTGTCAGTTAAGATGAGAAACGTGTGAGCTTTGTGAATGATGTAGTTCCTTTGAGCTGAAAAGTGACTGCCCTTACCTGAAACGAAGTCTTGCTTGTAGGAAGACACAGAGCCTGGGATTTAACTCTTTTCTGAAGGGAAACACACAGCATAGTATTCATCCATGGATCACACTCTGGTTAGAGCGAGAAGCACACTCTTGCTTTCTAGAGTCTCTAAGACAGCAGGAAATCTGAGTGTGCCCAGAACAATAGACCGGTGTTTCCTACACATATGGACCATATCCAGTCCAAATCTGCTTCTGAAACTGATACAAAGCACTGGTCCTCTAACATCCAATGTTTGACAGTTAAGATGAGAAACGTGTGAGCTTTGTGAATGATGTAGTTCCTTTGAACTGAAAAGTGACTACCCTTACCTGAAACGAAGTCTTGCATGTAGGAAGAGAGAGAGACTGGGATTTAACTCCATTTCTGAAGGGAAACACACAGCGTAGTTCTCATCCATGGATCACACTCTGCTCTAGAGCAAGAAGCACGCTCTTGCTTTCTAGAGTCTCTAAGACAGCAGGAAACGTGATTTTGCTGAGAACAAAAGAACGGTGTTTCCTACACATACGGACATTATATAGTCCAACTCTGCTTCTGAAACTGATACAAAGCACTGGACCTCTAACATCCAATGCTTGTCTGTTAAGGTGAGAAACGTGTGAGCTTCTGGAACGATGTAGTTCATTTGAGCAGAAAAGTGACTGCCCTTACCTGAAATGAAGTCTTGTTGTAGGAAGACTCAGAGCCTGGGATTTAACTCCATTTCTGATGTGAGACACACAGCAGTGTTCTCATCCATTGATGACACTCTGCTTAAGAACAAGAAGCAAGCTCTTGCTTTCTAGATTCTCTAAGACAGCAGGAAACGTGAGTGTGCTGAGAACAAAAGAACGGTGTTTCCTACACATACGGACCATATCTAGTCCAACTCTGCTTCTGAAACTCATACAAAGCACTGGTCCTCTAACATCCAATGCTTGTCAGTTAAGATGGGAAACGTGCGAGCTTCATGAACGATGTAGTTCGTTCGAGCAGAAAAGTGACTGCCCTTACATTAAACGAGGTCTTGCTTGTAGGAAGACTCAGAGCCTGGGATTTAACTCCATTTCTGAATTGAAACACACAGCAGTGTTCTCATCCATTGATCACACTCTGCTTTAGAACAAGAAGCACGCTCTTCCTTTCTATAGTCTCTAAGACAGCAGGAATCGTGAGTGTGCTGAGAACAAAAGAACGGTGTTTCCTACACATACGGACCATATCTAGTCCAACTCTGCTTCTGAAACTGATACAAAGCACTGGTCCTCTAACATCCAATGCTTGTCTGTTAAGATGATAAATGTGTGAGCTCAGTGAACGATGTAGGTCATTTGAGCTGAAAAGTGACTGCCCTTACCTGAAACGAAGCCTTGCTTGTAGGAAGACACAGAGATTGGGATTTAACTCCATTTCTGAAGGGAAACACACAGCATAGTTCTCATCCATAGATCACAATCTGCTTTAGAACAAGAAGCACGCTCTTGCTTTCTATAGTCTCTAAGACAGCAGGAATCGTGAGTGTGCTGAGAACAAAAGAACGGTGTTTCCTACACATACGGACCATATCTAGTCCAACTTTGCTTCTTAAACTGATACAAAGCACTGGTCCTCTAACATCCAATGATTGTCTGTTAAGATGAGAAATGTGTGAGCTCAGTGAATGATGTAGTTCGTTTGAGCTGAAAAGTGACTGCCCTTACCTGAAACGAAGTCTTGCTTGTAGGAAGACACAGAGCCTGGGATTTAACTCCATTTCTTAAGAGAAACACACAGCATAGTTCTCATCCATGGATCACACTCTGCTTTAGAGCGAGAAGCACGCTCTTGCTTTCTAGAGTCTCTAAAACAGCAGGAAACGTGAGTGTGCTGAGAACAAAAGAACGGTGTTTCCTACCTATACGGACCATATCTAGTCCAACTCATCTTCTGAAACTGATACAAAGCACTGGTCCTCTAACATCCAATGCTTGTCAGTTAAGATGGGAATCGTGTGAGCTCTGTGAACGATGTAGTTCGTTTGAGCAGAAAAGTGACTGCCCTTACCTGAAACGAAATCTTGCTTGTAGGAAGACTCAGAGCCTGGGATTTAACTCCATTTCTGAAGGCAAACACACAGCATAGTTCTCATCCATGGATCACACTCTGCTTTAGAGCGAGAAGCACGCTCTTGCTATCTAGAGTCTCTTAGACAGCAGGAAACGTGAGTGTGCTGAGAACAAAAGAATGGTGTTTCCTACACATACGGACCATATCTAGTCCAACTCTTCTTCTGAAACTGATACAAAGCACTGGTCCTCTAACATCCAATGCTTGTCAGTTAAGATGGGAAACGTGTGAGCTTCATGAACGATGTAGTTCGTTTGAGCAAAAAAGTGACTGCCCTTACCTGAAACGAAGTCTTGCTTGGAGGAAGACTCAGAGCCTGGGATTTAACTCCATTTCTTAAGTGAAACACACAGCGTAGTTCTCATCTATGGATCACACTCTGCTCTAGAGCAAGAAGCACGCTCTTGCTTTCTAGAGTCTCTAAGACAGCAGGAAATCTGAGTGTGCCTAGAACAAAAGAACGGTGTTTCCTACACATGCGGACTATATGTAGTCCAAAACTTCTTCTGAAACTGATAGAATGCACTGGTCCTCTAACATCCAATGCTTATCAGTTAAGATGAGAAACGTGGGAGCTTCGTGAAAGATGTAGTTCGTTTGAGCAGAAAAGTGACTGCCCTTAGCTGAAACGAAGTCTTGCTTGTAGGGAGACTCAGAGCCTGGGATTTATCTCCTTTTCTGAAGTGAAACACACAGCATAGTTTTCATCCATGGATCACACTCTGCTTTAGAACGAGAAGCACGCTCTTTCTTTCTAGAGTCTCTAAGACAGCAGGAAACGTGAGTGTGCTGAGAACAAAAGAACGGTGTTTCCTACACATACGGACCATATCTAGTCCAAATCTGCTTCTTAAACTGAAATAAAGCACTGGTCCTCTAACATCCAATGCTTGTCTGTTAAGATGAGAAACGTGTGAGCTTTGTGAATGATATAGTTCCTTTGAACTGAAAAGTGACTGCCCTTACCCGAAAAGAAGTCTTGCTTGTAGGAAGACTCAGAGCCTGGGATTTAAGTCCATTTCTGAAGGGAAACACACAGCATAGTTCTCATCCATGGATCTCACTCTGCTTTAGAGCGAGAAATATGCTCTTGCTTTCTAAAGTCTCTAAGACAGCAGGAAATCTGAGTGTGCCCAGAACAAAAGAACGGAGTTTCCTACACATACGGACCATATCTAGTCCAACTCTGCTTCTGAAACTCATACAAAGCACTGGTCCTCCAACATCCAATGCTTGTCTGTTAAGATGAAATGTGTAAGCTCCGTGAACAATGTAATTCGTTTGAGCTGAAAAGTGACTGCCCTTACCTGAAACGAAGTCTTGCTTGTAGGAAGACACAGAGCCTGGGATTTAACTCCATTTCTGAAGGGAAACACACAGCATAGTTCTCATCCATTCAACAAACTCTGCTTTGGAGCGAGAAGCATGCTCTTGCTTTCTGAATACTCTAAGACAGCAGGAAACGTGAGTGTGCTGAGAACAAAAGAACCGTGGTTCCTACACATACGGACCATATCTAGTCCAACTCTGCTACTGAAACTGATACGAAGCACTGGTCCTGTAACATCCAATGTTTGTCAGTTAAGATGAGAAACGTGTGAGCTTTGTGAATGATGTAGTTCCTTTGAGCTGAAAAGTGACTGCCCTTACCTGAAACGAAGTCTTGCTTGTAGGAAGACACAGAGCCTGGGATTTAACTCTTTTCTGAAGGGAAACACACAGCATAGTATTCATCCATGGATCACACTCTGGTTAGAGCGAGAAGCACACTCTTGCTTTCTAGAGTCTCTAAGACAGCAGGAAATCTGAGTGTGCCCAGAACAATAGAACGGTGTTTCCTACACATATGGACCATATCCAGTCCAAATCTGCTTCTGAAACTGATACAAAGCACTGGTCCTCTAACATCCAATGTTTGACAGTTAAGATGAGAAACGTGTGAGCTTTGTGAATGATGTAGTTCCTTTGAACTGAAAAGTGACTACCCTTACCTGAAACGAAGTCTTGCATGTAGGAAGAGAGAGAGACTGGGATTTAACTCCATTTCTGAAGGGAAACACACAGCGTAGTTCTCATCCATGGATCACACTCTGCTCTAGAGCAAGAAGCACGCTCTTGCTTTCTAGAGTCTCTAAGACAGCAGGAAACGTGATTTTGCTGAGAACAAAAGAACGGTGTTTCCTACACATACGGACATTATATAGTCCAACTCTGCTTCTGAAACTGATACAAAGCACTGGACCTCTAACATCCAATGCTTGTCTGTTAAGGTGAGAAACGTGTGAGCTTCTGGAACGATGTAGTTCATTTGAGCAGAAAAGTGACTGCCCTTACCTGAAATGAAGTCTTGTTGTAGGAAGACTCAGAGCCTGGGATTTAACTCCATTTCTGAAGTGAGACACACAGCAGTGTTCTCATCCATTGATGACACTCTGCTTAAGAACAAGAAGCAAGCTCTTGCTTTCTAGATTCTCTAAGACAGCAGGAAACGTGAGTGTGCTGAGAACAAAAGAACGGTGTTTCCTACACATACGGACCATATCTAGTCCAACTCTGCTTCTGAAACTCATACAAAACACTGGTCCTCTAACATCCAATGCTTGTCAGTTAAGATGGGAAACGTGTGAGCTTCATGAACGATGTAGTTCGTTCGAGCAGAAAAGTGACTGCCCTTACATTAAACGAGGTCTTGCTTGTAGGAAGACTCAGAGCCTGGGATTTAACTCCTTTTCTGAATTGAAACACACAGCAGTGTTCTCACCCATTGATCACACTCTGCTTTAGAACAAGAAGCACGCTCTTCCTTTCTATAGTCTCTAAGACAGCAGGAATCGTGAGTGTGCTGAGAACAAAAGAACGGTGTTTCCTACACATACGGACCATATCTAGTCCAACTCTGCTTCTGAAACTGATACAAAGCACTGGTCCTCTAACATCCAATGCTTGTCTGTTAAGATGATAAATGTGTGAGCTCAGTGAACGATGTAGGTCATTTGAGCTGAAAAGTGACTGCCCTTACCTGAAACGAAGCCTTGCTTGTAGGAAGACACAGAGATTGGGATTTAACTCCATTTCTGAAGGGAAACACACAGCATAGTTCTCATCCATAGATCACAATCTGCTTTAGAACAAGAAGCACGCTCTTGCTTTCTATAGTCTCTAAGACAGCAGAAATCGTGAGTGTGCTGAGAACAAAAGAACGGTGTTTCCTACACATACGGACCATATCTAGTCCAACTTTGCTTCTTAAACTGATACAAAGCACTGGTCCTCTAACATCCAATGATTGTCTGTTAAGATGAGAAATGTGTGAGCTCAGTGAATGATGTAGTTCGTTTGAGCTGAAAAGTGACTGCCCTTACCTGAAACGAAGTCTTGCTTGTAGGAAGACACAGAGCCTGGGATTTAACTCCATTTCTTAAGAGAAACACACAGCATAGTTCTCATCCATGGATCACACTCTGCTTTAGAGCGAGAAGCACGCTCTTGCTTTCTAGAGTCTCTAAAACAGCAGGAAACGTGAGTGTGCTGAGAACAAAAGAACGGTGTTTCCTACCTATACGGACCATATCTAGTCCAACTCATCTTCTGAAACTGATACAAAGCACTGGTCCTCTAACATCCAATGCTTGTCAGTTAAGATGGGAATCGTGTGAGCTCTGTGAACGATGTAGTTCGTTTGAGCAGAAAAGTGACTGCCCTTACCTGAAACGAAATCTTGCTTGTAGGAAGACTCAGAGCCTGGGATTTAACTCCATTTCTGAAGGCAAACACACAGCATAGTTCTCATCCATGGATCACACTCTGCTTTAGAGCGAGAAGCACGCTCTTGCTATCTAGAGTCTCTTAGACAGCAGGAAACGTGAGTGTGCTGAGAACAAAAGAATGGTGTTTCCTACACATACGGACCATATCTAGTCCAACTCTTCTTCTGAAACTGATACAAAGCACTGGTCCTCTAACATCCAATGCTTGTCAGTTAAGATGGGAAACGTGTGAGCTTCATGAACGATGTAGTTCGTTTGAGCAAAAAAGTGACTGCCCATACCTGAAACGAAGTCTTGCTTGGAGGAAGACTCAGAGCCTGGGATTTAACTCCATTTCTTAAGTGAAACACACAGCGTAGTTCTCATCTATGGATCACACTCTGCTCTAGAGCAAGAAGCACGCTCTTGCTTTCTAGAGTCTCTAAGACAGCAGGAAATCTGAGTGTGCCTAGAACAAAAGAACGGTGTTTCCTACACATGCGGACTATATGTAGTCCAAAACTTCTTCTGAAACTGATAGAATGCACTGGTCCTCTAACATCCAATGCTTATCAGTTAAGATGAGAAACGTGGGAGCTTCGTGAAAGATGTAGTTCGTTTGAGCAGAAAAGTGACTGCCCTTAGCTGAAACGAAGTCTTGCTTGTAGGGAGACTCAGAGCCTGGGATTTATCTCCTTTTCTGAAGTGAAACACACAGCATAGTTTTCATCCATGGATCACACTCTGCTTTAGAACGAGAAGCACGCTCTTTCTTTCTAGAGTCTCTAAGACAGCAGGAAACGTGAGTGTGCTGAGAACAAAAGAACGGTGTTTCCTACACATACGGACCATATCTAGTCCAAATCTGCTTCTTAAACTGAAATAAAGCACTGGTCCTCTAACATCCAATGCTTGTCTGTTAAGATGAGAATCGTGTGAGCTTTGTGAATGATATAGTTCCTTTGAACTGAAAAGTGACTGCCCTTACCCGAAAAGAAGTCTTGCTTGTAGGAAGACTCAGAGCCTGGGATTTAAGTCCATTTCTGAAGGGAAACACACAGCATAGTTCTCATCCATGGATCTCACTCTGCTTTAGAGCGAGAAATATGCTCTTGCTTTCTAAAGTCTCTAAGACAGCAGGAAATCTGAGTGTGCCCAGAACAAAAGAACGGAGTTTCCTACACATACGGACCATATCTAGTCCAACTCTGCTTCTGAAACTCATACAAAGCACTGGTCCTCCAACATCCAATGCTTGTCTGTTAAGATGAAATGTGTAAGCTCCGTGAACAATGTAATTCGTTTGAGCTGAAAAGTGACTGCCCTTACCTGAAACGAAGTCTTGCTTGTAGGAAGACACAGAGCCTGGGATTTAACTCCATTTCTGAAGGGAAACACACAGCATAGTTCTCATCCATTCAACAAACTCTGCTTTGGAGCGAGAAGCATGCTCTTGCTTTCTGAATACTCTAAGACAGCAGGAAACGTGAGTGTGCTGAGAACAAAAGAACCGTGGTTCCTACACATACGGACCATATCTAGTCCAACTCTGCTACTGAAACTGATACGAAGCACTGGTCCTGTAACATCCAATGTTTGTCAGTTAAGATGAGAAACGTGTGAGCTTTGTGAATGATGTAGTTCCTTTGAGCTGAAAAGTGACTGCCCTTACCTGAAACGAAGTCTTGCTTGTAGGAAGACACAGAGCCTGGGATTTAACTCTTTTCTGAAGGGAAACACACAGCATAGTATTCATCCATGGATCACACTCTGGTTAGAGCGAGAAGCACACTCTTGCTTTCTAGAGTCTCTAAGACAGCAGGAAATCTGAGTGTGCCCAGAACAATAGAACGGTGTTTCCTACACATATGGACCATATCCAGTCCAAATCTGCTTCTGAAACTGATACAAAGCACTGGTCCTCTAACATCCAATGTTTGACAGTTAAGATGAGAAACGTGTGAGCTTTGTGAATGATGTAGTTCCTTTGAACTGAAAAGTGACTACCCTTACCTGAAACGAAGTCTTGCATGTAGGAAGAGAGAGAGACTGGGATTTAACTCCATTTCTGAAGGGAAACACACAGCGTAGTTCTCATCCATGGATCACACTCTGCTCTAGAGCAAGAAGCACGCTCTTGCTTTCTAGAGTCTCTAAGACAGCAGGAAACGTGATTTTGCTGAGAACAAAAGAACGGTGTTTCCTACACATACGGACATTATATAGTCCAACTCTGCTTCTGAAACTGATACAAAGCACTGGACCTCTAACATCCAATGCTTGTCTGTTAAGGTGAGAAACGTGTGAGCTTCTGGAACGATGTAGTTCATTTGAGCAGAAAAGTGACTGCCCTTACCTGAAATGAAGTCTTGTTGTAGGAAGACTCAGAGCCTGGGATTTAACTCCATTTCTGAAGTGAGACACACAGCAGTGTTCTCATCCATTGATGACACTCTGCTTAAGAACAAGAAGCAAGCTCTTGCTTTCTAGATTCTCTAAGACAGCAGGAAACGTGAGTGTGCTGAGAACAAAAGAACGGTGTTTCCTACACATACGGACCATATCTAGTCCAACTCTGCTTCTGAAACTCATACAAAGCACTGGTCCTCTAACATCCAATGCTTGTCAGTTAAGATGGGAAACGTGTGAGCTTCATGAACGATGTAGTTCGTTCGAGCAGAAAAGTGACTGCCCTTACATTAAACGAGGTCTTGCTTGTAGGAAGACTCAGAGCCTGGGATTTAACTCCATTTCTGAATTGAAACACACAGCAGTGTTCTCATCCATTGATCACACTCTGCTTTAGAACAAGAAGCACGCTCTTCCTTTCTATAGTCTCTAAGACAGCAGGAATCGTGAGTGTGCTGAGAACAAAAGAACGGTGTTTCCTACACATACGGACCATATCTAGTCCAACTCTGCTTCTGAAACTGATACAAAGCACTGGTCCTCTAACATCCAATGCTTGTCTGTTAAGATGATAAATGTGTGAGCTCAGTGAACGATGTAGGTCATTTGAGCTGAAAAGTGACTGCCCTTACCTGAAACGAAGCCTTGCTTGTAGGAAGACACAGAGATTGGGATTTAACTCCATTTCTGAAGGGAAACACACAGCATAGTTCTCATCCATAGATCACAATCTGCTTTAGAACAAGAAGCACGCTCTTGCTTTCTATAGTCTCTAAGACAGCAGGAATCGTGAGTGTGCTGAGAACAAAAGAACGGTGTTTCCTACACATACGGACCATATCTAGTCCAACTCTGCTTCTGAAATTGATACAAAGCACTGGTCCTCTAACATCCAATGTTTGCCAGTTAAGATGAGAAACGTGTGAGCTTTGTGAATGATATAGTTCCTTTGAACTGAAAAGTGACTGCCCTTACCCGAAAAGAAGTCTTGCTTGTAGGAAGACTCAGAGGCTGGGATTTAAGTCCATTTCTGAAGGGAAACACACAGCATAGTTCTCATCCATGGATCTCACTCTGCTTTAGAGCGAGAAATATGCTCTTGCTTTCTAAAGTCTCTAAGACAGCAGGAAATCTGAGTGTGCCCAGAACAAAAGAACGGAGTTTCCTACACATACGGACCATATCTAGTCCAACTCTGCTTCTGAAACTCATACAAAGCACTGGTCCTCCAACATCCAATGCTTGTCTGTTAAGATGAAATGTGTAAGCTCCGTGAACAATGTAATTCGTTTGAGCTGAAAAGTGACTGCCCTTACCTGAAACGAAGTCTTGCTTGTAGGAAGACACAGAGCCTGGGATTTAACTCCATTTCTGAAGGGAAACACACAGCATAGTTCTCATCCATTCAACAAACTCTGCTTTGGAGCGAGAAGCATGCTCTTGCTTTCTGAATACTCTAAGACAGCAGGAAACGTGAGTGTGCTGAGAACAAAAGAACCGTGGTTCCTACACATACGGACCATATCTAGTCCAACTCTGCTACTGAAACTGATACGAAGCACTGGTCCTGTAACATCCAATGTTTGTCAGTTAAGATGAGAAACGTGTGAGCTTTGTGAATGATGTTGTTCCTTTGAGCTGAAAAGTGACTGCCCTTACCTGAAACGAAGTCTTGCTTGTAGGAAGACTCAGAGGCTGGGATTTAAGTCCATTTCTGAAGGGAAACACACAGCATAGTTCTCATCCATGGATCACACTCTGCTTTAGAGCAAGAAGCATGCACTTGCTTTTATAATATAGCAGGTAATCTGAGTGTGCCCAGAACTAAAGAACGGTGTTTCCTACATATACAGACCATAAGTAGTCCAAATCTGCTTCTGAAACTGATACAAAACACTGACCCTCTAACATCCAATGCTTGTCAGTTAAGATGAGAAACGTGTGAGCTTCGTGAACGATGTAGTTCTTTTGAGCAGAAAAGTGACTGCCCTTACATGTATCGAAGTCTTGCTTATAGGAAGACTCAGAGCCTGGGATTTAACTCCATTTCTGAAGTGAAACACAGCAGTGTAATCATCCATTGATCACACTCTGCTTTAGAACAAGAAGCATGCTCTTGCTTTCTAGAATCTCTAAGACAGCAGGAAACGTGTGTGTGCTGAGAACAAAAGAACGGTGTATCCTAAACATACGGACCATATCTAGTTCAACTCTGCTTCTGAAACTGATACAAAGCACTGGTCCTCTAACATCCAGTGCTTGTCAGTTAAGATGAGAAACGTGTGAGTTTTGTGAATGATATAGTTAATTTGAACTGAAAAGTGACTGCCCTTACCCGAAAAGGAGTCTTGCTTGTGGGAAGACACAGAGCCTGGGATTTAAGTCCATTTCTGAAGGGAAACACACAGCATAGTTCTCATCCATGGATCACACTCTGCTTTAGAGCGAGAAATATGCTCTTGCTTTCTAAAGTCTCTAAGACAGCAGGAAATCTGAGTGTGCCCAGAACAAAAGAACGGTGTTTCCTACACATACGGACTATATGTACTCCAAAACTTCTTCTGAAACTGATACAATGCACTGGTCCTGTAACATCCAAGCTAGTCAGTTAAGATGATAATCGTGTGATCTTCGTTAACGATGTAGTTCGTTTGAGCAGAAAAGTGACTGCCCTTACCTGAAATGAATTCGTGCTTGTAGGAAGACTCAGAGCCTGGGATTTAACTCCATTTCTGAAGTGAAACACACAGCAGTGTTCTCATCCATTGATGACCCTCTGCTTTAGAACAAGAAGCACGCTCTTGCTTTCTAGAGTCTCTAAAACAGCAGGAAACGTGAGTGTGCTGAGAACAAAAGAACGGTGTTTCTTACACATACGGACCATATCTAGTCCAACTTTGCTTCTTAAACTCATACAAAGCACTGGTCCTCTAACATCCAATGCTTGTCAGTTAAGATGGGAAACGTGTGAGCTTCATGAACGATGTAGTTCGTTTGAGCAGAAAAGTGACTGCCCTTACCTGAAATGAATTCGTGCTTGTAGGAAGACTCAGAGCCTGGGATTTGACTCCATTTCTGAAGTGAATCACAGCAGTGTAATCATCCATTGATCACACTCTGCTTTAGAACAAGAAGCATGCTCTTGCTTTCTAGAGTCTCTAAGACAGCAGGAAACGTGTGTGTGCTGAGAACAAAAGAAGGGTGTTTCCTAAACATACGGACCATATCTAGTTCAACTCTGCTTCTGAAACTGATACAAAGCACTGGTCCTCTAACATCCAATGCTTGTCAGTTAAGATGAGAAACGTGTGAGCTTTGTGAATGATGTAGTTCCTTTTAACTGAAAAGTGACTGCCCTTACCTGAAACGATCTTGCTTGTAGTAAGACACAGAGCCTGGGATTTAACTCCACTTCTTAAGAGAAACACACAGCATAGTTCTCATCCATGGATCACACTCTG
Organism: Onychomys leucogaster; assembly: GCA_949786385.1. Taxonomy (NCBI): domain Eukaryota; kingdom Metazoa; phylum Chordata; class Mammalia; order Rodentia; family Cricetidae; genus Onychomys; species Onychomys leucogaster. Next base: position 823,480 of record CATKUP010000128.1, on the reverse strand, counting down.
TTTTAGAGCGAGAAGCACGCTCTTGCTTTTAGAGTCTCTAATATAGCAGGAAATCTGAGTGTGCCCAGAACAAAATAACGGTGTTTCCTACATATACGGACCATATGTAGTCCAAATCTGCTTCTGAAACTGATAGAATGCACTGGTCCTCTAACATCCAATGCTTGTCAGTTAAGATGAGAATCGTGTGATCTTCGTTAACAATGTAGTTCTTTTGAGCAGAAAAGTGACTGTCCTTACCTGAAATGAAGTCTTGCTTGTCGGAAGACTCAGAGCCTGGGATTTAACTCCATTTCTGAAGTGAAACACACAGCAGTGTTCTCATCCATTGATGACACTCTGCTTTAGAACAAGAAGCACGCTCTTGCTTTCTAGAGTCCCTAAGACAGCAGGAAACATGAGTGTGCTGAGAACAAAAGAACGGTGTTTCCTACACATAGGGACCATATCTAGTCCAACTCTGCTTCTGAAACTCATACAAAGCACTGGTCCTCTAACATCCAATGCTTGTCAGTTAAGATGGGAAACGTGTGAGCTTCATGAACGATGTAGTTCGTTTGAGGAGAAAAGTGACTGCCCTTACCTTAAATGAAGTCTTGCTTGTAGGAAGACTCAGAGCCTGGGATTTAACTCCATTTCTGAAGTGAAACACACAGCAGTGTTCTCATCCATTGATCACACTCTGCTTTAAAACAAGAAGCACGCTCTTGCTTTCTAGAGTCTCTAAGACAGCAGGAAATGTGAGTGTGCTGAGAACAAAAGAACGGTGTTTCCTGCACATACGGACCATATATAGTCCAACTCAGCTTCTGAAACTGATACAAAGCACTGGTCCTCTAACATCCAATGTTTGTCAGTTAAGATGAGAAACGTGTGAGCTTTTTGAATGATGTAGTTCGTTTGAGCTGAAAAGTGACTGCCCTTACCTGAAACGAAGTCTTGCTTGTAGGAAGACACAGAGCCTGGGATTTATCTCCATTTCTAAAGGGAAACACACAGCATAGTATTCATCCATGGATCACACTCTGGTTAGAGCGAAAGCACACTCTTGCTTTCCAGAGTCTCTAAGACAGCAGGAAATCTGAGTGTGCCCATTACAATAGAACGGTGTTTCCTACACATATGGACCATATCCAGTCCAAATCTGCTTGTGAAACTGATACAAAGCACTGGTCCTCTAACATCCAATGTTTGTCAGTTAAGATGAGAAACGTGTGAGCTTTGTGAATGATGTAGTTCCTTTGAACTGAAAAGTGACTGCCCTTACCTGAAACGAAGTCATGCTTGTAGGAAGACACAGAGCCTGGGATTTAACTCCATTTCTGAAGGGAAACACACAGCATAGTTCTCATCCATGGATCACACTCTGCTTTAGAGCAAGAAGCATGCACTTGCTTTTATAATATAGCAGGTAATCTGAGTGTGCCCAGAACTAAAGAACGGTGTTTCCTACATATACAGACCATAAGTAGTCCAAATCTGCTTCTGAAACTGATACAAAGCACTGACCCTCTAACATCCAATTCTTGTCAGTTAAGATGAGAAACGTGTGAGCTTCGTGAACGATGTAGTTCGTTTGAGCAGAAAAGTGACTGCCCTTACCTGAAACGAAGTCTTGCTTATAGGAAGACTCAGAGCCTGGGATTTAACTCCATTTCTGAAGTGAAACACAGCAGTGTAATCATCCATTGATCACACTCTGCTTTAGAACAAGAAGCATGCTCTTGCTTTCTAGAGTCTCTAAGACAGCAGGAAACATGTGTGTGCTGAGAACAAATGAATGGTCTTTCCTAAACATACGGATCATATCTAGTTCAACTCTGCTTCTGAAACTGATACAAAGCACTGGTCCTCTAACATCCAATGCTTGTCAGTTAAGATGAGAAACGTGTGAGCTTTGTGAATGATGTAGTTCCTTTGAAATGAAAAGTGACTGCCCTTACCTGAAACGATCTTGCTTGTAGTAAGACACAGAGCCTGGGATTTAACTCCACTTCTTAAGAGAAACACACAGCAAAGTTCTCATCCGTGGATCACACTCTGCTTTAGAGCGAGAAGCATGCTCTTGCTATTGGAGTCTCTAATATAGCAGGAAATCAGATGTGCCCAGAACAAAAGAACGGTGTTTCCTACATATACGGACCATATGTAGTCCAAATCTGCTTCTGATACTGATACAATGCACTGACCCTCTAACATCCAATGCTTGTCAGTTAAGATGGGAAACGTGTGAGCTTCATGAACGATGTAGTTCGTTCGAGCAGAAAAGTGACTGCCCTTACATTAAACGAGGTCTTGCTTGTAGGAAGACTCAGAGCCTGGGATTTAACTCCATTTCTGAATTGAAACACACAGCAGTGTTCTCATCCATTGATCACACTCTGCTTTTGAACAAGAAGCACGCTCTTGCTTTCTATAGTCTCTAAGACAGCAGGAATCGTGAGTGTGCTGAGAACAAAAGAACGGTGTTTCCTACACATACGGACCATATCTAGTCCAACTCTGCTTCTGAAACTGATACAAAGCACTGGACCTCTAACATCCAATGCTTGTTTGTTAAGGTGAGAAACGTGTGAGCTTCTGGAACGATGTAGTTCGTTTGAGCAGAAAAGTGACTGCCCTTACCTGAAACGAAGTCTTGCTTGGAGGAAGACTCAGAGCCAGGGATTTAACTCCATTTCTGAAGTGAAACACACAGCGTAGTTCTCATCCATGGATCACACTCTGCTCTAGAGCAAGAAGCACAGTCTTGCTTCCTAGAGTCTCTAAGACAGCAGGAAATCTGAGTGTGCCCAGAACAAAAGAACGGTGTTTCCTACACATACGGACTATATGTAGTCCAAAACTTCTTCTGAAACTGATAGAATGCACTGGTCCTCTAACATCAAATGCTTGTCAGTTAAGATGAGAAACGTGTGAGCTTCGTGAAAGATGTAGTTCGTTTGAGCACAAAAGTGACTGCCCTTCCCTGAAACGAAGTCTTGCTTGTAGGGAGACTCAGAGCCTGGGATTTATCTCCTTTTCTGAAGTGAAACACACAGCATAATTTTCATCCATGGATCACACTCTGCTTTAGAACGAGAAGCACGCTCTTTCTTTCTAGAGTCTCTAAGACAGCAGGAAACGTGAGTGTGCTGAGAACAAAAGAACGGTGTTTCCTACACATACGGACCATATCTAGTCCAAATCTGCTTCTTAAACTGAAACAAAGCACTGGTCCTCTAACATCCAGTGCTTGTCAGTTAAGATGAGAAACGTGTGAGTTTTGTGAATGATATAGTTAATTTGAACTGAAAAGTGACTGCCCTTACCCGAAAAGGAGTCTTGCTTGTGGGAAGACACAGAGCCTGGGATTTAACTCCATTTCTGAAGTGAAACACACAGCAGTGTTCTCATCCATTGATGACCCTCTGCTTTAGAACAAGAAGCACGCTCTTGCTTTCTAGAGTCTCTAAAACAGCAGGAAACGTGAGTGTGCTGAGAACAAAAGAACGGTGTTTCTTACACATACGGACCATATCTAGTCCAACTTTGCTTCTTAAACTGATACAAAGCACTGGTCCTCTAACATCCAATGCTTGTCTGTTAAGATGAGAAATGTGTGAGCTCAGTGAACGATGTAGTTCGTTTGAGCTGAAAAGTGACTGCCCTTACCTGAAACGAAGTCTTGCTTGTAGGAAGACACAGAGCCTGGGATTTAACTCCATTTCTTAAGAGAAACACACAGCATAGTTCTCATCCATGGATCACACTCTGCTTTAGAGCAAGAAGCACGCTCTTGATTTCTAGATTCTCTAAAACAGCAGGAAACGTGAGTGTGCTGAGAACAAAAGAACGGTGTTTCCTACACATACGGACCATATCTAGTCCAACTCATCTTCTGAAACTGATACAAAGCACTGGTCCTCTAACATCCAATGCTTGTCAGTTAAGATGGGAAACGTGTGAGGTCTGTGAACGATGTAGTTCGTTTGAGCAGAAAAGTGACTGCCCTTACCTGAAACGAAGTCTTGCTTGTAGGAAGACTCAGAGCCTGGGATTTAACTCCATTTCTGAAGGCAAACACACAGCATAGTTCTCATCCATGGATCACACTCTGCTTTAGAGCGAGAAATATGCTCTTGCTTTCTAAAGTCTCTAAGACAGCAGGAAATCTGAGTGTGCCCAGAACAAAAGAACGGTGTTTCCTACACATATGGACTATATGTACTCCAAAACTTCTTCTGAAACTGATACAATGCACTGGTCCTGTAACATCCAAGCTAGTCAGTTAAGATGATAATCGTGTGATCTTCGTTAACGATGTAGTTCGTTTGAGCAGAAAAGTGACTGCCCTTACCTGAAATGAATTCGTGCTTGTAGGAAGACTCAGAGCCTGGGATTTAACTCCATTTCTGAAGTGAAACACACAGCAGTGTTCTCATCCATTGATGACCCTCTGCTTTAGAACAAGAAGCACGCTCTTGCTTTCTAGAGTCTCTAAAACAGCAGGAAACGTGAGTGTGCTGAGAACAAAAGAACGGTGTTTCTTACACATACGGACCATATCTAGTCCAACTTTGCTTCTTAAACTGATACAAAGCACTGGTCCTCTAACATCCAATGCTTGTCTGTTAAGATGAGAAATGTGTGAGCTCAGTGAACGATGTAGTTCGTTTGAGCTGAAAAGTGACTGCCCTTACCTGAAACGAAGTCTTGCTTGTAGGAAGACACAGAGCCTGGGATGTAACTCCATTTCTTAAGAGAAACACACAGCATAGTTCTCATCCATGGATCACACTCTGCTTTAGAGCGAGAAGCACGCTCTTGATTTCTAGGTTCTCTAAAACAGCAGGAAACGTGAGTGTGCTGAGAACAAAAGAACGGTGTTTCCTACACTTACGGACCATATCTAGTCCAACTCATCTTCTGAAACTGATACAAAGCACTGGTCCTCTAACATCCAATGCTTGTCAGTTAAGATGGGAAACGTGTGAGGTCTGTGAACGATGTAGTTCGTTTGAGCAGAAAAGTGACTGCCCTTACCTGAAACGAAGTCTTGCTTGTAGGAAGACTCAGAGCCTGGGATTTAACTCCATTTCTGAAGGCAAACACACAGCATAGTTCTCATCCATGGATCACACTCTGCTTTAGAGCGAGAAGCACGCTCTTGCTATCTAGAGTCTCTAAGACAGCAGGAAACGTGAGTGTGTTGAAAACAAAAGAACGGTGTTTCCTACACATACGGACCATATCTAGTCCAACTCTTCTTCTGAAACTGATAGAATGCACTGGTCCTCTAACATCCAATGCTTGTCAGTTAAGATGGGAAACGTGTGAGCTTCATGAACGATGTAGTTCGTTTGAGCAAAAAAGTGACTGCCCTTACCTTAAACGAAGTCTTGCTTGTACGAAGACTCAGAGCCTGGGATTTAACTCCATTTCTGAATTGAAACACACAGCACTGTTCTCATCCATTGGTCACACTCTGCTTTAGAACAAGAAGCACGCTCTTGCTTTTTAGAGTCTCTAAGACAGGAGGAAACGTGATTTTGCTGAGAACAAAAGAACGGAGTTTCCTACACATACGGACCATATCTAGTCCAACTCTGCTTCTGAAACTCATACAAAGCACTGGTCCTCCAACATCCAATGCTTGTCTGTTAAGATGAGAAATGTGTAAGCTCCGTGAACAATGTAGTTCGTTTGAGCTGAAAAGTGACTGCCCATACCTGAAACGATCTTGCTTGTAGTAAGACACAGAGCCTGGGATTTAACTCCACTTCTTAAGAGAAACCCACAGCAAAGTTCTCATTAATGGATCACACTCTGCTTTAGAGCAAGAAGCACGCTCTTGCTATTGGAGTCTCTAATATAGCAGGAAATCTGAGTGTGCCCACAACAAAAGAACGGTGTTTCCTACTTATACGGACTATATGTAGTCCAAATCTGCTTCTGATACTGATACAAAGCACTGGTCCTCTAACATCCAATGCTTGTCAGTTAAGATGAGAAACGTGTGAGCTTTGTGAATGATGTAGTTCCTTTGAACTGAAAAGTGACTGCCCTTACCTGAAACGAAGTCTTGCTTGTAGTAAGACACAGAGCCTAGGATTTACCTCCATTTCTTAAGAGAAACACACAGTATAGTTGTCATCCACGGATCACACTCTGTTTTAGAGCGAGAAGCACGCTCTTGCTTTCTAGAATCTCTAAGACAGCAGGAAACGTGATTTTGCTGAGAACAAAAGAACGGTGTTTCCTACACATAAGGACATTATATAGTCCAACTCTGCTTCTGAAACTGATACAAAGCACTGACCCTCTAACATACAATGCTTGTCTGTTAAGATGAGAAACGTGTGAGCTTCGTGAACGATGTAGTTCATTTGAGCTGAAAAGTGACTGCCCTTACCTGAAAGGAAGTCTTGCCTGTAGGAAGACACAGAGCAAGGGATTTAACTCCATTTTTGAAGGGAAACACACAGCATAGTTCTCATCCATGGATCACACTCTGCTTTAGATCGAGAAGCACGCTCTTGCTTTCTAAAATCTCTAAGACAGCAGGAAATCTGAGTGTGCCCAGAACAAAAGAACGGTGTTTCCTACACATACGGACTATATGTAGTCCAAAACTTCTTCTGAAACTGATAAAATGCACTGGTCCTCTAACATCCAATGCATGTCAGTTAAGATGATAATCGTGTGATCTTCGTTAACGAAGTAGTTCGTTTGAGCAGAAAAGTGACTGCCCTTACCTGAAATGAAGTCTTGCTTGTAGGAAGACTCAGAGCCTGGGATTTAACTCCATTTTTGAAGTGAAACACACAGCAGTGTTCTCATCCATTGATGACACTCTGCTTTAGAACAAGAAGCACGCTCTTGCTTTCTAGAGTCTCTAAGACAGCAGGAAACGTGAGTGTGCTGAGAACAAAAGAACGGTGTTTCGTACACATACGGACCATATCTAGTCCAACTCTGCTTCTTAAACTGATACAAAGCACTGGTCCTCTAACATCCAATGCTTGTCTATTAAGATGAGAAATGAGTGAGCTCCGTGAACGATGTAGTTCGTTTGAGCTGAAAAGTGACTGCCCTTACCTGAAAAGAAGTCTTGCTTGTAGGAAGACACAGAACCTGGGATTTAACTCCATTTCTGAAGGGAAACAAACAGCATAGTTCTCATCCATTCAACAAACTCTGCTTTAGAGCGAGAAGCATGCTCTTGCTTTCTAAAGACTCTAAGACAGCAGGAAACGTGAGTGTGCTGAGAAAAAAAGAACCGTGGTTCCTACATATACGGACCATATCTAGTCCAACTCTGCTACTGAAACTGATACGAAGCACTGGTCCTGTAACATCCAATGTTTGTCAGTTAAGATGAGAAATGTGTGAGCTTTGTGAATGATGTAGTTCCTTTGAGCTGAAAAGTGACTGTCCTTACCTGAAATGAAGTCTTGCTTGTCGGAAGACTCAGAGCCTGGGATTTAACTCCATTTCTGAAGTGAAACACACAGCAGTGTTCTCATCCATTGATGACACTCTGCTTTAGAACAAGAAGCACGCTCTTGCTTTCTAGAGTCCCTAAGACAGCAGGAAACATGAGTGTGCTGAGAACAAAAGAACGGTGTTTCCTACACATAGGGACCATATCTAGTCCAACTCTGCTTCTGAAACTCATACAAAGCACTGGTCCTCTAACATCCAATGCTTGTCAGTTAAGATGGGAAACGTGTGAGCTTCATGAACGATGTAGTTCGTTTGAGGAGAAAAGTGACTGCCCTTACCTTAAATGAAGTCTTGCTTGTAGGAAGACTCAGAGCCTGGGATTTAACTCCATTTCTGAAGTAAAACACACAGCAGTGTTCTCATCCATTGATCACACTCTGCTTTAGAACAAGAAGCACGCTCTTGCTTTCTAGAGTCTCTAAGACAGCAGGAAATGTGAGTGTGCTGAGAACAAAAGAATGGTGTTTCCTACACATACGGACCATATATAGTCCAACTTTGCTTCTGAAACTGATACAAAGCACTGGTCCTCTAACATCCAATGTTTGTCAGTTAAGATGAGAAACGTGTGAGCTTTTTGAATGATGTAGTTCGTTTGAGCTGAAAAGTGACTGCCCTTACCTGAAACGAAGTATTGCTTGTAGGAAGACACAGAGCCTGGGATTTAACTCCATTTCTAAAGGGAAACACACAGCATAGTATTCATCCATGGATCACACTCTGGTTAGAGCGAGAAGCACACTCTTGCTTTCTAGAGTCTCTAAGACAGCAGGAAATCTGAGTGTGCCCATTACAATAGAACGGTGTTTGCTACACATATGGACCATATCCAGTCCAAATCTGCTTCTGAAACTGATACAAAGCACTGGTCCTCTAACATCCAATGTTTGTCAGTTAAGATGAGAAAAGTGTGAGCTTTGTGAATGATGTAGTTCCTTTGAACTGAAAAGTGACTGCCCTTACCTGAAACGAAGTCTTGATTGTAGGAAGACACAGAGCCTGGGATTTAACTCCATTTCTGATGGGAAACACACAGCATAGTTCTCATCCATGGATCACACTCTGCTTTAGAGCGAGAAGCATGCACTTGCTTTTATAATATAGCAGGTAATCTGAGTGTGCCCAGAACTAAAGAACGGTGTTTCCTACATATACAGACCATAAGTAGTCCAAATCTGCTTCTGAAACTGATACAAAGCACTGACCCTCTAACATCCAATGCTTGTCAGTTAAGATGAGAAACGTGTGAGCTTCGTGAACAATGTAGTTCGTTTGAGCTGAAAAGTGACTGCCCTTACCTGAAACGATCTTGCTTGTAGTAAGACACAGAGCCTGGGATTTAACTCCAATTCTTAAGAGAAACACACAGCAAAGTTCTCATTAATGTATCACACTCTGCTTTAGAGCGAGAAGCACGCTCTTGCTATTGGAGTCTCTAATATAGCAGGAAATCTGAGTGTGCCCACAACAAAAGAACGGTGTTTCCTACTTATACGGACTATATGTAGTCCAAATCTGCTTCTGATACTGATACAAAGCACTGGTCCTCTAACATCCAATGCTTGTCAGTTAAGATGAGAAACGTGTGAGCTTTGTGAATGATGTAGTTCCTTTGAACTGAAAAGTGACTGCCCTTACCTGAAACGAAGTCTTGCTTGTAGTAAGACACAGAGCCTAGGATTTACCTCCATTTCTTAAGAGAAACACACAGTATAGTTGTCATCCACGGATCACACTCTGCTTTAGATTGAGAAGCACGCTCTTGCTTTCTAAAATCTCTAAGACAGCAGGAAACGTGATTTTGCTGAGAACAAAAGAACGGTGTTTCCTACACATAAAACATTATATAGTCCAACTCTGCTTCTGAAACTGATACAAAGCACTGACCCTCTAACATACAATGCTTGTCTGTTAAGATGAGAAACGTGTGAGCTTCGTGAACGATGTAGTTCATTTGAGCTGAAAAGTGACTGCCCTTACCTGAAAGGAAGTCTTGCCTGTAGGAAGACACAGAGCAAGGGATTTAACTCCATTTTTGAAGGGAAACACACAGCATAGTTCTCATCCATGGATCACACTCTGCTTTAGATTGAGAAGCACGCTCTTGCTTTCTAAAATCTCTAAGACAGCAGGAAATCTGAGTGTGCCCAGAACAAAAGAACGGTGTTTCCTACACATACGGACTATATGTAGTCCAAAACTTCTTCTGAAACTGATAAAATGCACTGGTCCTCTAACATCCAATGCTTGTCAGTTAAGATGATAATCGTGTGATCTTCGTTAACGAAGTAGTTCGTTTGAGCAGAAAAGTGACTGCCCTTACCTGAAATGAAGTCTTGCTTGTAGGAAGACTCAGAGCCTGGGATTTAACTCCATTTTTGAAGTGAAACACACAGCAGTGTTCTCATCCATTGATGACACTCTGCTTTAGAACAAGAAGCACGCTCTTGCTTTCTAGAGTCTCTAAGACAGCAGGAAACGTGAGTGTGCTGAGAACAAAAGAACGGTGTTTCGTACACATACGGACCATATCTAGTCCAACTCTGCTTCTTAAACTGATACAAAGCACTGGTCCTCTAACATCCAATGCTTGTCTATTAAGATGAGAAATGAGTGAGCTCCGTGAACGATGTAGTTCGTTTGAGCTGAAAAGTGACTGCCCTTACCTGAAAAGAAGTCTTGCTTGTAGGAAGACACAGAACCTGGGATTTAACTCCATTTCTGAAGGGAAACAAACAGCATAGTTCTCATCCATTCAACAAACTCTGCTTTAGAGCGAGAAGCATGCTCTTGCTTTCTAAAGACTCTAAGACAGCAGGAAACGTGAGTGTGCTGAGAAAAAAAGAACCGTGGTTCCTACATATACGGACCATATCTAGTCCAACTCTGCTACTGAAACTGATACGAAGCACTGGTCCTGTAACATCCAATGTTTGTCAGTTAAGATGAGAAATGTGTGAGCTTTGTGAATGATGTAGTTCCTTTGAGCTGAAAAGTGACTGTCCTTACCTGAAATGAAGTCTTGCTTGTCGGAAGACTCAGAGCCTGGGATTTAACTCCATTTCTGAAGTGAAACACACAGCAGTGTTCTCATCCATTGATGACACTCTGCTTTAGAACAAGAAGCACGCTCTTGCTTTCTAGAGTCCCTAAGACAGCAGGAAACATGAGTGTGCTGAGAACAAAAGAACGGTGTTTCCTACACATAGGGACCATATCTAGTCCAACTCTGCTTCTGAAACTCATACAAAGCACTGGTCCTCTAACATCCAATGCTTGTCAGTTAAGATGGGAAACGTGTGAGCTTCATGAACGATGTAGTTCGTTTGAGGAGAAAAGTGACTGCCCTTACCTTAAATGAAGTCTTGCTTGTAGGAAGACTCAGAGCCTGGGATTTAACTCCATTTCTGAAGTAAAACACACAGCAGTGTTCTCATCCATTGATCACACTCTGCTTTAGAACAAGAAGCACGCTCTTGCTTTCTAGAGTCTCTAAGACAGCAGGAAATGTGAGTGTGCTGAGAACAAAAGAATGGTGTTTCCTACACATACGGACCATATATAGTCCAACTCTGCTTCTGAAACTGATACAAAGCACTGGTCCTCTAACATCCAATGTTTGTCAGTTAAGATGAGAAACGTGTGAGCTTTTTGAATGATGTAGTTCGTTTGAGCTGAAAAGTGACTGCCCTTACCTGAAACGAAGTATTGCTTGTAGGAAGACACAGAGCCTGGGATTTAACTCCATTTCTAAAGGGAAACACACAGCATAGTATTCATCCATGGATCACACTCTGGTTAGAGCGAGAAGCACACTCTTGCTTTCTAGAGTCTCTAAGACAGCAGGAAATCTGAGTGTGCCCATTACAATAGAACGGTGTTTGCTACACATATGGACCATATCCAGTCCAAATCTGCTTCTGAAACTGATACAAAGCACTGGTCCTCTAACATCCAATGTTTGTCAGTTAAGATGAGAAAAGTGTGAGCTTTGTGAATGATGTAGTTCCTTTGAACTGAAAAGTGACTGCCCTTACCTGAAACGAAGTCTTGATTGTAGGAAGACACAGAGCCTGGGATTTAACTCCATTTCTGATGGGAAACACACAGCATAGTTCTCATCCATGGATCACACTCTGCTTTAGAGCGAGAAGCATGCACTTGCTTTTATAATATAGCAGGTAATCTGAGTGTGCCCAGAACTAAAGAACGGTGTTTCCTACATATACAGACCATAAGTAGTCCAAATCTGCTTCTGAAACTGATACAAAGCACTGACCCTCTAACATCCAATGCTTGTCAGTTAAGATGAGAAACGTGTGAGCTTCGTGAACAATGTAGTTCGTTTGAGCTGAAAAGTGACTGCCCTTACCTGAAACGATCTTGCTTGTAGTAAGACACAGAGCCTGGGATTTAACTCCAATTCTTAAGAGAAACACACAGCAAAGTTCTCATTAATGTATCACACTCTGCTTTAGAGCGAGAAGCACGCTCTTGCTATTGGAGTCTCTAATATAGCAGGAAATCTGAGTGTGCCCACAACAAAAGAACGGTGTTTCCTACTTATACGGACTATATGTAGTCCAAATCTGCTTCTGATACTGATACAAAGCACTGGTCCTCTAACATCCAATGCTTGTCAGTTAAGATGAGAAACGTGTGAGCTTTGTGAATGATGTAGTTCCTTTGAACTGAAAAGTGACTGCCCTTACCTGAAACGAAGTCTTGCTTGTAGTAAGACACAGAGCCTAGGATTTACCTCCATTTCTTAAGAGAAACACACAGTATAGTTGTCATCCACGGATCACACTCTGCTTTAGATTGAGAAGCACGCTCTTGCTTTCTAAAATCTCTAAGACAGCAGGAAACGTGATTTTGCTGAGAACAAAAGAACGGTGTTTCCTACACATAAAACATTATATAGTCCAACTCTGCTTCTGAAACTGATACAAAGCACTGACCCTCTAACATACAATGCTTGTCTGTTAAGATGAGAAACGTGTGAGCTTCGTGAACGATGTAGTTCATTTGAGCTGAAAAGTGACTGCCCTTACCTGAAAGGAAGTCTTGCCTGTAGGAAGACACAGAGCAAGGGATTTAACTCCATTTTTGAAGGGAAACACACAGCATAGTTCTCATCCATGGATCACACTCTGCTTTAGATTGAGAAGCACGCTCTTGCTTTCTAAAATCTCTAAGACAGCAGGAAATCTGAGTGTGCCCAGAACAAAAGAACGGTGTTTCCTACACATACGGACTATATGTAGTCCAAAACTTCTTCTGAAACTGATAAAATGCACTGGTCCTCTAACATCCAATGCTTGTCAGTTAAGATGATAATCGTGTGATCTTCGTTAACGAAGTAGTTCGTTTGAGCAGAAAAGTGACTGCCCTTACCTGAAATGAAGTCTTGCTTGTAGGAAGACTCAGAGCCTGGGATTTAACTCCATTTTTGAAGTGAAACACACAGCAGTGTTCTCATCCATTGATGACACTCTGCTTTAGAACAAGAAGCACGCTCTTGCTTTCTAGAGTCTCTAAGACAGCAGGAAACGTGAGTGTGCTGAGAACAAAAGAACGGTGTTTCTTACACATACGGAACATATCTAGTCCAACTCTGCTTCTTAAACTGATACAAAGCACTGGTCCTCTAACATCCAATGCTTGTCTATTAAGATGAGAAATGTGTGAGCTCCGTGAACGATGTAGATCGTTTGAGCTGAAAAGTGACTGCCCTTACCTGAAAAGAAGTCTTGCTTGTAGGAAGACACAGAACCTGGGATTTAACTCCATTTCTGAAGGGAAACAAACAGCATAGTTCTCATCCATTCAACAAACTCTGCTTTAGAGCGAGAAGCATGCTCTTGCTTTCTAAAGACTCTAAGACAGCAGGAAACGTGAGTGTGCTGAGAAAAAAAGAACCGTGGTTCCTACACATACGGACCATATCTAGTTCAACTCTGCTTCTGAAACTGATACAAAGCACTGGTCCTCTAACATCCAATTCTTGTCAGTTAAGATGAGAAACGTGCGAGCTTTGTGAATGATGTAGTTCCTTTTAACTGAAAAGTGACTGCCCTTACCTGAAACGATCTTGCTTGTAGTAAGACACAGAGCCTGGGATTTAACTCCACTTCTTAAGAGAAACACACAGCAAAGTTCTCATCCGTGGATCACACTCTGCTTTAGAGTGAGAAGCACGCTCTTGCTATTGGAGTCTCTAATATAGCAGGAAATCTGAGTGTGCCCAGAACAAAAGAATGGTGTTTCCTACATATACGGACCATATGTAGTCCAAATCTGCTTCTGAAACTGATACAATGCACTGGTCCTCTAACATCCAATGCTTGTCAGTTAAGATGAGAATCGTGTGATCTTCGTTAACAATGTAGTTCGTTTGAGCAGAAAAGTGACTGTCCTTACCTGAAATGAAATCTTGCTTGTCGGAAGACTCAGAGCCTGGGATTTAACTCCATTTCTGAAGTGAAACACACAGCAGTGTTCTCATCCATTGATGACACTCTGCTTTAGAACTAGAAGCACGCTCTTGCTTTCTAGAGTCTCTAAGACAGCAGGAAACATGAGTGTGCTGAGAACAAAAGAACGGTGTTTCCTACACATAGGGACCATATCTAGTCCAACTCTGCTTCTGAAACTCATACAAAGCACTGGTCCTCTAACATCCAATGCTTGTCAGTTAAGATGGGAAACGTGTGAGCTTCATGAACGATGTAGTTCGTTTGAGGAGAAAAGTGACTGCCCTTACCTTAAATGAAGTCTTGCTTGTAGGAAGACTCAGAGCCTGGGATTTAACTCCATTTCTGAATTGAAACACACAGCAGTGTTCTCATCCATTGATCACACTCTGCTTTAAAACAAGAAGCACGCTCTTGCTTTCTAGAGTCTCTAAGACAGCAGGAAATGTGAGTGTGCTGAGAACAAAAGAACGGTGTTTCCTACACATACGGACCATATATAGTCCAACTCTGCTTCTGAAACTGATACAAAGCACTGGTCCTCTAACATCCAATGTTTGTCAGTTAAGATGAGAAACGTGTGAGCTTTTTGAATGATGTAGTTCGTTTGAGCTGAAAAGTGACTGCCCTTACCTGAAACGAAGTCTTGCTTGTAGGAAGACACAGAGCCTGGGATTTATCTCCATTTCTAAAGGGAAACACACAGCATAGTTCTCATCCATGGATCACACTCTGCTTTAGAGCAAGAAGCATGCACTTGCTTTTATAATATAGCAGGTAATCTGAGTGTGCCCAGAACTAAAGAACGGTGTTTCCTACATATACAGACCATAAGTAGTCCAAATCTGCTTCTGAAACTGATACAAAACACTGACCCTCTAACATCCAATGCTTGTCAGTTAAGATGAGAAACGTGTGAGCTTCGTGAACGATGTAGTTCTTTTGAGCAGAAAAGTGACTGCCCTTACATGAATCGAAGTCTTGCTTATAGGAAGACTCAGAGCCTGGGATTTAACTCCATTTCTGAAGTGAAACACAGCAGTGTAATCATCCATTGATCACACTCTGCTTTAGAACAAGAAGCATGCTCTTGCTTTCTAGAGTCTCTAAGACAGCAGGAAACGTGTGTGTGCTGAGAACAAAAGAACGGTGTTTCCTAAACATACGGACCATATCTAGTTCAACTCTGCTTCTGAAACTGATACAAAGCACTGGTTCTCTAACATCCAATGCTTGTCAGTTAAGATGAGAAACGTGTGAGCTTTGCGAATGATGTAGTTCCTTTGAACTGAAAAGTGACTGCCCTTACCTGAAACGAAGTCTTGCTTGTAGTAAGACACAGAGCCTGGGATTTAACTCCATTTCTTAAGAGAAACACACAGCATAGTTCTCATCCATGGATCACACTCTGTTTTAGAGCGAGAAGCACGCTCTTGCTTTTAGAGACTCTAATATAGCAGGAAATCTGAGTGTGCCCAGAACAAAATAACGGTGTTTCCTACATATACGGACCATATGTAGTCCAAATCTGCTTCTGAAACTGATACAATGCACTGGTCCTCTAACATCCAATGCTTGTCAGTTAAGATGAGAATCGTGTGATCTTCGTTAACAATGTAGTTCGTTTGAGCAGAAAAGTGACTGTCCTTACCTGAAATGAAGTCTTGCTTGTCGGAAGACTCAGAGCCTGGGATTTAACTCCATTTCTGAAGTGAAACACACAGCAGTGTTCTCATCCATTGATGACACTCTGCTTTAGAACAAGAAGCACGCTCTTGCTTTCTAGAGTCCCTAAGACAGCAGGAAACATGAGTGTGCTGAGAACAAAAGAACGGTGTTTCCTACACATAGGGACCATATCTAGTCCAACTCTGCTTCTGAAACTCATACAAAGCACTGGTCCTCTAACATCCAATGCTTGTCAGTTAAGATGGGAAACGTGTGAGCTTCATGAATGATGTAGTTCGTTTGAGGAGAAAAGTGACTGCCCTTACCTTAAATGAAGTGTTGCTTGTAGGAAGACTCAGAGCCTGGGATTTAACTCCATTTCTGAAGTAAAACACACAGCAGTGTTCTCATCCATTGATCACACTCTTCTTTTGAACAAGAAGCACACTCTTGCTTCCTAGAGTCTCTAAGACAGCAGGAAATCTGAGTGTGCCCAGAACAAAAGAGCGGTGTTTCCTACACATACGGACCATATATAGTCCAACTCTGCTTCTGAAACTGATACAAAGCACTGGTCCTCTAACATCCAATGTTTGTCAGTTAAGATGAGAAACGTGTGAGCTTTTTGAATGATGTAGTTCGTTTGAGCTGAAAAGTGACTGCCCTTACCTGAAACGAGGTCTTGCTTGTAGGAAGACACAGAGCCTGGGATTTATCTCCATTTCTAAAGGGAAACACACAGCATAGTATTCATCCATGGATCACACTCTGGTTAGAGCGAAAGCACACTCTTGCTTTCTAGAGTCTCTAAGACAGCAGGAAATCTGAGTGTGCCCATTACAATAGAACGGTGTTTCCTACACATATGGACCATATCCAGTCCAAATCTGCTTGTGAAACTGATACAAAGCACTGGTCCTCTAACATCCAATGTTTGTCAGTTAAGATGAGAAAAGTGTGAGCTTTGTGAATGATGTAGTTCCTTTGAACTGAAAAGTGACTGCCCTTACCTGAAACGAAGTCATGCTTGTAGGAAGACACAGAGCCTGGGATTTAACTCCATTTCTGAAGGGAAACACACAGCATAGTTCTCATCCATGGATCACACTCTGCTTTAGAGCAAGAAGCATGCACTTGCTTTTATAATATAGCAGGTAATCTGAGTGTGCCCAGAACTAAAGAACGGTGTTTCCTACATATACAGACCATAAGTAGTCCAAATCTGCTTCTGAAACTGATACAAAACACTGACCCTCTAACATCCAATGCTTGTCAGTTAAGATGAGAAACGTGTGAGCTTCGTGAACGATGTAGTTCTTTTGAGCAGAAAAGTGACTGCCCTTACATGAATCGAAGTCTTGCTTATAGGAAGACTCAGAGCCTGGGATTTAACTCCATTTCTGAAGTGAAACACAGCAGTGTAATCATCCATTGATCACACTCTGCTTTAGAACAAGAAGCATGCCCTTGCTTTCTAGAGTCTCTAAGACAGCAGGAAACGTGTGTGTGCTGAGAACAAAAGAACGGTGTATCCTAAACATACGGACCATATCTAGTTCAACTCTGCTTCTGAAACTGATACAAAGCACTGGTCCTCTAACATCCAATGCTTGTCAGTTAAGATGAGAAACGTGTGAGCTTTGCGAATGATGTAGTTCCTTTGAACTGAAAAGTGACTGCCCTTACCTGAAACGAAGTCTTGCTTGTAGTAAGACACAGAGCCTGGGATTTAACTCCATTTCTTAAGAGAAACACACAGCATAGTTCTCATCCATGGATCACACTCTGTTTTAGAGCGAGAAGCACGCTCTTGCTTTTAGAGACTCTAATATAGCAGGAAATCTGAGTGTGCCCAGAACAAAATAACGGTGTTTCCTACATATACGGACCATATGTAGTCCAAATCTGCTTCTGAAAATGATACAATGCACTGGTCCTCTAACATCCAATGCTTGTCAGTTAAGATGAGAATCGTGTGATCTTCGTTAACAATGTAGTTCGTTTGAGCAGAAAAGTGACTGTCCTTACCTGAAATGAAGTCTTGCTTGTCGGAAGACTCAGAGCCTGGGATTTAACTCCATTTCTGAAGTGAAACACACAGCAGTGTTCTCATCCATTGATGACACTCTGCTTTAGAACAAGAAGCACGCTCTTGCTTTCTAGAGTCCCTAAGACAGCAGGAAACATGAGTGTGCTGAGAACAAAAGAACGGTGTTTCCTACACATAGGGACCATATCTAGTCCAACTCTGCTTCTGAAACTCATACAAAGCACTGGTCCTCTAACATCCAATGCTTGTCAGTTAAGATGGGAAACGTGTGAGCTTCATGAATGATGTAGTTCGTTTGAGGAGAAAAGTGACTGCCCTTACCTTAAATGAAGTCTTGCTTGTAGGAAGACTCAGAGCCTGGGATTTAACTCCATTTCTGAAGTAAAACACACAGCAGTGTTCTCATCCATTGATCACACTCTTCTTTAGAACAAGAAGCACACTCTTGCTTCTTAGAGTCTCTAAGACAGCAGGAAATCTGAGTGTGCCCAGAACAAAAGAGCGGTGTTTCCTACACATACGGACCATATATAGTCCAACTCTGCTTCTGAAACTGATACAAAGCACTGGTCCTCTAACATCCAATGTTTGTCAGTTAAGATGAGAAACGTGTGAGCTTTTTGAATGATGTAGTTCGTTTGAGCTGAAAAGTGACTGCCCTTACCTGAAACGAGGTCTTGCTTGTAGGAAGACACAGAGCCTGGGATTTATCTCCATTTCTAAAGGGAAACACACAGCATAGTATTCATCCATGGATCACACTCTGGTTAGAGTGAAAGCACACTCTTGCTTTCTAGAGTCTCTAAGACAGCAGGAAATCTGAGTGTGCCCATTACAATAGAACGGTGTTTCCTACACATATGGACCATATCCAGTCCAAATCTGCTTGTGAAACTGATACAAAGCACTGGTCCTCTAACATCCAATGTTTGTCAGTTAAGATGAGAAACGTGTGAGCTTTGTGAATGATGTAGTTCCTTTGAACTGAAAAGTGACTGCCCTTACCTGAAACGAAGTCATGCTTGTAGGAAGACACAGAGCCTGGGATTTAACTCCATTTCTGAAGGGAAACACACAGCATAGTTCTCATCCATGGATCACACTCTGCTTTAGAGCAAGAAGCATGCACTTGCTTTTATAATATAGCAGGTAATCTGAGTGTGCCCAGAACTAAAGAACGGTGTTTCCTACATATACAGACCATAAGTAGTCCAAATCTGCTTCTGAAACTGATACAAAACACTGACCCTCTAACATCCAATGCTTGTCAGTTAAGATGAGAAACGTGTGAGCTTCGTGAACGATGTAGTTCTTTTGAGCAGAAAAGTGACTGCCCTTACATGAATCGAAGTCTTGCTTATAGGAAGACTCAGAGCCTGGGATTTAACTCCATTTCTGAAGTGAAACACAGCAGTGTAATCATCCATTGATCACACTCTGCTTTAGAACAAGAAGCATGCCCTTGCTTTCTAGAGTCTCTAAGACAGCAGGAAACGTGTGTGTGCTGAGAACAAAAGAACGGTGTATCCTAAACATACGGACCATATCTAGTTCAACTCTGCTTCTGAAACTGATACAAAGCACTGGTCCTCTAACATCCAATGCTTGTCAGTTAAGATGAGAAACGTGTGAGCTTTGCGAATGATGTAGTTCCTTTGAACTGAAAAGTGACTGCCCTTACCTGAAACGAAGTCTTGCTTGTAGTAAGACACAGAGCCTGGGATTTAACTCCATTTCTTAAGAGAAACACACAGCATAGTTCTCATCCATGGATCACACTCTGTTTTAGAGCGAGAAGCACGCTCTTGCTTTTAGAGACTCTAATATAGCAGGAAATCTGAGTGTGCCCAGAACAAAATAACGGTGTTTCCTACATATACGGACCATATGTAGTCCAAATCTGCTTCTGAAAATGATACAATGCACTGGTCCTCTAACATCCAATGCTTGTCAGTTAAGATGAGAATCGTGTGATCTTCGTTAACAATGTAGTTCGTTTGAGCAGAAAAGTGACTGTCCTTACCTGAAATGAAGTCTTGCTTGTCGGAAGACTCAGAGCCTGGGATTTAACTCCATTTCTGAAGTGAAACACACAGCAGTGTTCTCATCCATTGATGACACTCTGCTTTAGAACAAGAAGCACGCTCTTGCTTTCTAGAGTCCCTAAGACAGCAGGAAACATGAGTGTGCTGAGAACAAAAGAACGGTGTTTCCTACACATAGGGACCATATCTAGTCCAACTCTGCTTCTGAAACTCATACAAAGCACTGGTCCTCTAACATCCAATGCTTGTCAGTTAAGATGGGAAACGTGTGAGCTTCATGAATGATGTAGTTCGTTTGAGGAGAAAAGTGACTGCCCTTACCTTAAATGAAGTCTTGCTTGTAGGAAGACTCAGAGCCTGGGATTTAACTCCATTTCTGAAGTAAAACACACAGCAGTGTTCTCATCCATTGATCACACTCTTCTTTAGAACAAGAAGCACACTCTTGCTTCTTAGAGTCTCTAAGACAGCAGGAAATCTGAGTGTGCCCAGAACAAAAGAACGGTGTTTCCTACACATACGGACTATATGTAGTCCAAAACTTCTTCTGAAACTGATAGAATGCACTGGTCCTCTAACATCCAATGCTTGTCAGTTAAGATGAGAAACGTGTGAGCTTCGTGAAAGATGTAGTTCGTTTGAGCACAAAAGTGACTGCCCTTCCCTGAAACGAAGTCTTGCTTGTAGGGAGACTCAGAGCCTGGGATTTATCTCCTTTTCTGAAGTGAAACACACAGCATAATTTTCATCCATGGATCACACTCTGCTTTAGAACGAGAAGCACGCTCTTTCTTTCTAGAGTCTCTAAGACAGCAGGAAACGTGAGTGTGCTGAGAACAAAAGAACGGTGTTTCCTACACATACGGACCATATCTAGTCCAAATGTGCTTCTTAAACTGAAACAAAGCACTGGTCCTCTAACATCCAGTGCTTGTCAGTTAAGATGAGAAACGTGTGCGTTTTGTGAATGATATAGTTAATTTGAACTGAAAAGTGACTGCCCTTACCCGAAAAGGAGTCTTGCTTGTGGGAAGACACAGAGCCTGGGATTTAAGTCCATTTCTGAAGGGAAACACACAGCATAGTTCTCATCCATGGATCACACTCTGCTTTAGAGCGAGAAATATGCTCTTGCTTTCTAAAGTCTCTAAGACAGCAGGAAATCTGAGTGTGCCCAGAACAAAAGAACGGTGTTTCCTACACATACGGACTATATGTACTCCAAAACTTCTTCTGAAACTGATACAATGCACTGGTCCTGTAACATCCAAGCTAGTCAGTTAAGATGATAATCGTGTGATCTTCGTTAACGATGTAGTTCGTTTGAGCAGAAATGTGACTGCCCTTACCTGAAATGAATTCGTGCTTGTAGGAAAACTCAGAGCCTGGGATTTAACTCCATTTCTGAAGTGAAACACACAGCAGTGTTCTCATCCATTGATGACCCTCTGCTTTAGAACAAGAAGCACGCTCTTGATTTCTAGAGTCTCTAAAACAGCAGGAAACGTGAGTGTGCTGAGAACAAAAGAACGGTGTTTCCTACACATACTGACCATATCTAGTCCAACTCATCTTCTGAAACTGATACAAAGCACTGGTCCTCTAACATCCAATGCTTGTCAGTTAAGATGGGAAACGTGTGAGGTCTGTGAACGATGTAGTTCGTTTGAGCAGAAAAGTGACTGCCCTTACCTGAAACGAAGTCTTGCTTGTAGGAAGACTCAGAGCCTGGGATTTAACTCCATTTCTGAAGGCAAACACACAGCATAGTTCTCATCCATGGATCACACTCTGCTTTAGAGCGAGAAGCACGCTCTTGCTATCTAGAGTCTCTAAGACAGCAGGAAACGTGAGTGTGTTGAAAACAAAAGAACGGTGTTTCCTACACATACGGACCATATCTAGTCCAACTCTTCTTCTGAAACTGATAGAATGCACTGGTCCTCTAACATCCAATGCTTGTCAGTTAAGATGGGAAACGTGTGAGCTTCAAGAACGATGTATTTCGTTTGAGCAAAAAAGTGACTGCCCTTACCTTAAACGAAGTCTTGCTTGTACGAAGACTCAGAGCCTGGGATTTAACTCCATTTCTGAATTGAAACACACAGCACTGTTCTCATCCATTGATCACACTCTGCTTTAGAACAAGAAGCACGCTCTTGCTTTTTAGAGTCTCTAAGACAGGAGGAAACGTGATTTTGCTGAGAACAAAAGAACGGCGTTTCCTACACATACGGACCATATCTAGTCCAACTCTGCTTCTGAAACTCATACAAAGCACTGGTCCTCCAACATCCAATGCTTGTCTGTTAAGATGAGAAATGTGTAAGCTCCGTGAACAATGTAGTTCGTTTGAGCTGAAAAGTGACTGCCCTTACCTGAAACTATCTTGCTTGTAGTAAGACACAGAGCCTGGGATTTAACTCCACTTCTTAAGAGAAACACACAGCAAAGTTCTCATTAATGGATCACACTCTGCTTTAGAGCGAGAAGCACGCTCTTGCTATTGGAGTCTCTAATATAGCAGGAAATCTGAGTGTGCCCACAACAAAAGAACGGTGTTTCCTACTTATACGGACTATATGTAGTCCAAATCTGCTTCTGATACTGATACAAAGCACTGGTCCTCTAA
This sequence comes from Onychomys leucogaster, assembly GCA_949786385.1. Taxonomy (NCBI): domain Eukaryota; kingdom Metazoa; phylum Chordata; class Mammalia; order Rodentia; family Cricetidae; genus Onychomys; species Onychomys leucogaster. The sequence goes on along the minus strand of CATKUP010000128.1, from coordinate 801,121 downwards.
CATCCAATGCATGTCAGTTAAGATGAGAAACGTGTGAGCTTTGTGAATGATGTAATTCCTTTGAACTGAAAAGTGACTGCCCTTACCTGAAACGAAGTCTTGCTTGTAGTAAGACACAGAGCCTAGGATTTACCTCCATTTCTTAAGAGAAACACACAGTATAGTTGTCATCCACGGATCACACTCTGTTTTAGAGCGAGAAGCACGCTCTTGCTTTCTAGAATCTCTAAGACAGCAGGAAACGTGATTTTGCTGAGAACAAAAGAACGGTGTATCCTACACATAAGGACATTATATAGTCCAACTCTGCTTCTGAAACTGATACAAAGCACTGACCCTCTAACATACAATGCTTGTCTGTTAAGGTGAGAAACGTGTGAGCTTCTGGAACGATGTAGTTCATTTGAGCTGAAAAGTGACTGCCCTTACCTGAAAGGAAGTCTTGCCTGTAGGAAGACACAGAGCAAGGGATTTAACTCCATTTTTGTAGGGAAACACACAGCATAGTTCTCATCCATGGATCACACTCTGCTTTAGATCGAGAAGCACGCTCTTGCTTTCTAAAATCTCTAAGACAGCAGGAAATCTGAGTGTGCCCAGAACAAAAGAACGGTGTTTCCTACACATACGGACTATATGTAGTCCAAAACTTCTTCTGAAACTGATAAAATGCACTGGTCCTCTAACATCCAATGCTTGTCAGTTAAGATGATAATCGTGTGATCTTCGTTAACGAAGTAGTTCGTTTGAGCAGAAAAGTGACTGCCCTTACCTGAAATGAAGTCTTGCTTGTAGGAAGACTCAGAGCCTGGGATTTAACTCCATTTTTGAAGTGAAACACACAGCAGTGTTCTCATCCATTGATGACACTCTGCTTTAGAACAAGAAGCACGCTCTTGCTTTCTAGAGTCTCTAAGACAGCAGGAAACGTGAGTGTGCTGAGAACAAAAGAACGGTGTTTCCTACACATAGGGACCATATCTAGTCCAACTCTGCTTCTGTAACTCATACAAAGCACTGGTCCTCTAACATCCAATGCTTGTCAGTTAAGATGGGAAACGTGTGAGCTTCATGAACGATGTAGTTCGTTTGAGGAGAAAAGTGACTGCCCTTACCTTAAATGAAGTCTTGCTTGTAGGAAGACTCAGAGCCTGGGATTTAACTCCATTTCTGAAGTAAAACACACAGCAGTGTTCTCATCCATTGATCACACTCTGCTTTAGAACAAGAAGCACGCTCTTGCTTTCTAGAGTCTCTAAGACAGCAGGAAATGTGAGTGTGCTGAGAACAAAAGAATGGTGTTTCCTACACATACGGACCATATATAGTCCAACTCTGCTTCTGAAACTGATACAAAGCACTGGTCCTCTAACATCCAATGTTTGTCAGTTAAGATGAGAAACGTGTGAGCTTTTTGAATGATGTAGTTCGTTTGAGCTGAAAAGTGACTGCCCTTACCTGAAACGAAGTCTTGCTTGTAGGAAGACACAGAGCCTGGGATTTAACTCCATTTCTAAAGGGAAACACACAGCATAGTATTCATCCATGGATCACACTCTGGTTAGAGCGAGAAGCACACTCTTGCTTTCTAGAGTCTCTAAGACAGCAGGAAATCTGAGTGTGCCCATTACAATAGAACGGTGTTTCCTACACATATGGACCATATCCAGTCCAAATCTGCTTGTGAAACTGATACAAAGCACTGGTCCTCTAACATCCAATGTTTGTCAGTTAAGATGAGAAAAGTGTGAGCTTTGTGAATGATGTAGTTCCTTTGAACTGAAAAGTGACTGCCCTTACCTGAAACGAAGTCTTGATTGTAGGAAGACACAGAGCCTGGGATTTAACTCCATTTCTGATGGAAACACACAGCATAGTTCTCATCCATGGATCACACTCTGCTTTAGAGCGAGAAACATGCACTTGCTTTTATAATATAGCAGGTAATCTGAGTGTGCCCAGAACTAAAGAACGGTGTTTCCTACATATACAGACCATAAGTAGTCCAAATCTGCTTCTGAAACTGATACAAAACACTGACCCTCTAACATCCAATGCTTGTCAGTTAAGATGAGAAACGTGTGAGCTTCGTGAACGATGTAGTTCGTTTGAGCAGAAAAGTGACTGCCCTTACATGAATCGAAGTCTTGCTTATAGGAAGACTCAGAGCCTGGGATTTAACTCCATTTCTGAAGTGAAACACAGCAGTGTAATCATCCATTGATCACACTCTGCTTTAGAACAAGAAGCATGCCCTTGCTTTCTAGAGTCTCTAAGACAGCAGGAAACGTGTGTGTGCTGAGAACAAAAGAACGGTGTATCCTAAACATACGGACCATATCTAGTTCAACTCTGCTTCTGAAACTGATACAAAGCACTGGTCCTCTAACATCCAATGCTTGTCAGTTAAGATGAGAAACGTGTGAGCTTTGCGAATGATGTAGTTCCTTTGAACTGAAAAGTGACTGCCCTTACCTGAAACGAAGTCTTGCTTGTAGTAAGACACAGAGCCTGGGATTTAACTCCATTTCTTAAGAGAAACACACAGCATAGTTCTCATCCATGGATCACACTCTGTTTTAGAGCGAGAAGCACGCTCTTGCTTTTAGAGACTCTAATATAGCAGGAAATCTGAGTGTGCCCAGAACAAAATAACGGTGTTTCCTACATATACGGACCATATGTAGTCCAAATCTGCTTCTGAAAATGATACAATGCACTGGTCCTCTAACATCCAATGCTTGTCAGTTAAGATGAGAATCGTGTGATCTTCGTTAACAATGTAGTTCGTTTGAGCAGAAAAGTGACTGTCCTTACCTGAAATGAAGTCTTGCTTGTCGGAAGACTCAGAGCCTGGGATTTAACTCCATTTCTGAAGTGAAACACACAGCAGTGTTCTCATCCATTGATGACACTCTGCTTTAGAACAAGAAGCACGCTCTTGCTTTCTAGAGTCCCTAAGACAGCAGGAAACATGAGTGTGCTGAGAACAAAAGAACGGTGTTTCCTACACATAGGGACCATATCTAGTCCAACTCTGCTTCTGAAACTCATACAAAGCACTGGTCCTCTAACATCCAATGCTTGTCAGTTAAGATGGGAAACGTGTGAGCTTCATGAATGATGTAGTTCGTTTGAGGAGAAAAGTGACTGCCCTTACCTTAAATGAAGTCTTGCTTGTAGGAAGACTCAGAGCCTGGGATTTAACTCCATTTCTGAAGTAAAACACACAGCAGTGTTCTCATCCATTGATCACACTCTTCTTTAGAACAAGAAGCACACTCTTGCTTCTTAGAGTCTCTAAGACAGCAGGAAATCTGAGTGTGCCCAGAACAAAAGAACGGTGTTTCCTACACATACGGACTATATGTAGTCCAAAACTTCTTCTGAAACTGATAGAATGCACTGGTCCTCTAACATCCAATGCTTGTCAGTTAAGATGAGAAACGTGTGAGCTTCGTGAAAGATGTAGTTCGTTTGAGCACAAAAGTGACTGCCCTTCCCTGAAACGAAGTCTTGCTTGTAGGGAGACTCAGAGCCTGGGATTTATCTCCTTTTCTGAAGTGAAACACACAGCATAATTTTCATCCATGGATCACACTCTGCTTTAGAACGAGAAGCACGCTCTTTCTTTCTAGAGTCTCTAAGACAGCAGGAAACGTGAGTGTGCTGAGAACAAAAGAACGGTGTTTCCTACACATACGGACCATATCTAGTCCAAATGTGCTTCTTAAACTGAAACAAAGCACTGGTCCTCTAACATCCAGTGCTTGTCAGTTAAGATGAGAAACGTGTGCGTTTTGTGAATGATATAGTTAATTTGAACTGAAAAGTGACTGCCCTTACCCGAAAAAGAGTCTTGCTTGTGGGAAGACACAGAGCCTGGGATTTAAGTCCATTTCTGAAGGGAAACACACAGCATAGTTCTCATCCATGGATCACACTCTGCTTTAGAGCGAGAAATATGCTCTTGCTTTCTAAAGTCTCTAAGACAGCAGGAAATCTGAGTGTGCCCAGAACAAAAGAACGGTGTTTCCTACACATACGGACTATATGTACTCCAAAACTTCTTCTGAAACTGATACAATGCACTGGTCCTGTAACATCCAAGCTAGTCAGTTAAGATGATAATCGTGTGATCTTCGTTAACGATGTAGTTCGTTTGAGCAGAAATGTGACTGCCCTTACCTGAAATGAATTCGTGCTTGTAGGAAAACTCAGAGCCTGGGATTTAACTCCATTTCTGAAGTGAAACACACAGCAGTGTTCTCATCCATTGATGACCCTCTGCTTTAGAACAAGAAGCACGCTCTTGATTTCTAGAGTCTCTAAAACAGCAGGAAACGTGAGTGTGCTGAGAACAAAAGAACGGTGTTTCCTACACATACTGACCATATCTAGTCCAACTCATCTTCTGAAACTGATACAAAGCACTGGTCCTCTAACATCCAATGCTTGTCAGTTAAGATGGGAAACGTGTGAGGTCTGTGAACGATGTAGTTCGTTTGAGCAGAAAAGTGACTGCCCTTACCTGAAACGAAGTCTTGCTTGTAGGAAGACTCAGAGCCTGGGATTTAACTCCATTTCTGAAGGCAAACACACAGCATAGTTCTCATCCATGGATCACACTCTACTTTAGAGCGAGAAGCACGCTCTTGCTATCTAGAGTCTCTAAGACAGCAGGAAACGTGAGTGTGTTGAAAACAAAAGAACGGTGTTTCCTACACATACGGACCATATCTAGTCCAACTCTTCTTCTGAAACTGATAGAATGCACTGGTCCTCTAACATCCAATGCTTGTCAGTTAAGATGGGAAACGTGTGAGCTTCAAGAACGATGTATTTCGTTTGAGCAAAAAAGTGACTGCCCTTACCTTAAACGAAGTCTTGCTTGTACGAAGACTCAGAGCCTGGGATTTAACTCCATTTCTGAATTGAAACACACAGCACTGTTCTCATCCATTGATCACACTCTGCTTTAGAACAAGAAGCACGCTCTTGCTTTTTAGAGTCTCTAAGACAGGAGGAAACGTGATTTTGCTGAGAACAAAAGAACGGAGTTTCCTACACATACGGACCATATCTAGTCCAACTCTGCTTCTGAAACTCATACAAAGCACTGGTCCTCCAACATCCAATGCTTGTCTGTTAAGATGAGAAATGTGTAAGCTCCGTGAACAATGTAGTTCGTTTGAGCTGAAAAGTGACTGCCCTTACCTGAAACTATCTTGCTTGTAGTAAGACACAGAGCCTGGGATTTAACTCCACTTCTTAAGAGAAACACACAGCAAAGTTCTCATTAATGGATCACACTCTGCTTTAGAGCGAGAAGCACGCTCTTGCTATTGGAGTCTCTAATATAGCAGGAAATCTGAGTGTGCCCACAACAAAAGAACGGTGTTTCCTACTTATACGGACTATATGTAGTCCAAATCTGCTTCTGATACTGATACAAAGCACTGGTCCTCTAACATCCAATGCATGTCAGTTAAGATGAGAAACGTGTGAGCTTTGTGAATGATGTAATTCCTTTGAACTGAAAAGTGACTGCCCTTACCTGAAACGAAGTCTTGCTTGTAGTAAGACACAGAGCCTAGGATTTACCTCCATTTCTTAAGAGAAACACACAGTATAGTTGTCATCCACGGATCACACTCTGTTTTAGAGCGAGAAGCACGCTCTTGCTTTCTAGAATCTCTAAGACAGCAGGAAACGTGATTTTGCTGAGAACAAAAGAACGGTGTTTCCTACACATAAGGACATTATATAGTCCAACTCTGCTTCTGAAACTGATACAAAGCACTGACCCTCTAACATACAATGCTTGTCTGTTAAGGTGAGAAACGTGTGAGCTTCTGGAACGATGTAGTTCATTTGAGCTGAAAAGTGACTGCCCTTACCTGAAAGGAAGTCTTGCCTGTAGGAAGACACAGAGCAAGGGATTAACTCCATTTTTGTAGGGAAACACACAGCATAGTTCTCATCCATGGATCACACTCTGCTTTAGATCGAGAAGCACGCTCTTGCTTTCTAAAATCTCTAAGACAGCAGGAAATCTGAGTGTGCCCAGAACAAAAGAACGGTGTTTCCTACACATACGGACTATATGTAGTCCAAAACTTCTTCTGAAACTGATAAAATGCACTGGTCCTCTAACATCCAATGCTTGTCAGTTAAGATGATAATCGTGTGATCTTCGTTAACGAAGTAGTTCGTTTGAGCAGAAAAGTGACTGCCCTTACCTGAAATGAAGTCTTGCTTGTAGGAAGACTCAGAGCCTGGGATTTAACTCCATTTTTGAAGTGAAACACACAGCAGTGTTCTCATCCATTGATGACACTCTGCTTTAGAACAAGAAGCACGCTCTTGCTTTCTAGAGTCTCTAAGACAGCAGGAAACGTGAGTGTGCTGAGAACAAAAGAACGGTGTTTCCTACACATAGGGACCATATCTAGTCCAACTCTGCTTCTGTAACTCATACAAAGCACTGGTCCTCTAACATCCAATGCTTGTCAGTTAAGATGGGAAACGTGTGAGCTTCATGAACGATGTAGTTCGTTTGAGGAGAAAAGTGACTGCCCTTACCTTAAATGAAGTCTTGCTTGTAGGAAGACTCAGAGCCTGGGATTTAACTCCATTTCTGAAGTAAAACACACAGCAGTGTTCTCATCCATTGATCACACTCTGCTTTAGAACAAGAAGCACGCTCTTGCTTTCTAGAGTCTCTAAGACAGCAGGAAATGTGAGTGTGCTGAGAACAAAAGAATGGTGTTTCCTACACATACGGACCATATATAGTCCAACTCTGCTTCTGAAACTGATACAAAGCACTGGTCCTCTAACATCCAATGTTTGTCAGTTAAGATGAGAAACGTGTGAGCTTTTTGAATGATGTAGTTCGTTTGAGCTGAAAAGTGACTGCCCTTACCTGAAACGAAGTCTTGCTTGTAGGAAGACACAGAGCCTGGGATTTAACTCCATTTCTAAAGGGAAACACACAGCATAGTATTCATCCATGGATCACACTCTGGTTAGAGCGAGAAGCACACTCTTGCTTTCTAGAGTCTCTAAGACAGCAGGAAATCTGAGTGTGCCCATTACAATAGAACGGTGTTTCCTACACATATGGACCATATCCAGTCCAAATCTGCTTGTGAAACTGATACAAAGCACTGGTCCTCTAACATCCAATGTTTGTCAGTTAAGATGAGAAAAGTGTGAGCTTTGTGAATGATGTAGTTCCTTTGAACTGAAAAGTGACTGCCCTTACCTGAAACGAAGTCTTGATTGTAGGAAGACACAGAGCCTGGGATTTAACTCCATTTCTGATGGAAACACACAGCATAGTTCTCATCCATGGATCACACTCTGCTTTAGAGCGAGAAACATGCACTTGCTTTTATAATATAGCAGGTAATCTGAGTGTGCCCAGAACTAAAGAACGGTGTTTCCTACATATACAGACCATAAGTAGTCCAAATCTGCTTCTGAAACTGATACAAAGCACTGACCCTCTAACATCCAATGCTTGTCAGTTAAGATGAGAAACGTATGAGCTTCGTGAACGATGTAGTTCGTTTGAGCAGAAAAGTGACTGCCCTTACCTGAATCGAAGTCTTGCTTGTGGGAAGACTTAGAGCCTGGGATTTAACTCCATTTCTGAAGTGAAACACAGCAGTGTAATCATCCATTGATCACACTCTGCTTTAGAACAAGAAGCATGCTCTTGCTTTCTAGAGTCTCTAAGACAGCAGGAAACGTGTGTGTGCTGAGAACAAAAGAAGGGTGTTTCCTAAACATACGGACCATATCTAGTTCAACTCTGCTTCTGAAACTGATACAAAGCACTGGTCCTCTAACATCCAATGCTTGTCATTTAAGATGAGAAACGTGTGAGCTTTGTGAATGTTGTAGTTCCTTTTAACTGAAAAGTGACTGCCCTTACCTGAAACGATCTTGCTTGTAGTAAGACACAGAGCCTGGGATTTAACTCCACTTCTTAAGAGAAACACACAGCAAAGTTCTCATCCGTGGATCACACTCTGCTTTAGAGCGAGAAGCACGCTCTTGCTATTGGAGTCTCTAATATTGCAGGAAATCTGAGTGTGCCCAGAACAAAAGAATGGTGTTTCCTACATATACGGACCATACGTAGTCCAAATCTGCTTCTGAAACTGATACAATGCACTGGTCCTCTAACATCCAATGCTTGTCAGTTAAGATGAGAATCGTGTGATCTTCGTTAACAATGTAGTTCGTTTGAGCAGAAAAGTGACTGTCCTTACCTGAAATGAAGTCTTGCTTGTCGGAAGACTCAGAGCCTGGGATTTATCTCCATTTCTGAAGTGAAACACACAGCAGTGTTCTCATCCATTGATGACACTCTGCTTTAGAACAAGAAGCACGCTCTTGCTTTCTAGAGTCCCTAAGACAGCAGGAAACATGAGTGTGCTGAGAACAAAAGAACTGTGTTTCCTACACATAGGGACCATATCCAGTCCAACTCTGCTTCTGAAACTCATACAAAGCACTGGTCCTCTAACATCCAATGCTTGTCAGTTAAGATGGGAAACGTGTGAGCTTCATGAATGATGTAGTTCGTTTGAGGAGAAAAGTGACTGCCCTTACCTGAAATGAAGTCTTGCTTGTAGGAAGACTCAGAGCCTGGGATTTAACTCCATTTCTGAAGTAAAACACACAGCAGTGTTCTCATCCATTGATCACACTCTTCTTTAGAACAAGAAGCACGCTCTTGCTTTCTAGAGTCTCTAAGACAGCAGGAAATGTGAGTGTGCTGAGAACAAAAGTATGGTGTTTCCTACACATACGGACCATATATAGTCCAACTCTGCTTCTGAAACTGATACAAAGCACTGGTCCTCTAACATCCAATGTTTGTCAGTTAAGATGAGAAACGTGTGAGCTTTTTGAATGATGTAGTTCGTTTAAGCTGAAAAGTGACTGCCCTTACCTGAAACGAAGTCTTGCTTGTAGGAAGACACAGAGCCTGGGATTTAACTCCATTTCTAAAGGGAAACACACAGCATAGTATTCATCCATGGATCACACTCTGGTTAGAGCGAGAAGCACACTCTTGCTTTCTAGAGTCTCTAAGACAGCAGGAAATCTGAGTGTGCCCATTACAATAGAACGGTGTTTCCTACACATATGGACCATATCCAGTCCAAATCTGCTTGTGAAACTGATACAAAGCACTGGTCCTCTAACATCCAATGTTTTTCAGTTAAGATGAGAAACGTGTGAGCTTTGTGAATGATGTAGTTCCTTTGAACTGAAAAGTGACTGCCCTTACCTGAAACGAAGTCTTGCTTGTAGGAAGACACAGAGCCTGGGATTTAACTCCATTTCTGAAGGGAAACACACAGCATAGTTCTCATCCATGGATCACACTCTGCTTTAGAGCGAGAAGCTTGCACTTGCTTTTATAATATAGCAGGTAATCTGAATGGGCCCAGAACTAAAGAACGGTGTTTCCTACATATACAGACCATAAGTAGTCCAAATCTGCTTCTGAAACTGATACAAAGCACTGACCCTCTAACATCCAATTCTTGTCAGTTAAGATGAGAAACGTGTGAGCTTCGTGAACGATGTAGTTCGTTTGAGCAGAAAAGTGACTGCCCTTACCTGAATCGAAGTCTTGCTTATAGGAAGACTCAGAGCCTGGGATTTAACTCCATTTCTGAAGTGAAACACAGCAGTGTAATCATCCATTGATCACACTCTGCTTTAGAACAAGAAGCATGCTCTTGCTTTCTAGAGTCTCTAAGACAGCAGGAAACGTGTGTGTGCTGAGAACAAATGAACGGTCTTTCCTAAACATACGGATCATATCTAGTTCAACTCTGCTTCTGAAACTGATACAAAGCACTGGTCCTCTAACATCCAATGCTTGTCAGTTACGATGAGAAACGTGTGAGCTTTGTGAATGATGTAGTTCCTTTGAACTGAAAAGTGACTGCCCTTACCTGAAACGATCTTGCTTGTAGTAAGACACAGAGCCTGGGATTTAACTCCACTTCTTAAGAGAAACACACAGCAAAGTTCTCATCCTTGGATCACACTCTGCTTTAGAGCGAGAAGCATGCTCTTGCTATTAGAGTCTCTAATATAGCAGGAAATCAGATGTGCCCAGAACAAAAGAACGGTGTTTCCTACATATACGGACCATATGTTGTCCAAATCTGCTTCTGATACTGATACAATGCACTGACCCTCTAACATCCAATGCTTGTCAGTTAAGATGGGAAACGTGTGAGCTTCATGAACGATGTAGTTCGTTCGAGCAGAAAAGTGACTGCCCTTACATTAAACGAGGTCTTGCTTGTAGGAAGACTCAGAGCCTGGGATTTAACTCCATTTCTGAATTGAAACACACAGCAGTGTTCTCATCCATTGATCACACTCTGCTTTAGAACAAGAAGCACGCTCTTGCTTTCTATAGTCTCTAAGACAGCAGGAATCGTGAGTGTGCTGAGAACAAAAAAACGGTGTTTCCTACACATACGGACCATATCTAGTCCAACTCTGCTTCTGAAACTGATACAAAGCACTGGACCTCTAACATCCAATGCTTGTCTGTTAAGGTGAGAAACGTGTGAGCTTCTGGAACGATGTAGTTCGTTTTAGCAGAAAAGTGACTGCCCTTACCTGAAACGAAGTCTTGCTTGGAGGAAGACTCAGAGCCAGGGATTTAACTCCATTTCTGAAGTGAAACACACAGCGTAGTTCTCATCCATGGATCACACTCTGCTCTAGAGGAAGAAGCACACTCTTGCTTCCTAGAGTCTCTAAGACAGCAGGAAATCTGAGTGTGCCCAGAACAAAAGAACGGTGTTTCCTACACATACGGACTATATGTAGTCCAAAACTTCTTCTGAAACTGATAGAATGCACTGGTCCTCTAACATCCAATGCTTGTCAGTTAAGATGAGAAACGTGTGAGCTTCGTGAAAGATGTAGTTCGTTTGAGCACAAAAGTGACTGCCCTTCCCTGAAACGAAGTCTTGCTTGTAGGGAGACTCAGAGCCTGGGATTTATCTCCTTTTCTGAAGTGAAACACACAGCATAATTTTCATCCATGGATCACACTCTGCTTTAGAACGAGAAGCACGCTCTTTCTTTCTAGAGTCTCTAAGACAGCAGGAAACGTGAGTGTGCTGAGAACAAAAGAACGGTGTTTCCTACACATACGGACCATATCTAGTCCAAATCTGCTTCTTAAACTGAAACAAAGCACTGGTCCTCTAACATTCAGTGCTTGTCAGTTAAGATGAGAAACGTGTGAGTTTTGTGAATGATATAGTTAATTTGAACTGAAAAGTGACTGCCCTTACCCGAAAAAGAGTCTTGCTTGTGGGAAGACACAGAGCCTGGGATTTAAGTCCATTTCTGAAGGGAAACACACAGCATAGTTCTCATCCATGGATCACACTCTGCTTTAGAGCGAGAAATATGCTCTTGCTTTCTAAAGTCTCTAAGACAGCAGGAAATCTGAGTGTGCCCAGAACAAAAGAACGGTGTTTCCTACACATACGGACTATATGTACTCCAAAACTTCTTCTGAAACTGATACAATGCACTGGTCCTGTAACATCCAAGCTAGTCAGTTAAGATGATAATCGTGTGATCTTCGTTAACGATTTAGTTCGTTTGAGCAGAAAAGTGACTGCCCTTACCTGAAATGAATTCGTGCTTGTAGGAAGACTCAGAGCCTGGGATTTAACTCCATTTCTGAAGTGAAACACACAGCAGTGTTCTCATCCATTGATGACCCTCTGCTTTAGAACAAGAAGCACGCTCTTGCTTTCTAGAGTCTCTAAAACAGCAGGAAACGTGAGTGTGCTGAGAACAAAAGAACGGTGTTTCTTACACATACGGACCATATCTAGTCCAACTTTGCTTCTTAAACTGATACAAAGCACTGGTCCTCTAACATCCAATGCTTGTCTGTTAAGATGAGAAATGTGTGAGCTCAGTGAACGATGTAGTTCGTTTGAGCTGAAAAGTGACTGCCCTTACCTGAAACGAAGTCTTGCATGTAGGAAGACACAGAGCCTGGGATTTAACTCCATTTCTTAAGAGAAACACACAGCATAGTTCTCATCCATGGATCACACTCTGCTTTAGAGCGAGAAGCACGCTCTTGATTTCTAGATTCTCTAAAACAGCAGGAAACGTGAGTGTGCTGAGAACAAAAGAACGGTGTTTCCTACACATACGGACCATATCTAGTCCAACTCATCTTCTGAAACTGATACAAAGCACTGGTCCTCTAACATCCAATGCTTGTCAGTTAAGATGGGAAACGTGTGAGGTCTGTGAACGATGTAGTTCGTTTGAGCAGAAAAGTGACTGCCCTTACCTGAAACGAAGTCTTGCTTGTAGTAAGACACAGAGCCTGGGATTTAACTCCACTTCTTAAGAGAAACACACAGCAAAGTTCTCATTAATGGATCACACTCTGCTTTAGAGCGAGAAGCACGCTCTTGCTATTGGAGTCTCTAATATAGCAGGAAATCTGAGTGTGCCCACAACAAAAGAACGGTGTTTCCTACTTATACGGACTATATGTAGTCCAAATCTGCTTCTGATCCTGATACAATGCACTGACCCTCTAACATCCAATGTTTGTCAGTTAAGATGAGAATCTTGTGATCTTTGTTAACGATGTAGTTCGTTTGAGCAGAAAAGTGACTGCCCTTACCTGAAATGAAGTCTTGTTGTAGGAAGACTCAGAGCCTGGGATTTAACTCCATTTCTGAAGTGAGACACACAGCAGTGTTCTCATCCATTGATGACACTCTGCTTTAGAACAAGAAGCAAGCTCTTGCTTTCTAGAGTCTCTAAGACAGCAGGAAACATGTGTGTGCTGAGAACAAATGAATGGTCTTTCCTAAACATACGGATCATATCTAGTTCAACTCTGCTTCTGAAACTGATACAAAGCACTGGTCCTCTAACATCCAATGCTTGTCAGTTAAGATGAGAAACGTGTCAGCTTTGTGAATGATGTAGTTCCTTTGAACTGAAAAGTGACTGCCCTTACCTGAAACGAAGTCTTGCTTGTAGTAAGACACAGAGCCTAGGATTTACCTCCATTTCTTAAGAGAAACACACAGTATTGTTGTCATCCTCGGATTACACTCTGTTTTAGAGCGAGAAGCACGCTCTTGCTTTCAAGAATCTCTAAGACAGCAGGAAACGTGATTTTGCTGAGAACAAAAGAACGGTGTTTCCTACACAAAAGGACATTATATAGTCCAACTCTGCTTCTGAAACTGATACAAAGCACTGACCCTCTAACATACAATGCTTGTCTGTTAAGATGAGAAACGTGTCAGCTTCGTGAACGATGTAGTTCATTTGAGCTGAAAAGTGACTGCCCTTACCTGAAAGGAAGTCTTGCGTGTAGGAAGACACAGAGCAAGGGATTTAACTCCATTTTTGAAGGGAAACACACAGCATAGTTCTCATCCATGGATCACACTCTGCTTTAGATCGAGAAGCTCGCTCTTGCTTTCTAAAATCTCTAAGACAGCAGGAAATCTGAGTGTGCCCAGAACAAAAGAACGGTGTTTCCTACACATACGGACTATATGTAGTCCAAAACTTCTTCTGAAACTGATAAAATGCACTGGTCCTCTAACATCCAATGCTTGTCAGTTAAGATGATAATCGTGTGATCTTCGTTAACGAAGTAGTTCGTTTGAGCAGAAAAGTGACTGCCCTTACCTGAAATGAAGTCTTGCTTGTAGGAAGACTCAGAGCCTGGGATTTAACTCCATTTTTGAAGTGAAACACACAGCAGTGTTCTCATCCATTGATGACACTCTGCTTTAGAAAAAGAAGCACGCTCTTGCTTTCTAGAGTCTCTAAGACAGCAGGAAACGTGAGTGTGATGAGAACAAAAGAACGGTGTTTCGTACACATACGGACCATATCTAGTCCAACTCTGCTTCTGAAACTCATACAAAGCACTGGTCCTCTAACATCCAATGCTTGTCAGTTAAGATGGGAAATGTGTGAGCTCCGTGAACGATGTAGTTCGTTTGAGCTGAAAAGTGACTGCCCTTACCTGAAAAGAAGTCTTGCTTGTAGGAAGACACAGAACCTGGGATTTAACTCCATTTCTGAAGGGAAACAAACAGCATAGTTCTCATCCATTCAACAAACTCTGCTTTAGAGCGAGAAGCATGCTCTTGCTTTCTAAAGACTCTAAGACAGCAGGAAACGTGAGTGTGCTGAGAAAAAAAGAACCGTGGTTCCTACACATACGGACCATATCTAGTCCAACTCTGCTACTGAAACTGATACGAAGCACTGGTCCTGTAACATCCAATGTTTGTCAGTTAAGATGAGAAATGTGTGAGCTTTGTGAATGATGTAGTTCCTTTGAGCTGAAAAGTGACTGTCCTTACCTGAAATGAAGTCTTGCTTGTCGGAAGACTCAGAGCCTGGGATTTAACTCCATTTCTGAAGTGAAACACACAGCAGTGTTCTCATCCATTGATGACACTCTGCTTTAGAACAAGAAGCACGCTCTTGCTTTCTAGAGTCTCTAAGACAGCAGGAAATGTGAGTGTGCTGAGAACAAAAGAATGGTGTTTCCTACACATACGGACCATATATAGTCCAACTCTGCTTCTGAAACTGATACAAAGCACTGGTCCTCTAACATCCAATGTTTGTCAGTTAAGATGAGAAACGTGTGAGCTTTTTGAATGATGTAGTTCGTTTGAGCTGAAAAGTGACTGCCCTTACCTGAAACGAAGTCTTGCTTGTAGGAAGACACAGAGCCTGGGATTTAACTCCATTTCTAAAGGGAAACACACAGCATAGTATTCATCCATGGATCACACTCTGGTTAGAGCGAGAATCACACTCTTGCTTTCTAGAGTCTCTAAGACAGCAGGAAATCTGAGTGTGCCCATTACAATAGAACGGTGTTTCCTACACATATGGACCATATCCAGTCCAAATCTGCTTCTGAAACTGATACAAAGCACTGGTCCTCTAACATCCAATGTTTGTCAGTTAAGATGAGAAAAGTGTGAGCTTTGTGAATGATGTAGTTCCTTCGAACTGAAAAGTGACTGCCCTTACCTGAAACGAAGTCTTGATTGTAGGAAGACACAGAGCCTGGGATTTAACTCCATTTCTGATGGGAAACACACAGCATAGTTCTCATCCATGGATCACACTCTGCTTCAGAGCGAGAAGCATGCACTTGCTTTTATAATATAGCAGGTAATCTGAGTGTGCCCAGAACTAAAGAACGGTGTTTCCTACATATACAGACCATAAGTAGTCCAAATCTGCTTCTGAAACTGATACAAAGCACTGACCCTCTAACATCCAATGCTTGTCAGTTAAGATGAGAAACGTGTGAGCTTCGTGAACGATGTAGTTCGTTTGAGCAGAAAAGTGACTGCCCTTACCTGAATCGAAGTCTTGCTTGTAGGAAGACTCAGAGCCTGGGATTTAACTCCATTTCTGAAGTGAAACACAGCAGTGTAATCATCCATTGATCACACTCTGCTTTAGAACAAGAAGCATGCTCTTGCTTTCTAGAGTCTCTAAGACAGCAGGAAACGTGTGTGTGCTGAGAACAAAAGAAGGGTGTTTCCTAAACATACGGACCATATCTAGTTCAACTCTGCTTCTGAAACTGATACAAAGCACTGGTCCTCTAACATCCAATGCTTGTCAGTTAAGATGAGAAACGTGTGAGCTTTGTGAATGATGTAGTTCCTTTTAACTGAAAAGTGACTGCCCTTACCTGAAACGATCTTGCTTGTAGTAAGACACAGAGCCTGGGATTTAACTCCACTTCTTAAGAGAAACACACAGCAAAGTTCTCATCCGTGGATCACACTCTGCTTTAGAGCGAGAAGCACGCTCTTGCTATTGGAGTCTCTAATATAGCAGGAAATCTGAGTGTGCCCAGAACAAAAGAATGGTGTTTCCTACATATACGGACCATATGTAGTCCAAATCTGCTTCTGATACTGATACAATGCACTGACCCTCTAACATCCAATGCTTGTCAGTTAAGATGAGAATCTTGTGATCTTTGTTAATGATGTAGATCATTTGAGCAGAAAAGTGACTGCCCTTACCTGAAATGAAGTCTTGCTTGTCGGAAGACTCAGAGCCTGGGATTTAACTCCATTTCTTAAGAGAAACACACAGCATAGTTCTCATCCATGGATCACACTCTGTTTTAGAGCGAGAAGCACGCTCTTGCTTTTAGAGTCTCTAATATAGCAGGAAATCTGAGTGTGCCCAGAACAAAAGAACGGTGTTTCCTACATATACGGACCATATGTAGTCCAAATCTGCTTCTGAAACTGATACAATGCACTGGTCCTCTAACATCCAATGCTTGTCAGTTAAGATGAGAATCGTGTGATCTTCGTTAACAATGTAGTTCGTTTGAGCAGAAAAGTGACTGTCCTTACCTGAAATGAAGTCTTGCTTGTCGGAAGACTCAGAGCCTGGGATTTAACTCCATTTCTGAAGTGAAACACACAGCAGTGTTCTCATCCATTTATGACACTCTGCTTTAGAACTAGAAGCACGCTCTTGCTTTCTAGAGTCTCTAAGACAGCAGGAAACATGAGTGTGCTGAGAACAAAAGAACGGTGTTTCCTACACATAGGGACCATATCTAGTCCAACTCTGCTTCTGAAACTCATACAAAGCACTGGTCCTCTAACATCCAATGCTTGTCAGTTAAGATGGGAAACGTGTGAGCTTCATGAACGATGTAGTTCGTTTGAGGAGAAAAGTGACTGCCCTTACCTGAAAAGAAGTCTTGCTTGTAGGAAGACACAGAACCTGGGATTTAACTCCATTTCTGAAGGGAAACAAACAGCATAGTTCTCATCCATTCAACAAACTCTGCTTTAGAGCGAGAAGCATGCTCTTGCTTTCTAAAGACTCTAAGACAGCAGGAAACGTGAGTGTGCTGAGAAAAAAAGAACCGTGGTTCCTACACATACGGACCATATCTAGTCCAACTCTGCTACTGAAACTGATACGAAGCACTGGTCCTGTAACATCCAATGTTTGTCAGTTAAGATGAGAAATGTGTGAGCTTTGTGAATGATGTAGTTCCTTTGAGCTGAAAAGTGACTGTCCTTACCTGAAATGAAGTCTTGCTTGTCGGAAGACTCAGAGCCTGGGATTTAACTCCATTTCTGAAGTGAAACACACAGCAGTGTTCTCATCCATTGATGACACTCTGCTTTAGAACAAGAAGCACGCTCTTGCTTTCTAGAGTCCCTAAGACAGCAGGAAACATGAGTGTGCTGAGAACAAAAGAACGGTGTTTCCTACACATAGGGACCATATCTAGTCCAACTCTGCTTCTGAAACTCATACAAAGCACTGGTCCTCTAACATCCAATGCTTGTCAGTTAAGATGGGAAACGTGTGAGCTTCATGAACGATGTAGTTCGTTTGAGGAGAAAAGTGACTGCCCTTACCTTAAATGAAGTCTTGCTTGTAGGAAGACTCAGAGCCTGGGATTTAACTCCATTTCTGAAGTAAAACACACAGCAGTGTTCTCATCCATTGATCACACTCTGCTTTAGAACAAGAAGCACGCTCTTGCTTTCTAGAGTCTCTAAGACAGCAGGAAATGTGAGTGTGCTGAGAACAAAAGAATGGTGTTTCCTACACATACGGACCATATATAGTCCAACTCTGCTTCTGAAACTGATACAAAGCACTGGTCCTCTAACATCCAATGTTTGTCAGTTAAGATGAGAAACGTGTGAGCTTTTTGAATGATGTAGTTCGTTTGAGCTGAAAAGTGACTGCCCTTACCTGAAACGAAGTCTTGCTTGTAGGAAGACACAGAGCCTGGGATTTAACTCCATTTCTAAAGGGAAACACACAGCATAGTATTCATCCATGGATCACACTCTGGTTAGAGCGAGAAGCACACTCTTGCTTTCTAGAGTCTCTAAGACAGCAGGAAATCTGAGTGTGCCCATTACAATAGAACGGTGTTTCCTACACATATGGACCATATCCAGTCCAAATCTGCTTCTGAAACTGATACAAAGCACTGGTCCTCTAACATCCAATGCTTGTCAGTTAAGATGAGAAACGTGTGAGCTTTGTGAATGATGTAGTTCCTTTTAACTGAAAAGTGACTGCCCTTACCTGAAACGATCTTGCTTGTAGTAAGACACAGAGCCTGGGATTTAACTCCACTTCTTAAGAGAAACACACAGCAAAGTTCTCATCCGTGGATCACACTCTGCTTTAGAGCGAGAAGCACGCTCTTGCTATTGGAGTCTCTAATATAGCAGGAAATCTGAGTGTGCCCAGAACAAAAGAATGGTGTTTCCTACATATACGGACCATATGTAGTCCAAATCTGCTTCTGATACTGATACAATGCACTGACCCTCTAACATCCAATGCTTGTCAGTTAAGATGAGAATCTTGTGATCTTTGTTAATGATGTAGATCATTTGAGCAGAAAAGTGACTGCCCTTACCTGAAATGAAGTCTTGCTTGTCGGAAGACTCAGAGCCTGGGATTTAACTCCATTTCTTAAGAGAAACACACAGCATAGTTCTCATCCATGGATCACACTCTGTTTTAGAGCGAGAAGCACGCTCTTGCTTTTAGAGTCTCTAATATAGCAGGAAATCTGAGTGTGCCCAGAACAAAAGAACGGTGTTTCCTACATATACGGACCATATGTAGTCCAAATCTGCTTCTGAAACTGATACAATGCACTGGTCCTCTAACATCCAATGCTTGTCAGTTAAGATGAGAATCGTGTGATCTTCGTTAACAATGTAGTTCGTTTGAGCAGAAAAGTGACTGTCCTTACCTGAAATGAAGTCTTGCTTGTCGGAAGACTCAGAGCCTGGGATTTAACTCCATTTCTGAAGTGAAACACACAGCAGTGTTCTCATCCATTTATGACACTCTGCTTTAGAACTAGAAGCACGCTCTTGCTTTCTAGAGTCTCTAAGACAGCAGGAAACATGAGTGTGCTGAGAACAAAAGAACGGTGTTTCCTACACATAGGGACCATATCTAGTCCAACTCTGCTTCTGAAACTCATACAAAGCACTGGTCCTCTAACATCCAATGCTTGTCAGTTAAGATGGGAAACGTGTGAGCTTCATGAACGATGTAGTTCGTTTGAGGAGAAAAGTGACTGCCCTTACCTGAAAAGAAGTCTTGCTTGTAGGAAGACACAGAACCTGGGATTTAACTCCATTTCTGAAGGGAAACAAACAGCATAGTTCTCATCCATTCAACAAACTCTGCTTTAGAGCGAGAAGCATGCTCTTGCTTTCTAAAGACTCTAAGACAGCAGGAAACGTGAGTGTGCTGAGAAAAAAAGAACCGTGGTTCCTACACATACGCACCATATCTAGTCCAACTCTGCTACTGAAACTGATACGAAGCACTGGTCCTGTAACATCCAATGTTTGTCAGTTAAGATGAGAAATGTGTGAGCTTTGTGAATGATGTAGTTCCTTTGAGCTGAAAAGTGACTGTCCTTACCTGAAATGAAGTCTTGCTTGTCGGAAGACTCAGAGCCTGGGATTTAACTCCATTTCTGAAGTGAAACACACAGCAGTGTTCTCATCCATTGATGACACTCTGCTTTAGAACAAGAAGCACGCTCTTGCTTTCTAGAGTCCCTAAGACAGCAGGAAACATGAGTGTGCTGAGAACAAAAGAACGGTGTTTCCTACACATAGGGACCATATCTAGTCCAACTCTGCTTCTGAAACTCATACAAAGCACTGGTCCTCTAACATCCAATGCTTGTCAGTTAAGATGGGAAACGTGTGAGCTTCATGAACGATGTAGTTCGTTTGAGGAGAAAAGTGACTGCCCTTACCTTAAATGAAGTCTTGCTTGTAGGAAGACTCAGAGCCTGGGATTTAACTCCATTTCTGAAGTAAAACACACAGCAGTGTTCTCATCCATTGATCACACTCTGCTTTAGAACAAGAAGCACGCTCTTGCTTTCTAGAGTCTCTAAGACAGCAGGAAATGTGAGTGTGCTGAGAACAAAAGAATGGTGTTTCCTACACATACGGACCATATATAGTCCAACTCTGCTTCTGAAACTGATACAAAGCACTGGTCCTCTAACATCCAATGTTTGTCAGTTAAGATGAGAAACGTGTGAGCTTTTTGAATGATGTAGTTCGTTTGAGCTGAAAAGTGACTGCCCTTACCTGAAACGAAGTCTTGCTTGTAGGAAGACACAGAGCCTGGGATTTAACTCCATTTCTAAAGGGAAACACACAGCATAGTATTCATCCATGGATCACACTCTGGTTAGAGCGAGAAGCACACTCTTGCTTTCTAGAGTCTCTAAGACAGCAGGAAATCTGAGTGTGCCCATTACAATAGAACGGTGTTTCCTACACATATGGACCATATCCAGTCCAAATCTGCTTCTGAAACTGATACAAAGCACTGGTCCTCTAACATCCAATGTTTGTCAGTTAAGATGAGAAAAGTGTGAGCTTTGTGAATGATGTAGTTCCTTCGAACTGAAAAGTGACTGCCCTTACCTGAAACGAAGTCTTGATTGTAGGAAGACACAGAGCCTGGGATTTAACTCCATTTCTGATGGGAAACACACAGCATAGTTCTCATCCATGGATCACACTCTGCTTCAGAGCGAGAAGCATGCACTTGCTTTTATAATATAGCAGGTAATCTGAGTGTGCCCAGAACTAAAGAACGGTGTTTCCTACATATACAGACCATAAGTAGTCCAAATCTGCTTCTGAAACTGATACAAAGCACTGACCCTCTAACATCCAATGCTTGTCAGTTAAGATGAGAAACGTGTGAGCTTCGTGAACGATGTAGTTCGTTTGAGCAGAAAAGTGACTGCCCTTACCTGAATCGAAGTCTTGCTTGTAGGAAGACTCAGAGCCTGGGATTTAACTCCATTTCTGAAGTGAAACACAGCAGTGTAATCATCCATTGATCACACTCTGCTTTAGAACAAGAAGCATGCTCTTGCTTTCTAGAGTCTCTAAGACAGCAGGAAACGTGTGTGTGCTGAGAACAAAAGAAGGGTGTTTCCTAAACATACGGACCATATCTAGTTCAACTCTGCTTCTGAAACTGATACAAAGCACTGGTCCTCTAACATCCAATGCTTGTCAGTTAAGATGAGAAACGTGTGAGCTTTGTGAATGATGTAGTTCCTTTTAACTGAAAAGTGACTGCCCTTACCTGAAACGATCTTGCTTGTAGTAAGACACAGAGCCTGGGATTTAACTCCACTTCTTAAGAGAAACACACAGCAAAGTTCTCATCCGTGGATCACACTCTGCTTTAGAGCGAGAAGCACGCTCTTGCTATTGGAGTCTCTAATATAGCAGGAAATCTGAGTGTGCCCAGAACAAAAGAATGGTGTTTCCTACATATACGGACCATATGTAGTCCAAATCTGCTTCTGATACTGATACAATGCACTGACCCTCTAACATCCAATGCTTGTCAGTTAAGATGAGAATCTTGTGATCTTTGTTAATGATGTAGATCATTTGAGCAGAAAAGTGACTGCCCTTACCTGAAATGAAGTCTTACTTGTCGGAAGACTCAGAGCCTGGGATTTAACTCCATTTCTGAAGTGAAACACACAGCAGTGTTCTCATCCATTTATGACACTCTGCTTTAGAACTAGAAGCACGCTCTTGCTTTCTAGAGTCTCTAAGACAGCAGGAAACATGAGTGTGCTGAGAACAAAAGAACGGTGTTTCCTACACATAGGGACCATATCTAGTCCAACTCTGCTTCTGAAACTCATACAAAGCACTGGTCCTCTAACATCCAATGCTTGTCAGTTAAGATGGGAAACGTGTGAGCTTCATGAACGATGTAGTTCCTTTGAGGAGAAAAGTGACTGCCCTTACCTTAAATGAAGTCTTGCTTGTAGGAAGACTCAGAGCCTGGGATTTAACTCCATTTCTGAATTGAAACACACAGCAGTGTTCTCATCCATTGATCACACTCTGCTTTAAAACAAGAAGCACGCTCTTGCTTTCTAGAGTCTCTAAGACAGCAGGAAATGTGAGTGTGCTGAGAACAAAAGAACGGTGTTTCCTACACATACGGACCATATATATTCCAACTCTGCTTCTGAAACTGATATAAAGCACTGGTCCTCTAACATCCAATGTTTGTCAGTTAAGATGAGAAACATGTGAGCTTTTTGAATGATGTAGTTCGTTTGAGCTGAAAAGTGACTGCCCTTACCTGAAACGAAGTCTTGCTTGTAGGAAGACACAGAGCCTGGGATTTAACTCCATTTCTAAAGGGAAACACACAGCATAGTATTCATCCATGGATCACACTCTGGTTAGAGCGAGAAGCACACTCTTGCTTTCTAGAGTCTCTAAGACAGCAGGAAATCTGAGTGTGCCCATTACAATAGAACGGTGTTTCCTACACATATGGACCATATCCAGTCCAAATCTGCTTCTGAAACTGATACAAAGCACTGGTCCTCTAACATCCAATGTTTGTCAGTTAAGATGAGAAACGTGTGAGCTTTGTGAATGATGTAGTTCCTTTGAACTGAAAAGTGACTGCCCTTACCTGAAACGAAGTCTTGCTTGTAGGAAGACACAGAGCCTGTGATTTAACTCCATTTCTGAAGGGAAACAAACAGCAGAGTTCTCATCCATGGATCACACTCTGCTTTAGAGCAAGAAGCATGCACTTGCTTTTATAATATAGCAGGTAATCTGAGTGTGCCCAGAACTAAAGAACGGTGTTTCCTACATATACAGACCATAAGTAGTCCAAATCTGCTTCTGAAACTGATACAAAACACTGACCCTCTAACATCCAATGCTTGTCAGTTAAGATGAGAAACGTGTGAGCTTCGTGAACGATGTAGTTCGTTTGAGCAGTAAAGTGACTGCCCTTACATGAATCGAAGTCTTGCTTATAGTAAGACTCAGAGCCTGGGATTTAACTCCATTTCTGAAGTGAAACACAGCAGTGTAATCATCCATTGATCACACTCTGCTTTAGAACGAGAAGCATGCTCTTGATTTCTAGAGTCTCTAAGACAGCAGGAAACGTGTGTGTGCTGAGAACAAAAGAACGGTGTTTCCTAAACATACGGACCATATCTAGTTCAACTCTGCTTCTGAAACTGATACAAAGCACTGGTCCTCTAACATCCAATGCTTGTCAGTTAAGATGAGAAACGTGTGAGCTTTGCGAATGATGTAGTTCCTTTGAACTGAAAAGTGACTGCCCTTACCTGAAACGAAGTCTTGCTTGTAGTAAGACACAGAGCCTGGGATTTAACTCCATTTCTTAAGAGAAACACACAGCATAGTTCTCATCCATGGATCACACTCTGTTTTAGAGCGAGAAGCACGCTCTTGCTTTTAGAGTCTCTAATATAGCAGGAAATCTGAGTGTGCCCAGAACAAAATAACGGTGTTTCCTACATATACGGACCATATGTAGTCCAAATCTGCTTCTGAAACTGATACAATGCACTGGTCCTCTAACATCCAATGCTTGT
Organism: Onychomys leucogaster; assembly: GCA_949786385.1. Classification (NCBI taxonomy): domain Eukaryota; kingdom Metazoa; phylum Chordata; class Mammalia; order Rodentia; family Cricetidae; genus Onychomys; species Onychomys leucogaster. The sequence goes on along the minus strand of CATKUP010000128.1, from coordinate 777,537 downwards.
CAGTTAAGATGAGAATCGTGTGATCTTCGTTAACGAAGTAGTTCGTTTGAGCAGAAAAGTGACTGTCCTTACCTGAAATGAAGTCTTGCTTGTCGGAAGACTCAGAGCCTGGGATTTAACTCCATTTCTGAAGGGAAACACACAGCAGTGTTCTCATCCATTGATAACACTCTGCTTTAGAACAAGAAGCACGCTCTTGCTTTCTAGAGTCCCTAAGACAGCAGGAAACATGAGTGTGCTGAGAACAAAAGAACGGTGTTTCCTACACATAGGGACCATATCTAGTCCAACTCTGCTTCTGAAACTCATACAAAGCACTGGTCCTCTAACATCCAATGCTTGTCAGTTAAGATGGGAAACGTGTGAGCTTCATGAACGATGTAGTTCGTTTGAGGAGAAAAGTGACTGCCCTTACCTTAAATGAAGTCTTGCTTGTAGGAAGACTCAGAGCCTGGGATTTCACTCCATTTCTGAAGTAAAACACACAGCAGTGTTCTCATCCATTGATCACACTCTGCTTTAGAACAAGAAGCACGCTCTTGCTTTCTAGAGTCTCTAAGACAGCAGGAAATGTGAGTGTGCTGAGAACAAAAGAATGGTGTTTCCTACACATACGGACCATATATAGTCCAACTCTGCTTCTGAAACTGATACAAAGGACTGGTCCTCTAACATCCAATGTTTGTCAGTTAAATTGAGAAACGTGTGAGCTTTTTGAATGATGTAGTTCGTTTGAGCTGAAAAGTGACTGCCCTTACCTGAAACGAAGTCTTGCTTGTAGGAAGACACAGAGCCTGGGATTTAACTCCATTTCTAAAGGGAAACACACAGCATAGTATTCATCCATGGATCACACTCTGGTTAGAGCGAGAAGCACACTCTTGCTTTCTAGATTCTCTAAGACAGCAGGAAATCTGAGTGTGCCCATTACAATAGAACGGTGTTTCCTACACATATGGACCATATCCAGTCCAAATCTGCTTCTGAAACTGATACAAAGCACTGGTCCACTAACATCCAATGTTTGTCAGTTAAGATGAGAAACGTGTGAGCTTTGTGAATGATGTAGTGCCTTTGAACTGAAAAGTGACTGCCCTTACCTGAAACGAAGTCTTGCTTGTAGGAAGACACAGAGCCTGGGATTTAACTCCATTTCTGAAGGGAAACACACAGCATAGTTCTCATCCATGGATCACACTCTGCTTTAGAGCAAGAAGCATGCACTTGCTTTTATAATATACCAGGTAATCTGAGTGTGCCCAGAATTAAAGAACGGTGTTTCCTACATATACAGACCATAAGTAGTCCAAATCTGCTTCTGAAACTGATACAAAACACTGACCCTCTAACATCCAATGCTTGTCAGTTAAGATGAGAAACGTGTGAGCTTCGTGAACGATGTAGTTCGTTTGAGCAGAAAAGTGACTGCCCTTACATGAATCGAAGTCTTGCTTATAGGAAGACTCAGAGCCTGGGATTTAACTCCATTTCTGAAGTGAAACACAGCAGTGTAATCATCCATTGATCACACTCTGCTTTAGAACAAGAAGCATGCTCTTGCTTTCTAGAGTCTCTAAGACAGCAGGAAACGTGTGTGTGCTGAGAACAAAAGAACGGTGTTTCCTAAACATACGGTCCATATCTAGTTCAACTCTGCTTCTAAAACTGATACAAAGCACTGGTCCTCTAACATCCAATGCTTGTCAGTTAAGATGAGAAACGTGTGAGCTTTGCGAATGATGTAGTTCCTTTGAACTGAAAAGTGACTGCCCATACCTGAAACGAAGTCTTGCTTGTAGTAAGACACAGAGCCTGGGATTTAACTCCATTTCTTAAGAGAAACACACAGCATAGTTCTCATCCATGGATCACACTCTGTTTTAGAGCGAGAAGCACGCTCTTGCTTTTAGAGTCTCTAATATAGCAGGAAATCTGAGTGTGCCCAGAACAAATTAACGGTGTTTCCTACATATACGGACCATATGTAGTCCAAATATGCTTCTGAAAGTGATACAATGCACTGGTCCTCTAACATCCAATGCTTGTCAGTTAAGATGAGAATCGTGTGATCTTCGTTAACAATGTAGTTCGTTTGAGCAGAAAAGTGACTGTCCTTACCTGAAATGAAGTCTTGCTTGTCGGAAGACTCAGAGGCTGGGATTTAACTCCATTTCTGAAGTGAAACACACAGCAGTGTTCTCATCCATTGATGACACTCTGCTTTAGAACAAGAAGCACGCTCTTGCTTTCTAGAGTCCCTAAGACAGCAGGAAACATGAGTGTGCTGAGAACAAAAGAACGGTGTTTCCTACACATAGGGACCATATCTAGTCCAACTCTGCTTCTGAAACTCATACAAAGCACTGGTCCTCTAACATCCAATGCTTGTCAGTTAAGATGGGAAACGTGTGAGCTTCATGAACGATGTAGTTCGTTTGAGGAGAAAAGTGACTGCCCTTACCTTAAATGAAGTCTTGCTTGTAGGAAGACTCAGAGCCTGGGATTTAACTCCATTTCTGAAGTAAAACACACAGCAGTGTTCTCATCCATTGATCACACTCTGCTTTAGAACAAGAAGCACGCTCTTGCTTTCTAGAATCTCTAAGAGAGCAGGAAATGTGAGTGTGCTGAGAACAAAAGAATGGAGTTTCCTACACATACGGACCATATATAGTCCAACTCTGCTTCTGAAACTGATACAAAGCACTGGTCCTCTAACATCCAATGTTTGTCAGTTAAATTGAGAAACGTGTGAGCTTTTTGAATGATGTAGTTCGTTTGAGCTGAAAAGTGACTGCCCTTACCTGAAACGAAGTCTTGCTTGTAGGAAGACACAGAGCCTGGGATTTAACTCCATTTCTAAAGGGAAACACACAGCATAGTATTCATCCATGGATCACACTCTGGTTAGAGCGAGAAGCACACTCTTGCTTTCTAGAGTCTCTAAGACAGCAGGAAATCTGAGTGTGCCCATTACAATAGAACGGTGTTTCCTACACATATGGACCATATCCAGTCCAAATCTGCTTCTGAAACTGATACAAAGCACTGGTCCTCTAACATCCAATGTTTGTCAGTTAAGATGAGAAACGTGTGAGCTTTGTGAATGATGTAGTTTCTTTGAACTGAAAAGTGACTGCCCTTACCTGAAACGAAGTCTTGCTTGTAGGAAGACACAGAGCCTGGGATTTAACTCCATTTCTGAAGGGAAACACACAGCATAGTTCTCATCCATGGATCACACTCTGCTTTAGAGCAAGAAGCATGCACTTGCTTTTATAATATAGCAGGTAATCTGAGTGTGCCCAGAACTAAAGAACGGTGTTTCCTACATATACAGACCATAAGTAGTCCAAATCTGCTTCTGAAACTGATACAAAACACTGACCCTCTAACATCCAATGCTTGTCAGTTAAGATGAGAAACGTGTGAGCTTCGTGAACGATGTAGTTCGTTTGAGCAGAAAAGTGACTGCCCTTACATGAATCGAAGTCTTGCTTATAGGAAGACTCAGAGCCTGGGATTTAACTCCATTTCTGAAGTGAAACACAGCAGTGTAATCATCCATTGATCACACTCTGCTTTAGAACGAGAAGCATGCTCTTGCTTTCTAGAGTCTCTAAGACAGCAGGAAACGTGTGTGTGCTGAGAACAAAAGAACGGTGTTTCCTAAACATACGGACCATATCTAGTTCAACTCTGCTTCTGAAACTGATACAAAGCACTGGTCCTCTAACATCCAATGCTTGTCAGTTAAGATGAGAAACGTGTGAGCTTTGCGAATGATGTAGTTCCTTTGAACTGAAAAGTGACTGCCCTTACCTGAAACGAAGTCTTGCTTGTAGTAAGACACAGAGCCTGGGATTTAACTCCATTTCTTAAGAGAAACACACAGCATAGTTCTCATCCATGGATCACACTCTGTTTTAGAGCGAGAAGAACGCTCTTGCTTTTAGAGTCTCTAATATAGCAGGAAATCTGAGTGTGCCCAGAACAAAATAACGGTGTTTCCTACATATACGGACCATATGTAGTCCAAATCTGCTTCTGAAACTGATACAATGCACTGGTCCTCTAACATCCAATGCTTGTCAGTTAAGATGAGAATCGTGTGATCTTCGTTAACAATGTAGTTCGTTTGAGCAGAAAAGTGACTGTCCTTACCTGAAATGAAGTCTTGCTTGTCGGAAGACTCAGAGCCTGGGATTTAACTCCATTTCTGAAGTGAAACACACAGCAGTGTTCTCATCCATTGATAACACTCTGCTTTAGAACAAGAAGCACGCTCTTGCTTTCTAGAGTCCCTAAGACAGCAGGAAACATGAGTGTGCTGAGAACAAAGAACGGTGTTTCCTACACATAGGGACCATATCTAGTCCAACTCTGCTTCTGAAACTCATACAAAGCACTGGTCCTCTAACATCCAATGCTTGTCAGTTAAGATGGGAAACGTGTGAGCTTCATGAACGATGTAGTTCGTTTGAGGAGAAAAGTGACTGCCCTTACCTTAAATGAAGTCTTGCTTGTAGGAAGACTCAGAGCCTGGGATTTAACTCCATTTCTGAAGTAAAACACACAGCAGTGTTCTCATCCATTGATCACACTCTGCTTTAGAACAAGAAGCACGCTCTTGCTTTCTAGAGTCTCTAAGACAGCAGGAAATGTGAGTGTGCTGAGAACAAAAGAATGGTGTTTCCTACACATACGGACCATATATAGTCCAACTCTGCTTCTGAAACTGATACAAAGCACTGGTCCTCTAACATCCAATGTTTGTCAGTTAAATTGAGAAACGTGTGAGCTTTTTGAATGATGTAGTTCGTTTGAGCTGAAAAGTGACTGCCCTTACCTGAAACGAAGTCTTGCTTGTAGGAAGACACAGAGCCTGGGATTTAACTCCATTTCTAAAGGGAAACACACAGCATAGTATTCATCCATGGATCACACTCTGGTTAGAGCGAGAAGCACACTCTTGCTTTCTAGAGTCTCTAAGACAGCAGGAAATCTGAGTGTGCCCATTACAATAGAACGGTGTTTCCTACACATATGGACCATATCCAGTCCAAATCTGCTTCTGAAACTGATACAAAGCACTGGTCCTCTAACATCCAATGTTTGTCAGTTAAGATGAGAAACGTGTGAGCTTTGTGAATGATGTAGTTCCTTTGAACTGAAAAGTGACTGCCCTTACCTGAAACGAAGTCTTGCTTGTAGGAAGACACAGAGCCTGGGATTTAACTCCATTTCTGAAGGGAAACACACAGCATAGTTCTCATCCATGGATCACACTCTGCTTTAGAGCAAGAAGCATGCACTTGCTTTTATAATATAGCAGGTAATCTGAGTGTGCCCAGAACTAAAGAACGGTGTTTCCTACATATACAGACCATAAGTAGTCCAAATCTGCTTCTGAAACTGATACAAAACACTGACCCTCTAACATCCAATGCTTGTCAGTTAAGATGAGAAACGTGTGAGCTTCGTGAACGATGTAGTTCGTTTGAGCAGAAAAGTGACTGCCCTTACATGAATCGAAGTCTTGCTTGTAGGAAGACTCAGAGCCTGGGATTTAACTCCATTTCTGAAGTGAAACACAGCAGTGTAATCATCCATTGATCACACTCTGCTTTAGAACAAGAAGCATGCTCTTGCTTTCTAGAGTCTCTAAGACAGCAGGAAACGTGTGTGTGCTGAGAACAAAAGAACGGTGTTTCCTAAACATACGGACCATATCTAGTTCAACTCTGCTTCTGAAACTGATACAAAGCACTGGTCCTCTAACATCCAATGCTTGTCAGTTAAGATGAGAAACGTGTGAGCTTTGCGAATGATGTAGTTCCTTTGAACTGAAAAGTGACTGCCCTTACCTGAAACGAAGTCTTGCTTGTAGTAAGACACAGAGCCTGGGATTTAACTCCATTTCTTAAGAGAAACACACAGCATAGTTCTCATCCATGGATCACACTCTGTTTTAGAGCGAGAAGAACGCTCTTGCTTTTAGAGTCTCTAATATAGCAGGAAATCTGAGTGTGCCCAGAACAAAATAACGGTGTTTCCTACATATACGGACCATATGTAGTCCAAATCTGCTTCTGAAACTGATACAATGCACTGGTCCTCTAACATCCAATGCTTGTCAGTTAAGATGAGAATCCTGTGATCTTCCTTAACAATGTAGTTCGTTTGAGCAGAAAAGTGACTGTCCTTACCTGAAATGAAGTCTTGCTTGTCGGAAGACTCAGAGCCTGGGATTTAACTCCATTTCTGAAGTGAAACACACAGCAGTGTTCTCATCCATTTATGACACTCTGCTTTAGAACTAGAAGCACGCTCTTGCTTTCTAGAGTCTCTAAGACAGCAGGAAACATGAGTGTGCTGAGAACAAAAGAACGGTGTTTCCTACACATAGGGACCATATCTAGTCCAACTCTGCTTCTGAAACTCATACAAAGCACTGGTCCTCTAACATCCAATGCTTGTCAGTTAAGATGGGAACCGTGTGAGCTTCATGAACGATGTAGTTCGTTTGAGGAGAAAAGTGACTGCCCTTACCTTAAATGAAGTCTTGCTTGTAGGAAGACTCAGAGCCTGGGATTTAACTCCATTTCTGAATTGAAACACACAGCAGTGTTCTCATCCATTGATCACACTCTGCTTTAGAACAAGAAGCACGCTCTTGCTTTCTAGAGTCTCTAAGACAGCAGGAAATGTGAGTGTGCTGAGAACAAAAGAATGGTGTTTCCTACACATACGGACCATATATAGTCCAACTCTGCTTCTGAAACTGATACAAAGCACTGGTCCTCTAACATCCAATGTTTGTCAGTTAAATTGAGAAACGTGTGAGCTTTTTGAATGATGTAGTTCGTTTGAGCTGAAAAGTGACTGCCCTTACCTGAAACGAAGTCTTGCTTGTAGGAAGACACAGAGCCTGGGATTTAACTCCATTTCTAAAGGGAAACACACAGCATAGTATTCATCCATGGATCACACTCTGGTTAGAGCGAGAAGCACACTCTTGCTTTCTAGATTCTCTAAGACAGCAGGAAATCTGAGTGTGCCCATTACAATTGAACGGTGTTTCCTACACATATGGACCATATCCAGTCCAAATCTGCTTCTGAAACTGATACAAAGCACTGGTCCACTAACATCCAATGTTTGTCAGTTAAGATGAGAAACGTGTGAGCTTTGTGAATGATGTAGTTCCTTTGAACTGAAAAGTGACTGCCCTTACCTGAAACGAAGTCTTGCTTGTAGGAAGACACAGAGCCTGGGATTTAACTCCATTTCTGAAGGGAAACACACAGCATAGTTCTCATCCATGGATCACACTCTGCTTTAGAACAAGAAGCACGCTCTTGCTTTCTAGAGTCTCTAAGACAGCAGGAAATGTGAGTGTGCTGAGAACAAAAGAATGGTGTTTCCTACACATACGGACCATATATAGTCCAACTCTGCTTCTGAAACTGATACAAAGCACTGGTCCTCTAACATCCAATGTTTGTCAGTTAAATTGAGAAACGTGTGAGCTTTTTGAATGATGTAGTTCGTTTGAGCTGAAAAGTGACTGCCCTTACCTGAAACGAAGTCTTGCTTGTAGGAAGACACAGAGCCTGGGATTTAACTCCATTTCTGAAGGGAAACACACAGCATAGTTCTCATCCATGGATCACACTCTGCTTTAGAGCAAGAAGCATGCACTTGCTTTTATAATATAGCAGGTAATCTGAGTGTGCCCAGAACTAAAGAACGGTGTTTCCTACATATACAGACCATAAGTAGTCCAAATCTGCTTCTGAAACTGATACAAAACACTGACCCTCTAACATCCAATGCTTGTCAGTTAAGATGAGAAACGTGTGAGCTTCGTGAACGATGTAGTTCGTTTGAGCAGAAAAGTGACTGCCCTTACATGAATCGAAGTCTTGCTCATAGGAAGACTCAGAGCCTGGGATTTAACTCCATTTCTGAAGTGAAACACAGCAGTGTAATCATCCATTGATCACACTCTGCTTTAGAACAAGAAGCATGCTCTTGCTTTCTAGAGTCTCTAAGACAGCAGGAAACGTGTGTGTGCTGAGAACAAAAGAACGGTGTTTCCTAAACATACGGACCATATCTAGTTCAACTCTGCTTCTGAAACTGATACAAAGCACTGGTCCTCTAACATCCAATGCTTGTCAGTTAAGATGAGAAACGTGTGAGCTTTGCGAATGATGTAGTTCCTTTGAACTGAAAAGTGACTGCCCTTACCTGAAACGAAGTCTTGCTTGTAGTAAGACACAGAGCCTGGGATTTAACTCCATTTCTTAAGAGAAACACACAGCATAGTTCTCATCCATGGATCACACTCTGTTTTAGAGCGAGAAGCACGCTCTTGCTTTTAGAGTCTCTAATATAGCAGGAAATCTGAGTGTGCCCAGAACAAATTAACGGTGTTTCCTACATATACGGACCATATGTAGTCCAAATCTGCTTCTGAAACTGATACAATGCACTGGTCCCCTAACATCCAATGCTTGTCAGTTAAGATGAGAATCGTGTGATCTTCGTTAACAATGTAGTTCGTTTGAGCAGAAAAGTGACTGTCCTTACCTGAAATGAAGTCTTGCTTGTCGGAAGACTCAGAGCCTGGGATTTAACTCCATTTCTGAAGTGAAACACACAGCAGTGTTCTCATCCATTGATGACACTCTGCTTTAGAACAAGAAGCACGCTCTTGCTTTCTAGAGTCCCTAAGACAGCAGGAAACATGAGTATGCTGAGAACAAAAGAACGGTGTTTCCTACACATAGGGACCATATCTAGTCCAACTCTGCTTCTGAAACTCATACAAAGCACTGGTCCTCTAACATCCAATGCTTGTCAGTTAAGATGGGAAACGTGTGAGCTTCATGAACGATGTAGTTCGTTTGAGGAGAAAAGTGACTGCCCTTACGTTAAATGAAGTCTTGCTTGTAGGAAGACTCTGAGCCTGGGATTTAACTCCATTTCTGAAGTAAAACACACAGCAGTGTTCTCATCCATTGATCACACTCTGCTTTAGAGCGAGAAGCTTGCACTTGCTTTTATAATATAGCAGGTAATCTGAATGTGCCCAGAACTAAAGAACGGTGTTTCCTACATATACAGACCATAAGTAGTCCAAATCTGCTTCTGAAACTGATACAAAGCACTGACCCTCTAACATCCAATTCTTGTCAGTTAAGATGAGAAACGTGTGAGCTTCGTGAACGATGTAGTTCGTTTGAGCAGAAAAGTGACTGCCCTTACCTGAATCGAAGTCTTGCTTATAGGAAGACTCAGAGCCTGGGATTTAACTCCATTTCTGAAGTGAAACACAGCAGTGTAATCATCCATTGATCACACTCTGCTTTAGAACAAGAAGCATGCTCTTGCTTTCTAGAGTCTCTAAGACAGCAGGAAACGTGTGTGTGCTGAGAACAAATGAACGGTGTTTCCTAAACATACGGATCATATCTAGTTCAACTCTGCTTCTGAAACTGATACAAAGCACTGGTCCTCTAACATCCAATGCTTGTCAGTTAAGATGAGAAACGTGTGAGCTTTGTGAATGATGTAGTTCCTTTGAACTGAAAAGTGACTGCCCTTACCTGAAACGATCTTGCTTGTAGTAAGACACAGAGCCTGGGATTTAACTCCACTTCTTAAGGGAAACACACAGCAAAGTTCTCATCCGTGGATCACACTCTGCTTTAGAGCGAGAAGCATGCTCTTGCTATTGGAGTCTCTAATATAGCAGGAAATCTGAGTGTGCCCAGAACAAAAGAATGGTGTTTCCTACATATACGGACCATATGTAGTCCAAATCTGCTTCTGATACTGATACAATGCACTGACCCTCTAACATCCAATGCTTGTCAGTTAAGATGGGTAACGTGTGAGCTTCATGAATGATGTAGTTCGTTCGAGCAGAAAAGTGACTGCCCTTACATTAAACGAGGTCTTGCTTGTAGGAAGACTCAGAGCCTGGGATTTAACTCCATTTCTGAATTGAAACACACAGCAGTGTTCTCATCCATTGATCACACTCTGCTTTAGAACAAGAAGCACGCTCTTGCTTTCTATAGTCTCTAAGACAGCAGGAATCGTGAGTGTGCTGAGAACAAAAGAACGGTGTTTCCTACACATACGGACCATATCTAGTCCAACTCTGCTTCTGAAACTGATACAAAGCACTGGACCTCTAACATCCAATGCTTGTCTGTTAAGGTGAGAAACATGTGAGCTTCTGGAACGATGTAGTTCGTTTGAGCAGAAAAGTGACTGCCCTTACCTGAAACGAAGTCTTGCTTGGAGGAAGACTCAGAGCCAGGGATTTAACTCCATTTCTGAAGTGAAACACACAGCGTAGTTCTCATCCATGGAACACACTCTGCTCTACAGCAAGAAGCACACTCTTGCTTCCTAGAGTCTCTAAGACAGCAGGAAATCTGAGTGTGCCCAGAACAAAAGAACGGTGTTTCCTACACATACGGACTATATGTAGTCCAAAACTTCTTCTGAAACTGATAGAATGCACTGGTCCTCTAACATCCAATGCTTGTCAATTAAGATGAGAAACGTGTGAGCTTCGTGAAAGATGTAGTTCGTTTGAGCACAAAAGTGACTGCCCTTACCTGAAACGAAGTCTTGCTTGTAGGGAGACTCAGAGCCTGGGATTTATCTCCTTTTCTGAAGTGAAACACACAGCATAGTTTTCATCCATGGATCACACTCTGCTTTAGAACGAGAAGCACGCTCTTTCTTTCTAGAGTCTCTAAGACAGCAGGAAACGTGAGTGTGCTGAGAACAAAAGAACGGTGTTTCCTACACATACGGACCATATCTAGTCCAAATCTGCTTCTTAAACTGAAACAAAGCACTGGTCCTCTAACATCCAGTGCTTGTCAGTTAAGATGAGAAAGGTGTGAGTTTTGTGAATGATATAGTTCCTTTGAACTGAAAAGTGACTGCCCTTACCCGAAAAGGAGTCTTGCTTGTGGGAAGACACAGAGCCTGGGATTTAAGTCCATTTCTGAAGGGAAACACAAAGCATAGTTCTCATCCATGGATCACACTCTGCTTTAGAGCGAGAAATATGATCTTGCTTTCTAAAGTCTCTAAGACAGCAGGAAATCTGAGTGTGCCCAGAACAAAAGAACGGTGTTTCCTACACATACGGACTATATGTACTCCAAAACTTCTTCTGAAACTGATACAATGCACTGGTCCTCTAACATCCAAGCTAGTCTGTTAAGATGATAATCGTGTGATCTTCGTTAATGATGTAGTTCGTTTGAGCAGAAAAGTGACTGCCCTTACCTGAAACGAAGTCTTGCTTGTAGGAAGACTCAGAGCCTGGGATTTAACTCCATTTCTGAAGGCAAACACACAGCATAGTTCTCATCCATGGATCACACTCTGCTTTAGAGCGAGAAGCACGCTCTTGCTATCTAGAGTCTCTAAGACAGCAGGAAACGTGAGTGTGCTGAGAACAAAAGAACGGTGTTTCCTACACATAGGGACCATATCTAGTCCAACTCTGCTTCTGAAACTGATACAAAGCACTGGTCCTCTAACATCCAATGCTTGTCAGTTAAGATGGGAAACGTGTGAGCTTCATGAACGATGTAGTTCGTTTGAGGAGAAAAGTGACTGCCCTTACCTTAAATGAAGTCTTGCTTGTAGGAAGACTCAGAGCCTGGGATTTAACTCCATTTCTGAAGTAAAACACACAGCAGTGTTCTCATCCATTGATCACACTCTGCTTTAGAAAGAGAAGCTTGCACTTGCTTTTATAATATAGCAGGTAATCTGAATGTGCCCAGAACTAAAGAACGGTGTTTCCTACATATACAGACCATAAGTAGTCCAAATATGCTTCTGAAACTGATACAAAGCACTGACCCTCTAACATCCAATTCTTGTCAGTTAAGATGAGAAACGTGTGAGCTTCGTGAACGATGTAGTTCGTTTGAGCAGAAAAGTGACTGCCCTTACCTGAATCGAAGTCTTGCTTGTAGTAAGACACAGAGCCTGGGATTTAACTCCACTTCTTAAGAGAAACACACAGCAAAGTTCTCATTAATGGATCACACTCTGCTTTAGAGCGAGAAGCACGCTCTTGCTATTGGAGTCTCTAATATAGCAGGAAATCTGAGTGTGCCCACAACAAAAGAACGGTGTTTCCTACTTATACGGACTATATGTAGTCCAAATCTGCTTCTAATACTGATACAATGCACTGACCCTCTAACATCCAATGCTTGTCAGTTAAGATGAGAATCTTGTGATCTTCGTTAACGATGTAGTTCGTTTGAGCAGAAAAGTGACTGCCCTTACCTGAAATGAAGTCTTGTTGTAGGAAGACTCAGAGCCTGGGATTTAACTCCATTTCTGAAGTGAGACACACAGCAGTGTTCTCATCCATGGATCACACTCTGCTTAAGAACAAGAAGCAAGCTCTTGCTTTCTAGATTCTCTAAGACAGCAGGAAACGTGAGTGTGCTGAGAACAAAAGAACGGTGTTTCCTACACATACGGACCATATCTAGTCCAACTCTGCTTCTGAAACTCATACAAAGCACTGGTCCTCTAACATCCAATGCTTGTCAGTTAAGATGGGAAACGTGTGAGCTTCATGAACGATGTAGTTCGTTCGAGCAGAAAAGTGACTGACCTTACATTAAACGAGGTCTTGATGTAGGAAGACTCAGAGCCTGGGATTTAACTCCATTTCTGAATTGAAACACACAGCAGTGTTCTCATCCATTGATCACACTCTGCTTTAGAACAAGAAGCACGCTCTTGCTTTCTATAGTCTCTAAGACAGCAGGAATCGTGAGTGTGCTGAGAACAAAAGAACGGTGTTTCCTACACATACGGACCATATCTAGTCCAACTCTGCTTCTGAAACTGATACAAAGCACTGGTCCTCTAACATCCAATGCTTGTCTGTTAAGATGATAAATGTGTGAGCTCAGTGAACGATGTAGGTCATTTGAGCTGAAAAGTGACTGCCCTTACCTGAAACGAAGTCTTGCTTGTAGGAAGACACAGAGATTGGGATTTAACTCCATTTCTGAAGGGAAACACACAGCATAATTCTCATCCATAGATCACAATCTGCTTTAGAACAAGAAGCACGCTCTTGCTTTCTAGAGTCTCTAAGACAGCAGGAAACGTGAGTGTGCTGAGAACAAAAGAACGGTGTTTCCTACACATACGGACCATATCTAGTCCAACTCTGCTTCTGAAATTGAGACAAAGCACTGGTCCTCTAACATCCAATGTTTGCCAGTTAAGATGAGAAACGTGTGAGCTTTGTGAATGATGTAGTTCCTTTGAAATGAAAAGTGACTGCCCTTACCTGAAACGAAGTCTTGCTTGTAGTAACACACAGAGCCTGGGATTTAACTCCATTTCTGAAGGGAAACACACAGCATAGTATTCATCCATGGATCACACTCTGGTTAGAGCGAGAGGCACACTCTTGCTTTCTAGAGTCTCTAAGACAGCAGGAAATCTGAGTGTGCCCAGAACAATAGAACGGTGTTTCCTACACATATGGACCATATCCAGTCCAAATCTGCTTCTGAAACTGATACAAAGCATTGGTCCTCTAACATCCAATGTTTGTCAGTTAAGATGAGAAACGTGTGAGCTTTGTGAATGATGTAGTTCCTTTGAACTGAAAAGTGACTGCCCTTACCTGAAACGAAGTCTTGCTTGTAGTAAGACACAGAGCCTGGGATTTAACTCCATTTCTGAAGGGAAACACACAGCATAGTATTACTCCATGGATCACACTCTGGTTAGAGCGAGAGGCACACTCTTGCTTTCTAGAATCTCTAAGACAGCAGGAAATCTGAGTGTGCCCAGAACAATAGAACGGTGTTTCCTACACATGTGGACCATATCCAGTCCAAATCTGCTTCTGAAACTGATACAAAGCACTGGTCCTCTAACATCCAATGTTTGTCAGTTAAGATGAGAAACGTGTGAGCTTTGTGAATGATGTAGTTCCTTTGAACTGAAAAGTGACTGCCCTTACTTGAAACGAAGTCTTGCTTGTACGAAGACACAGAGACTGGGATTTAACTCCATTTCTGAAGGGAAACAGACAGCATAGTTCTCATCCATGGATCACACTCTGCTTTAGAGCGAGAAGCATGCACTTGCTTTTATAGTCTCTAAGATAGCAGGTAATCTGAGTGTGCCAAGAACTAAAGAACGGTGTTTCCTACATATACAGACCATAAGTAGTCCAAATCTGCTTCTGAAACTGATACAAAGCACTGACCCTCTAACATCCAATGCTTGTCAGTTAAGATGAGAAACGTGTGAGCTTCGTGAACGATGTAGTTCGTTTGAGCAGAAAAGTGACTGCCCTTACATGAATCGAAGTCTTGCTTGTAGGAAGACTCAGAGCCTGGGATTTAACTCCATTTCTGAAGTGAAACACAGCAGTGTAATCATGCATTGATCACACTATGCTTTAGAACAAGAAGCATGCTCTTGCTTTTTAGAGTCTCTAAGACAGCAGGAAACGTGATTTTGCTGAGAACAAAAGAACGGTGTTTCCTACACATAAGGACATTATATAGTCCAACTCTGCTTCTGAAACTGATACAAAGCACTGACCATCTAATATACAATGCTTGTCTGTTAAGATGAGAAACGTGTGAGCTTCGTGAACGATGTAGTTCATTTGAGCTGAAAAGTGACTGCCCTTACCTGAAAGGAAGTCTTGCCTGTAGGAAGACACAGAGCAAGGGATTTAACTCCATTTTTGAAGGGAAACACACAGCATAGTTCTCATCCATGGAACACACTCTGCTTTACATCGAGAAGCACGCTCTTGCTTTCTAAAATCTCTAAGACAGCAGGAAATCTGAGTGTGCCCAGAACAAAAGAACGGTGTTTCCTACACATACGGACTATATGTAGTCCAAAACTTCTTCTGAAACTGATAAAATGCACTGGTCCTCTAACATGCAATGCTTGTCAGTTAAGATGATAATCGTGTGATCTTCGTTAACGAAGTAGTTCGTTTGAGCAGAAAAGTGACTGCCCTTACCTGAAATGAAGTCTTGCTTGTAGGAAGACTCAGAGCCTGGGATTTAACTCCATTTCTGAAGTGAAACACACAGCAGTGTTCTCATCCATTGATGACACTCTGCTTTAGAACAAGAAGCACGCTCTTGCTTTCTAGAGTCTCTAAGACAGCAGGAAACGTGAGTGTGCTGAGAACAAAAGAACGGTGTTTCGTACACATACGGACCATATCTAGTCCAACTCTGCTTCTTAAACTGATACAAAGCACTGGTCCTCTAACATCCAATGCTTGTCTATTAAGATGAGAAATGTGTGAGCTCCGTGAACGATGTAGTTCGTTTGAGCTGAAAAGTGACTGCCCTTACCTGAAAAGAAGTCTTGCTTGTAGGAAGACACAGAACCTGGGATTTAACTCCATTTCTGAAGGGAAACAAACAGCATAATTCTCATCCATTCAACAAACTCTGCTTTAGAGCAAGAAGCATGCTCTTGCTTTCTAAAGACTCTAAGACAGCAGGAAACGTGAGTGTGCTGCGAACAAAAGAACCGTGGTTCCTACACATACGGACCATATCTAGTCCAACTCTGCTACTGAAACTGATACGAAGCACTGGTCCTGTAACATCCAATGTTTGTCAGTTAAGATGAGAAATGTGTGAGCTTTGTGAATGATGTAGTTCCTTTGAGCTGAAAAGTGACTGCCCTTACCTGAAACGAAGTCTTGCTTGTAGGAAGACACAGAGCCTGGGATTTAACTCTTTTCTGAAGGGAAACACACAGTATAGTATTCATCCATGGATCACACTCTGTTTTAGAGCGAGAAGCACGCTCTTGCTTTTAGAGTCTCTAATATAGCAGGAAATCTGAGTGTGCCCAGAACAAAAGAACGGTGTTTCCTACATATACGGACCATATGTAGTCCAAATCTGCTTCTGAAACTGATACAATGCACTGGTCCTCTAACATCCAATGCTTGTCAGTTAAGATGAGAATCGTGTGATCTTCGTTAACAATGTAGTTCGTTTGAGCAGAAAAGTGACTGTCCTTACCTGAAATGAAGTCTTGCTTGTCGGAAGACTCAGAGCCTGGGATTTAACTCCATTTCTGAAGTGAAACACACAGCAGTGTTCTCATCCATTGATGACACTCTGCTTTAGAACAAGAAGCACGCTCTTGCTTTCTAGAGTCCCTAAGACAGCAGGAAACATGAGTGTGCTGAGAACAAAAGAACGGTGTTTCCTACACATAGGGACCATATATAGTCCAACTCTGCTTCTGAAACTGATACAAAGCACTGGTCCTCTAACATCCGATGTTTGTCAGTTAAGATGAGAAACGTGTGAGCTTTTTGAATGATGTAGTTTGTTTGAGCTGAAAAGAGACTGCCCTTACCTGAAACGAAGTCTTGCTTGTAGGAAGACACAGAGCCTGGGATTTAACTCCATTTCTAAAGGGAAACACACAGCATAGTATTCATCCATGGATCACACTCTGGTTAGAGCGAGAGGCACACTCTTGCTTTCTAGAGTCTCTAAGACAGCAGGAAATCTGAGTGTGCCCAGAACAATAGAACGGTGTTTCCTACACATATGGACCATATCCAGTCCAAATCTGCTTCTGAAACTGATACAAAGCACTGGTCCTCTAACATCCAATGTTTATCAGTTAAGATGAGAAACGTGTGAGCTTTGTGAATGATGTAGTTCCTTTGAACTGAAAAGTGACTGCCCTTACCTGAAACGAAGTCTTGCTTGTAGTAACACACAGAGCCTGGGATTTAACTCCACTTCTTAAGAGAAACACACAGCAAAGTTCTCATCCGTGGATCACACTCTGCTTTAGAGCGAGAAGCATGCTCTTGCTATTGGAGTCTCTAATATAGCAGGAAGTCTGAGTGTGCCCAAAACAAAAGAACGGTGTTTCCTACATATACGGACCATATGTAGTCCAAATCTGCTTCTGATACTGATACAATGCACTGACCCTCTAACATCCAATGCTTGTCAGTTAAGATGGGAAAAGTGTGAGCTTCATGAACGATGTAGTTCGTTCGAGCAGAAAAGTGACTGCCCTTACATTAAACGAGGTCTTGCTTGTAGGAAGACTCAGAGCCTGGGATTTAATTCCATTTCTGAATTGAAACACACAGCAGTGTTCTCATCCATTGATCACACTCTGCTTTAGAACAAGAAGCACGCTCTTGCTTTCTATAGTCTCTTAGACAGCAGGAATCGTGAGTGTGCTTGAGAACAAAAGAACGGTGTTTCCTACACATACGGACCATATCTAGTCCAACTCTGCTTCTGAAATTGATAGAAAACACTGGTCCTCTAACATCCAATGTTTGTCAGTTAAGATGAGAAACGTGTGAGCTTTGTGAATGATGTAGTTCCTTTGAACTGAAAAGTGACTGCCCTTACTTGAAACGAAGTCTTGCTTGTACGAAGACACAGAGACTGGGATTTAACTCCATTTCTGAAGGGAAACAGACAGCATAGTTCTCATCCATGGATCACACTCTGCTTTAGAGCGAGAAGCATGCACTTGCTTTTATAGTCTCTAAGATAGCAGGTAATCTGAGTGTGCCAAGAACTAAAGAACGGTGTTTCCTACATATACAGACCATAAGTAGTCCAAATCTGCTTCTGAAACTGATACAAAGCACTGACCCTCTAACATCCAATGCTTGTCAGTTAAGATGAGAAACGTGTGAGCTTCGTGAACGATGTAGTTCGTTTGAGCAGAAAAGTGACTGCCCTTACATGAATCGAAGTCTTGCTTGTAGGAAGACTCAGAGCCTGGGATTTAACTCCATTTCTGAAGTGAAACACAGCAGTGTAATCATGCATTGATCACACTATGCTTTAGAACAAGAAGCATGCTCTTGCTTTTTAGAGTCTCTAAGACAGCAGGAAACGTGATTTTGCTGAGAACAAAAGAACGGTGTTTCCTACACATAAGGACATTATATAGTCCAACTCTGCTTCTGAAACTGATACAAAGCACTGACCATCTAATATACAATGCTTGTCTGTTAAGATGAGAAACGTGTGAGCTTCGTGAACGATGTAGTTCATTTGAGCTGAAAAGTGACTGCCCTTACCTGAAAGGAAGTCTTGCCTGTAGGAAGACACAGAGCAAGGGATTTAACTCCATTTTTGAAGGGAAACACACAGCATAGTTCTCATCCATGGATCACACTCTGCTTTACATCGAGAAGCACGCTCTTGCTTTCTAAAATCTCTAAGACAGCAGGAAATCTGAGTGTGCCCAGAACAAAAGAACGGTGTTTCCTACACATACGGACTATATGTAGTCCAAAACTTCTTCTGAAACTGATAAAATGCACTGGTCCTCTAACATGCAATGCTTGTCAGTTAAGATGATAATCGTGTGATCTTCGTTAACGAAGTAGTTCGTTTGAGCAGAAAAGTGACTGCCCTTACCTGAAATGAAGTCTTGCTTGTAGGAAGACTCAGAGCCTGGGATTTAACTCCATTTCTGAAGTGAAACACACAGCAGTGTTCTCATCCATTGATGACACTCTGCTTTAGAACAAGAAGCACGCTCTTGCTTTCTAGAGTCTCTAAGACAGCAGGAAACGTGAGTGTGCTGAGAACAAAAGAACGGTGTTTCGTACACATACGGACCATATCTAGTCCAACTCTGCTTCTTAAACTGATACAAAGCACTGGTCCTCTAACATCCAATGCTTGTCTATTAAGATGAGAAATGTGTGAGCTCCGTGAACGATGTAGTTCGTTTGAGCTGAAAAGTGACTGCCCTTACCTGAAAAGAAGTCTTGCTTGTAGGAAGACACAGAACCTGGGATTTAACTCCATTTCTGAAGGGAAACAAACAGCATAATTCTCATCCATTCAACAAACTCTGCTTTAGAGCAAGAAGCATGCTCTTGCTTTCTAAAGACTCTAAGACAGCAGGAAACGTGAGTGTGCTGCGAACAAAAGGACCGTGGTTCCTACACATACAGACCATATCTAGTCCAACTCTGCTACTGAAACTGATACGAAGCACTGGTCCTGTAACATCCAATGTTTGTCAGTTAAGATGAGAAATGTGTGAGCTTTGTGAATGATGTAGTTCCTTTGAGCTGAAAAGTGACTGCCCTTACCTGAAACGAAGTCTTGCTTGTAGGAAGACACAGAGCCTGGGATTTAACTCTTTTCTGAAGGGAAACACACAGTATAGTATTCATCCATGGATCACACTCTGTTTTAGAGCGAGAAGCACGCTCTTGCTTTTAGAGTCTCTAATATAGCAGGAAATCTGAGTGTGCCCAGAACAAAAGAACGGTGTTTCCTACATATACGGACCATATGTAGTCCAAATCTGCTTCTGAAACTGATACAATGCACTGGTCCTCTAACATCCAATGCTTGTCAGTTAAGATGAGAATCGTGTGATCTTCGTTAACAATGTAGTTCGTTTGAGCAGAAAAGTGACTGTCCTTACCTGAAATGAAGTCTTGCTTGTCGGAAGACTCAGAGCCTGGGATTTAACTCCATTTCTGAAGTGAAACACACAGCAGTGTTCTCATCCATTGATGACACTCTGCTTTAGAACAAGAAGCACGCTCTTGCTTTCTAGAGTCCCTAAGACAGCAGGAAACATGAGTGTGCTGAGAACAAAAGAACGGTGTTTCCTACACATAGGGACCATATATAGTCCAACTCTGCTTCTGAAACTGATACAAAGCACTGGTCCTCTAACATCGGATGTTTGTCAGTTAAGATGAGAAACGTGTGAGCTTTTTGAATGATGTAGTTTGTTTGAGCTGAAAAGAGACTGCCCTTACCTGAAACGAAGTCTTGCTTGTAGGAAGACTCAGAGCCTGGGATTTAACTCCATTTCTGAAGGGAAACACACAGCATAGTATTCATCCATGGATCACACTCTGCTTTAGAGCAAGAAGCACACTCTTGCTTTCTTGAGTCTCTAAGACAGCAGGAAATCTGAGTGTGCCCAGAATAAAAGAACGGTGTTTCCTACACATACGGACTATATGTAGTCCAAAACTTCTTCTGAAACTGATAGAATGCACTGGTCCTCTAACATCCAATGCTTGTCAGTTAAGATGATATACGTGTGAGCTTCGTGAAAGATGTAGTTCGTTTGAGCAGAAAAGTGACTGCCCTTACCTGAAACGAAGTCTTGCTTGTAGGGAGACTCAGAGCCTGGGATTTACCTCCTTTTCTGAAGTGAAACACACAGCATAGTATTCATCCATGGATCACACTGTGGTTAGAGCGAGAAGCACACTCTTGCTTTCTAGAGTCTCTAAGACAGCAGGAAATTTGAGTGTGCCCAGAAGAATAGAACGGTGTTTCCTACACATATGGACCATATCCAGTCCAAATTTGCTTCTGAAACTGATATAAAGCATTGACCCTCTAACATCCAATGCTTGTCAGTTAAGATGAGAAACGTGTGAGCTCTGTGAACGATGTAGTTCGTTTGATCAGAAAAGTGACTGTCCTTACCTGAAACGAAGTCTTGCTTGTAGGAAGTCTCAGAGCCTGGGATTTAACTCCATTTCTGAAGGCAAACACACAGCATAGTTCTCATCCATGGATCACACTCTGCTTTAGAGCGAGAAGCACGCTCTTGCTTTCTACAGTCTCTAAGACAGCAGGAAACGTGAGTGTGCTGAGAACAAAAGAACGGTGTTTCCTACACATACGGACCATATCTAGTCCAACTCATCTTCTGAAACTGATACAAAGCACTGGTCCTCTAACATCCAATGCTTGCCAGTTAAGATGGGAAACGTGTGAGCTTCATGAACGATGTAGTTCGTTTGAGCAAAAAAGTGACTGCCCTTACCTTAAACGAAGTCTTGCTTGTACGAAGACCCAGAGCCTGGGATTTAACTCCATTTCTGAATTGAAACACACAGCAGTGTTCTCATCCATTGATCACACTCTGCTTTAGAATAAGAAGCACGCTCTTGCTTTTTAGAGTCTCTAAGACAGGAGGAAACGTGATTTTGCTGAGAACAAAAGAACGGAGTTTCCTACACATACGGACCATATCTAGTCCAAATCTGCTTCTGAAACTGATAGAAATCACTGACCCTCTAGCATCCAATGCTTGTCAGTTAAGATGGGAAACGTGTGAGCTTCATGAACTATGTAGTTCGTTTGAGCAGAAAAGTGACTGCATTACCTGAATTGAAGTCTTGCTTGTAGGAAGACTCAGAGCCTGGGATTTAACTCCATTTCTTACGAGAAACACACAGCATAGTTCTCATCCATGGATCACACTCTGCTTTAGAGCGAGAAGCACGCTCTTGCTTTTAGAGTCTCTAATATAGCAGGAAATCTGAGTGTGCCCAGAACAAAAGAACGGTGTTTCCTACATATACGGACCATATGTAGTCCAAATCTGCTTCTGAAACTGATACAATGCACTGGTCCTCTAACATCCAATGCTTGTCAGTTAAGATGAGAATCGTGTGATCTTCGTTAACGATGTAGTTCGTTTGAGCAGAAAAGTGACTGCCCTTACCTGAAATGAAGTCTTGCTTGTAGAAAGACTCAGAGCCTGGGATTTAACTCCATTTCTGAAGTGAAACACACAGCAGTGTTCTCATCCATTGATGACACTCTGCTTTAGAACAAGAAGCACGCTCTTGCTTTCTAGAGTCTATAAGACACCAGGAAACGTGAGTGTGCTGAGAACAAAAGAACGGTGTTTCCTACACATACGGACCATATCTAGTCCAACTCTGCTTCTGAAACTGATACAAAGCACTGGTCCTGTAACATCCAATGCTTGTCTGTTAAGATGAGAAATGTGTGAGCTCAGAGAATGATGAAGTTCGTTTGAGCTGAAAAGTGACTGCCCTTACCTGAATTGAAGTCTTGCTTGTAGGAAGACTCAGAGCCTGGGATTTACCTCCATTTCTGAAGGCAAACACACAGCATAGTTCTCATCCATGGATCACACTCTGCTTTAGAGCGAGAAGCACGTTCTTGCTTTCTAGAGTCTCTAAGACAGCAGGAAACGTGAGTGTGCCCAGAACAAAAGAACGGTGTTTCCTACACATACGGACTATATGTCGTCCAAAACTTCTTCTGAAACAGATAGAATGCACTGGTCCTCTAACATCCAATGCTTGTCAGTTAAGATGAGAAACGTGTGTGCTTCGTGAAAGATGTAGTGCTTTTGAGCAGAAAAGTGACTGCCTTACCTGAATTGAAGTCTTGCTTGTAGGAAGACTCAGAGCCTCGGATTTAACTCCATTTCTGAAGGCAAACACACAGCATAGTTCTCATCCATGGATCACACTCTGCTTTAGAACGAGAAGCACGCTCTTGCTTTCTAGAGTCTCTAAGACAGCAGGAAACGTGAGTGTGCTGAGAACAAAAGAACGGTGTTTCCTACACATACGGACCATATCTAGTCCAACACTGCTTCTGAAACTGATACAAAGCACTGGTCCTCTAACATCCAATGTTTGTCAGTTAAGATGAGAAACGTATGAGCTTTGTGAATGATGTAGTTCCTTTGAACTGAAAAGTGACTACCCTTACCTGAAACGAAGTCTTGCTTGTAGGAAGACACAGAGCCTGGGATTTAACTCCATTTCTGAAGGGAAACACACAGCATAGTATTCATCCATGGATCGCACTCTGCTTTAGAGCAAGAAGCACACACTTGCTTTCTAGAGTCTCTAAGACAGCAGGAAATTTGAGTGTGCCCAGAAGAATAGAACGGTGTTTCCTACACATATGGACCATATCCAGTCCAAATCTGCTACTGAAACTGATACAAAGCACTGGTCCTCTAACATCCAATGTTTGTCAGTTAAGATGAGAAACGTGTGAGCTTTGTGAATGATGTACTTCCTTTAAACTGAAAAGTGACTACCCTTACCTGAAACAAAGTCTTGCTTGTAGGAAGACACAGAGCCTGGGATTTAACTCCATTTCTGAAGGGAAACACACAGCATAGTATTCATCCATGGATCACACTGTGGTTAGAGCAAGAAGCACACTCTTGCTTTCTAGAGTCTCTAAGACAGCAGGAAATTTGAGTGTGCCCAGAACAATAGTACGGTGTTTCCTACAGATATGGACCATATCCAGTCCAAATCTGCTTCTGAAACTGATATAAAGAATTGACACTCTAACATCCAATGCTTGTCAGTTAAAATGAGAAACGTGTGAGCTCTGTGAACGATGTAGTTCGTTTGAGCATAAAAGTGACTGTCCTAACCTGAAACGAAGTCTTGCTTGTAGGAAGACTCAGAGCCTGGGATTTAACTCCATTTCTGAAGGCAAACACACAGCATAGTTCTCATCCATGGATCACACTCTGCTTTAGAGCGAGAAGCACGCTCTTGCTTTCTAGAGTCTCTAAGACAGCAGGAAACGTGAGTGTGCTGAGAACAAAAGAACGGTGTTTCCTACACATACGGACCATATCTAATCCAACTCATCTTCTGAAACTGATACAAAGCACTGGTCCTGTAACATCCAATGCTTGTCTGTTAAGATGAGAAATGTGTGAGCTCAGAGAACGATGAAGTTCGTTTGAGCTGAAAAGTGTCTGCCCTTACCTGAATTGAAGTCTTGCTTGTAGGAAGACTCAGAGCCTGGGATTTAACTCCATTTCTGAAGGGAAACACACAGCATAGTATTCATCCATGGATCACACTCTGCTTTAGAGCAAGAAGCACACTCTTGCTTTCTTGAGTCTCTAAGACAGCAGGAAATCTGAGTGTGCCCAGAATAAAAGAACGGTGTTTCCTACACATACGGACTATATGTAGTCCAAAACTTCTTCTGAAACTGATAGAATGCACTGGTCCTCTAACATCCAATGCTTGTCAGTTAAGATGATATACGTGTGAGCTTCGTGAAAGATGTAGTTCGTTTGAGCAGAAAAGTGACTGCCCTTACCTGAAACGAAGTCTTGCTTGTAGGGAGACTCAGAGCCTGGGATTTACCTCCTTTTCTGAAGTGAAACACACAGCATAGTATTCATCCATGGATCACACTGTGGTTAGAGCGAGAAGCACACTCTTGCTTTCTAGAGTCTCTAAGACAGCAGGAAATTTGAGTGTGCCCAGAAGAATAGAACGGTGTTTCCTACACATATGGACCATATCCAGTCCAAATTTGCTTCTGAAACTGATATAAAGCATTGACCCTCTAACATCCAATGCTTGTCAGTTAAGATGAGAAACGTGTGAGCTCTGTGAACGATGTAGTTCGTTTGATCAGAAAAGTGACTGTCCTTACCTGAAACGAAGTCTTGCTTGTAGGAAGTCTCAGAGCCTGGGATTTAACTCCATTTCTGAAGGCAAACACACAGCATAGTTCTCATCCATGGATCACACTCTGCTTTAGAGCGAGAAGCACGCTCTTGCTTTCTACAGTCTCTAAGACAGCAGGAAACGTGAGTGTGCTGAGAACAAAAGAACGGTGTTTCCTACACATACGGACCATATCTAGTCCAACTCATCTTCTGAAACTGATACAAAGCACTGGTCCTCTAACATCCAATGCTTGCCAGTTAAGATGGGAAACGTGTGAGCTTCATGAACGATGTAGTTCGTTTGAGCAAAAAAGTGACTGCCCTTACCTTAAACGAAGTCTTGCTTGTACGAAGACCCAGAGCCTGGGATTTAACTCCATTTCTGAATTGAAACACACAGCAGTGTTCTCATCCATTGATCACACTCTGCTTTAGAATAAGAAGCACGCTCTTGCTTTTTAGAGTCTCTAAGACAGGAGGAAACGTGATTTTGCTGAGAACAAAAGAACGGAGTTTCCTACACATACGGACCATATCTAGTCCAAATCTGCTTCTGAAACTGATAGAAATCACTGACCCTCTAGCATCCAATGCTTGTCAGTTAAGATGGGAAACGTGTGAGCTTCATGAACTATGTAGTTCGTTTGAGCAGAAAAGTGACTGCATTACCTGAATTGAAGTCTTGCTTGTAGGAAGACTCAGAGCCTGGGATTTAACTCCATTTCTTACGAGAAACACACAGCATAGTTCTCATCCATGGATCACACTCTGCTTTAGAGCGAGAAGCACGCTCTTGCTTTTAGAGTCTCTAATATAGCAGGAAATCTGAGTGTGCCCAGAACAAAAGAACGGTGTTTCCTACATATACGGACCATATGTAGTCCAAATCTGCTTCTGAAACTGATACAATGCACTGGTCCTCTAACATCCAATGCTTGTCAGTTAAGATGAGAATCGTGTGATCTTCGTTAACGATGTAGTTCGTTTGAGCAGAAAAGTGACTGCCCTTACCTGAAATGAAGTCTTGCTTGTAGAAAGACTCAGAGCCTGGGATTTAACTCCATTTCTGAAGTGAAACACACAGCAGTGTTCTCATCCATTGATGACACTCTGCTTTAGAACAAGAAGCACGCTCTTGCTTTCTAGAGTCTATAAGACACCAGGAAACGTGAGTGTGCTGAGAACAAAAGAACGGTGTTTCCTACACATACGGACCATATCTAGTCCAACTCTGCTTCTGAAACTGATACAAAGCACTGGTCCTGTAACATCCAATGCTTGTCTGTTAAGATGAGAAATGTGTGAGCTCAGAGAATGATGAAGTTCGTTTGAGCTGAAAAGTGACTGCCCTTACCTGAATTGAAGTCTTGCTTGTAGGAAGACTCAGAGCCTGGGATTTACCTCCATTTCTGAAGGCAAACACACAGCATAGTTCTCATCCATGGATCACACTCTGCTTTAGAGCGAGAAGCACGTTCTTGCTTTCTAGAGTCTCTAAGACAGCAGGAAACGTGAGTGTGCCCAGAACAAAAGAACGGTGTTTCCTACACATACGGACTATATGTCGTCCAAAACTTCTTCTGAAACAGATAGAATGCACTGGTCCTCTAACATCCAATGCTTGTCAGTTAAGATGAGAAACGTGTGTGCTTCGTGAAAGATGTAGTGCTTTTGAGCAGAAAAGTGACTGCCTTACCTGAATTGAAGTCTTGCTTGTAGGAAGACTCAGAGCCTCGGATTTAACTCCATTTCTGAAGGCAAACACACAGCATAGTTCTCATCCATGGATCACACTCTGCTTTAGAACGAGAAGCACGCTCTTGCTTTCTAGAGTCTCTAAGACAGCAGGAAACGTGAGTGTGCTGAGAACAAAAGAACGGTGTTTCCTACACATACGGACCATATCTAGTCCAACACTGCTTCTGAAACTGATACAAAGCACTGGTCCTCTAACATCCAATGTTTGTCAGTTAAGATGAGAAACGTATGAGCTTTGTGAATGATGTAGTTCCTTTGAACTGAAAAGTGACTACCCTTACCTGAAACGAAGTCTTGCTTGTAGGAAGACACAGAGCCTGGGATTTAACTCCATTTCTGAAGGGAAACACACAGCATAGTATTCATCCATGGATCGCACTCTGCTTTAGAGCAAGAAGCACACTCTTGCTTTCTAGAGTCTCTAAGACAGCAGGAAATTTGAGTGTGCCCAGAAGAATAGAACGGTGTTTCCTACACATATGGACCATATCCAGTCCAAATCTGCTACTGAAACTGATACAAAGCACTGGTCCTCTAACATCCAATGTTTGTCAGTTAAGATGAGAAACGTGTGAGCTTTGTGAATGATGTACTTCCTTTAAACTGAAAAGTGACTACCCTTACCTGAAACAAAGTCTTGCTTGTAGGAAGACACAGAGCCTGGGATTTAACTCCATTTCTGAAGGGAAACACACAGCATAGTATTCATCCATGGATCACACTGTGGTTAGAGCAAGAAGCACACTCTTGCTTTCTAGAGTCTCTAAGACAGCAGGAAATTTGAGTGTGCCCAGAACAATAGTACGGTGTTTCCTACAGATATGGACCATATCCAGTCCAAATCTGCTTCTGAAACTGATAGAAAGCATTGACACTCTAACATCCAATGCTTGTCAGTTAAAATGAGAAACGTGTGAGCTCTGTGAACGATGTAGTTCGTTTGAGCATAAAAGTGACTGTCCTAACCTGAAACGAAGTCTTGCTTGTAGGAAGACTCAGAGCCTGGGATTTAACTCCATTTCTGAAGGCAAACACACAGCATAGTTCTCATCCATGGATCACACTCTGCTTTAGAGCGAGAAGCACGCTCTTGCTTTCTAGAGTCTCTAAGACAGCAGGAAACGTGAGTGTGCTGAGAACAAAAGAACGGTGTTTCCTACACATACGGACCATATCTAATCCAACTCATCTTCTGAAACTGATACAAAGCACTGGTCCTCTAACATCCAATACTTGTCAGTTAAGATGGGAAACGTGTGAGCTTCATGAACGATGTAGTTTGTTTGAGCAGAAAAGTGACTGCCTTAACTGAATTGAAGTCTTGATTGTAGGAAGACTCAGAGCCTGGGATTTAACTCCATTTCTGAAGGCAAACACACAGCATAGTTCTCATCCATGGATCACACTCTGCTTTAGAGCGAGAATCACGCTCTTGCTTTATAGAGTCTCTAAGACAGCAGGAAACGTGAGTGTGCCCAGAACAAAAGAACGGTGTTTCCTACACATACGGACTATATGTAGTCCAAAACTTCTTCTGAAACTGATAGAATGCACTGGTCCTCTAACATCCAATGCTTGTCAGTTAAGATGATAAACGTGTGAGCTTCGTGAAAGATGTAGTTCGTTTGAGCAGAAAAGTGACTGCCCTTACCTGAAACGAAGTCTTGCTTGTAGGGAGACTCAGAGCCTGGGATTTACCTCCTTTTCTGAAGTGAAACACACAGCATAGTATTCATCCATGGATCACACTATGGTTAGAGCGAGAAACACACTCTTGCTTTCTAGAGTCTCTAAGACAGCAGGAAATTTGAGTGTGCCCAGAAGAATAGAACGGTGTTTCCTACACATATGGACCATATCCAGTCCAAATTTGCTTCTGAAACTGATATAAAGCATTGACCCTCTAACATCCAATGCTTGTCAGTTAAGATGAGAAACGTGTGAGCTCTGTGAACGATGTAGTTCGTTTGAGCAGAAAAGTGACTGTCCTTACCTGAAACGAAGTCTTGCTTGTAGGAAGTCTCAGAGCCTGGGATTTAACTCCATTTCTGAAGGCAAACACACAGCATAGTTCTCATCCATGGATCACACTCTGCTTTAGAGCGAGAAGCACGCTCTTGCTTTCTACAGTCTCTAAGACAACAGGAAACGTGAATGTGCTGAGAACAAAAGAACGGTGTTTCCTACACATACGGACCATATCTAGTCCAACTCATCTTCTGAAACTGATACAAAGCACTGGTCCTCTAACATCCAATGCTTGCCAGTTAAGATGGGAAACGTGTGAGCTTCATGAACGATGTAGTTCGTTTGAGCAAAAAAGTGACTGCCCTTACCTTAAACGAAGTCTTGCTTGTACGAAGACCCAGAGCCTGGGATTTAACTCCATTTCTGAATTGAAACACACAGCAGTGTTCTCATCCATTGATCACACTCTGCTTTAGAATAAGAAGCACGCTCTTGCTTTTTAGAGTCTCTAAGACAGGAGGAAACGTGATTTTGCTGAGAACAAAAGAACGGAGTTTCCTACACATACGGACCATATCTAGTCCAAATCTGCTTCTGAAACTGATAGAAATCACTGACCCTCGAGCATCCAATGCTTGTCAGTTAAGATGGGAAACGTGTGAGCTTCATGAACTATGTAGTTCGTTTGAGCAGAAAAGTGACTGCATTACCTGAATTGAAGTCTTGCTTGTAGGAAGACTCAGAGCCTGGGATTTAACTCCATTTCTTACGAGAAACACACAGCATAGTTCTCATCCATGGATCACACTCTGCTTTAGAACGAGAAGCACGCTCTTGCTTTTAGAGTCTCTAATATAGCAGGAAATCTGAGTGTGACCAGAACAAAAGAACGGTGTTTCCTACATATACGGACCATATGTAGTCCAAATCTGCTTCTGAAACTGATACAATGCACTGGTCCTCTAACATCCAATGCTTGTCAGTTAAGATGAGAATCGTGTGATCTTCGTTAACGATGTAGTTCGTTTGAGCAGAAAAGTGACTGCCCTTACCTGAAATGAAGTCTTGCTTGTAGAAAGACTCAGAGCCTGGGATTTAACTCCATTTCTGAAGTGAAACACACAGCAGTGTTCTCATCCATTGATGACACTCTGCTTTAGAACAAGAAGCACGCTCTTGCTTTCTAGAGTCTATAAGACACCAGGAAACGTGAGTGTGCTGAGAACAAAAGAACGGTGTTTCCTACACATACGGACCATATCTAGTCCAACTCTGCTTCTGAAACTGATACAAAGCACTGGTCCTGTAACATCCAATGCTTGTCTGTTAAGATGAGAAATGTGTGAGCTCAGAGAATGATGAAGTTCGTTTGAGCTGAAAAGTGACTGCCCTTACCTGAATTGAAGTCTTGCTTGTAGGAAGACTCAGAGCCTGGGATTTACCTCCATTTCTGAAGGCAAACACACAGCATAGTTCTCATCCATGGATCACACTCTGCTTTAGAGCGAGAAGCACGTTCTTGCTTTCTAGAGTCTCTAAGACAGCAGGAAACGTGAGTGTGCCCAGAACAAAAGAACGGTGTTTCCTACACATACGGACTATATGTCGTCCAAAACTTCTTCTGAAACAGATAGAATGCACTGGTCCTCTAACATCCAATGCTTGTCAGTTAAGATGAGAAACGTGTGTGCTTCGTGAAAGATGTAGTGCTTTTGAGCAGAAAAGTGACTGCCTTACCTGAATTGAAGTCTTGCTTGTAGGAAGACTCAGAGCCTCGGATTTAACTCCATTTCTGAAGGCAAACACACAGCATAGTTCTCATCCATGGATCACACTCTGCTTTAGAACGAGAAGCACGCTCTTGCTTTCTAGAGTCTCTAAGACAGCAGGAAACGTGAGTGTGCTGAGAACAAAAGAACGGTGTTTCCTACACATACGGACCATATCTAGTCCAACACTGCTTCTGAAACTGATACAAAGCACTGGTCCTCTAACATCCAATGTTTGTCAGTTAAGATGAGAAACGTATGAGCTTTGTGAATGATGTAGTTCCTTTGAACTGAAAAGTGACTACCCTTACCTGAAACGAAGTCTTGCTTGTAGGAAGACACAGAGCCTGGGATTTAACTCCATTTCTGAAGGGAAACACACAGCATAGTATTCATCCATGGATCGCACTCTGCTTTAGAGCAAGAAGCACACTCTTGCTTTCTAGAGTCTCTAAGACAGCAGGAAATTTGAGTGTGCCCAGAAGAATAGAACGGTGTTTCCTACACATATGGACCATATCCAGTCCAAATCTGCTACTGAAACTGATACAAAGCACTGGTCCTCTAACATCCAATGTTTGTCAGTTAAGATGAGAAACGTGTGAGCTTTGTGAATGATGTACTTCCTTTAAACTGAAAAGTGACTACCCTTACCTGAAACAAAGTCTTGCTTGTAGGAAGACACAGAGCCTGGGATTTAACTCCATTTCTGAAGGGAAACACACAGCATAGTATTCATCCATGGATCACACTGTGGTTAGAGCAAGAAGCACACTCTTGCTTTCTAGAGTCTCTAAGACAGCAGGAAATTTGAGTGTGCCCAGAACAATAGTACGGTGTTTCCTACAGATATGGACCATATCCAGTCCAAATCTGCTTCTGAAACTGATATAAAGCATTGACACTCTAACATCCAATGCTTGTCAGTTAAAATGAGAAACGTGTGAGCTCTGTGAACGATGTAGTTCGTTTGAGCATAAAAGTGACTGTCCTAACCTGAAACGAAGTCTTGCTTGTAGGAAGACTCAGAGCCTGGGATTTAACTCCATTTCTGAAGGCAAACACACAGCATAGTTCTCATCCATGGATCACACTCTGCTTTAGAGCGAGAAGCACGCTCTTGCTTTCTAGAGTCTCTAAGACAGCAGGAAACGTGAGTGTGCTGAGAACAAAAGAACGGTGTTCCTACACATACGGACCATATCTAATCCAACTCATCTTCTGAAACTGATACAAAGCACTGGTCCTCTAACATCCAATACTTGTCAGTTAAGATGGGAAACGTGTGAGCTTCATGAACGATGTAGTTTGTTTGAGCAGAAAAGTGACTGCCTTAACTGAATTGAAGTCTTGATTGTAGGAAGACTCAGAGCCTGGGATTTAACTCCATTTCTGAAGGCAAACACACAGCATAGTTCTCATCCATGGATCACAGTCTGCTTTAGAGCGAGAATCATGCTCTTGCTTTATAGAGTCTCTAAGACAGCAGGAAACGTGAGTGTGCCCAGAACAAAAGAACGGTGTTTCCTACACATACGGACTATATGTAGTCCAAAACTTCTTCTGAAACTGATAGAATGCACTGGTCCTCTAACATCCAATGCTTGTCAGTTAAGATGATAAACGTGTGAGCTTCGTGAAAGATGTAGTTCGTTTGAGCAGAAAAGTGACTGCCCTTACCTGAAACGAAGTCTTGCTTGTAGGGAGACTCAGAGCCTGGGATTTACCTCCTTTTCTGAAGTGAAACACACAGCATAGTATTCATCCATGGATCACACTGTGGTTAGAGCGAGAAGCACACTCTTGCTTTCTAGAGTCTCTAAGACAGCAGGAAATTTGAGTGTGCCCAGAAGAATAGAACGGTGTTTCCTACACATATGGACCATATCCAGTCCAAATTTGCTTCTGAAACTGATATAAAGCATTGACCCTCTAACATCCAATGCTTGTCAGTTAAGATGAGAAACGTGTGAGCTCTGTGAACGATGTAGTTCGTTTGAGCAGAAAAGTGACTGTCCTTACCTGAAACGAAGTCTTGCTTGTAGGAAGTCTCAGAGCCTGGGATTTAACTCCATTTCTGAAGGCAAACACACAGCATAGTTCTCATCCATGGATCACACTCTGCTTTAGAGCGAGAAGCACGCTCTTGCTTTCTACAGTCTCTAAGACAGCAGGAAACGTGAGTGTGCTGAGAACAAAAGAACGGTGTTTCCTACACATACGGACCATATCTAATCCAACTCATCTTCTGAAACTGATACAAAGCACTGGTCCTCTAACATCCAATACTTGTCAGTTAAGATGGGAAACGTGTGAGCTTCATGAACGATGTAGTTTGTTTGAGCAGAAAAGTGACTGCCTTAACTGAATTGAAGTCTTGATTGTAGGAAGACTCAGAGCCTGGGATTTAACTCCATTTCTGAAGGCAAACACACAGCATAGTTCTCATCCATGGATCACACTCTGCTTTAGAGCGAGAATCACGCTCTTGCTTTATAGAGTCTCTAAGACAGCAGGAAACGTGAGTGTGCCCAGAACAAAAGAACGGTGTTTCCTACATATACGGACCATATGTAGTCCAAATCTGCTTCTGAAACTGATACAATGCACTGGTCCTCTAACATCCAATGCTTGTCAGTTAAGATGAGAATCGTGTGATCTTCGTTAACGATGTAGTTCGTTTGAGCAGAAAAGTGACTGCCCTTACCTGAAATGAAGTCTTGCTTGTAGAAAGACTCAGAGCCTGGGATTTAACTCCATTTCTGAAGTGAAACACACAGCAGTGTTCTCATCCATTGATGACACTCTGCTTTAGAACAAGAAGCACACTCTTGCTTTCTAGAGTCTATAAGACACCAGGAAACGTGAGTGTGCTGAGAACAAAAGAACGGTGTTTCCTACACATACGGACCATATCTAGTCCAACTCTGCTTCTGAAACTGATACAAAGCACTGGTCCTGTAACATCCAATGCTTGTCTGTTAAGATGAGAAATGTGTGAGCTCAGAGAATGATGAAGTTCGTTTGAGCTGAAAAGTGACTGCCCTTACCTGAATTGAAGTCTTGCTTGTAGGAAGACTCAGAGCCTGGGATTTACCTCCATTTCTGAAGGCAAACACACAGCATAGTTCTCATCCATGGATCACACTCTGCTTTAGAACGAGAAGCACGCTCTTGCTTTCTAGAGTCTCTAAGACAGCAGGAAACGTGAGTGTGCTGAGAACAAAAGAACGGTGTTTCCTACACATACGGACCATATCTAGTCCAACACTGCTTCTGAAACTGATACAAAGCACTGGTCCTCTAACATCCAATGTTTGTCAGTTAAGATGAGAAACGTATGAGCTTTGTGAATGATGTAGTTCCTTTGAACTGAAAAGTGACTACCCTTACCTGAAACGAAGTCTTGCTTGTAGGAAGACACAGAGCCTGGGATTTAACTCCATTTCTGAAGGGAAACACACAGCATAGTATTCATCCATGGATCGCACTCTGCTTTAGAGCAAGAAGCACACTCTTGCTTTCTAGAGTCTCTAAGACAGCAGGAAATTTGAGTGTGCCCAGAAGAATAGAACGGTGTTTCCTACACATATGGACCATATCCAGTCCAAATCTGCTACTGAAACTGATACAAAGCACTGGTCCTCTAACATCCAATGTTTGTCAGTTAAGATGAGAAACGTGTGAGCTTTGTGAATGATGTACTTCCTTTAAACTGAAAAGTACTACCCTTACCTGAAACAAAGTCTTGCTTGTAGGAAGACACAGAGCCTGGGATTTAACTCCATTTCTGAAGGGAAACACACAGCATAGTATTCATCCATGGATCACACTGTGGTTAGAGCAAGAAGCACACTCTTGCTTTCTAGAGTCTCTAAGACAGCAGGAAATTTGAGTGTGCCCAGAACAATAGTACGGTGTTTCCTACAGATATGGACCATATCCAGTCCAAATCTGCTTCTGAAACTGATATAAAGCATTGACACTCTAACATCCAATGCTTGTCAGTTAAGATGAGAAACGTGTGAGCTCTGTGAACGATGTAGTTTGTTTGAGCATAAAAGTGACTGTCCTAACCTGAAACGAAGTCTTGCTTGTAGGAAGACTCAGAGCCTGGGATTTAACTCCATTTCTGAAGGCAAACACACCGCATAGTTCTCATCCATGGATCACACTCTGCTTTAGAGCGAGAAGCACGCTCTTGCTTTCTAGAGTCTCTAAGACAGCAGGAAACGTGAGTGTGCTGAGAACAAAAGAACGGTGTTTCCTACACATACGGACCATATCTAGTCCAACTCATCTTCTGAAACTGATACAAAGCACTGGTCCTCTAACATCCAATACTTGTCAGTTAAGATGGGAAACGTGTGAGCTTCATGAACGATGTAGTTTGTTTGAGCAGAAAAGTGACTGCCTTACCTGAATTGAAGTCTTGCTTGTAGGAAGACTCAGAGCCTGGGATTTAACTCCATTTCTGAAGGCAAACACACAGCATAGTTCTCATCCATGGATCAAGCTCTGCTTTAGAGCGAGAATCACGCTCTTGCTTTCTAGAGTCTCTAAGACAGCAGGAAACGTGAGTGTGCCCAGAACAAAAGAACGGTGTTTCCTACACATATGGACCATATCTAGTCCAGCTCTGCTTCTTAAACTGATACAAAGCACTGGTCCTCTAACATCCAATGCTTGTCTGTTAAGATGAGAAATGTGTGAGCTCAGTGAACGATGTAGTTCGTTTGAGCTGAAAAGTGACTGCCCTTACGTGAATTGAAGTCTTGCTTGTAGGAAGACACAGAGCCTGGGATTTAACTCCATTTCTGAAGTGAAACACACAGCAGTGTTCTCTTCCATTGTTGACACTCTGCTTTAGAACAAGAAGCACGCTCTTGCTTTCTAGAGTCTCTAAGACAGCAGGAAACGTGAGTGTGCTGAGAACAAAAGAACGGTGTTTCCTACACATACGGACCATATCTAGTCCAACTCTGCTTCTGAAACTGATACAAAGCACTGGCCCACTAACATCCAATGCTTGTCAGTTAAGATGGGAAACGTGTGAGCTGCATGAACGATGTAGTTCGTTTGAGCAGAAAAATGACTGCCCTTACCTGAAACGAAGTCTTGCTTGTAAGAAGACACAGAGCCTGGGATTTAACTCCATTTCTGAAGTAAAACACACAGCAGTGTAATCATCCCTTGATCATACTCTGCTTTAGAACAAGAAGCACACTCTTGCTTTCTAGAGTCTCTAAGACAGCAGGAAACGTGATTTTGCTGAGAACAAAAGAACGGTGTTTCCTACACATACGGACATTATATAGTCCAACTCTGCTTCTGAAACTGATACAAAGCACTGGTCCTCTAACATCCAATGCTTGTCTGTTAAGGTGAGAAACGTGTGAGCTTCTGGAATGATGTAGTTCGTTTGAGCAGAAAAGTGACTGCCCTTACCTGAAACGAAGGCTTGCTTGGAGGAATCCTCAGAGCCTGGGATTTAACTCCATTTCTGAAGTGAAATACACAGCGTAGTTCTCATCCATGGATCACACTCTGCTCTAGAGCAAGAAGCACACTCTTGCTTTCTAGATTCTCTAAGACAGCAGGAAATCTGAGTGTGCCCAGAACAAAAGAACGGTGTTTCCTACACATACGGACTATATGTAGTCCAAAACTTCTTCTGAAACTGATACAATGCACTGGTCCTCTAACCTCCAATGCTAGTCAGTTAAGATGATAATCGTGTGATCTTCGTTAACGATGTAGTTCGTTTGAGGAGAAAAGTGTCTGCCCTTAC
This sequence comes from Onychomys leucogaster, assembly GCA_949786385.1. Classification (NCBI taxonomy): domain Eukaryota; kingdom Metazoa; phylum Chordata; class Mammalia; order Rodentia; family Cricetidae; genus Onychomys; species Onychomys leucogaster. The sequence goes on along the minus strand of CATKUP010000128.1, from coordinate 741,903 downwards.
CTGAAATGAATTCTTGCTTGTAGGAAGACTCAGAGCATGGGATTTAACTCCATTTCTGAAGTGAAACACACAGCAGTGTTCTCATCCATTGATGACCCTCTGCTTTAGAACAAGAAGCACGCTCTTGCTTTCTAGAGTCTCTAAGACAGCAGGAAATGTGAGTGTGCTGAGAACAAAAGAACGGTGTTTCTTACACATACGGACCATATCTAGTCCAACTTTGCTTCTTAAACTGATACAAAGCACTGGTCCTCTAACATCCAATGATTGTCTGTTAAGATGAGAAATGTGTGAGTTCAGTGAACGATGTAGTTCGTTTGAGCTGGAAAGTGACTGCCCTTACCTGAAACGAGTCTTGCATGTAGGAAGACACAGAGCCTGGGATTTAACTCCATTTCTTAAGAGAAACACACAGCATAGTTCTCATCCATGGATCACACTCTGCTTTAGAGCGAGAAGCACGCTCTTGCTTTCTAGAGTCTCTAAAACAGCAGGAAACGTGAGTGTGCTGAGAACAAAAGAACGGTGTTTCCTACACATACGGACCATATCTAGTCCAACTCATCTTCTGAAACTGATACAAAGCACTGGTCCTGTAACATCCAATGCTTGTCAGTTAAGATGGGAAACGTGTGAGCTCTGTGAACGATGTAGTTCGTTTTAGCAGAAAAGTGACTGTCCTTACCTGAAACGAAGTCTTGCTTGTAGGAAGACTCAGAGCCTGGGATTTAACTCCATTTCTGAAGGCAAACACACAGCATAGTTCTCATCCACGGATCACACTCTGCTTTAGAGCGAGAAGCATGCTCTTGCTATCTAGAGTCTCTAAGACAGCAGGAAACGTGAGTGTGCTGAGAACAAAAGAACGGTGTTTCCTACACATACGGACCATATCTAGTCCAACTATTCTTCTGAAACTGATACAAAGCACTGGTCCTCTAACATCCAATGCTTGTCAGTTAATATGGGAAACGTGTGAGCTTCATGAACAATATAGTTCGTTTGAGCAAAAAAGTGACTGCCCTTACCTGAAACGAAGTCTTGCTTGGAGGAAGACTCAGAGCCTGGGATTTAACTCCATTTCTGAAGTGAAACACACAGCGTAGTTCTCATCCAAGGATCACACTCTGCTGTAGAGCAAGAAGCACGCTCTTGCTTTCTAGAGTCTCTAAGACAGCAGGAAACATGATTTTGCTGAGAACAAAAGAACGTTGTTTCCTACACATATGGACATTATATAGTCCAACTCTGCTTCTGAAACTGATACAAAGCACTGGTCCTCTAACATCCAATGCTTGTCTGTTAAGGTGAGAAACGTGTGAGCTTCTGGAACGATGTAGTTCGTTTGAGCAGAAAAGTGACTGCCCTTACCTGAAACGAAGTCTTGCTTGGAGGAAGACTCAGAGCCTGGGATTTAACTCCATTTCTGAAGTGAAACACACAGCGTAGTTCTCATCCATGGATCACACTCTGCTCTAGAGCAAGAAGCACACTCTTGCTTTCTAGAGTCTCTAAGACAGCAGGAAATCTGAGTGTGCCCAGAACAAAAGAACGGTGTTTCCTACACATACGGACTATATGTAGTCCAAAACTTCTTCTGAAACTAATACAATGCACTGGTCCTCTAACATGCAATGCTTGTCAGTTAAGATGAGAAACGTGTGAGCTTCGTGAAAGATGTAGTTCGTTTGAGCAGAAAAGTGACTGCCCTTACCTGAAACGAAGTCTTGCTTGTAGGGAGACTCAGAGCCTGGGATTTATCTCCTTTTCTGAAGTGAAACACACACCATAGTTTTCATCCATGGATCACACTCTGCTTTAGAACGAGAAGCACGCTCTTTCTTTCTAGAGTCTCTAAGACAGGAGGAAACGTGATTTTGCTGAGAACAAAAGAACAGAGTTTCCTACACATACGGACCATATCTAGTCCAACTCTGCTTCTGAAACTCATACAAAGCACTGGACCTCCAACATCCAATGCTTGTCTGTTAAGATGAGAAATGTGTAAGCTCCGTGAACAATGTAGTTCGTTTGAGCTGAAAAGTGACTGCCCTTACCTGAAACGATGTCTTGCTTGTAGGGAGACTCAGAGCCTGGGATTTATCTCCTTTTCTGAAGTGAAACACACAGCATAGTTTTCATCCATGGATCACACTCTGCTTTAGAACTAGAAGCACGCTCTTTCTTTCTAGAGTCTCTAAGACAGCAAGAAACGTGAGTGTGCTGAAAACAAAAGAACGGTGTTTCCTACACATACGGACCATATCTAGTCCAACTTTGCTTCTTAAACTGATACAAAGCACTGGTCCTCTAACATCCAATGCTTGTCTGTTAAGATGAGAAATGTGTGAGCTCAGTGAACGATGTAGTTAGTTTGAGCTGAAAAGTGACTGCCCTTACCTGAAACGAAGTCTTGCTTGTAGGAAGACACAGAGCCTGGGATTTAACTCCATTTCTGAAGGCAAACACACAGCATAGTTCTCATCCACGGATCACACTCTGCTTTAGAGCGAGAAGCATGCTCTTGCTATCTAGAGTCTCTAAGACAGCAGGAAACGTGAGTGTGCTGAGAACAAAAGAACGGTGTTTCCTACACATACGGACCATATCTAGTCCAACTATTCTTCTGAAACTGATACAAAGCACTGGTCCTCTAACATCCAATGCTTGTCAGTTAATATGGGAAACGTGTGAGCTTCATGAACAATATAGTTCGTTTGAGCAAAAAAGTGACTGCCCTTACCTGAAACGAAGTCTTGCTTGGAGGAAGACTCAGAGCCTGGGATTTAACTCCATTTCTGAAGTGAAACACACAGTGTAGTTCTCATCCAAGGATCACACTCTGCTGTAGAGCAAGAAGCACGCTCTTGCTTTCTAGAGTCTCTAAGACAGCAGGAAACATGATTTTGCTGAGAACAAAAGAACGTTGTTTCCTACACATATGGACATTATATAGTCCAACTCTGCTTCTGAAACTGATACAAAGCACTGGTCCTCTAACATCCAATGCTTGTCTGTTAAGGTGAGAAACGTGTGAGCTTCTGGAACGATGTAGTTCGTTTGAGCAGAAAAGTGACTGCCCTTACCTGAAACGAAGTCTTGCTTGGAGGAAGACTCAGAGCCTGGGATTTAACTCCATTTCTGAAGTGAAACACACAGCGTAGTTCTCATCCATGGATCACACTCTGCTCTAGAGCAAGAAGCACACTCTTGCTTTCTAGAGTCTCTAAGACAGCAGGAAATCTGAGTGTGCCCAGAACAAAAGAACGGTGTTTCCTACACATACGGACTATATGTAGTCCAAAACTTCTTCTGAAACTGATACAATGCACTGGTCCTCTAACATGCAATGCTTGTCAGTAAGATGAGAAACGTGTGAGCTTCGTGAAAGATGTAGTTCGTTTGAGCAGAAAAGTGACTGCCCTTACCTGAAACGAAGTCTTGCTTGTAGGGAGACTCAGAGCCTGGGATTTATCTCCTTTTCTGAAGTGAAACACACACCATAGTTTTCATCCATGGATCACACTCTGCTTTAGAACGAGAAGCACGCTCTTTCTTTCTAGAGTCTCTAAGACAGGAGGAAACGTGATTTTGCTGAGAACAAAAGAACAGAGTTTCCTACACATATGGACCATATCTAGTCCAACTCTGCTTCTGAAACTCATACAAAGCACTGGACCTCCAACATCCAATGCTTGTCTGTTAAGATGAGAAATGTGTAAGCTCCATGAACAATGTAGTTCGTTTGAGCTGAAAAGTGACTGCCCTTACCTTAAACGAAGTCTTGCTTGTACGAAGACTCAGAGCCTGGGATTTAACTCCATTTCTGAATTGAAACACACAGCACTGTTCTCATCCATGGATCACAATCTGCTTTAGAACAAGAAGCATGCTCTTGCTTTTTAGAGTCTCTAAGACAGGAGGAAACGTGATTTTGCTGAGAACAAAAGAACAGAGTTTCCTACACATACGGACCATATCTAGTCCAACTCTGCTTCTGAAACTCATACAAAGCACTGGACCTCCAACATCCAATGCTTGTCTGTTAAGATGAGAAATGTGTAAGCTCCGTGAACAATGTAGTTCGTTTGAGCTGAAAAGTGACTGCCCTTGCCTGAAACGAAGTCTTGCTTGTAGGGAGACTCAGAGCCTGGGATTTATCTCCTTTTCTGAAGTGAAACACACAGCATAGTTTTCATCCATGGATCACACTCTGCTTTAGAACTAGAAGCACGCTCTTTCTTTCTAGAGTCTCTAAGACAGCAAGAAACGTGAGTGTGCTGAAAACAAAAGAACGGTGTTTCCTACACATACGGACCATATCTAGTCCAACTTTGCTTCTTAAACTGATACAAAGCACTGGTCCTCTAACATCCAATGCTTGTCTGTTAAGATGAGAAATGTGTGAGCTCAGTGAACGATGTAGTTAGTTTGAGCTGAAAAGTGACTGCCCTTACCTGAAACGAAGTCTTGCTTGTAGGAAGACACAGAGCCTGGGATTTAACTCCATTTCTTAAGAGAAACACACAGCATAGTTCTCATCCATGGATCACACTCTGCTTTAGAGCAAGAAGCACGCTCTTGCTTTCTAGAGTCTTAAAATAGCAGGAAACGTGAGTGTGCTGAGAACAAAAGAACGGTGTTTCCTACACATACGGACCATATCTAGTCCAACTCTTCTTCTGAAACTGATACAAAGCACTGGTCCTCTAACATCCAATGCTTGTCAGTTAAGATGGGAAACGTGTGAGGTCTGTGAACGATGTAGTTTGTTTGAGCAGAAAAGTGACTGCCCTTACCTGAAACGAAGTCTTGCTTGTAGGAAGACTCAGAGCCTGGGATTTAACTCCATTTCTGAAGGCAAACACACATCATAGTTCTCATCCATAGATCACACTCTGCTTTAGAGCGAGAAGCACGCTCTTTCTATCTAGAGTCTCTAAGACAGCAGGAAACGTGAGTGTGATGAAAACAAAAGAACGGTGTTTCCTACACATACGGACCATATCTAGTCCAACTCTTCTTCTGAAACTGATGGAATGCACTGGTCCTCTAACATCCAATGCTTGTCAGTTAAGATGGGAAACGTGTGAGCTTCATGATCGATGTAGTTCGTTTGAGCAAAAAAGTGACTGCCCTTACCTTAAACGAAGTCTTGCTTGTACGAAGACTCAGAGCCTGGGATTTAACTCCATTTCTGAATTGAAACACACAGCACTGTTCTCATCCATGGATCACAATCTGCTTTAGAACAAGAAGCATGCTCTTGCTTTTTAGAGTCTCTAAGACAGGAGGAAACGTGATTTTGCTGAGAACAAATGAACAGAGTTTCCTACACATACGGACCATATCTAGTCCAACTCTGCTTCTGAAACTCATACAAAGCACTGGACCTCCAACATCCAATGCTTGTCTGTTAAGATGAGAAATGTGTAAGCTCCGTGAACAATGTAGTTCGTTTGAGCTGAAAAGTGACTGCCCTTACCTGAAACGAAGTCTTGCTTGTAGGAAGACACAGAGCCTGGGAGTTAACTCCATTTCTGAAGGGAAACACACAGCATAGTTCTCATCCATTCAACAAACGCTGCTTTAGAGCGAGAAGCATGCTCTTGCTTTCTGAATACTCTAAGACAGCAGGAAACGTGAGTGTGCTGAGAACAAAAGAACCGTGGTTCCTACACATACGGACCATATCTAGTCCAACTCTGCTACTGAAACTGATACAAAGCACTGGTCCTGTAACATCCAATGTTTGTCAGTTAAGATGAGAAACGTGTGAGCTCTGTGAACGATGTAGTTCGTTTGAGCTGAAAAGTGACTGCCCTTACCTGAAACGAAGTCTTGCTTGTAGGAAGACACAGAGCCTGGGATTTATCTCCTTTTCTGAAGTGAAACACACAGCATAGTTTTCATCGATGGATCACAATCTGCTTTAGAACGAGAAGCACGCTCTTTCTTTCTAGAGTCTCTAAGACAGCAGGAAACGTGAGAGTGCTGAAAACAAAAGAACGGTGTTTCCTACACATACGTACCATATCTAGTCCAAATCTGCTTCTTAAACTGAAACAAAGCACTGGTCCTCTAACATCCAATGCTTGTCAGTTAAGATGAGAAACGTGTGAGCTTTGTGAATGATATAGTTCCTTTGAACTGAAAAGTGACTGCCCTTACCCGAAAAGAAGTCTTGCTTGTAGGAAGACACAGAGCCAGGGATTTAAGTCCATTTTTGAAGGGAAACACACAGCATAGTTCTCATCCATGGATCACACTCTGCTTTAGAGCGAGAAATATGCTCTTGCTTTCTAAAGTCTCTAAGACAGCAGGAAATCTGAGTGTGCCCAGAACAAAAGAACGGTGTTTCCTACACATACGGACTATATGTAGTCCAAAACTTCTTCTGAAACTGATACAATGCACTGGTCCTCTAACATCCAATGCTAGTCAGTTAAGATGATAATCGTGTGATCTTCGTTAACGATGTAGTTCGTTTGAGCAGAAAAGTGACTGCCCTTACCTGAAATGAATTCATGCTTGTAGGAAGACTCAGAGCCTGGGATTTAACTCCATTTCTGAAGTGAAACACACAGCAGTGTTCTCATCCATTGATGACCCTCTGCTGTAGAACAAGAAGCACGCTCTTGCTTTCTAGAGTCTCTAAGACAGCAGGAAACGTGAGTGTGCTGAGAACAAAAGAACGGTGTTTCTTACACATACGGACCATATCTAGTCCAACTTTGCTTCTTAAACTGATACAAAGCACTGGTCCTCTAACATCCAATGCTTGTCTGTTAAGATGATAAATGTGTGAGCTCAGTGAACGATGTAGTTCGTTTGAGCTGAAAAGTGACTGCCCTTACCTGAAACGAAGTCTTGCTTGTAGGAAGACACAGAGCCTGGGATTTAACTCCATTTCTTAAGAGAAACACACAGCATAGTTCTCATCCATGGATCACACTCTGCTTTAGAGCAAGAAGCACGCTCTTGCTTTCTAGCGTCTCTAAAACAGCAGGAAACGTGAGTGTGCTGAGAACAAAAGAACGGTGTGTCCTACACATACGGACCATATCTAGTCCAACTCATCTTCTGAAACTGATACAAAGCACTGGTCCTCTAACATCCAATGCTTGTCAGTTAAGATGGGAAACGTGTGAGGTCTGTGAACGATGTAGTTCGTTTGAGCAGAAAAGTGACTGCCCTTACCTGAAACGAAGTCTTGCTTGTAGGAAGACTCAGAGCCTGGGATTTAACTCCATTTCTGAAGGCAAACACACAGCATAGTTCTCATCCATGGATCACACTCTGCTTTAGAGCGAGAAGCACGCTCTTTCTATCTAGAGTCTCTAAGACAGCAGGAAACGTGAGTGTGATGAAAACAATAGAACGGTGTTTCCTACACATACGGACCATATCTAGTCCAACTCTTCTTCTGAAACTGATAGAATGCACTGGTCCTCTAACATCCAATGCTTGTCAGTTAAGATGGGAAACGTGTGAGCTTCATGAACGATGTAGTTCGTTTGAGCAAAAAAGTGACTGCCCTTACCTTAAACGAAGTCTTGCTTGTACGAAGACTCAGAGGTGGGATTTATCTCCATTTCTGAATTGAAACACACAGCACTGTTCTCATCCATGGATCACACTCTGCTTTAGAACAAGAAGCATGCTCTTGCTTTTTAGAGTCTCTAAGACAGGAGGAAGCGTGATTTTGCTGAGAACAAAAGAACAGAGTTTCCTACACATACTGACCATATCTAGTCCAACTCTGCTTCTGAAACTCATACAAAGCACTGGTCCTCCAACATCCAATGCTTGTCTGTTAAGATGAGAAATGTGTAAGCTCCGTGAACAATGTAGTTCGTTTGAGCTGAAAAGTGACTGCCCTTACCTGAAACGAAGTCTTGCTTGTAGGAAGACACAGAGCCTGGGATTTAACTCCATTTCTGAAGGGAAACACACAGCATAGTTCTCATCCATGGATCACACTCTGCTTTAGAGCGAGAAATATGCTCTTGCTTTCTAAAGTCTCTAAGACAGCAGGAAATCTGAGTGTGCCCAGAACAAAAGAACGGTGTTTCCTACACATACGGACTATATGTAGTCCAAAACTTCTTCTGAAACTGATACAATGCACTGGTCCTCAAACATCCAATGCTAGTCAGTTAAGATGATAATCGTGTGACCTTCGTTAATGATGTAGTTCGTTTGAGAAGAAAAGTGACTGCCCTTACCTGAAATGAATTCGTGCTTGTAGGAAGACTCAGAGCCTGGGATTTAACTCCATTTCTGAAGTGAAACACACAGCAGTGTTCTCATCCATTGATGACCCTCTGCTTTAGAACAAGAAGCACGCTCTTGCTTTCTAGAGTCTCTAAGACAGCAGGAAACGTGAGTGTGCTGAGAACAAAAGAACGGTGTTTCTTACACATACGGACCATATCTAGTCCAACTTTGCTTCTTAAACTGATACAAAGCACTGGTCCTCTAACATCCAATGCTTGTCTGTTAAGATGAGAAATGTGTGAGCTCAGTGAACGATGTAGTTCGTTTGAGCTGAAAAATGACTGCCCTTACCTGAAACGAAGTCTTGCTTGTAGGAAGACACAGAGCCTGGGATTTAACTCCATTTCTTAAGAGAAACACACAGCATAGTTCTCATCCATGGATCACACTCTGCTTTAGAGCAAGAAGCACGCTCTTGCTTTCTAGAGTCTCTAAAACAGCAGGAAACGTGAGTGTGCTGAGAACAAAAGAACGGTGTTTCCTACACATACGGACCATATCTAGTCCAACTCATCTTCTGAAACTGATACAAAGCACTGGTCCTCTAACATCCAATGCTTGTCAGTTAAGATGGGAAACGTGTGAGGTCTGTGAACGATGTATTTCGTTTGAGCAGAAAAGTGACTGCCCTTACCTGAAACGAAGTCTTGCTTGTAGGAAGACTCAGAGCCTGGGATTTAACTCCATTTCTGAAGGCAAACACACAGCATAGTTCTCATCCATGGATCACACTCTGCTTTAGAGCGAGAAGCACGCTCTTTCTATCTAGAGTCTCTAAGACAGCAGGAAACGTGAGTGTGATGAAAACAAAAGAACGGTGTTTCCTACACATACAGACCATATCTAGTCCAACTCTTCTTCTGAAACTGATAGAATGCACTGGTCCTCTAACATCCAATGCTTGTCAGTTAAATGGGAAACGTGTGAGCTTCATGAACGATGTAGTTCGTTTGAGCAAAAAAGTGACTGCCCTTACCTTAAACGAAGTCTTGCTTGTACGAAGACTCAGAGCCTGGGATTTAACACCATTATTGAATTGAAACACACAGCACTGTTCTCATCCATTGATCACACTCTGCTTTAGAACAAGAAGCACGCTCTTGCTTTTTAGAGTCTCTAAGACAGGAGGAAACGTGATTTTGCTGAGAACAAAAGAACAGAGTTTCCTACACATACGGGCCATATCTCTTCCAACTCTGCTTCTGAAACTCATACAAAGCACTGGTCCTCCAACATCCAATGCTTGTCTGTTAAGATGAGAAATGTGTAAGCTCCGTGAACAATGTAGTTCGTTTGAGCTGAAAAGTGACTGCCCTTACCTGAAATGAAGTCTTGCTTGTAGGAAGACACAGAGCCTGGGATTTAACTCCATTTCTGAAGGGAAACACACAGCATAGTTCTCATCCATTCAACAAACTCTGCTTTAGAGCGAGAAGCATGCTCTTGCTTTCTGAATACTCTAAGACAGCAGGAAACGTGAGTGTGCTGAGAACAAAAGAACCGTGGTTCCTACATATACGGACCATATCTAGTCCAACTCTGCTACTGAAACTGATACAAAGCACTGGTCCTGTAACATCCAATGTTTGTCAGTTAAGATGAGAAACGTGTGAGCTCTGTGAACGATGTAGTTCGTTTGAGCTGAAAAGTGACTGCCCTTACCTGAAACGAAGTCTTGCTTGTAGGAAGACACAGAGCCTGGGATTTATCTCCTTTTCTGAAGTGAAACACACAGCATAGTTTTCATCCATGGATCACACTCTGCTTTAGAACGAGAAGCACGCTCTTTCTTTCTAGAGTCTCTAAGACAGCAGGAAACGTGATTGTGCTGAAAACAAAAGAACGGTGTTTCCTACACATACGGACCATATCTAGTCCAAATCTGCTTCTTAAACTGAAACAAAGCACTGGTCCTCTAACATCCAATGCTTGTCAGTTAAGATGAGAAACGTGTGAGCTTTGTGAATGATATAGTTCCTTTGAACTGAAAAGTGACTGCCCTTACCCGAAAAGAAGTCTTGCTTGTAGGAAGACACAGAGCCTGGGATTTAAGTCCATTTCTGAAGGGAAACACACAGCATAGTTCTTATCCATGGATCACACTCTGCTTTAGAGCGAGAAATATGCTCTTGCTTTCTAAAGTCTCTAAGACAGCAGGAAATCTGAGTGTGCCCAGAACAAAAGAACGGTGTTTCCTACACATACGGACTATATGTAGTCCAAAACTTCTTCTCAAACTGATACAATGCACTGGTCCTCTAACATTCAATGTTAGTCAGTTAAGATGATAATCGTGTGATCTTCGTTAACGATGTAGTTCGTTTGAGCAGAAAAGTGACTGCCCTTACCTGAAATGAATTCGTGCTTGTAGGAAGACTCAGAGCCTGGGATTTAACTCCATTTCTGAAGTGAAACACACAGCAGTGTTCTCATCCATTGATGACCCTCTGCTTTAGAACAAGAAGCACGCTCTTGCTTTCTAGAGTCTCTAAGACAGCAGGAAACGTGAGTGTGCTGAGAACAAAAGAACGGTGTTTCTTACACATACGGACCATATCTAGTCCAACTTTGCTTCTTAAACTGATACAAAGCACTGGTCCTCTAACATCCAATGCTTGTCTGTTAAGATGAGAAATATGTGAGCTCAGTGAACGATGTAGTTCGTTTGAGCTGAAAAGTGACTGCCCTTACCTGAAAAGAAGTCTTGCTTGTAGGAAGACACAGAGCCTGGGATTTAACTCCATTTCTTAAGAGAAACACACAGCATAGTTCTCATCCATGGATCACACTCTGCTTTAGAGCGAGAAGCACGCTCTTGCTTTCTAGAGTCTCTAAAACAGCAGGAAACGTGAGTGTGCTGAGAACAAAAGAACGGTGTTTCCTACACATACGGACCATATCTAGTCCAACTCATCTTCTGAAACTGATACAAAGCACTGGTCCTCTAACATCCAATGCTTGTCAGTTAAGATCGAAACGTGTGAGGTCTGTGAACGATGTAGTTCGTTTGAGCAGAAAAGTGACTGCCCTTACCTGAAACGAAGTCTTGCTTGTAGGAAGACTCAGAGCCTGGGATTTAACTCCATTTCTGAAGGCAAACACACAGCATAGTTCTCATCCATGGATCACACTCTGCTTTAGAGCGAGAAGCACGCTCTTTCTATCTAGAGTCTCTAAGACAGCAGGAAACGTGAGTGTGATGAAAACAAAAGAACGGTGTTTCCTACACATACGGACCATATCTAGTCCAACTCTTCTTCTGAAACTGATATAATGCACTGGTCCTCTAACATCCAATGCTTGTCAGTTAAGATGGGAAACGTGTGAGCTTCATGAATGATGTAGTTCGTTTGAGAAAAAAGTGACTGCCCTTACCTTAAACGAAGTCTTGCTTGTACGAAGACTCAGAGCCTGGGATTTAACTCCATTTCTGAATTGAAACACACAGCACTGTTCTCATCCATGGATCACACTCTGCTTTAGAACAAGAAGCATGCTCTTGCTTTTTAGAGTCTCTAAGACAGGAGGAAACGTGATTTTGCTGAGAACAAAAGAACAGAGTTTCCTACACATACGGACCATATCTAGTCCAACTCTGCTTCTGAAACTCATACAAAGCACTGGTCCTCCAACATCCAATGCTTGTCTGTTAAGATGAGAAATGTGTAAGCTCCGTGAACAATGTATTTCGTTTGAGCTGAAAAGTGACTGCCCTTACCTGAAACGAAGTCTTGCTTGTAGGAAGACACAGAGCCTGGGATTTAACTCCATTTCTGAAGGGAAACACACAGCATAGTTCTCATCCATTCAACAAACTCTGCTTTAGAGCGAGAAGCATGCTCTTGCTTTCTGAATACTCTAAGACAGCAGGAAACGTGAGTGTGCTGAGAACAAAAGAACCATGGTTCCTACACATACGGACCATATCTAGTCCAACTCTGCTACTGAAACTGATACAAAGCACTGGTCCTGTAACATCCAATGTTTGTCAGTTAAGATGAGAAATGTGTGAGCTCTGTGAACGATGTATTTCGTTTGAGCTGAAAAGTGACTGCCCTTACCTGAAACGAAGTCTTGCTTGTAGGAAGACACAGAGCCTGGGATTTATCTCCTTTTCTGAAGTGAAACACACAGCATAGTTTTCATCCATGGATCACACTCTGCTTTAGAACGAGAAGCACGCTCTTTCTTTCTAGAGTCTCTAAGACAGCAGGAAACGTTAGTGTGCTGAAAACAAAAGAACGGTGTTTCCTACACATACGGACCATATCTACTCCAAATCTGCTTCTTAAACTGAAACAAAGCACTGGTCCTCTAACATCCAATGCTTGTCAGTTAAGATGGGAAACGTGTGAGGTCTGTGAACGATGAAGTTCGTTTGAGCAGAAAAGTTACTGCCCTTACCTGAAAAGAAGTCTTCCTTGTAGGAAGACTCAGAGCCTCGGATTTAACTCCATTACTGAAGGCAAACACACAGCATAGTTCTCATCCATGGATCACACTCTGCTTTAGAGCGAGAAGCACGCTCTTGCTATCTAGAGTCTCTAAGACAGCAGGAAACGTGAGTGTGATGAAAACAAAAGAACGGTGTTTCCTACACGTACGGACCATATCTAGTCCAACTCTTCTTCTGAAACTGATAGAATGCACTGGTCCTCTAACATCCAATGCTTGTCAGTTAAATGGGAAACGTGTGAGCTTCATGAACTATGTAGTTCGTTTGAGCAAAAAAGTGACTGCCCTTACCTTAAACGAAGTCTTGCTTGTACGAAGACTCAGAGCCTGGGATTTAACACCATTATTGAATTGAAACACACAGCACTGTTCTCATCCATTGATCACACTCTGCTTTAGAACAAGAAGCACGCTCTTGCTTTTTAGAGTCTCTAAGACAGGAGGAAACGTGATTTTGCTGAGAACAAAAGAACAGAGTTTCCTACACATACAGACCATATCTAGTCCAACTCTGCTTCTGAAACTCATACAAAGCACTGGTCCTCCAACATCCAATGCTTGTCTGTTAAGATGAGAAATGTGTAAGCTCCGTGAACAATGTAGTTCGTTTGAGCTGAAAAGTGACTGCCCTTACCTGAAATGAAGTCTTGCTTGTAGGAAGACACAGAGCCTGGGATTTAACTCCATTTCTGAAGGGAAACACACAGCATAGTTCTCATCCATTCAACAAACTCTGCTTTAGAGGGAGAAGCATGCTCTTGCTTTCTGAATACTCTAAGACAGCAGGAAACGTGAGTGTGCTGAGAACAAAAGAACCGTGGTTCCTACATATACGGACCATATCTAGTCCAACTCTGCTACTGAAACTGATACAAAGCACTGGTCCTGTAACATCCAATGTTTGTCAGTTAAGATGAGAAACGTGTGAGCTCTGTGAACGATGTAGTTCGTTTGAGCTGAAAAGTGACTGCCCTTACCTGAAACGAAGTCTTGCTTGTAGGAAGACACAGAGCCTGGGATTTATCTCCTTTTCTGAAGTGAAACACACAGCATAGTTTTCATCCATGGATCACACTCTGCATTAGAACGAGAAGCACGCTCTTTCTTTCTAGAGTCTCTAAGACAGCAGGAAACGTGATTGTGCTGAAAACAAAAGAACGGTGATTCCTACACATACGGACCATATCTAGTCCAAATCTGCTTCTTAAACTGAAACAAAGCACTGGTCCTCTAACATCCAATGCTTGTCAGTTAAGATGAGAAACGTGTGAGCTTTGTGAATGATATAGTTCCTTTGAACTGAAAAGTGACTGCCCTTACCCGAAAAGAAGTCTTGCTTGTAGGAAGACACAGAGCCTGGGATTTAAGTCCATTTCTGAAGGGAAACACACAGCATAGTTCTTATCCATGGATCACACTCTGCTTTAGAGCGAGAAATATGCTCTTGCTTTCTAGCGTCTCTAAGACAGCAGGAAACGTGAGTGTGCTGAGAACAAAAGAACTTTGTTTCTTACACATACGGACCATATCTAGTCCAACTTTGCTTCTTAAACTGATACAAAGCACTGGTCCTCTAACATCCAATGCTTGTCTGTTAAGATGAGAAATATGTGAGCTCAGTGAACGATGTAGTTCGTTTGAGCTGAAAAGTGACTGCCCTTACCTGAAACGAAGTCTTGCTTGTAGAAAGACACAGAGCCTGGGATTTAACTCCATTTCTTAAGAGAAACACACAGCATAGTTCTCATCCATGGATCACACTCTGCTTTAGAGCGAGAAGCACGCTCTTGCTTTCTAGAGTCTCTAAAACAGCAGGAAAACATGAGTGTGCTGAGAACAAAAGAACGGTGTTTCCTACACATACGGACCATATCTAGTCCAACTCATCTTCTGAAACTGATACAAAGCACTGGTCCTCTAACATCCAATGCTTGTCAGTTAAGATGGGAAACGTGTGAGGTCTGTGAACGATGAAGTTCGTTTGAGCAGAAAAGTTACTGCCCTTACCTGAAACGAAGTCTTGCTTGTAGGAATACTCAGAGCCTGGGATTTAACTCCATTTCTGAAGGCAAACACACAGCATAGTTCTCATCCATGGATCACACTCTGCTTTAGAGCGAGAAGCACGCTCTTGCTATCTAGAGTCTCTAAGACAGCAGGAAACGTGAGTGTGATGAAAACAAAAGAACGGTGTTTCCTACACATACAGACCATATCTAGTCCAACTCTTCTTCTGAAACTGATAGAATGCACTGGTCCTCTAACATCCAATGCTTGTCAGTTAAGATGGGAAACGTGTGAGCTTCATGAACGATGTAGTTCGTTTGAGCAAAAAAGTGACTGCCCTTACCTTAAACGAAGTCTTGCTTGTACGAAGACTCAGAGCCTGGGATTTAACACCATTTCTGAATTGAAACACACAGCACTGTTCTCATCTATTGATCTCACTCTGCTTTAGAACAAGAAGCACGCTCTTGCTTTTTAGAGTCTCTAAGACAGGAGGAAACGTGATTTTGCTGAGAACAAAAGAACAGAGTTTCCTACACATACGGACCATATCTAGTCCAACTCTGCTTCTGAAACTCATACAAAGCACTGGTCCTCCAACATCCAATGCTTGTCTGTTAAGATGAGAAATGTGTAAGCTCCGTGAACAATGTAGTTCGTTTGAGCTGAAAAGTGACTGCCCTTACCTGAAACGAAGTCTTGCTTGTAGGAAGACACAGAGCCTGGGATTTAACTCCATTTCTGAAGGGAAACACACAGCATAGTTCTCATCCATTCAACAAACTCTGCTTTAGAGCGAGAAGCATGCTCTTGCTTTCTGAATACTCTAAGACAGCAGGAAACGTGAGTGTGCTGAGAACAAAAGAACCGTGGTTCCTACACATACGGACCATATCTAGTCCAACTCTGCTACTGAAACTGATACAAAGCACTGGTCCTGTAACATCCAATGTTTGTCAGTTAAGATGAGAAACGTGTGAGCTTTGTGAATGATGTAGTTCCTTTGAGCTGAAAAGTGACTGCCCTTACCTGAAACGAAGTCTTGCTTGTAGGAAGACACAGAGCCTGGGATTTATCTCCTTTTCTGAAGTGAAACACACAGCATAGTTTTCATCCATGGATCACACTCTGCTTTAGAACGAGAAGCACGCTCTTTCTTTCTAGAGTCTCTAAGACAGCAGGAAACGTGAGTGTGCTGAAAACAAAAGAACGGTGTTTCCTACACATACGGACCACATCTAGTCCAAATCTGCTTCTTAAACTGAAACAAAGCACTGGTCCTCTAACATCCAATGCTTGTCAGTTAAGATGAGAAACGTGTGAGCTTTGTGAATGATATAGTTCCTTTGAACTGAAAAGTGACTGCCCTTACCCGAAAAGTAGTCTTGCTTGTAGGAAGACACAGAGCCTGGGATTTAAGTCCATTTCTGAAGGGAAACACACAGCATAGTTCTCATCCATGGATCACACTCTGCTTTAGAGCGAGAAATATGCTCTTGCTTTCTAAAGTCTCTAAGACAGCAGGAAATCTGAGTGTGCCCAGAACAAAAGAACAGTGTTTCCTACACATACGGACTATATGTAGTCCAAAACTTCTTCTGAAACTGATACAATGCACTGGTCCTCTAACATCCAATGCTAGTCAGTTAAGATGATAATCGTGTGATCTTCATTAACAATGTAGTTCGTTTGAGCAGAAAAGTGACTGCCCTTACCAGAAATGAATTCGTGCTTGTAGGAAGACTCAGAGCCTGGGATTTAACTCCAATTCTGAAGTGAAACACACAGCAGTGTTCTCATCCATTGATGACCCTCTGCTTTAGAACAAGAAGCACGCTCTTGCTTTCTAGAGTCTCTAAGACAGCAGGAAACTTGAGTGTGCTGAGAACAAAAGAACGGTGTTTCTTACACATACGGACCATATCTAGTCCAACTTTGCTTCTTAAACTGATACAAAGCACTGGTCCTCTAACATCCAATGCTTGTCTGTTAAGATGAGAAATGTGTGAGCTCAGTGAACGATGTAGTTCGTTTGAGCTGAAAAGTGACTGCCCTTACCTGAAACGAAGTCTTGCTTGTAGGAAGACACAGAGCCTGGGATTTAACTCCATTTCTTAAGAGAAACACACAGCATAGTTCTCATCCATGGATCACAGTCTGCTTTAGAGCGAGAAGCACGCTCTTGCTTTCTAGAGTCTCTAAAACAGCAGGAAACGTGAGTGTGCTGAGAACAAAAGAACGGTGTTTCCTACACATACGGACCATATCTAGTCCAACTCATCTTCTGAAACTGATACAAAGCACTGGTCCTCTAACATCCAATGCTTGTCAGTTAAGATGGGAAACGTGTGAGGTCTGTGAACGATGAAGTTTGTTTGAGCAGAAAAGTTACTGCCCTTACCTGAAACGAAGTCTTGCTTGTAGGAAGACTCAGAGCCTGGGATTTAACTCCATTTCTGAAGGCAAACACACAGCATAGTTCTCATCCATGGATCACACTCTGCTTTAGAGCGAGAAGCACGCTCTTGCTATATAGAGTCTCTAAGACAGCAGGAAACGTGAGTGTGATGAAAACAAAAGAACGGTGTTTCCTACACATACGGACCATATCTAGTCCAACACTTCTTCTTAAACTGATAGAATGCACTGGTCCTCTAACATCCAATGCTTGTCAGTTAAGATGGGAAACGTGTGAGCTTCATGAACGATGTAGTTCGTTTGAGCAAAAAAGTGACTGCCCTTATCTTAAACGAAGTCTTGCTTGTACGAAGACTCAGAGCTTGGGATTTAACACCATTTCTGAATTGAAACACACAGCACTGTTCTCATCCATTGATCACACTCTGCTTTAGAACAAGAAGCACGCTCTTGCTTTTTAGAGTCTCTAAGACAGGAGGAAACGTGATTTTGCTGAGAACAAAAGAACAGAGTTTCCTACACATACGGACCATATCTAGTCCAACTCTGCTTCTGAAACTCATACAAAGCACTGGTCCTCCAACATCCAATGCTTGTCTGTTAAGATGAGAAATGTGTAAGCTCCGTGAACAATGTAGTTCGTTTGAGCTGAAAAGTGACTGCCCTTACCTGAAACGAAGTCTTGCTTGTAGGAAGACACAGAGCCTGGGATTTAACTCCATTTCTGAAGGGAAACACACAGCATAGTTCTCATCCATTCAACAAACTCTGCTTTAGAGCGAGAAGCATGCTCTTGCTTTCTGAATACTCTAAGACAGCAGGAAACGTGAGTGTGCTGAGAACAAAAGAACCGTGATTCCTACACATACGGACCATATCTAGTCCAACTCTGCTACTGAAACTGATACGAAGCACTGGTCCTGTAACATCCAATGTTTGTCAGTTACGATGAGAAACGTGTGAGCTTTGTGAATGATGTAGTTCCTTTGAGCTGAAAAGTTACTGCCCTTACCTGAAACGAAGTCTTGCTTGTAGGAAGACACAGAGCATGGGATTTAACTCTTTTCTGAAGTGAAACACACAGCATAGTATTCATCCATGGATCACACTCTGCTTTAGAGCGAGAAGCACACTCTTGCTTTCTAGAGACTCTAAGACAGCAGGAAATCTGAGTGTGCCCAGAACAATAGAACGGTGTTTCCTACACATATGGACCATATCCAGTCCAAATCTGCTTCTGAAACTGATACAAAGCACTGGTCCTCTAACATCCAATGTTTGTCAGTTAAGATGAGAAACGTGTGAGCTTTGTGAATGATGTAGTTCCTTTGAACTGAAAAGTGACTGCCCTTACCTGAAACGAAGTCTTGCTTGTAGTAAGACACAGAGCCTGGGATTTAACTCCATTTCTTAAGAGAAACACACAGCATAGTTCTCATCCATGGATCACACTCTGTTTTAGAGCGAGAAGCACGCTCTTGCTTTTAGAGTCTCTAATATAGCAGGAAATCTGAGTGTGCCCAGAACAAAAGAACGGTGTTTCCTACATATACGGACCATATGTAGTCCAAATCTGCTTCTGAAACTGATACAATGCACTGGTCCTCTAACATCCAATGCTAGTCAGTTCAGATGAGAATAGTGTGATCTTCGTTAACAATGGAGTTCGTTTGAGGAGAAAAGTGACTGCCCTTACCTGAAATGAAGTCTTGCTTGGCGGAAGACTCAGAGCCTGGGATTTAACTCCATTTCTGAAGTGAAACACACAGCAGTGTTCTCATCCATTGATGACACTCTGCTTTAGAACAAGAATCACGCTCTTGCTTTCTAGAGTCTATAAGACACCAGGAGACGTGAGTGTGCTGAGAACAAAAGAACGGTGTTTCCGACACATGTGGACCATATCTAGTCCAACTCTGCTTCTGAAACTGATACAAAGCACTGGTCCTGTAACATCCAATGATTGTCTGTTAAGATGAGAAATGTGTGAGCTCAGAAAACGATGAAGTTCGTTTGAGCTGAAAAGTGACTGCCCTTACCTGAATTGAAGTCTTGCTTGTAGGAAGACTCAGAGCCTGGGATTTAACTCCATTTCTGAAGGCAAACACACAGCATAGTTCTCATCCATGGATCACACTCTGCTTTAGAGCGAGAAGCACGTTCTTGCTTTCTAGAATCTCTAAGACAGCAGGAAACGTGAGTGTGCCCAGAACAAAAGAACGGTGTTTCCTACACATACGGACTATATGTCGTCCAAAACTTCTTCTGAAACAGATAGAATGCACTGGTCCTCTAACATCCAATGCTTGTCAGTTAAGATGAGAAACGTGTGTGCTTCGTGAAAGATGTAGTTCGTTTGAGCAGAAAAGTGACTGCCCTTACCTGAAACGAAGTCTTGCTTGTAGGGAGGCTCAGAGCCTGGGATTTAACTCCATTTCTGAAGTGAAACACACAGCATAGTTTTCATCCATGGATCACACTCTGCTTTAGAACAAGAAGCACACTCTTGCTTTCTAGAGACTCTAAGACAGCAGGAAACGTGATTTTGCTGAGAACAAAAGATCGGTGTTTCCTACACATACGGACATTATATAGTCCAACTCTGCTTCTGAAACTGATACAAAGCACAGTTCCTCTAACATCCAATGCTTGTCTGTTAAGGTGAGAAACGTGTGAGCTTCGTGAACCATGTAGTTCGTTGAGCTGAAAAGTGACTGCCTTTACCTGTAACGAAGTCTTGCTTGTAGGAAGACTCAGAGCCTGGGATTTAACTCCATTTCTTAAGGCAAACACACAGCATAGTTCTCATCCATGGATCACACTCTGCTTTAGAACAAGAAGCACGCTCTTGCTTTCTAGAGTCTCTAAGACAGCAGGAAACGTGAGTGTGCTGAGAACAAAAGTACGGTGTTTCCTACACATACGGACCATATCTAGTCCAACTCTGCTTCTGAAACTGATACAAAGCACTGGTCCTCTAACATCTAATGCTTGTCAGTTAAGATGAGAAACGTGTGAGCTTCTGGAACGATGTAGTTCGTTTGAGCAGAAAACTGACTGCCCTTACCTGAAACGAAGTCTTGCTTGGAGGAGGACTCAGAGCCTGGGATTTAACTCCATTTCTGAAGTGAAACACACAGCGTAGTTCTCATCCATGGTTCACACTCTGCTTTAGAGCAAGAAGCACGCTCTTGCTTTCTAGAGTCTCTAAAACAGCAGGAAACGTGAGTGTGCTGAGAACAAAAGAACGGTGTTTCCTACACATACGGACCATATCTAGTCCAACTCATCTTCTGAAACTGATACAAAGCACTGGTCCTCTAACATCCAATGCTTGTCAGTTAAGATGGGAAACGTGTGAGCTTCATGAAGGATGTAGTTTGTTTGAGCAGAAAAGTGACTGCCTTAACTGAATTGAAGTCTTGATTGTAGGAAGACTCAGAGCCTGGGATTTAACTCCATTTCTGAAGGCAAACACACAGCATAGTTCTCATCCATGGATCACACTCTGCTTTAGAGCGAGAATCACGCTCTTGCTTTCTAGAGTCTCTAAGACAGCAGGAAACGTGAGTGTGCCCAGAACAAAAGAACGGTGTTTCCTACACATACGGACCATATCTAGTCCAGCTCTCCTTCTTAAACTGATACAAACCACTGGTCCTCTAACATCCAATGCTTGTCTGTTAAGATGAGAAATGTGTGAGCTCAGTGAACGATGTAGTTCGTTTGAGCTGAAAAGTGACTGCCCTTACGTGAATTGAAGTCTTGCTTGTAGGAAGACACAGAGCCTGGGATTTAACTCCATTTCTGAAGTGAAACACACAGCAGTGTTCTCATCCATTGTTGACACTCTGCTTTAGAACAAGAAGCACGCTCTTGCTTTCTAGAGTCTCTAAGACAGCAGGAAACGTGAGTGTGCTGAGAACAAAAGAACGGTGTTTCCTACACATACGGACCATATCTAGTCCAACTCTGCTTCTGAAACTGATACAAAGCACTGGCCCACTAACATCCAATGCTTGTCAGTTAAGATGGGAAACGTGTGAGCTGCATGAACGATGTAGATCGTTTGAGCAGAAAAATGACTGCCCTTGCCTGAAACGAAGTCTTGCTTGTAGGAAGACACAGAGCCTGGGATTTAACTCCATTTCTGAAGTAAAACACACAGCAGTGTAATCATCCATTGATCATACTCTGCTTTAGAACAAGAAGCACACTCTTGCTTTCTAGAGTCTCTAAGACAGCAGGAAACGTGATTTTGCTGAGAACAAAAGAACGGTGTTTCCTACACATACGGACATTATATAGTCCAACTCTGCTTCTGAAACTGATACAAAGCACTGGTCCTCTAACATCCAATGCTTGTCTGTTAAGGTGAGAAACGTGTGAGCTTCTGGAATGATGTAGTTCGTTTGAGCAGAAAAGTGACTGCCCTTACCTGAAACGAAGTCTTGCTTGGAGGAATCCTCAGAGCCTGGGATTTAACTCCATTTCTGAAGTGAAATACACAGCGTAGTTCTCATCCATGGATCACACTCTGCTCTAGAGCAAGAAGCACACTCTTGCTTTCTAGATTCTCTAAGACAGCAGGAAATATGAGTGTGCCCAGAACAAAAGAACAGTGTTTCCTACACATACGGACTATATGTAGTCCAAAACTTCTTCTGAAACTGATACAATGCACTGGTCCTCTAACATCCAATGCTTGTCAGTTAAGATGAAAAACGTGTGAGCTTCGTGAAAGATGTAGTTCGTTTGAGCAGAAAAGTGACTGCCCTTACCTGAAACGAAGTCTTGCTTGTAGGGAGACTCAGAGCCTGGGATTTATCTCCTTTTCTGAAGTGAAACACACAGCATAGTTTTCATCCATGGATCACACTCTGATTTAGAATGAGAAGCACGCTCTTGCTTTCTAGAGTCTCTAAGACAGCAGGAAACGTGAGTGTGCTGAGAACAAAAGAACGGTGTTTCCTACACATACGGACCATATCTAGTCCAAATCTGCTTCTTAAACTGAAACAAAGCACTGGTCCTCTAACATCCAATGCTTGTCTGTTAAGATGAGAAACGTGTGAGCTTTGTGAATGATATAGTTCCTTTGAATTGAAAAGTGACTGCCCTTACCCGAAAAGAAATCTTGCTTGTAGGAAGACACAGAGCCTGGGATTTAAGTCCATTTCTGAAGGGAAACACACAGCATAGTTCTCATCCATGGATCACACTCTGCTTTAGAGCGAGAAATATGCTCTTGCTTTCTAAAGTCTCTAAGACAGCAGGAAATTTGAGTGTGCCCAGAACAAAAGAACGGTGTTTCCTACACATACGGACTATATGTAGTCCAAAACTTCTTCTGAAACTGATACAATGCACTGGTCCTCTAACCTCCAATGCTAGTCAGTTAAGATGATAATCGTGTGATCTTCGTTAACGATGTAGTTCGTTTGAGCAGAAAAGTGACTGCCCTTACCTGAAATGAATTCTTGCTTGTAGGAAGACTCAGAGCCTGGGATTTAACTCCATTTCTGAAGTGAAACACACAGCAGTGTTCTCATCCATTGATGACCCTCTGCTTTAGAACAAGAAGCACGCTCTTGCTTTCTAGAGTCTCTAAGACAGCAGGAAACGTGAGTGTGCTGAGAACAAAAGAACGGTGTTTCTTACACATACGGACCATATCTAGTCCAACTTTGCTTCTTAAACTGATACAAAGCACTGGTCCTCTAACATCCAATGATTGTCTGTTAAGATGAGAAATGTGTGAGCTCAGTGAACGATGTAGTTCGTTTGAGCTGAAAAGTGACTGCCCTTACCTGAAACGAGTCTTGCATGTAGGAAGACACAGAGCCTGGGATTTAACTCCATTTCTTAAGAGAAACACACAGCATAGTTCTCATCCATGGATCACACTCTGCTTTAGAGCGAGAAGCACGCTCTTGCTTTCTAGAGTCTCTAAAACAGCAGGAAACGTGAGTGTGCTGAGAACAAAAGAACGGTGTTTCCTACACATACGGACCATATCTAGTCCAACTCATCTTCTGAAACTGATACAAAGCACTGGTCCTCTAACATCCAATGCTTGTCAGTTAAGATGGGAAACGTGTGATCTCTGTGAAAGATGTAGTTCGTTTTAGCAGAAAAGTGACTGTCCTTACCTGAAACGAAGTCTTGCTTGTAGGAAGACTCAGAGCCTGGGATTTAACTCCATTTCTGAAGGCAAACACACAGCATAGTTCTCATCCATGGATCACACTCTGCTTTAGAGCGAGAAGCACGTTCTTGCTTTCTAGAATCTCTAAGACAGCAGGAAACGTGAGTGTGCCCAGAACAAAAGAACGGTGTTTCCTACACATACGGACTATATGTCGTCCAAAACTTCTTCTGAAACAGATAGAATGCACTGGTCCTCTAACATCCAATGCTTGTCAGTTAAGATGAGAAACGTGTGTGCTTCGTGAAAGATGTAGTTCGTTTGAGCAGAAAAGTGACTGCCCTTACCTGAAACGAAGTCTTGCTTGTAGGGAGGCTCAGAGCCTGGGATTTAACTCCATTTCTGAAGTGAAACACACAGCATAGTTTTCATCCATGGATCACACTCTGCTTTAGAACAAGAAGCACACTCTTGCTTTCTAGAGACTCTAAGACAGCAGGAAACGTGATTTTGCTGAGAACAAAAGATCGGTGTTTCCTACACATACGGACATTATATAGTCCAACTCTGCTTCTGAAACTGATACAAAGCACAGTTCCTCTAACATCCAATGCTTGTCTGTTAAGGTGAGAAACGTGTGAGCTTCGTGAACCATGTAGTTCGTTGAGCTGAAAAGTGACTGCCTTTACCTGTAACGAAGTCTTGCTTGTAGGAAGACTCAGAGCCTGGGATTTAACTCCATTTCTTAAGGCAAACACACAGCATAGTTCTCATCCATGGATCACACTCTGCTTTAGAACAAGAAGCACGCTCTTGCTTTCTAGAGTCTCTAAGACAGCAGGAAACGTGAGTGTGCTGAGAACAAAAGTACGGTGTTTCCTACACATACGGACCATATCTAGTCCAACTCTGCTTCTGAAACTGATACAAAGCACTGGTCCTCTAACATCTAATGCTTGTCAGTTAAGATGAGAAACGTGTGAGCTTCTGGAACGATGTAGTTCGTTTGAGCAGAAAACTGACTGCCCTTACCTGAAACGAAGTCTTGCTTGGAGGAGGACTCAGAGCCTGGGATTTAACTCCATTTCTGAAGTGAAACACACAGCGTAGTTCTCATCCATGGTTCACACTCTGCTTTAGAGCAAGAAGCACGCTCTTGCTTTCTAGAGTCTCTAAAACAGCAGGAAACGTGAGTGTGCTGAGAACAAAAGAACGGTGTTTCCTACACATACGGACCATATCTAGTCCAACTCATCTTCTGAAACTGATACAAAGCACTGGTCCTCTAACATCCAATGCTTGTCAGTTAAGATGGGAAACGTGTGAGCTTCATGAAGGATGTAGTTTGTTTGAGCAGAAAAGTGACTGCCTTAACTGAATTGAAGTCTTGATTGTAGGAAGACTCAGAGCCTGGGATTTAACTCCATTTCTGAAGGCAAACACACAGCATAGTTCTCATCCATGGATCACACTCTGCTTTAGAGCGAGAATCACGCTCTTGCTTTCTAGAGTCTCTAAGACAGCAGGAAACGTGAGTGTGCCCAGAACAAAAGAACGGTGTTTCCTACACATACGGACCATATCTAGTCCAGCTCTCCTTCTTAAACTGATACAAACCACTGGTCCTCTAACATCCAATGCTTGTCTGTTAAGATGAGAAATGTGTGAGCTCAGTGAACGATGTAGTTCGTTTGAGCTGAAAAGTGACTGCCCTTACGTGAATTGAAGTCTTGCTTGTAGGAAGACACAGAGCCTGGGATTTAACTCCATTTCTGAAGTGAAACACACAGCAGTGTTCTCATCCATTGTTGACACTCTGCTTTAGAACAAGAAGCACGCTCTTGCTTTCTAGAGTCTCTAAGACAGCAGGAAACGTGAGTGTGCTGAGAACAAAAGAACGGTGTTTCCTACACATACGGACCATATCTAGTCCAACTCTGCTTCTGAAACTGATACAAAGCACTGGCCCACTAACATCCAATGCTTGTCAGTTAAGATGGGAAACGTGTGAGCTGCATGAACGATGTAGATCGTTTGAGCAGAAAAATGACTGCCCTTGCCTGAAACGAAGTCTTGCTTGTAGGAAGACACAGAGCCTGGGATTTAACTCCATTTCTGAAGTAAAACACACAGCAGTGTAATCATCCATTGATCATACTCTGCTTTAGAACAAGAAGCACACTCTTGCTTTCTAGAGTCTCTAAGACAGCAGGAAACGTGATTTTGCTGAGAACAAAAGAACGGTGTTTCCTACACATACGGACATTATATAGTCCAACTCTGCTTCTGAAACTGATACAAAGCACTGGTCCTCTAACATCCAATGCTTGTCTGTTAAGGTGAGAAACGTGTGAGCTTCTGGAATGATGTAGTTCGTTTGAGCAGAAAAGTGACTGCCCTTACCTGAAACGAAGTCTTGCTTGGAGGAATCCTCAGAGCCTGGGATTTAACTCCATTTCTGAAGTGAAATACACAGCGTAGTTCTCATCCATGGATCACACTCTGCTCTAGAGCAAGAAGCACACTCTTGCTTTCTAGATTCTCTAAGACAGCAGGAAATATGAGTGTGCCCAGAACAAAAGAACAGTGTTTCCTACACATACGGACTATATGTAGTCCAAAACTTCTTCTGAAACTGATACAATGCACTGGTCCTCTAACATCCAATGCTTGTCAGTTAAGATGAAAAACGTGTGAGCTTCGTGAAAGATGTAGTTCGTTTGAGCAGAAAAGTGACTGCCCTTACCTGAAACGAAGTCTTGCTTGTAGGGAGACTCAGAGCCTGGGATTTATCTCCTTTTCTGAAGTGAAACACACAGCATAGTTTTCATCCATGGATCACACTCTGATTTAGAATGAGAAGCACGCTCTTGCTTTCTAGAGTCTCTAAGACAGCAGGAAACGTGAGTGTGCTGAGAACAAAAGAACGGTGTTTCCTACACATACGGACCATATCTAGTCCAAATCTGCTTCTTAAACTGAAACAAAGCACTGGTCCTCTAACATCCAATGCTTGTCTGTTAAGATGAGAAACGTGTGAGCTTTGTGAATGATATAGTTCCTTTGAATTGAAAAGTGACTGCCCTTACCCGAAAAGAAATCTTGCTTGTAGGAAGACACAGAGCCTGGGATTTAAGTCCATTTCTGAAGGGAAACACACAGCATAGTTCTCATCCATGGATCACACTCTGCTTTAGAGCGAGAAATATGCTCTTGCTTTCTAAAGTCTCTAAGACAGCAGGAAATTTGAGTGTGCCCAGAACAAAAGAACGGTGTTTCCTACACATACGGACTATATGTAGTCCAAAACTTCTTCTGAAACTGATACAATGCACTGGTCCTCTAACCTCCAATGCTAGTCAGTTAAGATGATAATCGTGTGATCTTCGTTAACGATGTAGTTCGTTTGAGCAGAAAAGTGACTGCCCTTACCTGAAATGAATTCTTGCTTGTAGGAAGACTCAGAGCCTGGGATTTAACTCCATTTCTGAAGTGAAACACACAGCAGTGTTCTCATCCATTGATGACCCTCTGCTTTAGAACAAGAAGCACGCTCTTGCTTTCTAGAGTCTCTAAGACAGCAGGAAACGTGAGTGTGCTGAGAACAAAAGAACGGTGTTTCTTACACATACGGACCATATCTAGTCCAACTTTGCTTCTTAAACTGATACAAAGCACTGGTCCTCTAACATCCAATGATTGTCTGTTAAGATGAGAAATGTGTGAGCTCAGTGAACGATGTAGTTCGTTTGAGCTGAAAAGTGACTGCCCTTACCTGAAACGAGTCTTGCATGTAGGAAGACACAGAGCCTGGGATTTAACTCCATTTCTTAAGAGAAACACACAGCATAGTTCTCATCCATGGATCACACTCTGCTTTAGAGCGAGAAGCACGCTCTTGCTTTCTAGAGTCTCTAAAACAGCAGGAAACGTGAGTGTGCTGAGAACAAAAGAACGGTGTTTCCTACACATACGGACCATATCTAGTCCAACTCATCTTCTGAAACTGATACAAAGCACTGGTCCTCTAACATCCAATGCTTGTCAGTTAAGATGGGAAACGTGTGATCTCTGTGAAAGATGTAGTTCGTTTTAGCAGAAAAGTGACTGTCCTTACCTGAAACGAAGTCTTGCTTGTAGGAAGACTCAGAGCCTGGGATTTAACTCCATTTCTGAAGGCAAACACACAGCATAGTTCTCATCCACGGATCACACTCTGCTTTAGAGCGAGAAGCACGCTCTTGCTATCTAGAGTCTCTAAGACAGCAGGAAACGTGAGTGTGCTGAGAACAAAAGAACGGTGATTCCTACACATACGGACCATATCTAGTCCAACTCATCTTCTGAAACTGATACAAAGCACTGGTCCTCTAACATCCAATGCTTGTCAGTTAATATGGGAAACGTGTGAGCTTCATGAACAATGTAGTTCGTTTGAGCAAAAAAGTGACTGCCCTTACCTGAAACGAAGTCTTGCTTGGAGGAAGACTCAGAGCCTGGGATTTAACTCCATTTCTGAAGTGAAACACACAGCGTAGTTCTCATCCATGGATCACACTCTGCTCTAGAGCAAGAAGCACGCTCTTGCTTTCTAGAGTCTCTAAGACAGCAGGAAACGTGATTTTGCTGAGAACAAAAGAACGGTGTTTCCTACACATACGGACCATATCTAGTCCAACTCTGCTACTGAAACTGATACGAAGCACTGGTCCTGTAACATCCAATGTTTGTCAGTTACGATGAGAAACGTGCGAGCTTTGTGAATGATGTAGTTCCTCTGAGCTGAAAAGTTACTGCCCTTACCTGAAACGAAGTCTTGCTTGTAGGAAGACACAGAGCCTGGGATTTAACTCTTTTCTGAAGTGAAACACACAGCATAGTATTCATCCATGGATCACACTCTGCTTTAGAGCGAGAAGCACACTCTTGCTTTCTAGAGACTCTAAGACAGCAGGAAATCTGAGTGTGCCCAGAACAATAGAACGGTGTTTCCTACACATATGGACCATATCCAGTCCAAATCTGCTTCTGAAACTGATACAAAGCACTGGTCCTCTAACATCCAATGTTTGTCAGTTAAGATGAGAAACGTGTGAGCTTTGTGAATGATGTAGTTCCTTTGAACTGAAAAGTGACTGCCCTTACCTGAAACGAAGTCTTGCTTGTAGTAAGACACAGAGCCTGGGATTTAACTCCATTTCTTAAGAGAAACACACAGCATAGTTCTCATCCATGGATCACACTCTGTTTTAGAGCGAGAAGCACGCTCTTGCTTTTAGAGTCTCTAATATAGCAGGAAATCTGAGTGTGCCCAGAACAAAAGAACGGTGTTTCCTACATATACGGACCATATGTAGTCCAAATCTGCTTCTGAAACTGATACAATGCACTGGTCCTCTAATATCCAATGCTAGTCAGTTCAGATGAGAATAGTGTGATCTTCGTTAACAATGTAGTTCGTTTGAGGAGAAAAGTGACTGCCCTTACCTGAAATGAAGTCTTGCTTGGCGGAAGACTCAGAGCCTGGGATTTAACTCCATTTCTGAAGTGAAACACACAGCAGTGTTCTCATCCATTGATGACACTCTGCTTTAGAAGAAGAAGCACGCTCTTGCTTTCTAGAGTCTATAAGACACCAGGAAACGTGAGTGTGCTGAGAACAAAAGAACGGTGTTTCCGACTCATGTGGACCATATCTAGTCCAACTCTGCTTCTGAAACTGATACAAAGCACTGGTCCTGTAACATCCAATGATTGTCTGTTAAGATGAGAAATGTGTGAGCTCAGAAAACGATGAAGTTCGTTTGAGCTGAAAAGTGACTGCCCTTACCTGAATTGAAGTCTTGCTTGTAGGAAGAGTCAGAGCCTGGGATTTAACTCCATTTCTGAAGGCAAACACACAGCATAGTTCTCATCCATGGATCACACTCTGCATTAGAGCGAGAAGCATGTTCTTGCTTTCTAGAGTCTCTAAGACAGCAGGAAATGTGAGTGTGCCCAGAACAAAAGAACGGTGTTTCCTACACATACGGACTATATGTAGTCCAAAACTTCTTCTGAAACAGATAGAATGCACTGGTCCTCTAACATCCAATGCTTGTCTGTTAAGATGAGAAACGTGTGTGCTTCGTGAAAGATGTAGTTCGTTTGAGCAGAAAAGTGACTGCCCTTACCTGAAACGAAGTCTTGCTTGTAGGGAGGCTCAGAGCCTGGGATTTAACTCCATTTCTGAAGTGAAACACACAGCATAGTTTTCATCCATGGATCACACTCTGCTTTAGAACAAGAAGCACACTCTTGCTTTCTAGAGTCTCTAAGACAGCAGGAAACGTGAGTGTGATGAAAACAAAAGATCGGTGTTTCCTACACATACGGACATTATATAGTCCAACTCTGCTTCTGAAACTGATACAAAGCACAGTTCCTCTAACATCCAATGCTTGTCTGTTAAGGTGAGAAACGTGTGAGCCTTGTGAACCATGTAGTTCGTTTGAGCTGAAAAGTGACTGCCTTTACCTGAAACGAAGTCTTGCTTGTAGGAAGACTCAGAGCCTGGGATTTAACTCCATTTCTGAAGGCAAACACACAGCATAGTTCTCATCCATGGATCACACTCTGGTTTAGAACGAGAAGCACGCTCTTGCTTTCTAGAGTCTCTAAGACAGCAGGAAACGTGAGTGTGCTGAGAACAAAAGTACGGTGTTTCCTACACATACGGACCATATCTAGTCCAACTCTGCTTCTGAAACTGATACAAAGCACTGGTCCTCTAACATCTAATGCTTGTCAGTTAAGATGAGAAACGTGTGAGCTTCTGGAACGATGTAGTTCGTTTGAGCAGAAAACTGACTGCCCTTACCTGAAACGAAGTCTTGCTTGGAGGAGGACTCAGAGCCTGGGATTTAACTCCATTTCTGAAGTGAAACACACAGCGTAGTTCTCATCCATGGTTCACACTCTGCTTTAGAGCAAGAAGCACACTCTTGCTTTAGAGTCTCTAAGACAGCAGGAAATCTGAGTGTGCCCAGAACAAAAGAATGGTGTTTCCTACACATACGGATTATATCTAGTCCAACTCATCTTCTGAAACTGATACAAAGCACTGGTCCTCTAACATCCAATACTTGTCAGTTAAGATGGGAAACGTGTGAGCTTCATGAAGGATGTAGTTTGTTTGAGCAGAAAAGTGACTGCCTTAAGTGAATTTAAGTCTTGATTGTAGGAAGACTCAGAGCCTGGGATTTAACTCCATTTCTGAAGGCAAACACACAGCATAGTTCTCATCCATGGATCACACTCTGCTTTAGAGCGAGAATCACGCTCTTGCTTTCTAGAGTCTCTAAGACAGCAGGAAACGTGAGTGTGCCCAGAACAAAAGAACGGTGTTTCCTACACATACGGACCATATCTAGTCCAGCTCTGCTTCTTAAACTGATACAAACCACTGGTCCTCTAACATCCAATGCTTGTCTGTTAAGATGAGAAATGTGTGAGCTCAGTGAACGATGTAGTTCGTTTGAGCTGAAAAGTGACTGCCCTTACGTGAATTGAAGTCTTGGATGTAGGAAGACACAGAGCCTGGGATTTAACTCCATTTCTGAAGTGAAACACACAGCAGTGTTCTCATCCATTGTTGACACTCTGCTTTAGAACATGAAGCACGCTCTTGCTTTCTAGAGTCTCTAAGACAGCAGGAAACGTGAGTGTGCTGAGAACAAAAGAACGGTGTTTCCTACACATATTGACCATATCTAGTCCAACTCTGCTTCTGAAACTGATACAAAGCACTGGCCCACTAACATCCAATGCTTGTCAGTTAAGATGGGAAACGTGTGAGCTGCATGAACGATGTAGATCGTTTGAGCAGAAAAATGACTGCCCTTGCCTGAAACGAAGTCTTGCTTGTAGGAAGACACAGAGCCTGGGATTTAACTCCATTTCTGAAGTAAAACACACAGCAGTGTAATCATCCATTGATCATACTCTGCTTTAGAACAAGAAGCACACTCTTGCTTTCTAGAGTCTCTAAGACAGCAGGAAACGTGATTTTGCTGAGAACAAAAGAACGGTGTTTCCTACACATACGGACATTATATAGTCCAACTCTGCTTCTGAAACTGATACAAAGCACTGGTCCTCTAACATCCAATGCTTGTCTGTTAAGGTGAGAAACGTGTGAGCTTCTGGAATGATGTAGTTCGTTTGAGCAGAAAAGTGACTGCCCTTACCTGAAACGAAGTCTTGCTTGGAGGAATCCTCAGAGCCTGGGATTTAACTCCATTTCTGAAGTGAAATACACAGCGTAGTTCTCATCCATGGATCACACTCTGCTCTAGAGCAAGAAGCACACTCTTGCTTTCTAGATTCTCTAAGACAGCAGGAAATATGAGTGTGCCCAGAACAAAAGAACAGTGTTTCCTACACATACGGACTATATGTAGTCCAAAACTTCTTCTGAAACTGATACAATGCACTGGTCCTCTAACATCCAATGCTTGTCAGTTAAGATGAAAAACGTGTGAGCTTCGTGAAAGATGTAGTTCGTTTGAGCAGAAAAGTGACTGCCCTTACCTGAAACGAAGTCTTGCTTGTAGGGAGACTCAGAGCCTGGGATTTATCTCCTTTTCTGAAGTGAAACACACAGCATAGTTTTCATCCATGGATCACACTCTGATTTAGAATGAGAAGCACGCTCTTGCTTTCTAGAGTCTCTAAGACAGCAGGAAACGTGAGTGTGCTGAGAACAAAAGAACGGTGTTTCCTACACATACGGACCATATCTAGTCCAAATCTGCTTCTTAAACTGAAACAAAGCACTGGTCCTCTAACATCCAATGCTTGTCTGTTAAGATGAGAAACGTGTGAGCTTTGTGAATGATATAGTTCCTTTGAACTGAAAAGTGACTGCCCTTACCCGAAAAGAAGTCTTGCTTGTAGGAAGACACAGAGCCTGGGATTTAAGTCCATTTCTGAAGGGAAACACACAGCATAGTTCTCATCCATGGATCACACTCTGCTTTAGAGCGAGAAATATGCTCTTGCTTTCTAAAGTCTCTAAGACAGCAGGAAATCTGAGTGTGCCCAGAACAAAAGAACGGTGTTTCCTACACATACGGACTATATGTAGTCCAAAACTTCTTCTGAAACTGATACAATGCACTGGTCCTCTAACCTCCAATGCTAGTCAGTTAAGATGATAATCGTGTGATCTTCGTTAACGATGTAGTTCGTTTGAGCAGAAAAGTGACTGCCCTTACCTGAAATGAATTCTTGCTTGTAGGAAGACTCAGAGCCTGGGATTTAACTCCATTTCTGAAGTGAAACACACAGCAGTGTTCTCATCCATTGATGACCCTCTGCTTTAGAACAAGAAGCACGCTCTTGCTTTCTAGAGTCTCTAAGACAGCAGGAAACGTGAGTGTGCCGAGAACAAAAGAACGGTGTTTCTTACACATACGGACCATATCTAGTCCAACTTTGCATCTTAAACTGATACAAAGCACTGGTCCTCTAACATCCAATGATTGTCTGTTAAGATGAGAAATGTGTGAGCTCAGTGAACGATGTAGTTCGTTTGAGCTGAAAAGTGACTGCCCTTACCTGAAACGAGTCTTGCATGTAGGAAGACACAGAGCCTGGGATTTAACTCCATTTCTTAAGAGAAACACACAGCATAGTTCTCATCCATGGATCACACTCTGCTTTAGAGCGAGAAGCACGCTCTTGCTTTCTAGAGTCTCTAAAACAGCAGGAAACGTGAGTGTGCTGAGAACAAAAGAACGGTGTTTCCTACACATACGGACCATATCTAGTCCAACTCATCTTCTGAAATTGATACAAAGCACTGGTCCTCTAACATCCAATGCTTGTCAGTTAAGATGGGAAACGTGTGATCTCTGTGAAAGATGTAGTTCGTTTTAGCAGAAAAGTGACTGTCCTTACCTGAAACGAAGTCTTGCTTGTAGGAAGACTCAGAGCCTGGGATTTAACTCCATTTCTGAAGGCAAACACACAGCATAGTTCTCATCCACGGATCACACTCTGCTTTAGAGCGAGAAGCACGCTCTTGCTATCTAGAGTCTCTAACACAGCAGGAAACGTGAGTGTGCTGAGAACAAAAGAACGGTGTTTCCTACACATACGGACCATATCTAGTACAACTATTCTTCTGAAACTGATACAAAGCACTGGTTCTCTAACATCCAATGCTTGTCAGTTAATATGGGAAACGTGTGAGCTTCATGAACAATGTAGTTCGTTTGAGCAAAAAAGTGACTGCCCTTACCTGAAACGAAGTCTTGCTTGGAGGAAGACTCAGAGCCTGGGATTTAACTCCATTTCTGAAGTGAAACACACAGCGTAGTTCTCATCCATGGATCACACTCTGCTCTAGAGCAAGAAGCACGCTCTTGCTTTCTAGAGTCTCTAAGACAGCAGGAAACGTGATTTTGCTGAGAACAAAAGAACGGTGTTTCCTACACATACGGACCATATCTAGTCCAACTCTGCTACTGAAACTGATACAAAGCACTGGTCCTCTAACATCCAATGTTTGTCAGTTACGATGAGAAACGTGTGAGCTTTGTGAATGATGTAGTTCCTTTGAGCTGAAAAGTTACTGCCCTTACCTGAAACGAAGTCTTGCTTGTAGGAAGACACAGAGCCTGGGATTTAACTCTTTTCTGAAGTGAAACACACAGCATAGTATTCATCCATGGATCACACTCTGCTTTAGAGCGAGAAGCACACTCTTGCTTTCTAGAGACTCTAAGACAGCAGGAAGTCTGAGTGTGCCCAGAACAATAGAACGGTGTTTCCTACACATATGGACCATATCCAGTCCAAATCTGCTTCTGAAACTGATACAAAGCACTGGTCCTCTAACATCCAATGTTTGTCAGTTAAGATGAGAAACGTGTGAGCTTTGTGAATGATGTAGTTCCTTTGAACTGAAAAGTGACTGCCCTTACCTGAAACGAAGTCTTGCTTGTAGGAAGACACAGAGCCTGGGATTTAACTCCATTTCTTAAGAGAAACACACAGCATAGTTCTCATCCATGGATCACACTCTGTTTTAGAGCGAGAAGCACGCTCTTGCTTTTAGAGTCTCTAATATAGCAGGAAATCTGAGTGTGCCCAGAACAAAAGAACGGTGTTTCCTACATATACGGACCATATGTAGTCCAAATCTGCTTCTGAAACTGATACAATGCACTGGTCCTCTAACATCCAATGCTAGTCAGTTCAGATGAGAATAGTGTGATCTTCGTTACCAATGTAGTTCGTTTGAGGAGAAAAGTGACTGCCCTTACCTGAAATGAAGTCTTGCTTGGCGGAAGACTCAGAGCCTGGGATTTAACTCCATTTCTGAAGTGAAACACACAGCAGTGTTCTCATCCATTGATGACACTCTGCTTTAGAACAAGAAGCACGCTCTTGCTTTCTAGAGTCTATAAGACACCAGGAAACGTGAGTGTGCTGAGAACAAAAGAACGGTGTTTCCGACACATGTGGACCATATCTAGTCCAACTCTGCTTCTGAAACTGATACAAAGCACTGGTCCTGTAACATCCAATGATTGTCTGTTAAGATGAGAAATGTGTGAGCTCAGAAAACGATGAAGTTCGTTTGAGCTGAAAAGTGACTGCCCTTACCTGAATTGAAGTCTTGCTTGTAGGAAGAGTCAGAGCCTGGGATTTAACTCCATTTCTGAAGGCAAACACACAGCATAGTTCTCATCCATGGATCACACTCTGCATTAGAGCGAGAAGCATGTTCTTGCTTTCTAGAGTCTCTAAGACAGCAGGAAATGTGAGTGTGCCCAGAACAAAAGAACGGTGTTTCCTACACATACGGACTATATGTAGTCCAAAACTTCTTCTGAAACAGATAGAATGCACTGGTCCTCTAACATCCAATGCTTGTCTGTTAAGATGAGAAACGTGTGTGCTTCGTGAAAGATGTAGTTCGTTTGAGCAGAAAAGTGACTGCCCTTACCTGAAACGAAGTCTTGCTTGTAGGGAGGCTCAGAGCCTGGGATTTAACTCCATTTCTGAAGTGAAACACACAGCAGTGTTCTCATCCATTGATGACCCTCTGCTTTAGAACAAGAAGCACGCTCTTGCTTTCTAGAGTCTCTAAGACAGCAGGAAACGTGAGTGTGCTGAGAACAAAAGTACGGTGTTTCCTACACATACGGACCATATCTAGTCCAACTCTGCTTCTGAAACTGATACAAAGCACTGGTCCTCTAACATCTAATGCTTGTCAGTTAAGATGAGAAACGTGTGAGCTTCTGGAACGATGTAGTTCGTTTGAGCAGAAAACTGACTGCCCTTACCTGAAACGAAGTCTTGCTTGGAGGAGGACTCAGAGCCTGGGATTTAACTCCATTTCTGAAGGGAAACACACAGCGTAGTTCTCATCCATGGTTCACACTCTGCTTTAGAGCAAGAAGCACACTCTTGCTTTCTAGAGTCTCTAAGACAGCAGGAAATCTGAGTGTGCCCAGAACAAAAGAACGGTGTTTCCTACACATACGGATTATATCTAGTCCAACTCATCTTCTGAAACTGATACAATGCACTGGTCCTCTAACATCCAATACTTGTCAGTTAAGATGGGAAACGTGTGAGCTTCATGAAGGATGTAGTTTGTTTGAGCAGAAAAGTGACTGCCTTAAGTGAATTGAAGTCTTGATTGTAGGAAGACTCAGAGCCTGGGATTTAACTCCATTTCTGAAGGCAAACACACAGCATAGTTCTCATCCATGGATCACACTCTGCTTTAGAGCGAGAATCACGCTCTTGCTTTCTAGAGTCTCTAAGACAGCAGGAAACGTGAGTGTGCCCAGAACAAAAGAACGGTGTTTCCTACACATACGGACCATATCTAGTCCAGCTCTCCTTCTTAAACTGATACAAACCACTGGTCCTCTAACATCCAATGCTTGTCTGTTAAGATGAGAAATGTGTGAGCTCAGTGAACGATGTAGTTCGTTTGAGCTGAAAAGTGACTGCCCTTACGTGAATTGAAGTCTTGCTTGTAGGAAGACACAGAGCCTGGGATTTAACTCCATTTCTGAAGTGAAACACACAGCAGTGTTCTCATCCATTGTTGACACTCTGCTTTAGAACAAGAAGCACGCTCTTGCTTTCTAGAGTCTCTAAGACAGCAGGAAACGTGAGTGTGCTGAGAACAAAAGAACGGTGTTTCCTACACATACGGACCATATCTAGTCCAACTCTGCTTCTGAAACTGATACAAAGCACTGGCCCACTAACATCCAATGCTTGTCAGTTAAGATGGGAAACGTGTGAGCTGCATGAACGATGTAGATCGTTTGAGCAGAAAAATGACTGCCCTTGCCTGAAACGAAGTCTTGCTTGTAGGAAGACACAGAGCCTGGGATTTAACTCCATTTCTGAAGTAAAACACACAGCAGTGTAATCATCCATTGATCATACTCTGCTTTAGAACAAGAAGCACACTCTTGCTTTCTAGAGTCTCTAAGACAGCAGGAAACGTGATTTTGCTGAGAACAAAAGAACGGTGTTTCCTACACATACGGACATTATATAGTCCAACTCTGCTTCTGAAACTGATACAAAGCACTGGTCCTCTAACATCCAATGCTTGTCTGTTAAGGTGAGAAACGTGTGAGCTTCTGGAATGATGTAGTTCGTTTGAGCAGAAAAGTGACTGCCCTTACCTGAAACGAAGTCTTGCTTGGAGGAATCCTCAGAGCCTGGGATTTAACTCCATTTCTGAAGTGAAATACACAGCGTAGTTCTCATCCATGGATCACACTCTGCTCTAGAGCAAGAAGCACACTCTTGCTTTCTAGATTCTCTAAGACAGCAGGAAATCTGAGTGTGCCCAGAACAAAAGAACGGTGTTTCCTACACATACGGACTATATGTAGTCCAAAACTTCTTCTGAAACTGATACAATGCACTGGTCCTCTAACATCCAATGCTTGTCAGTTAAGATGAAAAACGTGTGAGCTTCGTGAAAGATGTAGTTCGTTTGAGCAGAAAAGTGACTGCCCTTACCTGAAACGAAGTCTTGCTTGTAGGGAGACTCAGAGCCTGGGATTTATCTCCTTTTCTGTAGTGAAACACACAGCATAGTTTTCATCCATGGATCACACTCTGATTTAGAATGAGAAGCACGCTCTTGCTTTCTAGAGTCTCTAAG
Source organism: Onychomys leucogaster (assembly GCA_949786385.1). Classification (NCBI taxonomy): domain Eukaryota; kingdom Metazoa; phylum Chordata; class Mammalia; order Rodentia; family Cricetidae; genus Onychomys; species Onychomys leucogaster. Next base: position 704,395 of record CATKUP010000128.1, on the reverse strand, counting down.
ACAGCAGGAAACGTGAGTGTGCTGAGAACAAAAGAACGGTGTTTCCTACACATACGGACTATATCTAGTCCAACTCATCTTCTGAAACTGATACAAAGCACTGGTCCTCTAACATCCAATGCTTGTCAGTTAAGATGGGAAACGTGTGAGGTCTGTGAACGATGTAGTTCATTTGAGCAGAAAAGTGACTGCCCTTACCTGAAACGAAGTCTTGCTTGTAGGAAGACTCAGAGCCTGGGATTTAACTCCATTTCTGAAGGCAAACACACAGCATAGTTCTCATCCATGGATCACACTCTGCTTTAGAGCGAGAAGCACGCTCTTTCTATCTAGAGTCTCTAAGACAGCAGGAAACGTGAGTGTGATGAAAACAAAAGAACGGTGTTTCCTACACATACGGACCATATCTAGTCCAACTCTTCTACTGAAACTGATAGAATGCACTGGTCCTCTAACATCCAATGCTTGTCAGTTAAGATGGGAAACGTGTGAGCTTCATGAATGATGTAGTTCGTTTGAGCAAAAAAGTGACTGCCCTTACCTTAAACGAAGTCTTGCTTGTACGAAGACTCAGAGCCTGGGATTTAACTCCATTTCTGATTGAAACACACAGCACTGTTCTCATCCATGGATCACACTCTGCTTTAGAACGAGAAGCACGCTCTTGCTTTCTAGAGTCTCTAAGACAGCAGGAAACGTGAGTGTGCTGAGAACAAAAGTACGGTGTTTCCTACACATACGGACCATATCTAGTCCAACTCTGCTTCTGAAACTGATACAAAGCACTGGTCCTCTAACATCTAATGCTTGTCAGTTAAGATGAGAAACGTGTGAGCTTCTGGAACGATGTAGTTCGTTTGAGCAGAAAACTGACTGCCCTTACCTGAAACGAAGTCTTGCTTGTAGGAAGACACAGAGCCTGGGATTTAACTCCATTTCTGAAGTGAAACACACAGCGTAGTTCTCATCCATGGTTCACACTCTGCTTTAGAGCAAGAAGCACACTCTTGCTTTCTAGAGTCTCTAAGACAGCAGGAAATCTGAGTGTGCCCAGAACAAAAGAACGGTGTTTCCTACACATACGGATTATATCTAGTCCAACTCATCTTCTGAAACTGATACAATGCACTGGTCCTCTAACATCCAATACTTGTCAGTTAAGATGGGAAACGTGTGAGCTTCATGAAGGATGTAGTTTGTTTGAGCAGAAAAGTGACTGCCTTAAGTGAATTGAAGTCTTGATTGTAGGAAGACTCAGAGCCTGGGATTTAACTCCATTTCTGAAGGCAAACACACAGCATAGTTCTCATCCATGGATCACACTCTGCTTTAGAGCGAGAATCACGCTCTTGCTTTCTAGAGTCTCTAAGACAGCAGGAAACGTGAGTGTGCCCAGAACAAAAGAACGGTGTTTCCTACACATACGGACCATATCTAGTCCAGCTCTCCTTCTTAAACTGATACAAACCACTGGTCCTCTAACATCCAATGCTTGTCTGTTAAGATGAGAAATGTGTGAGCTCAGTGAACGATGTAGTTCGTTTGAGCTGAAAAGTGACTGCCCTTACGTGAATTGAAGTCTTGCTTGTAGGAAGACACAGAGCCTGGGATTTAACTCCATTTCTGAAGTGAAACACACAGCAGTGTTCTCATCCATTGTTGACACTCTGCTTTAGAACAAGAAGCACGCTCTTGCTTTCTAGAGTCTCTAAGACAGCAGGAAACGTGAGTGTGCTGAGAACAAAAGAACGGTGTTTCCTACACATACGGACCATATCTAGTCCAACTCTGCTTCTGAAACTGATACAAAGCACTGGCCCACTAACATCCAATGCTTGTCAGTTAAGATGGGAAACGTGTGAGCTGCATGAACGATGTAGATCGTTTGAGCAGAAAAATGACTGCCCTTGCCTGAAACGAAGTCTTGCTTGTAGGAAGACACAGAGCCTGGGATTTAACTCCATTTCTGAAGTAAAACACACAGCAGTGTAATCATCCATTGATCATACTCTGCTTTAGAACAAGAAGCACACTCTTGCTTTCTAGAGTCTCTAAGACAGCAGGAAACGTGATTTTGCTGAGAACAAAAGAACGGTGTTTCCTACACATACGGACATTATATAGTCCAACTCTGCTTCTGAAACTGATACAAAGCACTGGTCCTCTAACATCCAATGCTTGTCTGTTAAGGTGAGAAACGTGTGAGCTTCTGGAATGATGTAGTTCGTTTGAGCAGAAAAGTGACTGCCCTTACCTGAAACGAAGTCTTGCTTGGAGGAATCCTCAGAGCCTGGGATTTAACTCCATTTCTGAAGTGAAATACACAGCGTAGTTCTCATCCATGGATCACACTCTGCTCTAGAGCAAGAAGCACACTCTTGCTTTCTAGATTCTCTAAGACAGCAGGAAATATGAGTGTGCCCAGAACAAAAGAACGGTGTTTCCTACACATACGGACTATATGTAGTCCAACTCATCTTCTGAAACTGATACAATGCACTGGTCCTCTAACATCCAATACTTGTCAGTTAAGATGGGAAACGTGTGAGCTTCATGAAGGATGTAGTTTGTTTGAGCAGAAAAGTGACTGCCTTAAGTGAATTGAAGTCTTGATTGTAGGAAGACTCAGAGCCTGGGATTTAACTCCATTTCTGAAGGCAAACACACAGCATAGTTCTCATCCATGGATCACACTCTGCTTTAGAGCGAGAATCACGCTCTTGCTTTCTAGAGTCTCTAAGACAGCAGGAAACGTGAGTGTGCCCAGAACAAAAGAACGGTGTTTCCTACACATACGGACCATATCTAGTCCAGCTCTCCTTCTTAAACTGATACAAACCACTGGTCCTCTAACATCCAATGCTTGTCTGTTAAGATGAGAAATGTGTGAGCTCAGTGAACGATGTAGTTCGTTTGAGCTGAAAAGTGACTGCCCTTACGTGAATTGAAGTCTTGCTTGTAGGAAGACACAGAGCCTGGGATTTAACTCCATTTCTGAAGTGAAACACACAGCAGTGTTCTCATCCATTGTTGACACTCTGCTTTAGAACAAGAAGCACGCTCTTGCTTTCTAGAGTCTCTAAGACAGCAGGAAACGTGAGTGTGCTGAGAACAAAAGAACGGTGTTTCCTACACATACGGACCATATCTAGTCCAACTCTGCTTCTGAAACTGATACAAAGCACTGGCCCACTAACATCCAATGCTTGTCAGTTAAGATGGGAAACGTGTGAGCTGCATGAACGATGTAGATCGTTTGAGCAGAAAAATGACTGCCCTTGCCTGAAACGAAGTCTTGCTTGTAGGAAGACACAGAGCCTGGGATTTAACTCCATTTCTGAAGTAAAACACACAGCAGTGTAATCATCCATTGATCATACTCTGCTTTAGAACAAGAAGCACACTCTTGCTTTCTAGAGTCTCTAAGACAGCAGGAAACGTGATTTTGCTGAGAACAAAAGAACGGTGTTTCCTACACATACGGACATTATATAGTCCAACTCTGCTTCTGAAACTGATACAAAGCACTGGTCCTCTAACATCCAATGCTTGTCTGTTAAGGTGAGAAACGTGTGAGCTTCTGGAATGATGTAGTTCGTTTGAGCAGAAAAGTGACTGCCCTTACCTGAAACGAAGTCTTGCTTGGAGGAATCCTCAGAGCCTGGGATTTAACTCCATTTCTGAAGTGAAATACACAGCGTAGTTCTCATCCATGGATCACACTCTGCTCTAGAGCAAGAAGCACACTCTTGCTTTCTAGATTCTCTAAGACAGCAGGAAATCTGAGTGTGCCCAGAACAAAAGAACGGTGTTTCCTACACATACGGACTATATGTAGTCCAAAACTTCTTCTGAAACTGATACAATGCACTGGTCCTCTAACATCCAATGCTTGTCAGTTAAGATGAAAAACGTGTGAGCTTCGTGAAAGATGTAGTTCGTTTGAGCAGAAAAGTGACTGCCCTTACCTGAAACGAAGTCTTGCTTGTAGGGAGACTCAGAGCCTGGGATTTATCTCCTTTTCTGTAGTGAAACACACAGCATAGTTTTCATCCATGGATCACACTCTGATTTAGAATGAGAAGCACGCTCTTGCTTTCTAGAGTCTCTAAGACAGCAGGAAACGTGAGTGTGCTGAGAACAAAAGAACGGTGTTTCCTACACATACGGACTATATCTAGTCCAACTCATCTTCTGAAACTGATACAAAGCACTGGTCCTCTAACATCCAATGCTTGTCAGTTAAGATGGGAAACGTGTGAGGTCTGTGAACGATGTAGTTCATTTGAGCAGAAAAGTGACTGCCCTTACCTGAAACGAAGTCTTGCTTGTAGGAAGACTCAGAGCCTGGGATTTAACTCCATTTCTGAAGGCAAACACACAGCATAGTTCTCATCCATGGATCACACTCTGCTTTAGAGCGAGAAGCACGCTCTTTCTATCTAGAGTCTCTAAGACAGCAGGAAACGTGAGTGTGATGAAAACAAAAGAACGGTGTTTCCTACACATACGGACCATATCTAGTCCAACTCTTCTACTGAAACTGATAGAATGCACTGGTCCTCTAACATCCAATGCTTGTCAGTTAAGATGGGAAACGTGTGAGCTTCATGAATGATGTAGTTCGTTTGAGCAAAAAAGTGACTGCCCTTACCTTAAACGAAGTCTTGCTTGTACGAAGACTCAGAGCCTGGGATTTAACTCCATTTCTGAATTGAAACACACAGCACTGTTCTCATCCATGGATCACACTCTGCTTTAGAACGAGAAGCACGCTCTTGCTTTCTAGAGTCTCTAAGACAGCAGGAAACGTGAGTGTGCTGAGAACAAAAGTACGGTGTTTCCTACACATACGGACCATATCTAGTCCAACTCTGCTTCTGAAACTGATACAAAGCACTGGTCCTCTAACATCTAATGCTTGTCAGTTAAGATGAGAAACGTGTGAGCTTCTGGAACGATGTAGTTCGTTTGAGCAGAAAACTGACTGCCCTTACCTGAAACGAAGTCTTGCTTGTAGGAAGACACAGAGCCTGGGATTTAACTCCATTTCTGAAGTGAAACACACAGCGTAGTTCTCATCCATGGTTCACACTCTGCTTTAGAGCAAGAAGCACACTCTTGCTTTCTAGAGTCTCTAAGACAGCAGGAAATCTGAGTGTGCCCAGAACAAAAGAACGGTGTTTCCTACACATACGGATTATATCTAGTCCAACTCATCTTCTGAAACTGATACAATGCACTGGTCCTCTAACATCCAATACTTGTCAGTTAAGATGGGAAACGTGTGAGCTTCATGAAGGATGTAGTTTGTTTGAGCAGAAAAGTGACTGCCTTAAGTGAATTGAAGTCTTGATTGTAGGAAGACTCAGAGCCTGGGATTTAACTCCATTTCTGAAGGCAAACACACAGCATAGTTCTCATCCATGGATCACACTCTGCTTTAGAGCGAGAATCACGCTCTTGCTTTCTAGAGTCTCTAAGACAGCAGGAAACGTGAGTGTGCCCAGAACAAAAGAACGGTGTTTCCTACACATACGGACCATATCTAGTCCAGCTCTCCTTCTTAAACTGATACAAACCACTGGTCCTCTAACATCCAATGCTTGTCTGTTAAGATGAGAAATGTGTGAGCTCAGTGAACGATGTAGTTCGTTTGAGCTGAAAAGTGACTGCCCTTACGTGAATTGAAGTCTTGCTTGTAGGAAGACACAGAGCCTGGGATTTAACTCCATTTCTGAAGTGAAACACACAGCAGTGTTCTCATCCATTGTTGACACTCTGCTTTAGAACAAGAAGCACGCTCTTGCTTTCTAGAGTCTCTAAGACAGCAGGAAACGTGAGTGTGCTGAGAACAAAAGAACGGTGTTTCCTACACATACGGACCATATCTAGTCCAACTCTGCTTCTGAAACTGATACAAAGCACTGGCCCACTAACATCCAATGCTTGTCAGTTAAGATGGGAAACGTGTGAGCTGCATGAACGATGTAGATCGTTTGAGCAGAAAAATGACTGCCCTTGCCTGAAACGAAGTCTTGCTTGTAGGAAGACACAGAGCCTGGGATTTAACTCCATTTCTGAAGTAAAACACACAGCAGTGTAATCATCCATTGATCATACTCTGCTTTAGAACAAGAAGCACACTCTTGCTTTCTAGAGTCTCTAAGACAGCAGGAAACGTGATTTTGCTGAGAACAAAAGAACGGTGTTTCCTACACATACGGACATTATATAGTCCAACTCTGCTTCTGAAACTGATACAAAGCACTGGTCCTCTAACATCCAATGCTTGTCTGTTAAGGTGAGAAACGTGTGAGCTTCTGGAATGATGTAGTTCGTTTGAGCAGAAAAGTGACTGCCCTTACCTGAAACGAAGTCTTGCTTGGAGGAATCCTCAGAGCCTGGGATTTAACTCCATTTCTGAAGTGAAATACACAGCGTAGTTCTCATCCATGGATCACACTCTGCTCTAGAGCAAGAAGCACACTCTTGCTTTCTAGATTCTCTAAGACAGCAGGAAATATGAGTGTGCCCAGAACAAAAGAACGGTGTTTCCTACACATACGGACTATATGTAGTCCAAAACTTCTTCTGAAACTGATACAATGCACTGGTCCTCTAACATCCAATGCTTGTCAGTTAAGATGAAAAACGTGTGAGCTTCGTGAAAGATGTAGTTCGTTTGAGCAGAAAAGTGACTGCCCTTACCTGAAACGAAGTCTTGCTTGTAGGGAGACTCAGAGCCTGGGATTTATCTCCTTTTCTGTAGTGAAACACACAGCATAGTTTTCATCCATGGATCACACTCTGATTTAGAATGAGAAGCACGCTCTTGCTTTCTAGAGTCTCTAAGACAGCAGGAAACGTGAGTGTGCTGAGAACAAAAGAACGGTGTTTCCTACACATACGGACCATATCTAGTCCAAATCTGCTTCTTAAACTGAAACAAAGCACTGGTCCTCTAACATCCAATGCTTGTCTGTTAAGATGAGAAACGTGTGAGCTTTGTGAATGATATAGTTCCTTTGAACTGAAAAGTGACTGCCCTTACCCGAAAAGAAGTCTTGCTTGTAGGAAGACACAGAGCCTGGGATTTAAGTCCATTTCTGAAGGGAAACACACAGCATAGTTCTCATCCATGGATCACACTCTGCTTTAGAGCAAGAAGCACGCTCTTGCTTTCTAGAGTCTCTAAAACAGCAGGAAACGTGAGTGTGCCCAGAACAAAAGAACGGTGTTTCCTACACATACGGACTATATCTAGTCCAACTCATCTTCTGAAACTGATACAAAGCACTGGTCCTCTAACATCCAATGCTTGTCAGTTAAGATGGGAAACGTGTGAGGTCTGTGAACGATGTAGTTCATTTGAGCAGAAAAGTGACTGCCCTTACCTGAAACGAAGTCTTGCTTGTAGGAAGACTCAGAGCCTGGGATTTAACTCCATTTCTGAAGGCAAACACACAGCATAGTTCTCATCCATGGATCACACTCTGCTTTAGAGCGAGAAGCACGCTCTTTCTATCTAGAGTCTCTAAGACAGCAGGAAACGTGAGTGTGATGAAAACAAAAGAACGGTGTTTCCTACACATACGGACCATATCTAGTCCAACTCTTCTTCTGAAACTGATAGAATGCACTGGTCCTCTAACATCCAATGCTTGTCCGTTAAGATGGGAAACGTGTGAGCTTCATGAATGATGTAGTTCGTTTGAGCAAAAAAGTGACTGCCCTTACCTTAAACGAAGTCTTGCTTGTACGAAGACTCAGAGCCTGGGATTTAACTCCATTTCTGAATTGAAACACACAGCACTGTTCTCATCCATGGATCACACTCTGCTTTAGAACGAGAAGCACGCTCTTGCTTTCTAGAGTCTCTAAGACAGCAGGAAACGTGAGTGTGCTGAGAACAAAAGTACGGTGTTTCCTACACATACGGACCATATCTAGTCCAACTCTGCTTCTGAAACTGATACAAAGCACTGGTCCTCTAACATCTAATGCTTGTCAGTTAAGATGAGAAACGTGTGAGCTTCTGGAACGATGTAGTTCGTTTGAGCAGAAAACTGACTGCCCTTACCTGAAACGAAGTCTTGCTTGGAGGAGGACTCAGAGCCTGGGATTTAACTCCATTTCTGAAGTGAAACACACAGCGTAGTTCTCATCCATGGTTCACACTCTGCTTTAGAGCAAGAAGCACACTCTTGCTTTCTAGAGTCTCTAAGACAGCAGGAAATCTGAGTGTGCCCAGAACAAAAGAACGGTGTTTCCTACACATACGGATTATATCTAGTCCAACTCATCTTCTGAAACTGATACAATGCACTGGTCCTCTAACATCCAATACTTGTCAGTTAAGATGGGAAACGTGTGAGCTTCATGAAGGATGTAGTTTGTTTGAGCAGAAAAGTGACTGCCTTAAGTGAATTGAAGTCTTGATTGTAGGAAGACTCAGAGCCTGGGATTTAACTCCATTTCTGAAGGCAAACACACAGCATAGTTCTCATCCATGGATCACACTCTGCTTTAGAGCGAGAATCACGCTCTTGCTTTCTAGAGTCTCTAAGACAGCAGGAAACGTGAGTGTGCCCAGAACAAAAGAACGGTGTTTCCTACACATACGGACCATATCTAGTCCAGCTCTCCTTCTTAAACTGATACAAACCACTGGTCCTCTAACATCCAATGCTTGTCTGTTAAGATGAGAAATGTGTGAGCTCAGTGAACGATGTAGTTCGTTTGAGCTGAAAAGTGACTGCCCTTACGTGAATTGAAGTCTTGCTTGTAGGAAGACACAGAGCCTGGGATTTAACTCCATTTCTGAAGTGAAACACACAGCAGTGTTCTCATCCATTGTTGACACTCTGCTTTAGAACAAGAAGCACGCTCTTGCTTTCTAGAGTCTCTAAGACAGCAGGAAACGTGAGTGTGCTGAGAACAAAAGAACGGTGTTTCCTACACATACGGACCATATCTAGTCCAACTCTGCTTCTGAAACTGATACAAAGCACTGGCCCACTAACATCCAATGCTTGTCAGTTAAGATGGGAAACGTGTGAGCTGCATGAACGATGTAGATCGTTTGAGCAGAAAAATGACTGCCCTTGCCTGAAACGAAGTCTTGCTTGTAGGAAGACACAGAGCCTGGGATTTAACTCCATTTCTGAAGTAAAACACACAGCAGTGTAATCATCCATTGATCATACTCTGCTTTAGAACAAGAAGCACACTCTTGCTTTCTAGAGTCTCTAAGACAGCAGGAAACGTGATTTTGCTGAGAACAAAAGAACGGTGTTTCCTACACATACGGACATTATATAGTCCAACTCTGCTTCTGAAACTGATACAAAGCACTGGTCCTCTAACATCCAATGCTTGTCTGTTAAGGTGAGAAACGTGTGAGCTTCTGGAATGATGTAGTTCGTTTGAGCAGAAAAGTGACTGCCCTTACCTGAAACGAAGTCTTGCTTGGAGGAATCCTCAGAGCCTGGGATTTAACTCCATTTCTGAAGTGAAATACACAGCGTAGTTCTCATCCATGGATCACACTCTGCTCTAGAGCAAGAAGCACACTCTTGCTTTCTAGATTCTCTAAGACAGCAGGAAATATGAGTGTGCCCAGAACAAAAGAACGGTGTTTCCTACACATACGGACTATATGTAGTCCAAAACTTCTTCTGAAACTGATACAATGCACTGGTCCTCTAACATCCAGTGCTTGTCAGTTAAGATGAAAAACGTGTGAGCTTCGTGAAAGATGTAGTTCGTTTGAGCAGAAAAGTGACTGCCCTTACCTGAAACGAAGTCTTGCTTGTAGGGAGACTCAGAGCCTGGGATTTATCTCCTTTTCTGTAGTGAAACACACAGCATAGTTTTCATCCATGGATCACACTCTGATTTAGAATGAGAAGCACGCTCTTGCTTTCTAGAGTCTCTAAGACAGCAGGAAACGTGAGTGTGCTGAGAACAAAAGAACGGTGTTTCCTACACATACGGACCATATCTAGTCCAAATCTGCTTCTTAAACTGAAACAAAGCACTGGTCCTCTAACATCCAATGCTTGTCTGTTAAGATGAGAAACGTGTGAGCTTTGTGAATGATATAGTTCCTTTGAACTGAAAAGTGACTGCCCTTACCCGAAAAGAAGTCTTGCTTGTAGGAAGACACAGAGCCTGGGATTTAAGTCCATTTCTGAAGGGAAACACACAGCATAGTTCTCATCCATGGATCACACTCTGCTTTAGAGCAAGAAGCACGCTCTTGCTTTCTAGAGTCTCTAAAACAGCAGGAAACGTGAGTGTGCCCAGAACAAAAGAACGGTGTTTCCTACACATACGGACTATATCTAGTCCAACTCATCTTCTGAAACTGATACAAAGCACTGGTCCTCTAACATCCAATGCTTGTCAGTTAAGATGGGAAACGTGTGAGGTCTGTGAACGATGTAGTTCATTTGAGCAGAAAAGTGACTGCCCTTACCTGAAACGAAGTCTTGCTTGTAGGAAGACTCAGAGCCTGGGATTTAACTCCATTTCTGAAGGCAAACACACAGCATAGTTCTCATCCATGGATCACACTCTGCTTTAGAGCGAGAAGCACGCTCTTTCTATCTAGAGTCTCTAAGACAGCAGGAAACGTGAGTGTGATGAAAACAAAAGAACGGTGTTTCCTACACATACGGACCATATCTAGTCCAACTCTTCTTCTGAAACTGATAGAATGCACTGGTCCTCTAACATCCAATGCTTGTCAGTTAAGATGGGAAACGTGTGAGCTTCATGAATGATGTAGTTCGTTTGAGCAAAAAAGTGACTGCCCTTACCTTAAACGAAGTCTTGCTTGTACGAAGACTCAGAGCCTGGGATTAAACTCCATTTCTGAATTGAAACACACAGCACTGTTCTCATCCATGGATCACAATCTGCTTTAGAACAAGAAGCATGCTCTTGCTTTTTAGAGTCTCTAAGACAGGAGGAAAAGTGATTTTGCTGAGAACAAAAGAACAGAGTTTCCTACACATACGGACCATATCTAGTCCAACTCTGCTTCTGAAACTCATACAAAGCACTGGTCCTCCAACATCCAATGCTTGTCTGTTAAGATGAGAAATGTGTAAGCTCCGTGAACAATGTAGTTCGTTTGAGCTGAAAAGTGACTGCCCTTACCTGAAACGAAGTCTTGCTTGTAGGAAGACACAGAGCCTGGGAGTTAACTCCATTTCTGAAGGGAAACACACAGCATAGTTCTCATCCATTCAACAAACGCTGCTTTAGAGCGAGAAGCATGCTCTTGCTTTCTGAATACTCTAAGACAGCAGGAAACGTGAGTGTGCTGAGAACAAAAGAACCGTGGTTCCTACACATACGGACCATATCTCGTCCAACTCTGCTACTGAAACTGATACAAAGCACTGGTCCTGTAACATCCAATGTTTGTCAGTTAAGATGAGAAACGTGTGAGCTCTGTGAATGATGTAGTTCGTTTGAGCTGAAAAGTGACTGCCCTTACCTGAAACGAAGTCTTACTTGTAGGAAAACACAGAGCCTGGGATTTATCTCCTTTTCTGACGTGAAACACACATCATAGTTTTCATCCATGGGTCACACTCTGCTTTAGAACGAGAAGCACGCTCTTGCTTTCTAGAGTCTCTAAGACAGCAGGTAACGTGAGTGTGCTGAGAACAAAATAACGGTGTTTCCTACACATAGGGAACATATCTAGTCCAACTCTGCTTCTGAAACTGATACAAAGCACTGGTCCTCTAACATCCAATGCTTGTCAGTTAAGATGGGAAACGTGTGATCTCTGTGAAAGATGTAGTTCGTTTTAGCAGAAAAGTGACTGTCCTTACCTGAAACGAAGTCTTGCTTGTAGGAAGACTCAGAGCCTGGGATTTAACTCCATTTCTGAAGGCAAACACACAGCATAGTTCTCATCCACGGATCACACTCTGCTTTAGAGCGAGAAGCACGCTCTTGCTATCTAGAGTCTCTAACACAGCAGGAAACGTGAGTGTGCTGAGAACAAAAGAACGGTGTTTCCTACACATACGGACCATATCTAGTACAACTATTCTTCTGAAACTGATACAAAGCACTGGTTCTCTAACATCCAATGCTTGTCAGTTAATATGGCAAACGTGTGAGCTTCATGAACAATGTAGTTCGTTTGAGCAAAAAAGTGACTGCCCTTACCTGAAACGAAGTCTTGCTTGGAGGAAGACTCAGAGCCTGGGATTTAACTCCATTTCTGAAGTGAAACACACAGCGTAGTTCTCATCCATGGATCACACTCTGCTCTAGAGCAAGAAGCACGCTCTTGCTTTCTAGAGTCTCTAAGACAGCAGGAAACGAGATTTTGCTGAGAACAAAAGAACGGTGTTTCCTACACATACGGACCATATCTAGTCCAACTCTGCTACTGAAACTGATACAAAGCACTGGTCCTGTAACATCCAATGTTTGTCAGTTACGATGAGAAACGTGTGAGCTTTGTGAATGATGTAGTTCCTTTGAGCTGAAAAGTTACTGCCCTTACCTGAAACGAAGTCTTGCTTGTAGGAAGACACAGAGCCTGGGATTTAACTCTTTTCTGAAGTGAAACACACAGCATAGTATTCATCCATGGATCACACTCTGCTTTAGAGCGAGAAGCACACTCTTGCTTTCTAGAGACTCTAAGACAGCAGGAAGTCTGAGTGTGCCCAGAACAATAGAACGGTGTTTCCTACACATATGGACCATATCCAGTCCAAATCTGCTTCTGAAACTGATACAAAGCACTGGTCCTCTAACATCCAATGTTTGTCAGTTAAGATGAGAAACGTGTGAGCTTTGTGAATGATGTAGTTCCTTTGAACTGAAAAGTGACTGCCCTTACCTGAAACGAAGTCTTGCTTGTAGGAAGACACAGAGCCTGGGATTTAACTCCATTTCTTAAGAGAAACACACAGCATAGTTCTCATCCATGGATCACACTCTGTTTTAGAGCGAGAAGCACGCTCTTGCTTTTAGAGTCTCTAATATAGCAGGAAATCTGAGTGTGCCCAGAACAAAAGAACGGTGTTTCCTACATATACGGACCATATGTAGTCCAAATCTGCTTCTGAAACTGATACAATGCACTGGTCCTCTAACATCCAATGCTAGTCAGTTCAGATGAGAATAGTGTGATCTTCGTTAACAATGTAGTTCGTTTGAGGAGAAAAGTGACTGCCCTTACCTGAAATGAAGTCTTGCTTGGCGGAAGACTCAGAGCCTGGGATTTAACTCCATTTCTGAAGTGAAACACACAGCAGTGTTCTCATCCATTGATGACACTCTGCTTTAGAACAAGAAGCACGCTCTTGCTTTCTAGAGTCTATAAGACACCAGGAAACGTGAGTGTGCTGAGAACAAAAGAACGGTGTTTCCGACACATGTGGACCATATCTAGTCCAACTCTGCTTCTGAAACTGATACAAAGCACTGGTCCTGTAACATCCAATGATTGTCTGTTAAGATGAGAAATGTGTGAGCTCAGAAAACGATGAAGTTCGTTTGAGCTGAAAAGTGACTGCCCTTACCTGAATTGAAGTCTTGCTTGTAGGAAGACTCAGAGCCTGGGATTTAACTCCATTTCTGAAGGCAAACACACAGCATAGTTCTCATCCATGGATCACACTCTGCATTAGAGCGAGAAGCATGTTCTTGCTTTCTAGAGTCTCTAAGACAGCAGGAAATGTGAGTGTGCCCAGAACAAAAGAACGGTGTTTCCTACACATACGGACTATATGTAGTCCAAAACTTCTTCTGAAACAGATAGAATGCACTGGTCCTCTAACATCCAATGCTTGTCTGTTAAGATGAGAAACGTGTGTGCTTCGTGAAAGATGTAGTTCGTTTGAGCAGAAAAGTGACTGCCCTTACCTGAAACGAAGTCTTGCTTGTAGGGAGGCTCAGAGCCTGGGATTTAACTCCATTTCTGAAGTGAAACACACAGCAGTGTTCTCATCCATTGATGACCCTCTGCTTTAGAACAAGAAGCACGCTCTTGCTTTCTAGAGTCTCTAAGACAGCAGGAAACGTGAGTGTGCTGAGAACAAAAGTACGGTGTTTCCTACACATACGGACCATATCTAGTCCAACTCTGCTTCTGAAACTGATACAAAGCACTGGTCCTCTAACATCTAATGCTTGTCAGTTAAGATGAGAAACGTGTGAGCTTCTGGAACGATGTAGTTCGTTTGAGCAGAAAACTGACTGCCCTTACCTGAAATGAAGTCTTGCTTGGAGGAGGACTCAGAGCCTGGGATTTAACTCCATTTCTGAAGGGAAACACACAGCGTAGTTCTCATCCATGGTTCACACTCTGCTTTAGAGCAAGAAGCACACTCTTGCTTTCTAGAGTCTCTAAGACAGCAGGAAATCTGAGTGTGCCCAGAACAAAAGAACGGTGTTTCCTACACATACGGATTATATCTAGTCCAACTCATCTTCTGAAACTGATACAATGCACTGGTCCTCTAACATCCAATACTTGTCAGTTAAGATGGGAAACGTGTGAGCTTCATGAAGGATGTAGTTTGTTTGAGCAGAAAAGTGACTGCCTTAAGTGAATTGAAGTCTTGATTGTAGGAAGACTCAGAGCCTGGGATTTAACTCCATTTCTGAAGGCAAACACACAGCATAGTTCTCATCCATGGATCACACTCTGCTTTAGAGCGAGAATCACGCTCTTGCTTTCTAGAGTCTCTAAGACAGCAGGAAACGTGAGTGTGCCCAGAACAAAAGAACGGTGTTTCCTACACATACGGACCATATCTAGTCCAGCTCTCCTTCTTAAACTGATACAAACCACTGGTCCTCTAACATCCAATGCTTGTCTGTTAAGATGAGAAATGTGTGAGCTCAGTGAACGATGTAGTTCGTTTGAGCTGAAAAGTGACTGCCCTTACGTGAATTGAAGTCTTGCTTGTAGGAAGACACAGAGCCTGGGATTTAACTCCATTTCTGAAGTGAAACACACAGCAGTGTTCTCATCCATTGTTGACACTCTGCTTTAGAACAAGAAGCACGCTCTTGCTTTCTAGAGTCTCTAAGACAGCAGGAAACGTGAGTGTGCTGAGAACAAAAGAACGGTGTTTCCTACACATACGGACCATATCTAGTCCAACTCTGCTTCTGAAACTGATACAAAGCACTGGCCCACTAACATCCAATGCTTGTCAGTTAAGATGGGAAACGTGTGAGCTGCATGAACGATGTAGATCGTTTGAGCAGAAAAATGACTGCCCTTGCCTGAAACGAAGTCTTGCTTGTAGGAAGACACAGAGCCTGGGATTTAACTCCATTTCTGAAGTAAAACACACAGCAGTGTAATCATCCATTGATCATACTCTGCTTTAGAACAAGAAGCACACTCTTGCTTTCTAGAGTCTCTAAGACAGCAGGAAACGTGATTTTGCTGAGAACAAAAGAACGGTGTTTCCTACACATACGGACATTATATAGTCCAACTCTGCTTCTGAAACTGATACAAAGCACTGGTCCTCTAACATCCAATGCTTGTCTGTTAAGGTGAGAAACGTGTGAGCTTCTGGAATGATGTAGTTCGTTTGAGCAGAAAAGTGACTGCCCTTACCTGAAACGAAGTCTTGCTTGGAGGAATCCTCAGAGCCTGGGATTTAACTCCATTTCCGAAGTGAAATACACAGCGTAGTTCTCATCCATGGATCACACTCTGCTCTAGAGCAAGAAGCACACTCTTGCTTTCTAGATTCTCTAAGACAGCAGGAAATCTGAGTGTGCCCAGAACAAAAGAACGGTGTTTCCTACACATACGGACTATATGTAGTCCAAAACTTCTTCTGAAACTGATACAATGCACTGGTCCTCTAACATCCAATGCTTGTCAGTTAAGATGAAAAACGTGTGAGCTTCGTGAAAGATGTAGTTCGTTTGAGCAGAAAAGTGACTGCCCTTACCTGAAACGAAGTCTTGCTTGTAGGGAGACTCAGAGCCTGGGATTTATCTCCTTTTCTGTAGTGAAACACACAGCATAGTTTTCATCCATGGATCACACTCTGATTTAGAATGAGAAGCACGCTCTTGCTTTCTAGAGTCTCTAAGACAGCAGGAAACGTGAGTGTGCTGAGAACAAAAGAACGGTGTTTCCTACACATACGGACTATATCTAGTCCAACTCATCTTCTGAAACTGATACAAAGCACTGGTCCTCTAACATCCAATGCTTGTCAGTTAAGATGGGAAACGTGTGAGGTCTGTGAACGATGTAGTTCATTTGAGCAGAAAAGTGACTGCCCTTACCTGAAACGAAGTCTTGCTTGTAGGAAGACTCAGAGCCTGGGATTTAACTCCATTTCTGAAGGCAAACACACAGCATAGTTCTCATCCATGGATCACACTCTGCTTTAGAGCGAGAAGCACGCTCTTTCTATCTAGAGTCTCTAAGACAGCAGGAAACGTGAGTGTGATGAAAACAAAAGAACGGTGTTTCCTACACATACGGACCATATCTAGTCCAACTCTTCTACTGAAACTGATAGAATGCACTGGTCCTCTAACATCCAATGCTTGTCAGTTAAGATGGGAAACGTGTGAGCTTCATGAATGATGTAGTTCGTTTGAGCAAAAAAGTGACTGCCCTTACCTTAAACGAAGTCTTGCTTGTACGAAGACTCAGAGCCTGGGATTTAACTCCATTTCTGAATTGAAACACACAGCACTGTTCTCATCCATGGATCACACTCTGCTTTAGAACGAGAAGCACGCTCTTGCTTTCTAGAGTCTCTAAGACAGCAGGAAACGTGAGTGTGCTGAGAACAAAAGTACGGTGTTTCCTACACATACGGACCATATCTAGTCCAACTCTGCTTCTGAAACTGATACAAAGCACTGGTCCTCTAACATCTAATGCTTGTCAGTTAAGATGAGAAACGTGTGAGCTTCTGGAACGATGTAGTTCGTTTGAGCAGAAAACTGACTGCCCTTACCTGAAATGAAGTCTTGCTTGGAAGAGGACTCAGAGCCTGGGATTTAACTCCATTTCTGAAGTGAAACACACAGCGTAGTTCTCATCCATGGTTCACACTCTGCTTTAGAGCAAGAAGCACACTCTTGCTTTCTAGAGTCTCTAAGACAGCAGGAAATCTGAGTGTGCCCAGAACAAAAGAACGGTGTTTCCTACACATACGGATTATATCTAGTCCAACTCATCTTCTGAAACTGATACAATGCACTGGTCCTCTAACATCCAATACTTGTCAGTTAAGATGGGAAACGTGTGAGCTTCATGAAGGATGTAGTTTGTTTGAGGAGAAAAGTGACTGCCTTAAGTGAATTGAAGTCTTGATTGTAGGAAGACTCAGAGCCTGGGATTTAACTCCATTTCTGAAGGCAAACACACAGCATAGTTCTCATCCATGGATCACACTCTGCTTTAGAGCGAGAATCACGCTCTTGCTTTCTAGAGTCTCTAAGACAGCAGGAAACGTGAGTGTGCCCAGAACAAAAGAACGGTGTTTCCTACACATACGGACCATATCTAGTCCAGCTCTCCTTCTTAAACTGATACAAACCACTGGTCCTCTAACATCCAATGCTTGTCTGTTAAGATGAGAAATGTGTGAGCTCAGTGAACGATGTAGTTCGTTTGAGCTGAAAAGTGACTGCCCTTACGTGAATTGAAGTCTTGCTTGTAGGAAGACACAGAGCCTGGGATTTAACTCCATTTCTGAAGTGAAACACACAGCAGTGTTCTCATCCATTGTTGACACTCTGCTTTAGAACAAGAAGCACGCTCTTGCTTTCTAGAGTCTCTAAGACAGCAGGAAACGTGAGTGTGCTGAGAACAAAAGAACGGTGTTTCCTACACATACGGACCATATCTAGTCCAACTCTGCTTCTGAAACTGATACAAAGCACTGGCCCACTAACATCCAATGCTTGTCAGTTAAGATGGGAAACGTGTGAGCTGCATGAACGATGTAGATCGTTTGAGCAGAAAAATGACTGCCCTTGCCTGAAACGAAGTCTTGCTTGTAGGAAGACACAGAGCCTGGGATTTAACTCCATTTCTGAAGTAAAACACACAGCAGTGTAATCATCCATTGATCATACTCTGCTTTAGAACAAGAAGCACACTCTTGCTTTCTAGAGTCTCTAAGACAGCAGGAAACGTGATTTTGCTGAGAACAAAAGAACGGTGTTTCCTACACATACGGACATTATATAGTCCAACTCTGCTTCTGAAACTGATACAAAGCACTGGTCCTCTAACATCCAATGCTTGTCTGTTAAGGTGAGAAACGTGTGAGCTTCTGGAATGATGTAGTTCGTTTGAGCAGAAAAGTGACTGCCCTTACCTGAAACGAAGTCTTGCTTGGAGGAATCCTCAGAGCCTGGGATTTAACTCCATTTCTGAAGTGAAATACACAGCGTAGTTCTCATCCATGGATCACACTCTGCTCTAGAGCAAGAAGCACACTCTTGCTTTCTAGATTCTCTAAGACAGCAGGAAATATGAGTGTGCCCAGAACAAAAGAACGGTGTTTCCTACACATACGGACTATATGTAGTCCAAAACTTCTTCTGAAACTGATACAATGCACTGGTCCTCTAACATCCAATGCTTGTCAGTTAAGATGAAAAACGTGTGAGCTTCGTGAAAGATGTAGTTCGTTTGAGCAGAAAAGTGACTGCCCTTACCTGAAACGAAGTCTTGCTTGTAGGGAGACTCAGAGCCTGGGATTTATCTCCTTTTCTGTAGTGAAACACACAGCATAGTTTTCATCCATGGATCACACTCTGATTTAGAATGAGAAGCACGCTCTTGCTTTCTAGAGTCTCTAAGACAGCAGGAAACGTGAGTGTGCTGAGAACAAAAGAACGGTGTTTCCTACACATACGGACCATATCTAGTCCAAATCTGCTTCTTAAACTGAAACAAAGCACTGGTCCTCTAACATCCAATGCTTGTCTGTTAAGATGAGAAACGTGTGAGCTTTGTGAATGATATAGTTCCTTTGAACTGAAAAGTGACTGCCCTTACCCGAAAAGAAGTCTTGCTTGTAGGAAGACACAGAGCCTGGGATTTAAGTCCATTTCTGAAGGGAAACACACAGCATAGTTCTCATCCATGGATCACACTCTGCTTTAGAGCAAGAAGCACGCTCTTGCTTTCTAGAGTCTCTAAAACAGCAGGAAACGTGAGTGTGCCCAGAACAAAAGAACGGTGTTTCCTACACATACGGACTATATCTAGTCCAACTCATCTTCTGAAACTGATACAAAGCACTGGTCCTCTAACATCCAATGCTTGTCAGTTAAGATGGGAAACGTGTGAGGTCTGTGAACGATGTAGTTCATTTGAGCAGAAAAGTGACTGCCCTTACCTGAAACGAAGTCTTGCTTGTAGGAAGACTCAGAGCCTGGGATTTAACTCCATTTCTGAAGGCAAACACACAGCATAGTTCTCATCCATGGATCACACTCTGCTTTAGAGCGAGAAGCACGCTCTTTCTATCTAGAGTCTCTAAGACAGCAGGAAACGTGAGTGTGATGAAAACAAAAGAACGGTGTTTCCTACACATACGGACCATATCTAGTCCAACTCTTCTTCTGAAACTGATAGAATGCACTGGTCCTCTAACATCCAATGCTTGTCCGTTAAGATGGGAAACGTGTGAGCTTCATGAATGATGTAGTTCGTTTGAGCAAAAAAGTGACTGCCCTTACCTTAAACGAAGTCTTGCTTGTACGAAGACTCAGAGCCTGGGATTTAACTCCATTTCTGAATTGAAACACACAGCACTGTTCTCATCCATGGATCACACTCTGCTTTAGAACGAGAAGCACGCTCTTGCTTTCTAGAGTCTCTAAGACAGCAGGAAACGTGAGTGTGCTGAGAACAAAAGTACGGTGTTTCCTACACATACGGACCATATCTAGTCCAACTCTGCTTCTGAAACTGATACAAAGCACTGGTCCTCTAACATCTAATGCTTGTCAGTTAAGATGAGAAACGTGTGAGCTTCTGGAACGATGTAGTTCGTTTGAGCAGAAAACTGACTGCCCTTACCTGAAACGAAGTCTTGCTTGGAGGAGGACTCAGAGCCTGGGATTTAACTCCATTTCTGAAGTGAAACACACAGCGTAGTTCTCATCCATGGTTCACACTCTGCTTTAGAGCAAGAAGCACACTCTTGCTTTCTAGAGTCTCTAAGACAGCAGGAAATCTGAGTGTGCCCAGAACAAAAGAACGGTGTTTCCTACACATACGGATTATATCTAGTCCAACTCATCTTCTGAAACTGATACAATGCACTGGTCCTCTAACATCCAATACTTGTCAGTTAAGATGGGAAACGTGTGAGCTTCATGAAGGATGTAGTTTGTTTGAGCAGAAAAGTGACTGCCTTAAGTGAATTGAAGTCTTGATTGTAGGAAGACTCAGAGCCTGGGATTTAACTCCATTTCTGAAGGCAAACACACAGCATAGTTCTCATCCATGGATCACACTCTGCTTTAGAGCGAGAATCACGCTCTTGCTTTCTAGAGTCTCTAAGACAGCAGGAAACGTGAGTGTGCCCAGAACAAAAGAACGGTGTTTCCTACACATACGGACCATATCTAGTCCAGCTCTCCTTCTTAAACTGATACAAACCACTGGTCCTCTAACATCCAATGCTTGTCTGTTAAGATGAGAAATGTGTGAGCTCAGTGAACGATGTAGTTCGTTTGAGCTGAAAAGTGACTGCCCTTACGTGAATTGAAGTCTTGCTTGTAGGAAGACACAGAGCCTGGGATTTAACTCCATTTCTGAAGTGAAACACACAGCAGTGTTCTCATCCATTGTTGACACTCTGCTTTAGAACAAGAAGCACGCTCTTGCTTTCTAGAGTCTCTAAGACAGCAGGAAACGTGAGTGTGCTGAGAACAAAAGAACGGTGTTTCCTACACATACGGACCATATCTAGTCCAACTCTGCTTCTGAAACTGATACAAAGCACTGGCCCACTAACATCCAATGCTTGTCAGTTAAGATGGGAAACGTGTGAGCTGCATGAACGATGTAGATCGTTTGAGCAGAAAAATGACTGCCCTTGCCTGAAACGAAGTCTTGCTTGTAGGAAGACACAGAGCCTGGGATTTAACTCCATTTCTGAAGTAAAACACACAGCAGTGTAATCATCCATTGATCATACTCTGCTTTAGAACAAGAAGCACACTCTTGCTTTCTAGAGTCTCTAAGACAGCAGGAAACGTGATTTTGCTGAGAACAAAAGAACGGTGTTTCCTACACATACGGACATTATATAGTCCAACTCTGCTTCTGAAACTGATACAAAGCACTGGTCCTCTAACATCCAATGCTTGTCTGTTAAGGTGAGAAACGTGTGAGCTTCTGGAATGATGTAGTTCGTTTGAGCAGAAAAGTGACTGCCCTTACCTGAAACGAAGTCTTGCTTGGAGGAATCCTCAGAGCCTGGGATTTAACTCCATTTCTGAAGTGAAATACACAGCGTAGTTCTCATCCATGGATCACACTCTGCTCTAGAGCAAGAAGCACACTCTTGCTTTCTAGATTCTCTAAGACAGCAGGAAATCTGAGTGTGCCCAGAACAAAAGAACGGTGTTTCCTACACATACGGACTATATGTAGTCCAAAACTTCTTCTGAAACTGATACAATGCACTGGTCCTCTAACATCCAGTGCTTGTCAGTTAAGATGAAAAACGTGTGAGCTTCGTGAAAGATGTAGTTCGTTTGAGCAGAAAAGTGACTGCCCTTACCTGAAACGAAGTCTTGCTTGTAGGGAGACTCAGAGCCTGGGATTTATCTCCTTTTCTGTAGTGAAACACACAGCATAGTTTTCATCCATGGATCACACTCTGATTTAGAATGAGAAGCACGCTCTTGCTTTCTAGAGTCTCTAAGACAGCAGGAAACGTGAGTGTGCTGAGAACAAAAGAACGGTGTTTCCTACACATACGGACCATATCTAGTCCAAATCTGCTTCTTAAACTGAAACAAAGCACTGGTCCTCTAACATCCAATGCTTGTCTGTTAAGATGAGAAACGTGTGAGCTTTGTGAATGATATAGTTCCTTTGAACTGAAAAGTGACTGCCCTTACCCGAAAAGAAGTCTTGCTTGTAGGAAGACACAGAGCCTGGGATTTAAGTCCATTTCTGAAGGGAAACACACAGCATAGTTCTCATCCATGGATCACACTCTGCTTTAGAGCAAGAAGCACGCTCTTGCTTTCTAGAGTCTCTAAAACAGCAGGAAACGTGAGTGTGCCCAGAACAAAAGAACGGTGTTTCCTACACATACGGACTATATCTAGTCCAACTCATCTTCTGAAACTGATACAAAGCACTGGTCCTCTAACATCCAATGCTTGTCAGTTAAGATGGGAAACGTGTGAGGTCTGTGAACGATGTAGTTCATTTGAGCAGAAAAGTGACTGCCCTTACCTGAAACGAAGTCTTGCTTGTAGGAAGACTCAGAGCCTGGGATTTAACTCCATTTCTGAAGGCAAACACACAGCATAGTTCTCATCCATGGATCACACTCTGCTTTAGAGCGAGAAGCACGCTCTTTCTATCTAGAGTCTCTAAGACAGCAGGAAACGTGAGTGTGATGAAAACAAAAGAACGGTGTTTCCTACACATACGGACCATATCTAGTCCAACTCTTCTTCTGAAACTGATAGAATGCACTGGTCCTCTAACATCCAATGCTTGTCAGTTAAGATGGGAAACGTGTGAGCTTCATGAATGATGTAGTTCGTTTGAGCAAAAAAGTGACTGCCCTTACCTTAAACGAAGTCTTGCTTGTACGAAGACTCAGAGCCTGGGATTAAACTCCATTTCTGAATTGAAACACACAGCACTGTTCTCATCCATGGATCACAATCTGCTTTAGAACAAGAAGCATGCTCTTGCTTTTTAGAGTCTCTAAGACAGGAGGAAAAGTGATTTTGCTGAGAACAAAAGAACAGAGTTTCCTACACATACGGACCATATCTAGTCCAACTCTGCTTCTGAAACTCATACAAAGCACTGGTCCTCCAACATCCAATGCTTGTCTGTTAAGATGAGAAATGTGTAAGCTCCGTGAACAATGTAGTTCGTTTGAGCTGAAAAGTGACTGCCCTTACCTGAAACGAAGTCTTGCTTGTAGGAAGACACAGAGCCTGGGAGTTAACTCCATTTCTGAAGGGAAACACACAGCATAGTTCTCATCCATTCAACAAACGCTGCTTTAGAGCGAGAAGCATGCTCTTGCTTTCTGAATACTCTAAGACAGCAGGAAACGTGAGTGTGCTGAGAACAAAAGAACCGTGGTTCCTACACATACGGACCATATCTCGTCCAACTCTGCTACTGAAACTGATACAAAGCACTGGTCCTGTAACATCCAATGTTTGTCAGTTAAGATGAGAAACGTGTGAGCTCTGTGAATGATGTAGTTCGTTTGAGCTGAAAAGTGACTGCCCTTACCTGAAACGAAGTCTTGCTTGTAGGAAAACACAGAGCCTGGGATTTATCTCCTTTTCTGACGTGAAACACACATCATAGTTTTCATCCATGGGTCACACTCTGCTTTAGAACGAGAAGCACGCTCTTGCTTTCTAGAGTCTCTAAGACAGCAGGTAACGTGAGTGTGCTGAGAACAAAAGAACGGTGTTTCCTACACATAGGGAACATATCTAGTCCAACTCTGCTTCTGAAACTGATACAAAGCACTGGTCCTCTAACATCCAATGTTTGTCAGTTAAGATGAGAAACGTGTGAGCTTTGTGAATGATGTACTTCCTTTAAACTGAAAAGTGACTACCCTTACCTGAAACAAAGTCTTGCTTGTAGGAAGACACAGAGCCTGGGATTTAACTCCATTTCTGAAGGGAAACACACAGCATAGTATTCATCCATGGATCACACTGTGGTTAGAGCAAGAAGCACACTCTTGCTTTCTAGAGTCTCTAAGACAGCAGGAAATTTGAGTGTGCCCAGAACAATAGTACGGTGTTTCCTACAGATATGGACCATATCCAGTCCAAATCTGCTTCTGAAACTGATATAAAGCATTGACACTCTAACATCCAATGCTTGTCAGTTAAGATGAGAAACGTGTGAGCTCTGTGAACGATGTAGTTCATTTGAGCATAAAAGTGACTGTCCTAACCTGAAACGAAGTCTTGCTTGTAGGAAGACTCAGAGCCTGGGATTTAACTCCATTTCTGAAGGCAAACACACAGCATAGTTCTCATCCATGGATCACACTCTGCTTTAGAGCGAGAAGCACGCTCTTGCTTTCTAGAGTCTCTAAGACAGCAGGAAACGTGAGTGTGCTGAGAACAAAAGAACGGTGTTTCCTACACATAGGGACCATATCTAGTCCAACTCATCTTCTGAAACTGATACAAAGCACTGGTCCTCTAACATCCAATACTTGTCAGTTAAGATGGGAAACGTGTGAGCTTCATGAACGATGTAGTTTGTTTGAGCAGAAAAGTGACTGCCTTAACTGAATTGAAGTCATGATTGTAGGAAGACTCAGAGCCTGGGATTTAACTCCATTTCTGAAGGCAAACACACAGCATAGTTCTCATCCATGGATCACACTCTGCTTTAGAGCGAGAATCACGCTCTTGCTTTCTAGAGTCTCTAAGACAGCAGGAAACGTGAGTGTGCCCAGAACAAAAGAACGGTGTTTCCTACACATACGGACCATATCTAGTCCAGCTCTGCTTCTTAAACTGATACAAAGCACTGGTCCTCTAACATCCAATGCTTGTCTGTTACGATGAGAAATGTGTGAACTCAGTGAACGATGTAGTTCGTTTGAGCTGAAAAGTGACTGCCCTTACGTGAATTGAAGTCTTGCTTGTAGGAAGACACAGAGCCTGGGATTTAACTCCATTTCTGAAGTGAAACACACAGCAGTGTTCTCATCCATTGTTGACACTCTGCTTTAGAACAAGAAGCACGCTCTTGCTTTCTAGAGTCTCTAAGACAGCAGGAAACGTGAGTGTGCTGAGAACAAAAGAACGGTGTTTCCTACACATACGGACCATATCTAGTCCAACTCTGCTTCTGAAACTGATACAAAGCACTGGCCCACTAACATCCAATGCTTGTCAGTTAAGATGGGAAACGTGTGAGCTGCATGAACGATGTAGATCGTTTGAGCAGAAAAATGACTGCCCTTGCCTGAAACGAAGTCTTGCTTGTAGGAAGACACAGAGCCTGGGATTTAACTCCATTTCTGAAGTAAAACACACAGCAGTGTAATCATCCATTGATCATACTCTGCTTTAGAACAAGAAGCACACTCTTGCTTTCTAGAGTCTCTAAGACAGCAGAAAACGTGATTTTGCTGAGAACAAAAGAACGGTGTTTCCTACACATACGGACATTATATAGTCCAACTCTGCTTCTGAAACTGATACAAAGCACTGGTCCTCTAACATCCAATGCTTGTCTGTTAAGGTGAGAAACGTGTGAGCTTCTGGAACGATGTAGTTTGTTTGAGCAGAAAAGTGACTGCCCTTACCTGAAACGAAGTCTTGCTTGGAGGAAGACTCAGAGCCTGGGATTTAACTCCATTTCTGAAGTGAAACACACAGCACTGTTCTCATCCATGGATCACACTCTGCTCTAGAGCAAGAAGCACACACTTGCTTTCTAGATTCTCTAAGACAGCAGGAAATATGAGTGTGCCCAGAACAAAAGAACGGTGTTTCCTACACATACGGACTATATGTAGTCCAAAACTTCTTCTGAAACTGATACAATGCACTGGTCCTCTAACATCCAATGCTTGTCAGTTAAGATGAAAAACGTGTGAGCTTCGTGAAAGATGTAGTTCGTTTGAGCAGAAAAGTGACTGCCCTTACCTGAAACGAAGTCTTGCTTGTAGGGAGACTCAGAGCCTGGGATTTATCTCCTTTTCTGTAGTGA
The DNA here is from genome assembly GCA_949786385.1 of Onychomys leucogaster. Classification (NCBI taxonomy): domain Eukaryota; kingdom Metazoa; phylum Chordata; class Mammalia; order Rodentia; family Cricetidae; genus Onychomys; species Onychomys leucogaster. The sequence continues at coordinate 678,420 of CATKUP010000128.1, read as the reverse complement.
AACACACAGCATAGTTTTCATCCATGGATCACACTCTGATTTAGAATGAGAAGCACGCTCTTGCTTTCTAGAGTCTCTAAGACAGCAGGAAACGTGAGTGTGCTGAGAACAAAAGAACGGTGTTTCCTACACATACGGACCATATCTAGTCCAAATCTGCTTCTTAAACTGAAACAAAGCACTGGTCCTCTAACATCCAATGCTTGTCTGTTAAGATGAGAAACGTGTGAGCTTTGTGAATGATATAGTTCCTTTGAACTGAAAAGTGACTGCCCTTACCCGAAAAGAAGTCTTGCTTGTAGGAAGACACAGAGCCTGGGATTTAAGTCCATTTCTGAAGGGAAAAACACAGCATAGTTCTCATCCATGGATCACACTCTGCTTTAGAGCAAGAAGCACGCTCTTGCTTTCTAGAGTCTCTAAAACAGCAGGAAACGTGAGTGTGCCCAGAACAAAAGAACGGTGTTTCCTACACATACGGACTATATCTAGTCCAACTCATCTTCTGAAACTGATACAAAGCACTGGTCCTCTAACATCCAATGCTTGTCAGTTAAGATGGGAAACGTGTGAGGTCTGTGAACGATGTAGTTCATTTGAGCAGAAAAGTGACTGCCCTTACCTGAAACGAAGTCTTGCTTGTAGGAAGACTCAGAGCCTGGGATTTAACTCCATTTCTGAAGGCAAACACACAGCATAGTTCTCATCCATGGATCACACTCTGCTTTAGAGCGAGAAGCACGCTCTTTCTATCTAGAGTCTCTAAGACAGCAGGAAACGTGAGTGTGATGAAAACAAAAGAACGGTGTTTCCTACACATACGGACCATATCTAGTCCAACTCTTCTTCTGAAACTGATAGAATGCACTGGTCCTCTAACATCCAATGCTTGTCAGTTAAGATGGGAAACGTGTGAGCTTCATGAATGATGTAGTTCGTTTGAGCAAAAAAGTGACTGCCCTTACCTTAAACGAAGTCTTGCTTGTACGAAGACTCAGAGCCTGGGATTTAACTCCATTTCTGAATTGAAACACACAGCACTGTTCTCATCCATGGATCACACTCTGCTTTAGAACGAGAAGCACGCTCTTGCTTTCTAGAGTCTCTAAGACAGCAGGAAACGTGAGTGTGCTGAGAACAAAAGTACGGTGTTTCCTACACATACGGACCATATCTAGTCCAACTCTGCTTCTGAAACTGATACAAAGCACTGGTCCTCTAACATCTAATGCTTGTCAGTTAAGATGAGAAACGTGTGAGCTTCTGGAACGATGTAGTTCGTTTGAGCAGAAAACTGACTGCCCTTACCTGAAACGAAGTCTTGCTTGGAGGAGGACTCAGAGCCTGGGATTTAAATCCATTTCTGAAGTGAAACACACAGCGTAGTTCTCATCCATGGTTCACACTCTGCTTTAGAGCAAGAAGCACACTCTTGCTTTCTAGAGTCTCTAAGACAGCAGGAAATCTGAGTGTGCCCAGAACAAAAGAACGGTGTTTCCTACACATACGGATTATATCTAGTCCAACTCATCTTCTGAAACTGATACAATGCACTGGTCCTCTAACATCCAATACTTGTCAGTTAAGATGGGAAACGTGTGAGCTTCATGAAGGATGTAGTTTGTTTGAGCAGAAAAGTGACTGCCTTAAGTGAATTGAAGTCTTGATTGTAGGAAGACTCAGAGCCTGGGATTTAACTCCATTTCTGAAGGCAAACACACAGCATAGTTCTCATCCATGGATCACACTCTGCTTTAGAGCGAGAATCACGCTCTTGCTTTCTAGAGTCTCTAAGACAGCAGGAAACGTGAGTGTGCCCAGAACAAAAGAACGGTGTTTCCTACACATACGGACCATATCTAGTCCAGCTCTCCTTCTTAAACTGATACAAACCACTGGTCCTCTAACATCCAATGCTTGTCTGTTAAGATGAGAAATGTGTGAGCTCAGTGAACGATGTAGTTCGTTTGAGCTGAAAAGTGACTGCCCTTACGTGAATTGAAGTCTTGCTTGTAGGAAGACACAGAGCCTGGGATTTAACTCCATTTCTGAAGTGAAACACACAGCAGTGTTCTCATCCATTGTTGACACTCTGCTTTAGAACAAGAAGCACGCTCTTGCTTTCTAGAGTCTCTAAGACAGCAGGAAACGTGAGTGTGCTGAGAACAAAAGAACGGTGTTTCCTACACATACGGACCATATCTAGTCCAACTCTGCTTCTGAAACTGATACAAAGCACTGGCCCACTAACATCCAATGCTTGTCAGTTAAGATGGGAAACGTGTGAGCTGCATGAACGATGTAGATCGTTTGAGCAGAAAAATGACTGCCCTTGCCTGAAACGAAGTCTTGCTTGTAGGAAGACACAGAGCCTGGGATTTAACTCCATTTCTGAAGTAAAACACACAGCAGTGTAATCATCCATTGATCATACTCTGCTTTAGAACAAGAAGCACACTCTTGCTTTCTAGAGTCTCTAAGACAGCAGGAAACGTGATTTTGCTGAGAACAAAAGAACGGTGTTTCCTACACATACGGACATTATATAGTCCAACTCTGCTTCTGAAACTGATACAAAGCACTGGTCCTCTAACATCCAATGCTTGTCTGTTAAGGTGAGAAACGTGTGAGCTTCTGGAATGATGTAGTTCGTTTGAGCAGAAAAGTGACTGCCCTTACCTGAAACGAAGTCTTGCTTGGAGGAATCCTCAGAGCCTGGGATTTAACTCCATTTCTGAAGTGAAATACACAGCGTAGTTCTCATCCATGGATCACACTCTGCTCTAGAGCAAGAAGCACACTCTTGCTTTCTAGATTCTCTAAGACAGCAGGAAATCTGAGTGTGCCCAGAACAAAAGAACGGTGTTTCCTACACATACGGACTATATGTAGTCCAAAACTTCTTCTGAAACTGATACAATGCACTGGTCCTCTAACATCCAGTGCTTGTCAGTTAAGATGAAAAACGTGTGAGCTTCGTGAAAGATGTAGTTCGTTTGAGCAGAAAAGTGACTTGCCTTACCTGAAACGAAGTCTTGCTTGTAGGGAGACTCAGAGCCTGGGATTTATCTCCTTTTCTGTAGTGAAACACACAGCATAGTTTTCATCCATGGATCACACTCTGATTTAGAATGAGAAGCACGCTCTTGCTTTCTAGAGTCTCTAAGACAGCAGGAAACGTGAGTGTGCTGAGAACAAAAGAACGGTGTTTCCTACACATACGGACCATATCTAGTCCAAATCTGCTTCTTAAACTGAAACAAAGCACTGGTCCTCTAACATCCAATGCTTGTCTGTTAAGATGAGAAACGTGTGAGCTTTGTGAATGATATAGTTCCTTTGAACTGAAAAGTGACTGCCCTTACCCGAAAAGAAGTCTTGCTTGTAGGAAGACACAGAGCCTGGGATTTAAGTCCATTTCTGAAGGGAAACACACAGCATAGTTCTCATCCATGGATCACACTCTGCTTTAGAGCAAGAAGCACGCTCTTGCTTTCTAGAGTCTCTAAAACAGCAGGAAACGTGAGTGTGCCCAGAACAAAAGAACGGTGTTTCCTACACATACGGACTATATCTAGTCCAACTCATCTTCTGAAACTGATACAAAGCACTGGTCCTCTAACATCCAATGCTTGTCAGTTAAGATGGGAAACGTGTGAGGTCTGTGAACGATGTAGTTCATTTGAGCAGAAAAGTGACTGCCCTTACCTGAAACGAAGTCTTGCTTGTAGGAAGACTCAGAGCCTGGGATTTAACTCCATTTCTGAAGGCAAACACACAGCATAGTTCTCATCCATGGATCACACTCTGCTTTAGAGCGAGAAGCACGCTCTTTCTATCTAGAGTCTCTAAGACAGCAGGAAACGTGAGTGTGATGAAAACAAAAGAACGGTGTTTCCTACACATACGGACCATATCTAGTCCAACTCTTCTTCTGAAACTGATAGAATGCACTGGTCCTCTAACATCCAATGCTTGTCAGTTAAGATGGGAAACGTGTGAGCTTCATGAATGATGTAGTTCGTTTGAGCAAAAAAGTGACTGCCCTTACCTTAAACGAAGTCTTGCTTGTACGAAGACTCAGAGCCTGGGATTAAACTCCATTTCTGAATTGAAACACACAGCACTGTTCTCATCCATGGATCACAATCTGCTTTAGAACAAGAAGCATGCTCTTGCTTTTTAGAGTCTCTAAGACAGGAGGAAAAGTGATTTTGCTGAGAACAAAAGAACAGAGTTTCCTACACATACGGACCATATCTAGTCCAACTCTGCTTCTGAAACTCATACAAAGCACTGGTCCTCCAACATCCAATGCTTGTCTGTTAAGATGAGAAATGTGTAAGCTCCGTGAACAATGTAGTTCGTTTGAGCTGAAAAGTGACTGCCCTTACCTGAAACGAAGTCTTGCTTGTAGGAAGACACAGAGCCTGGGAGTTAACTCCATTTCTGAAGGGAAACACACAGTATAGTTCTCATCCATTCAACAAACGCTGCTTTAGAACGAGAAGCATGCTCTTGCTTTCTGAATACTCTAAGACAGCAGGAAACGTGAGTGTGCTGAGAACAAAAGAACCGTGGTTCCTACACATACGGACCATATCTCGTCCAACTCTGCTACTGAAACTGATACAAAGCACTGGTCCTGTAACATCCAATGTTTGTCAGTTAAGATGAGAAACGTGTGAGCTCTGTGAATGATGTAGTTCGTTTGAGCTGAAAAGTGACTGCCCTTACCTGAAACGAAGTCTTGCTTGTAGGAAAACACAGAGCCTGGGATTTATCTCCTTTTCTGACGTGAAACACACATCATAGTTTTCATCCATGGGTCACACTCTGCTTTAGAACGAGAAGCACGCTCTTGCTTTCTAGAGTCTCTAAGACAGCAGGTAACGTGAGTGTGCTGAGAACAAAAGAACGGTGTTTCCTACACATAGGGAACATATCTAGTCCAACTCTGCTTCTGAAACTGATACAAAGCACTGGTCCTCTAACATCCAATGTTTGTCAGTTAAGATGAGAAACGTGTGAGCTTTGTGAATGATGTACTTCCTTTAAACTGAAAAGTGACTACCCTTACCTGAAACAAAGTCTTGCTTGTAGGAAGACACAGAGCCTGGGATTTAACTCCATTTCTGAAGGGAAACACACAGCATAGTATTCATCCATGGATCACACTGTGGTTAGAGCAAGAAGCACACTCTTGCTTTCTAGAGTCTCTAAGACAGCAGGAAATTTGAGTGTGCCCAGAACAATAGTACGGTGTTTCCTACAGATATGGACCATATCCAGTCCAAATCTGCTTCTGAAACTGATATAAAGCATTGACACTCTAACATCCAATGCTTGTCAGTTAAGATGAGAAACGTGTGAGCTCTGTGAACGATGTAGTTCATTTGAGCATAAAAGTGACTGTCCTAACCTGAAACGAAGTCTTGCTTGTAGGAAGACTCAGAGCCTGGCATTTAACTCCATTTCTGAAGGCAAACACACAGCATAGTTCTCATCCATGGATCACACTCTGCTTTAGAGCGAGAAGCACGCTCTTGCTTTCTAGAGTCTCTAAGACAGCAGGAAACGTGAGTGTGCTGAGAACAAAAGAACGGTGTTTCCTACACATAGGGACCATATCTAGTCCAACTCATCTTCTGAAACTGATACAAAGCACTGGTCCTCTAACATCCAATACTTGTCAGTTAAGATGGGAAACGTGTGAGCTTCATGAACGATGTAGTTTGTTTGAGCAGAAAAGTGACTGCCTTAACTGAATTGAAGTCATGATTGTAGGAAGACTCAGAGCCTGGGATTTAACTCCATTTCTGAAGGCAAACACACAGCATAGTTCTCATCCATGGATCACACTCTGCTTTAGAGCGAGAATCACGCTCTTGCTTTCTAGAGTCTCTAAGACAGCAGGAAACGTGAGTGTGCCCAGAACAAAAGAACGGTGTTTCCTACACATACGGACCATATCTAGTCCAGCTCTGCTTCTTAAACTGATACAAAGCACTGGTCCTCTAACATCCAATGCTTGTCTGTTAAGATGAGAAATGTGTGAACTCAGTGAACGATGTAGTTCGTTTGAGCTGAAAAGTGACTGCCCTTACGTGAATTGAAGTCTTGCTTGTAGGAAGACACAGAGCCTGGGATTTAACTCCATTTCTGAAGTGAAACACACAGCAGTGTTCTCATCCATTGTTGACACTCTGCTTTAGAACAAGAAGCACGCTCTTGCTTTCTAGAGTCTCTAAGACAGCAGGAAACGTGAGTGTGCTGAGAACAAAAGAACGGTGTTTCCTACACATACGGACCATATCTAGTCCAACTCTGCTTCTGAAACTGATACAAAGCACTGGCCCACTAACATCCAATGCTTGTCAGTTAAGATGGGAAACGTGTGAGCTGCATGAACGATGTAGATCGTTTGAGCAGAAAAATGACTGCCCTTGCCTGAAACGAAGTCTTGCTTGTAGGAAGACACAGAGCCTGGGATTTAACTCCATTTCTGAAGTAAAACACACAGCAGTGTAATCATCCATTGATCATACTCTGCTTTAGAACAAGAAGCACACTCTTGCTTTCTAGAGTCTCTAAGACAGCAGGAAACGTGATTTTGCTGAGAACAAAAGAACGGTGTTTCCTACACATACGGACATTATATAGTCCAACTCTGCTTCTGAAACTGATACAAAGCACTGGTCCTCTAACATCCAATGCTTGTCTGTTAAGGTGAGAAACGTGTGAGCTTCTGGAATGATGTAGTTCGTTTGAGCAGAAAAGTGACTGCCCTTACCTGAAACGAAGTCTTGCTTGGAGGAATCCTCAGAGCCTGGGATTTAACTCCATTTCTGGAGTGAAATACACAGCGTAGTTCTCATCCATGGATCACACTCTGCTCTAGAGCAAGGAGCACACTCTTGCTTTCTAGATTCTCTAAGACAGCAGGAAATCTGAGTGTGCCCATAACAAAAGAACGGTGTTTCCTACACATACGGACTATATGTAGTCCAAAACTTCTTCTGAAACTGATAGAATGCACTGGTCCTCTAACATCCAATGCTTGTCAGTTAAGATGAAAAACGTGTGAGCTTCGTGAAAGATGTAGTTCGTTTGAGCAGAAAAGTGACTGCCCTTACCTGAAACGAAGTCTTGCTTGTAGGGAGACTCAGAGCCTGGGATTTATCTCCTTTTCTGAAGTGAAACACACAACAGTGTTCTCATCCATTGATGACCCTCTGCTTTAGAACAAGAAGCTCGCTCTTGCTTTCTAAAGTCTCTAATACAGCAGGAAACGTGAGTGTGCTGAGAACAAAAGAACGGTGTTTCTTACACATACGGACCATATCTAGTCCAACTTTGCTTCTTAAACTGATACAAAGCACTGGTCCTCTAACATCCAATGATTGTCTGTTAAGATGAGAAGTGTGTGAGCTCAGTGAACGATGTAGTTCGTTTGAGCTGAAAAGTGACTGCCCTTACCTGAAACGAGTCTTGCATGTAGGAAGACACAGAGCCTGGGATTTAACTCCATTTCTTAAGAGAAACACACAGCATAGTTCTCATCCATGGATCACACTCTGCTTTAGAGCGAGAAGCACGCTCTTGTTCTCTAGAGTCTCTAAAACAGCAGGAAACGTGAGTGTGCTGAGAACAAAAGAACGGTGTTTCCTACACATACGGACCATATCTAGTCCAACTCATCTTCTGAAACTGATACAAAGCACTGGTCCTCTAACATCCAATGCTTGTCAGTTAAGATGGGAAACGTGTGAGCTCTGTGAACGATGTAGTTCGTTTTAGCAGAAAAGTGAGTGTCCTTACCAGAAACGAAGTCTTGCTTGTAGGAAGACTCAGAGCCTGGGATTTAACTCCATTTCTGAAGGCAAACACACAGCATAGTTCTCATCCACGGATCACACTCTGCTTTAGAGCGAGAAGCACGCTCTTGCTATCTAGAGTCTCTAAGACAGCAGGAAACGTGAGTGTGCTGAGAACAAAAGAACGGTGTTTCCTACACATACGGACCATATCTAGTACAACTATTCTTCTGAAACTGATACAAAGCACTGGTCCTCTAACATCCAATGCTTGTCTGTTAAGGTGAGAAACGTGTGAGCTTCTGGAACGATGTAGTTTGTTTGAGCAGAAAAGTGACTGCCCTTACCTGAAACGAAGTCTTGCTTGGAGGAAGACTCAGAGCCTGGGATTTAACTCCATTTCTGAAGTGAAACACACAGCACTGTTCTCATCCATGGATCACACTCTGCTCTAGAGCAAGAAGCACACACTTGCTTTCTAGAGTCTCTAAGACAGCAGGAAATCTGAGTGTGCCCAGAACAAAAGAACGGGGTTTCCTACACATACAGACTATATGTATGTAGTCCAAAACTTCTTCTGAAACTGATAGAATGCACTGGTCCTCTAACATGCAATGCTTGTCAGTTAAGATGAGAAACGTGTGAGCATCATGAAAGATGTAGTTCGTTTGAGCAGAAAAGTGACTGCCCATACCTGAAACGAAGTCTTGCTTGTAGGGAGACTCAGAGCCTGGGATTTATCTCCTTTTCTGAAGTGAAACACACAGCATAGTTTTCATCCATGGATCACACTCTGCTTTAGAACGAGCAGCACGCTCTTTCTTTCTAGAGTCTCTAAGACAGCAAGAAACGTGAGTGTGCTGAAAACAAAAGAACGGTGTTTCCTACACATACGGACCATATCTAGTCCAACTCTGCTTCTTAAACTGAAACAAAGCACTGATCCTCTAACATCCAATGCTTGTTAGTTAAGATGAGAAACGTGTGAGCTTTGTGAATGATATAGTTCCTTTGAACTGAAAAGTGACTGCCCTTACCCGAAAAGAAGTCTTGCTTGTAGGAAGACACAGAGCCTGGGATTTAAGTCCATTTCTGAAGGGAAACACACAGCATAGTTCTCATCCATGGATCACACTCTGCTTTAGAGCGAGAAATATGCTCTTGCTTTCTAAAGTCTCTAAGACAGCAGGAAATCTGAGTGTGCCCAGAACAAAAGTACGGTGTTTCCTACACATACGGACTATATGTAGTCCAAAACTTCTTCTGAAACTGATACAATGCACTGGTCCTCTAACATCCAATGCTAGTCAGTTAAGATGATAATCGTGTGATCTGCGTTAACGATGTAGTTCTTTTGAGCAGAAAAGTGACTGCCCTTACCTGAAATGAATTCGTGCTTGTAGGAAGACTCAGAGCCTGGGATTTAACTCCATTTCTGAAGTGAAACACACAGCAGTGTTCTCATCCATTGATGACCCTCTGCTTTAGAACAAGAAGCACGCTCTTGCTTTCTAGAGTCTCTAAGACAGCAGGAACCGTGAGTGTGCTGAGAATAAAAGAACGGTGTTTCTTACACATACGGACCATATCTAGTCCAACTTTGCTTCTTAAACTGATACAAAGCACTGGTCCTCTAACATCCAATGCTTGTCTGTTAAGATGAGAAATGTGTGAGCTCAGTGAACGATGTAGTTCGTTTGAGCTGAAAAGTGACTGCCCTTACCTGAAACGAAGTCTTGCTTGTAGGAAGACACAGAGCCTGGGATTTAACTCCATTTCTTAAGAGAAACACACAGCATAGTTCTCATCCATGGATCACACTCTGCTTTAGAGCAAGAAGCACGCTCTTGCTTTCTAGAGTCTCTAAGACAGCAGGAACCGTGAGTGTGCTGAGAACAAAAGAACGGTGTTTCCTACACATATGGACCATATCTAGTCCAACTCATCTTCTGAAACTGATACAAAGCACTGGTCCTCTAACATCCAATGCTTTTCAGTTAAGATGGGAAACGTGTGAGGTCTGTGAACGATGTAGTTCGTTTGAGCAGAAAAGTGACTGCCCTTACCTGAAACGAAGTCTTGCTTGTAGGAAGACTCAGAGCCTGGGATTTAACTCCATTTCTGAAGGCAAACACACAGCATAGTTCTCATCCATGGATCACACTCTGCTTTAGAGCGAGCAGCACGCTCTTTCTATCTAGAGTCTCTAAGACAGCAGGAAACGTGAGTGTGATGAAAACAAAAGAACGGTGTTTCCTACACATACGGACCATATCTAGTCCAACTCTTCTCCTGAAACTGATAGAATGCACTGGTCCTCTAACATCCAATGCTTGTCAGTTAAGATGGGAAACATGTGAGCTTCATGAATGATGTAGTTCGTTTGAGCAAAAAAGTGACTGCCCTTACCTTAAACGAAGTCTTGCTTGTACGAAGACTCAGAGCCTGGGATTTAACTCCATTTCTGAATTGAAACACACAGCACTGTTCTCATCCATGGATCACAATCTGCTTTAGAACAAGAAGCATGCTCTTGCTTTTTAGAGTCTCTAAGACAGGAGGAAACGTGATTTTGCTGAGAACAAAAGAACAGAGTTTCCTACACATACGGACCATATCTAGTCCAACTCTGCTTCTGAAACTGATACAAAGCACTGGTCCTCCAACATCCAATGCTTGTCTGTTAAGATGAGAAATGTGTAAGCTCCGTGAACAATGTAGTTCGTTTGAGCTGAAAAGTGACTGCCCTTACCTGAAACGAAGTCTTGCTAGTAGGAAGACACAGAGCCTGGGAGTTAACTCCATTTCTGAAGGGAAACACACAGCATAGTTCTCATCCATTCAACAAACGCTGCTTTAGAGCGAGAAGCATGCTCTTGCTTTCTGAATACTCTAAAACAGCAGGAAACGTGAGTGTGCTGAGAACAAAAGAACCGTGGTTCCTACACATACGGATCATATCTAGTCCAAATCTGCTTCTTAAACTGAAACAAAGCACTGGTCCTCTAACAGCCAATGTTTGTCAGTTAAGATGAGAAACGTGTGAGCTTTGTGAATGATATAGTTCCTTTGAACTGAAAAGTGACTGCCCTTACCCGAAAAGAAGTCTTGCTTGTAGGAAGACACAGAGCCTGGGATTTAAGTCCATTTCTGAAGGGAAACACACAGCATCGTTCTCATCCATGGATCACACTCTGCTTTAGAGCGAGAAATATGCTCTTGCTTTCTAAAGTCTCTAAGACAGCAGGAAATCTGAGTATGCCCAGAACAAAAGAACGGTGTTTCCTACACATACGGACTATATGTAGTCCAAAACTTCTTCTGAAACTGATACAATGCACTGGTCCTCTAACATCCAATGCTAGTCAGTTAAGATGATAATCGTGTGATCTTCGTTAACGATGTAGTTCGTTTGAGCAGAAAAGTGACTGCCCTTACCTGAAATGAATTCGTGCTTGTAGGAAGACTCAGAGCCTGGGATTTAACTCCATTTCTGAAGTGAAACACACAGCAGTGTTCTCATCCATTGATGACCCTCTGCTGTAGAACAAGAAGCACGCTCTTGCTTTCTAGAGTCTCTAAGACAGCAGGAAACGTGAGTGTGCTGAGAACAAAAGAACGGTGTTTCTTACACATACGGACCATATCTAGTCCAACTTTGCTTCTTAAACTGATACAAAGCACTGGTCCTCTAACATCCAATGCTTGTCTGTTAAGATGAGAAATGTGTGAGCTCAGTGAACGATGTAGTTCGTTTGAGCTGAAAAGAGACTGCCCTTACCTGAAACGAAGTCTTGCTTGTAGGAAGACACAGAGCCTGGGATTTAACTCCATTTCTTAAGAGAAACACACAGCATAGTTCTCATCCATGGATCACACTCTGCTTTAGAGCCAGAAGCACGCTCTTGCTTTCTAGAGTCTCTAAAACAGCAGGAAACGTGAGTGTGCTGAGAACAAAAGAACGGTGTTTCCTACACATACGGACCATATCTAGTCCAACTCATCTTCTGAAACTGATACAAAGCACTGGTCCTCTAACATCCAATGCTTGTCAGTTAAGATGGGAAACGTGTGAGGTCTGTGAACGATGTAGTTCGTTTGAGCAGAAAAGTGACTGCCCTTACCTGAAACGAAGTCTTGCTTGTAGGAAGACTCAGAGCCTGGGATTTAACTCCATTTCTGAAGGCAAACACACAGCATAGTTCTCATCCATGGATCACACTCTGCTTTAGAGCGAGAAGCACGCTCTTTCTATCTAGAGTCTCTAAGACAGCAGGAAACGTGAGTGTGATGAAAACAATAGAACGGTGTTTCCTACACATACGGACCATATCCAGTCCAACTCTTCTTCTGAAACTGATAGAATGCACTGGTCCTCTAACATCCAATGCTTGTCAGTTAAGATGGGAAACGTGTGAGCTTCATGAACGATGTAGTTCGTTTGAGCAAAAAAGTGACTGCCCTTACCTTAAACGAAGTCTTGCGTACGAATATTCAGAGCCTGGGATTTAACTCCATTTCTGAATTGAAACACACAGCACTGTTCTCATCCATTGATCACACTCTGCTTTAGAACAAGAAGCACGCTCTTGCTTTTTAGAGTCTCTAAGACAGGAGGAAACGTGATTTGGCTGAGAACAAAAGAACAGAGTTTCCTACACATAAGGACCATATCTAGTCCAACTCTGCTTCTGAAACTCATACAAAGCACTGGTCCTCCAACATCCAATGCTTGTCTGTTAAGATGAGAAATGTGTAAGCTCCGTGAACAATGTAGTTCGTTTGAGCTGAAAAGTGACTGCCCTTACCTGAAACGAAATCTTGCTTTTAGGAAGACACAGAGCCTGGGATTTAACTCCATTTCTGAAGTGAAACACACAGCAGTGTTCTCATCCATTGTTGACACTCTGCTTTAGAACAAGAAGCACGCTCTTGCTTTCTAGAGTCTCTAAGACAGCAGGAAACGTGAGTGTGCTGAGAACAAAAGAACGGTGTTTCCTACACATACGGACCATATCTAGTCCAACTCTGCTTCTGAAACTGATACAAAGCACTGGCCCACTAACATCCAATGCTTGTCAGTTAAGATGGGAAACGTGTGAGCTGCATGAACGATGTAGATCGTTTGAGCAGAAAAATGACTGCCCTTGCCTGAAACGAAGTCTTGCTTGTAGGAAGACACAGAGCCTGGGATTTAACTCCATTTCTGAAGTAAAACACACAGCAGTGTAATCATCCATTGATCATACTCTGCTTTAGAACAAGAAGCACACTCTTGCTTTCTAGAGTCTCTAAGACAGCAGGAAACGTGATTTTGCTGAGAACAAAAGAACGGTGTTTCCTACACATACGGACATTATATAGTCCAACTCTGCTTCTGAAACTGATACAAAGCACTGGTCCTCTAACATCCAATGCTTGTCTGTTAAGGTGAGAAACGTGTGAGCTTCTGGAATGATGTAGTTCGTTTGAGCAGAAAAGTGACTGCCCTTACCTGAAACGAAGTCTTGCTTGGAGGAATCCTCAGAGCCTGGGATTTAACTCCATTTCTGGAGTGAAATACACAGCGTAGTTCTCATCCATGGATCACACTCTGCTCTAGAGCAAGAAGCACACTCTTGCTTTCTAGATTCTCTAAGACAGCAGGAAATCTGAGTGTGCCCATAACAAAAGAACGGTGTTTCCTACACATACGGACTATATGTAGTCCAAAACTTCTTCTGAAACTGATAGAATGCACTGGTCCTCTAACATCCAATGCTTGTCAGTTAAGATGAAAAACGTGTGAGCTTCGTGAAAGATGTAGTTCGTTTGAGCAGAAAAGTGACTGCCCTTACCTGAAACGAAGTCTTGCTTGTAGGGAGACTCAGAGCCTGGGATTTATCTCCTTTTCTGAAGTGAAACACACAACAGTGTTCTCATCCATTGATGACCCTCTGCTTTAGAACAAGAAGCACGCTCTTGCTTTCTAAAGTCTCTAATACAGCAGGAAACGTGAGTGTGCTGAGAACAAAAGAACGGTGTTTCTTACACATACGGACCATATCTAGTCCAACTTTGCTTCTTAAACTGATACAAAGCACTGGTCCTCTAACATCCAATGATTGTCTGTTAAGATGAGAAATGTGTGAGCTCAGTGAACGATGTAGTTCGTTTGAGCTGAAAAGTGACTGCCCTTACCTGAAACGAGTCTTGCATGTAGGAAGACACAGAGCCTGGGATTTAACTCCATTTCTTAAGAGAAACACACAGCATAGTTCTCATCCATGGATCACACTCTGCTTTAGAGTGAGAAGCACGCTCTTGTTCTCTAGGGTCTCTAAAACAGCAGGAAACGTGAGTGTGCTGAGAACAAAAGAACGGTGTTTCCTACACATACGGACCATATCTAGTCCAACTCATCTTCTGAAACTGATACAAAGCACTGGTCCTCTAACATCCAATGCTTGTCAGTTAAGATGGGAAACGTGTGAGCTCTGTGAACGATGTAGTTCGTTTTAGCAGAAAAGTGAGTGTCCTTACCAGAAACGAAGTCTTGCTTGTAGGAAGACTCAGAGCCTGGGATTTAACTCCATTTCTGAAGGCAAACACACAGCATAGTTCTCATCCACGGATCACACTCTGCTTTAGAGCGAGAAGCACGCTCTTGCTATCTAGAGTCTCTAAGACAGCAGGAAACGTGAGTGTGCTGAGAACAAAAGAACGGTGTTTCCTACACATACGGACCATATCTAGTCCAACTATTCTTCTGAAACTGATACAAAGCACTGGTCCTCTAACATCCAATGCTTGTCAGTTAATATGGGAAACGTGTGAGCTTCATGAACAATGTAGTTCGTTTGAGCAAAAAAGTGACTGCCCTTACCTGAAACGAAGTCTTGCTTGGAGGAAGACTCAGAGCCTGGGATTTAACTCCATTTCTGAAGTGAAACACACAGCGTAGTTCTCATCCATGGATCACACTCTGCTCTAGAGCAAGAAGCAAGCTCTTGCTTTCTAGAGTCTCTAAGACAGCAGGAAACGTGATTTTGCTGAGAACAAAAGAACGGTGTTTCCTACACATACGGACATTATATAGTCCAACTCTGCTTCTGAAACTGATACAAAGCACTGGTCCTCTAACATCCAATGCTTGTCTGTTAAGGTGAGAAACGTGTGAGCTTCTGGAACGATGTAGTTTGTTTGAGCAGAAAAGTGACTGCCCTTACCTGAAACGAAGTCTTGCTTGGAGGAAGACTCAGAGCCTGGGATTTAACTCCATTTCTGAAGTGAAACACACAGCACTGTTCTCATCCATGGATCACACTCTGCTCTAGAGCAAGAAGCACACACTTGCTTTCTAGAGTCTCTAAGACAGCAGGAAATCTGAGTGTGCCCAGAACAAAAGAACGGGGTTTCCTACACATACGGACTATATGTATGTAGTCCAAAACTTCTTCTGAAACTGATAGAATGCACTGGTCCTCTAACATGCAATGCTTGTCAGTTAAGATGAGAAACGTGTGAGCATCATGAAAGATGTAGTTCGTTTGAGCAGAAAAGTGACTGCCCATACCTGAAACGAAGTCTTGCTTGTAGGGAGACTCAGAGCCTGGGATTTATCTCCTTTTCTGAAGTGAAACACACAGCATAGTTTTCATCCATGGATCACACTCTGCTTTAGAACAAGAAGCACGCTCTTTCTTTCTAGAGTCTCTATGACAGCAAGAAACGTGAGTGTGCTGAAAACAAAAGAACGGTGTTTCCTACACATACGGACCATATCTAGTCCAACTCTGCTTCTTAAACTGAAACAAAGCACTGATCCTCTAACATCCAATGCTTGTTAGTTAAGATGAGAAACGTGTGAGCTTTGTGAATGATATAGTTCCTTTGAACTGAAAAGTGACTGCCCTTACCCGAAAAGAAGTCTTGCTTGTAGGAAGACACAGAGCCTGGGATTTAAGTCCATTTCTGAAGGGAAACACACAGCATAGTTCTCATCCATGGATCACACTCTGCTTTAGAGCGAGAAATATGCTCTTGCTTTCTAAAGTCTCTAAGACAGCAGGAAATCTGAGTGTGCCCAGAACAAAAGTACGGTGTTTCCTACACATACGGACTATATGTAGTCCAAAACTTCTTCTGAAACTGATACAATGCACTGGTCCTCTAACATCCAATGCTAGTCAGTTAAGATGATAATCGTGTGATCTGCGTTAACGATGTAGTTCGTTTGAGCAGAAAAGTGACTGCCCTTACCTGAAATGAATTCGTGCTTGTAGGAAGACTCAGAGCCTGGGATTTAACTCCATTTCTGAAGTGAAACACACAGCAGTGTTCTCATCCATTGATGACCCTCTGCTTTAGAACAAGAAGCACGCTCTTGCTTTCTAGAGTCTCTAAGACAGCAGGAACCGTGAGTGTGCTGAGAATAAAAGAACGGTGTTTCTTACACATACGGACCATATCTAGTCCAACTTTGCTTCTTAAACTGATACAAAGCACTGGTCCTCTAACATCCAATGCTTGTCTGTTAAGATGAGAAATGTGTGAGCTCAGTGAACGATGTAGTTCGTTTGAGCTGAAAAGTGACTGCCCTTACCTGAAACGAAGTCTTGCTTGTAGGAAGACACAGAGCCTGGGATTTAACTCCATTTCTTAAGAGAAACACACAGCATAGTTCTCATCCATGGATCACACTCTGCTTTAGAGCAAGAAGCACGCTCTTGCTTTCTAGAGTCTCTAAAACAGCAGGAAACGTGAGTGTGCTGAGAACAAAAGAACGGTGTTTCCTACACATACGGACCATATCTAGTCCAACTCATCTTCTGAAACTGATACAAAGCACTGGTCCTCTAACATCCAATGCTTGTCAGTTAAGATGGGAAACGTGTGAGGTCTGTGAACGATGTAGTTCGTTTGAGCAGAAAAGTGACTGCCCTTACCTGAAACGAAGTCTTGCTTGTAGGAAGACTCAGAGCCTGGGATTTAACTCCATTTCTGAAGGCAAACACACAGCATAGTTCTCATCCATGGATCACACTCTGCTTTAGAGCGAGAAGCACGCTCTTTCTATCTAGAGTCTCTAAGACAGCAGGAAACGTGAGTGTGATGAAAACAAAAGAACGGTGTTTCCTACACATACGGACCATATCTAGTCCAACTCTTCTCCTGAAACTGATAGAATGCACTGGTCCTCTAACATCCAATGCTTGTCAGTTAAGATGGGAAACATGTGAGCTTCATGAATGATGTAGTTCGTTTGAGCAAAAAAGTGACTGCCCTTACCTTAAACGAAGTCTTGCTTGTACGAAGACTCAGAGCCTGGGATTTAACTCCATTTCTGAATTGAAACACACAGCACTGTTCTCATCCATGGATCACAATCTGCTTTAGAACAAGAAGCATGCTCTTGCTTTTTAGAGTCTCTAAGACAGGAGGAAACGTGATTTTGCTGAGAACAAAAGAACAGAGTTTCCTACACATACGGACCATATCTAGTCCAACTCTGCTTCTGAAACTCATACAAAGCACTGGTCCTCCAACATCCAATGCTTGTCTGTTAAGATGAGAAATGTGTAAGCTCCGTGAACAATGTAGTTCGTTTGAGCTGAAAAGTGACTGCCCTTACCTGAAACGAAGTCTTGCTAGTAGGAAGACACAGAGCCTGGGAGTTAACTCCATTTCTGAAGGGAAACACACAGCATAGTTCTCATCCATTCAACAAACGCTGCTTTAGAGCGAGAAGCATGCTCTTGCTTTCTGAATACTCTAAAACAGCAGGAAACGTGAGTGTGCTGAGAACAAAAGAACCGTGGTTCCTACACATACGGATCATATCTAGTCCAAATCTGCTTCTTAAACTGAAACAAAGCACTGGTCCTCTAACAGCCAATGCTTGTCAGTTAAGATGAGAAACGTGTGAGCTTTGTGAATGATATAGTTCCTTTGAACTGAAAAGTGACTGCCCTTACCCGAAAAGAAGTCTTGCTTGTAGGAAGACACAGAGCCTGGGATTTAAGTCCATTTCTGAAGGGAAACACACAGCATCGTTCTCATCCATGGATCACACTCTGCTTTAGAGCGAGAAATATGCTCTTGCTTTCTAAAGTCTCTAAGACAGCAGGAAATCTGAGTGTGCCCAGAACAAAAGAACGGTGTTTCCTACACATACGGACTATATGTAGTCCAAAACTTCTTCTGAAACTGATACAATGCACTGGTCCTCTAACATCCAATGCTAGTCAGTTAAGATGATAATCGTGTGATCTTCGTTAACGATGTAGTTCGTTTGAGCAGAAAAGTGACTGCCCTTACCTGAAATGAATTCGTGCTTGTAGGAAGACTCAGAGCCTGGGATTTAACTCCATTTCTGAAGTGAAACACACAGCAGTGTTCTCATCCATTGATGACCCTCTGCTGTAGAACAAGAAGCACGCTCTTGCTTTCTAGAGTCTCTAAGACAGCAGGAAACGTGAGTGTGCTGAGAACAAAAGAACGGTGTTTCTTACACATACGGACCATATCTAGTCCAACTTTGCTTCTTAAACTGATACAAAGCACTGGTCCTCTAACATCCAATGCTTGTCTGTTAAGATGAGAAATGTGTGAGCTCAGTGAACGATGTAGTTCGTTTGAGCTGAAAAGTGACTGCCCTTACCTGAAACGAGTCTTGCATGTAGGAAGACACAGAGCCTGGGATTTAACTCCATTTCTTAAGAGAAACACACAGCATAGTTCTCATCCATGGATCACACTCTGCTTTAGAGCGAGAAGCACGCTCTTGTTCTCTAGAGTCTCTAAAACAGCAGGAAACGTGAGTGTGCTGAGAACAAAAGAACGGTGTTTCCTACACATACGGACCATATCTAGTCCAACTCATCTTCTGAAACTGATACAAAGCACTGGTCCTCTAACATCCAATGCTTGTCAGTTAAGATGGGAAACGTGTGAGCTCTGTGAACGATGTAGTTCGTTTTAGCAGAAAAGTGAGTGTCCTTACCAGAAACGAAGTCTTGCTTGTAGGAAGACTCAGAGCCTGGGATTTAACTCCATTTCTGAAGGCAAACACACAGCATAGTTCTCATCCACGGATCACACTCTGCTTTAGAGCGAGAAGCACGCTCTTGCTATCTAAAGTCTCTAAGACAGCAGGAAACGTGAGTGTGCTGAGAACAAAAGAACGGTGTTTCCTACACATACGGACCATATCTAGTACAACTATTCTTCTGAAACTGATACAAAGCACTGGTCCTCTAACATCCAATGCTTGTCAGTTAATATGGGAAACGTGTGAGCTTCATGAACAATGTAGTTCGTTTGAGCAAAAAAGTGACTGCCCTTACCTGAAACGAAGTCTTGCTTGGAGGAAGACTCAGAGCCTGGGATTTAACTCCATTTCTGAAGTGAAACACACAGCGTAGTTCTCATCCATGGATCACACTCTGCTCTAGAGCAAGAAGCAAGCTCTTGCTTTCTAGAGTCTCTAAGACAGCAGGAAACGTGATTTTGCTGAGAACAAAAGAACGGTGTTTCCTACACATACGGACATTATATAGTCCAACTCTGCTTCTGAAACTGATACAAAGCACTGGTCCTCTAACATCCAATGCTTGTCTGTTAAGGTGAGAAACGTGTGAGCTTCTGGAACGATGTAGTTTGTTTGAGCAGAAAAGTGACTGCCCTTACCTGAAACGAAGTCTTGCTTGGAGGAAGACTCAGAGCCTGGGATTTAACTCCATTTCTGAAGTGAAACACACAGCACTGTTCTCATCCATGGATCACACTCTGCTCTAGAGCAAGAAGCACACACTTGCTTTCTAGAGTCTCTAAGACAGCAGGAAATCTGTGTGTGCCCAGAACAAAAGAACGGGGTTTCCTACACATACAGACTATATGTATGTAGTCCAAAACTTCTTCTGAAACTGATAGAATGCACTGGTCCTCTAACATGCAATGCTTGTCAGTTAAGATGAGAAACGTGTGAGCATCATGAAAGATGTAGTTCGTTTGAGCAGAAAAGTGACTGCCCATACCTGAAACGAAGTCTTGCTTGTAGGGAGACTCAGAGCCTGGGATTTATCTCCTTTTCTGAAGTGAAACACACAGCATAGTTTTCATCCATGGATCACACTCTGCTTTAGAACGAGCAGCACGCTCTTTCTTTCTAGAGTCTCTAAGACAGCAAGAAACGTGAGTGTGCTGAAAACAAAAGAACGGTGTTTCCTACACATACGGACCATATCTAGTCCAACTCTGCTTCTTAAACTGAAACAAAGCACTGATCCTCTAACATCCAATGCTTGTTAGTTAAGATGAGAAACGTGTGAGCTTTGTGAATGATATAGTTCCTTTGAACTGAAAAGTGACTGCCCTTACCCGAAAAGAAGTCTTGCTTGTAGGAAGACACAGAGCCTGGGATTTAAGTCCATTTCTGAAGGGAAACACACAGCATAGTTCTCATCCATGGATCACACTCTGCTTTAGAGCGAGAAATATGCTCTTGCTTTCTAAAGTCTCTAAGACAGCAGGAAATCTGAGTGTGCCCAGAACAAAAGTACGGTGTTTCCTACACATACGGACTATATGTAGTCCAAAACTTCTTCTGAAACTGATACAATGCACTGGTCCTCTAACATCCAATGCTAGTCAGTTAAGATGATAATCGTGTGATCTGCGTTAACGATGTAGTTCGTTTGAGCAGAAAAGTGACTGCCCTTACCTGAAATGAATTCGTGCTTGTAGGAAGACTCAGAGCCTGGGATTTAACTCCATTTCTGAAGTGAAACACACAGCAGTGTTCTCATCCATTGATGACCCTCTGCTTTAGAACAAGAAGCACGCTCTTGCTTTCTAGAGTCTCTAAGACAGCAGGAACCGTGAGTGTGCTGAGAATAAAAGAACGGTGTTTCTTACACATACGGACCATATCTAGTCCAACTTTGCTTCTTAAACTGATACAAAGCACTGGTCCTCTAACATCCAATGCTTGTCTGTTAAGATGAGAAATGTGTGAGCTCAGTGAACGATGTAGTTCGTTTGAGCTGAAAAGTGACTGCCCTTACCTGAAACGAAGTCTTGCTTGTAGGAAGACACAGAGCCTGGGATTTAACTCCATTTCTTAAGAGAAACACACAGCATAGTTCTCATCCATGGATCACACTCTGCTTTAGAGCAAGAAGCACGCTCTTGCTTTCTAGAGTCTCTAAAACAGCAGGAAACGTGAGTGTGCTGAGAACAAAAGAACGGTGTTTCCTACACATATGGACCATATCTAGTCCAACTCATCTTCTGAAACTGATACAAAGCACTGGTCCTCTAACATCCAATGCTTTTCAGTTAAGATGGGAAACGTGTGAGGTCTGTGAACGATGTAGTTCGTTTGAGCAGAAAAGTGACTGCCCTTACCTGAAACGAAGTCTTGCTTGTAGGAAGACTCAGAGCCTGGGATTTAACTCCATTTCTGAAGGCAAACACACAGCATAGTTCTCATCCATGGATCACACTCTGCTTTAGAGCGAGCAGCACGCTCTTTCTATCTAGAGTCTCTAAGACAGCAGGAAACGTGAGTGTGATGAAAACAAAAGAACGGTGTTTCCTACACATACGGACCATATCTAGTCCAACTCTTCTCCTGAAACTGATAGAATGCACTGGTCCTCTAACATCCAATGCTTGTCAGTTAAGATGGGAAACATGTGAGCTTCATGAATGATGTAGTTCGTTTGAGCAAAAAAGTGACTGCCCTTACCTTAAACGAAGTCTTGCTTGTACGAAGACTCAGAGCCTGGGATTTAACTCCATTTCTGAATTGAAACACACAGCACTGTTCTCATCCATGGATCACAATCTGCTTTAGAACAAGAAGCATGCTCTTGCTTTTTAGAGTCTCTAAGACAGGAGGAAACGTGATTTTGCTGAGAACAAAAGAACAGAGTTTCCTACACATACGGACCATATCTAGTCCAACTCTGCTTCTGAAACTCATACAAAGCACTGGTCCTCCAACATCCAATGCTTGTCTGTTAAGATGAGAAATGTGTAAGCTCCGTGAACAATGTAGTTCGTTTGAGCTGAAAAGTGACTGCCCTTACCTGAAACGAAGTCTTGCTAGTAGGAAGACACAGAGCCTGGGAGTTAACTCCATTTCTGAAGGGAAACACACAGCATAGTTCTCATCCATTCAACAAACGCTGCTTTAGAGCGAGAAGCATGCTCTTGCTTTCTGAATACTCTAAAACAGCAGGAAACGTGAGTGTGCTGAGAACAAAAGAACCGTGGTTCCTACACATACGGATCATATCTAGTCCAAATCTGCTTCTTAAACTGAAACAAAGCACTGGTCCTCTAACAGCCAATGTTTGTCAGTTAAGATGAGAAACGTGTGAGCTTTGTGAATGATATAGTTCCTTTGAACTGAAAAGTGACTGCCCTTACCCGAAAAGAATTCTTGCTTGTAGGAAGACACAGAGCCTGGGATTTAAGTCCATTTCTGAAGGGAAACACACAGCATCGTTCTCATCCATGGATCACACTCTGCTTTAGAGCGAGAAATATGCTCTTGCTTTCTAAAGTCTCTAAGACAGCAGGAAATCTGAGTGTGCCCAGAACAAAAGAACGGTGTTTCCTACACATACGGACTATATGTAGTCCAAAACTTCTTCTGAAACTGATACAATGCACTGGTCCTCTAACATCCAATGCTAGTCAGTTAAGATGATAATCGTGTGATCTTCGTTAACGATGTAGTTCGTTTGAGCAGAAAAGTGACTGCCCTTACCTGAAATGAATTCGTGCTTGTAGGAAGACTCAGAGCCTGGGATTTAACTCCATTTCTGAAGTGAAACACACAGCAGTGTTCTCATCCATTGATGACCTTCTGCTGTAGAACAAGAAGCACGCTCTTGCTTTCTAGAGTCTCTAAGACAGCAGGAAACGTGAGTGTGCTGAGAACAAAAGAACGGTGTTTCTTACACATACGTACCATATCTAGTCCAACTTTGCTTCTTAAACTGATACAAAGCACTGGTCCTCTAACATCCAATGCTTGTCTGTTAAGATGAGAAATGTGTGAGCTCAGTGAACGATGTAGTTCGTTTGAGCTGAAAAGAGACTGCCCTTACCTGAAACGAAGTCTTGCTTGTAGGAAGACACAGAGCCTGGGATTTAACTCCATTTCTTAAGAGAAACACACAGCATAGTTCTCATCCATGGATCACACTCTGCTTTAGAGCCAGAAGCACGCTCTTGCTTTCTAGAGTCTCTAAAACAGCAGGAAACGTGAGTGTGCTGAGAACAAAAGAACGGTGTTTCCTACACATACGGACCATATCTAGTCCAACTCATCTTCTGAAACTGATACAAAGCACTGGTCCTCTAACATCCAATGCTTGTCAGTTAAGATGGGAAACGTGTGAGGTCTGTGAACGATGTAGTTCGTTTGAGCAGAAAAGTGACTGCCCTTACCTGAAACGAAGTCTTGCTTGTAGGAAGACTCAGAGCCTGGGATTTAACTCCATTTCTGAAGGCAAACACACAGCATAGTTCTCATCCATGGATCACACTCTGCTTTAGAGCGAGAAGCACGCTCTTTCTATCTAGAGTCTCTAAGACAGCAGGAAACGTGAGTGTGATGAAAACAATAGAACGGTGTTTCCTACACATACGGACCATATCCAGTCCAACTCTTCTTCTGAAACTGATAGAATGCACTGGTCCTCTAACATCCAATGCTTGTCAGTTAAGATGGGAAACGTGTGAGCTTCATGAACGATGTAGTTCGTTTGAGCAAAAAAGTGACTGCCCTTACCTTAAACGAAGTCTTGCGTACGAATATTCAGAGCCTGGGATTTAACTCCATTTCTGAATTGAAACACACAGCACTGTTCTCATCCATTGATCACACTCTGCTTTAGAACAAGAAGCACGCTCTTGCTTTTTAGAGTCTCTAAGACAGGAGGAAACGTGATTTGGCTGAGAACAAAAGAACAGAGTTTCCTACACATAAGGACCATATCTAGTCCAACTCTGCTTCTGAAACTCATACAAAGCACTGGTCCTCCAACATCCAATGCTTGTCTGTTAAGATGAGAAATGTGTAAGCTCCGTGAACAATGTAGTTCGTTTGAGCTGAAAAGTGACTGCCCTTACCTGAAACGAAATCTTGCTTTTAGGAAGACACAGAGCCTGGGATTTAACTCCATTTCTGAAGTGAAACACACAGCAGTGTTCTCATCCATTGTTGACACTCTGCTTTAGAACAAGAAGCACGCTCTTGCTTTCTAGAGTCTCTAAGACAGCAGGAAACGTGAGTGTGCTGAGAACAAAAGAACGGTGTTTCCTACACATACGGACCATATCTAGTCCAACTCTGCTTCTGAAACTGATACAAAGCACTGGCCCACTAACATCCAATGCTTGTCAGTTAAGATGGGAAACGTGTGAGCTGCATGAACCATGTAGATCGTTTGAGCAGAAAAATGACTGCCCTTGCCTGAAACGAAGTCTTGCTTGTAGGAAGACACAGAGCCTGGGATTTAACTCCATTTCTGAAGTAAAACACACAGCAGTGTAATCATCCATTGATCATACTCTGCTTTAGAACAAGAAGCACACTCTTGCTTTCTAGAGTCTCTAAGACAGCAGGAAACGTGATTTTGCTGAGAACAAAAGAACGGTGTTTCCTACACATACGGACATTATATAGTCCAACTCTGCTTCTGAAACTGATACAAAGCACTGGTCCTCTAACATCCAATGCTTGTCTGTTAAGGTGAGAAACGTGTGAGCTTCTGGAATGATGTAGTTCGTTTGAGCAGAAAAGTGACTGCCCTTACCTGAAACGAAGTCTTGCTTGGAGGAATCCTCAGAGCCTGGGATTTAACTCCATTTCTGGAGTGAAATACACAGCGTAGTTCTCATCCATGGATCACACTCTGCTCTAGAGCAAGAAGCACACTCTTGCTTTCTAGATTCTCTAAGACAGCAGGAAATCTGAGTGTGCCCATAACAAAAGAACGGTGTTTCCTACACATACGGACTATATGTAGTCCAAAACTTCTTCTGAAACTGATAGAATGCACTGGTCCTCTAACATCCAATGCTTGTCAGTTAAGATGAAAAACGTGTGAGCTTCGTGAAAGATGTAGTTCGTTTGAGCAGAAAAGTGACTGCCCTTACCTGAAACGAAGTCTTGCTTGTAGGGAGACTCAGAGCCTGGGATTTATCTCCTTTTCTGAAGTGAAACACACAACAGTGTTCTCATCCATTGATGACCCTCTGCTTTAGAACAAGAAGCACGCTCTTGCTTTCTAAAGTCTCTAATACAGCAGGAAACGTGAGTGTGCTGAGAACAAAAGAACGGTGTTTCTTACACATACGGACCATATCTAGTCCAACTTTGCTTCTTAAACTGATACAAAGCACTGGTCCTCTAACATCCAATGATTGTCTGTTAAGATGAGAAATGTGTGAGCTCAGTGAACGATGTAGTTCGTTTGAGCTGAAAAGTGACTGCCCTTACCTGAAACGAGTCTTGCATGTAGGAAGACACAGAGCCTGGGATTTAACTCCATTTCTTAAGAGAAACACACAGCATAGTTCTCATCCATGGATCACACTCTGCTTTAGAGTGAGAAGCACGCTCTTGTTCTCTAGGGTCTCTAAAACAGCAGGAAACGTGAGTGTGCTGAGAACAAAAGAACGGTGTTTCCTACACATACGGACCATATCTAGTCCAACTCATCTTCTGAAACTGATACAAAGCACTGGTCCTCTAACATCCAATGCTTGTCAGTTAAGATGGGAAACGTGTGAGCTCTGTGAACGATGTAGTTCGTTTTAGCAGAAAAGTGAGTGTCCTTACCAGAAACGAAGTCTTGCTTGTAGGAAGACTCAGAGCCTGGGATTTAACTCCATTTCTGAAGGCAAACACACAGCATAGTTCTCATCCACGGATCACACTCTGCTTTAGAGCGAGAAGCACGCTCTTGCTATCTAGAGTCTCTAAGACAGCAGGAAACGTGAGTGTGCTGAGAACAAAAGAACGGTGTTTCCTACACATACGGACCATATCTAGTCCAACTATTCTTCTGAAACTGATACAAAGCACTGGTCCTCTAACATCCAATGCTTGTCAGTTAATATGGGAAACGTGTGAGCTTCATGAACAATGTAGTTCGTTTGAGCAAAAAAGTGACTGCCCTTACCTGAAACGAAGTCTTGCTTGGAGGAAGACTCAGAGCCTGGGATTTAACTCCATTTCTGAAGTGAAACACACAGCGTAGTTCTCATCCATGGATCACACTCTGCTCTAGAGCAAGAAGCAAGCTCTTGCTTTCTAGAGTCTCTAAGACAGCAGGAAACGTGATTTTGCTGAGAACAAAAGAACGGTGTTTCCTACACATACGGACATTATATAGTCCAACTCTGCTTCTGAAACTGATACAAAGCACTGGTCCTCTAACATCCAATGCTTGTCTGTTAAGGTGAGAAACGTGTGAGCTTCTGGAACGATGTAGTTTGTTTGAGCAGAAAAGTGACTGCCCTTACCTGAAACGAAGTCTTGCTTGGAGGAAGACTCAGAGCCTGGGATTTAACTCCATTTCTGAAGTGAAACACACAGCACTGTTCTCATCCATGGATCACACTCTGCTCTAGAGCAAGAAGCACACACTTGCTTTCTAGAGTCTCTAAGACAGCAGGAAATCTGAGTGTGCCCAGAACAAAAGAACGGGGTTTCCTACACATACGGACTATATGTATGTAGTCCAAAACTTCTTCTGAAACTGATAGAATGCACTGGTCCTCTAACATGCAATGCTTGTCAGTTAAGATGAGAAACGTGTGAGCATCATGAAAGATGTAGTTCGTTTGAGCAGAAAAGTGACTGCCCATACCTGAAACGAAGTCTTGCTTGTAGGGAGACTCAGAGCCTGGGATTTATCTCCTTTTCTGAAGTGAAACACACAGCATAGTTTTCATCCATGGATCACACTCTGCTTTAGAACGAGCAGCACGCTCTTTCTTTCTAGAGTCTCTATGACAGCAAGAAACGTGAGTGTGCTGAAAACAAAAGAACGGTGTTTCCTACACATACGGACCATATCTAGTCCAACTCTGCTTCTTAAACTGAAACAAAGCACTGATCCTCTAACATCCAATGCTTGTTAGTTAAGATGAGAAACGTGTGAGCTTTGTGAATGATATAGTTCCTTTGAACTGAAAAGTGACTGCCCTTACCCGAAAAGAAGTCTTGCTTGTAGGAAGACACAGAGCCTGGGATTTAAGTCCATTTCTGAAGGGAAACACACAGCATAGTTCTCATCCATGGATCACACTCTGCTTTAGAGCGAGAAATATGCTCTTGCTTTCTAAAGTCTCTAAGACAGCAGGAAATCTGAGTGTGCCCAGAACAAAAGTACGGTGTTTCCTACACATACGGACTATATGTAGTCCAAAACTTCTTCTGAAACTGATACAATGCACTGGTCCTCTAACATCCAATGCTAGTCAGTTAAGATGATAATCGTGTGATCTGCGTTAACGATGTAGTTCGTTTGAGCAGAAAAGTGACTGCCCTTACCTGAAATGAATTCGTGCTTGTAGGAAGACTCAGAGCCTGGGATTTAACTCCATTTCTGAAGTGAAACACACAGCAGTGTTCTCATCCATTGATGACCCTCTGCTTTAGAACAAGAAGCACGCTCTTGCTTTCTAGAGTCTCTAAGACAGCAGGAACCGTGAGTGTGCTGAGAATAAAAGAACGGTGTTTCTTACACATACGGACCATATCTAGTCCAACTTTGCTTCTTAAACTGATACAAAGCACTGGTCCTCTAACATCCAATGCTTGTCTGTTAAGATGAGAAATGTGTGAGCTCAGTGAACGATGTAGTTCGTTTGAGCTGAAAAGTGACTGCCCTTACCTGAAACGAAGTCTTGCTTGTAGGAAGACACAGAGCCTGGGATTTAACTCCATTTCTTAAGAGAAACACACAGCATAGTTCTCATCCATGGATCACACTCTGCTTTAGAGCAAGAAGCACGCTCTTGCTTTCTAGAGTCTCTAAAACAGCAGGAAACGTGAGTGTGCTGAGAACAAAAGAACGGTGTTTCCTACACATACGGACCATATCTAGTCCAACTCATCTTCTGAAACTGATACAAAGCACTGGTCCTCTAACATCCAATGCTTGTCAGTTAAGATGGGAAACGTGTGAGGTCTGTGAACGATGTAGTTCGTTTGAGCAGAAAAGTGACTGCCCTTACCTGAAACGAAGTCTTGCTTGTAGGAAGACTCAGAGCCTGGGATTTAACTCCATTTCTGAAGGCAAACACACAGCATAGTTCTCATCCATGGATCACACTCTGCTTTAGAGCGAGAAGCACGCTCTTTCTATCTAGAGTCTCTAAGACAGCAGGAAACGTGAGTGTGATGAAAACAAAAGAACGGTGTTTCCTACACATACGGACCATATCTAGTCCAACTCTTCTCCTGAAACTGATAGAATGCACTGGTCCTCTAACATCCAATGCTTGTCAGTTAAGATGGGAAACATGTGAGCTTCATGAATGATGTAGTTCGTTTGAGCAAAAAAGTGACTGCCCTTACCTTAAACGAAGTCTTGCTTGTACGAAGACTCAGAGCCTGGGATTTAACTCCATTTCTGAATTGAAACACACAGCACTGTTCTCATCCATGGATCACAATCTGCTTTAGAACAAGAAGCATGCTCTTGCTTTTTAGAGTCTCTAAGACAGGAGGAAACGTGATTTTGCTGAGAACAAAAGAACAGAGTTTCCTACACATACGGACCATATCTAGTCCAACTCTGCTTCTGAAACTCATACAAAGCACTGGTCCTCCAACATCCAATGCTTGTCTGTTAAGATGAGAAATGTGTAAGCTCCGTGAACAATGTAGTTCGTTTGAGCTGAAAAGTGACTGCCCTTACCTGAAACGAAGTCTTGCTAGTAGGAAGACACAGAGCCTGGGAGTTAACTCCATTTCTGAAGGGAAACACACAGCATAGTTCTCATCCATTCAACAAACGCTGCTTTAGAGCGAGAAGCATGCTCTTGCTTTCTGAATACTCTAAAACAGCAGGAAACGTGAGTGTGCTGAGAACAAAAGAACCGTGGTTCCTACACATACGGATCATATCTAGTCCAAATCTGCTTCTTAAACTGAAACAAAGCACTGGTCCTCTAACAGCCAATGCTTGTCAGTTAAGATGAGAAACGTGTGAGCTTTGTGAATGATATAGTTCCTTTGAACTGAAAAGTGACTGCCCTTACCCGAAAAGAAGTCTTGCTTGTAGGAAGACACAGAGCCTGGGATTTAAGTCCATTTCTGAAGGGAAACACACAGCATCGTTCTCATCCATGGATCACACTCTGCTTTAGAGCGAGAAATATGCTCTTGCTTTCTAAAGTCTCTAAGACAGCAGGAAATCTGAGTGTGCCCAGAACAAAAGAACGGTGTTTCCTACACATACGGACTATATGTAGTCCAAAACTTCTTCTGAAACTGATACAATGCACTGGTCCTCTAACATCCAATGCTAGTCAGTTAAGATGATAATCGTGTGATCTTCGTTAACGATGTAGTTCGTTTGAGCAGAAAAGTGACTGCCCTTACCTGAAATGAATTCGTGCTTGTAGGAAGACTCAGAGCCTGGGATTTAACTCCATTTCTGAAGTGAAACACACAGCAGTGTTCTCATCCATTGATGACCCTCTGCTGTAGAACAAGAAGCACGCTCTTGCTTTCTAGAGTCTCTAAGACAGCAGGAAACGTGAGTGTGCTGAGAACAAAAGAACGGTGTTTCTTACACATACGGACCATATCTAGTCCAACTTTGCTTCTTAAACTGATACAAAGCACTGGTCCTCTAACATCCAATGCTTGTCTGTTAAGATGAGAAATGTGTGAGCTCAGTGAACGATGTAGTTCGTTTGAGCTGAAAAGAGACTGCCCTTACCTGAAACGAAGTCTTGCTTGTAGGAAGACACAGAGCCTGGGATTTAACTCCATTTCTTAAGAGAAACACACAGCATAGTTCTCATCCATGGATCACACTCTGCTTTAGAGTGAGAAGCACGCTCTTGTTCTCTAGGGTCTCTAAAACAGCAGGAAACGTGAGTGTGCTGAGAACAAAAGAACGGTGTTTCCTACACATACGGACCATATCTAGTCCAACTCATCTTCTGAAACTGATACAAAGCACTGGTCCTCTAACATCCAATGCTTGTCAGTTAAGATGGGAAACGTTTGAGCTCTGTGAACGATGTAGTTCGTTTTAGCAGAAAAGTGAGTGTCCTTACCAGAAACGAAGTCTTGCTTGTAGGAAGACTCAGAGCCTGGGATTTAACTCCATTTCTGAAGGCAAACACACAGCATAGTTCTCATCCACGGATCACACTCTGCTTTAGAGCGAGAAGCACGCTCTTGCTATCTAGAGTCTCTAAGACAGCAGGAAACGTGAGTGTGCTGAGAACAAAAGAACGGTGTTTCCTACACATACGGACCATATCTAGTCCAACTATTCTTCTGAAACTGATACAAAGCACTGGTCCTCTAACATCCAATGCTTGTCAGTTAATATGGGAAACGTGTGAGCTTCATGAACAATGTAGTTCGTTTGAGCAAAAAAGTGACTGCCCTTACCTGAAACGAAGTCTTGCTTGGAGGAAGACTCAGAGCCTGGGATTTAACTCCATTTCTGAAGTGAAACACACAGCGTAGTTCTCATCCATGGATCACACTCTGCTCTAGAGCAAGAAGCAAGCTCTTGCTTTCTAGAGTCTCTAAGACAGCAGGAAACGTGATTTTGCTGAGAACAAAAGAACGGTGTTTCCTACACATACGGACATTATATAGTCCAACTCTGCTTCTGAAACTGATACAAAGCACTGGTCCTCTAACATCCAATGCTTGTCTGTTAAGGTGAGAAACGTGTGAGCTTCTGGAACGATGTAGTTTGTTTGAGCAGAAAAGTGACTGCCCTTACCTGAAACGAAGTCTTGCTTGGAGGAAGACTCAGAGCCTGGGATTTAACTCCATTTCTGAAGTGAAACACACAGCACTGTTCTCATCCATGGATCACACTCTGCTCTAGAGCAAGAAGCACACACTTGCTTTCTAGAGTCTCTAAGACAGCAGGAAATCTGAGTGTGCCCAGAACAAAAGAACGGGGTTTCCTACACATACGGACTATATGTATGTAGTCCAAAACTTCTTCTGAAACTGATAGAATGCACTGGTCCTCTAACATGCAATGCTTGTCAGTTAAGATGAGAAAAGTGTGAGCATCATGAAAGATGTAGTTCGTTTGAGCAAAAAAGTGACTGCCCTTACCTTAAACGAAGTCTTGCTTGTACGAAGACTCAGAGCCTGGGATTTAACTCCATTTCTGAATTGAAACACACAGCACTGTTCTCATCCATGGATCACAATCTGCTTTAGAACAAGAAGCATGCTCTTGCTTTTTAGAGTCTCTAAGACAGGAGGAAACGTGATTTTGCTGAGAACAAAAGAACAGAGTTTCCTACACATACGGACCATATCTAGTCCAACTCTGCTTCTGAAACTCATACAAAGCACTGGTCCTCCAACATCCAATGCTTGTCTGTTAAGATGAGAAATGTGTAAGCTCCGTGAACAATGTAGTTCGTTTGAGCTGAAAAGTGACTGCCCTTACCTGAAACGAAGTCTTGCTAGTAGGAAGACACAGAGCCTGGGAGTTAACTCCATTTCTGAAGGGAAACACACAGCATAGTTCTCATCCATTCAACAAACGCTGCTTTAGAGCGAGAAGCATGCTCTTGCTTTCTGAATACTCTAAAACAGCAGGAAACGTGAGTGTGCTGAGAACAAAAGAACCGTGGTTCCTACACATACGGATCATATCTAGTCCAAATCTGCTTCTTAAACTGAAACAAAGCACTGGTCCTCTAACAGCCAATGCTTGTCAGTTAAGATGAGAAACGTGTGAGCTTTGTGAATGATATAGTTCCTTTGAACTGAAAAGTGACTGCCCTTACCCGAAAAGAAGTCTTGCTTGTAGGAAGACACAGAGCCTGGGATTTAAGTCCATTTCTGAAGGGAAACACACAGCATCGTTCTCATCCATGGATCACATTCTGCTTTAGAGCGAGAAATATGCTCTTGCTTTCTAAAGTCTCTAAGACAGCAGGAAATCTGAGTGTGCCCAGAACAAAAGAACGGTGTTTCCTACACATACGGACTATATGTAGTCCAAAACTTCTTCTGAAACTGATACAATGCACTGGTCCTCTAACATCCAATGCTAGTCAGTTAAGATGATAATCGTGTGATCTTCGTTAACGATGTAGTTCGTTTGAGCAGAAAAGTGACTGCCCTTACCTGAAATGAATTCGTGCTTGTAGGAAGACTCAGAGCCTGGGATTTAACTCCATTTCTGAAGTGAAACACACAGCAGTGTTCTCATCCATTGATGACCCTCTGCTGTAGAACAAGAAGCACGCTCTTGCTTTCTAGAGTCTCTAAGACAGCAGGAAACGTGAGTGTGCTGAGAACAAAAGAACGGTGTTTCTTACACATACGGACCATATCTAGTCCAACTTTGCTTCTTAAACTGATACAAAGCACTGGTCCTCTAACATCCAATGCTTGTCTGTTAAGATGAGAAATGTGTGAGCTCAGTGAACGATGTAGTTCGTTTGAGCTGAAAAGAGACTGCCCTTACCTGAAACGAAGTCTTGCTTGTAGGAAGACACAGAGCCTGGGATTTAACTCCATTTCTTAAGAGAAACACACAGCATAGTTCTCATCCATGGATCACACTCTGCTTTAGAGTGAGAAGCACGCTCTTGTTCTCTAGGGTCTCTAAAACAGCAGGAAACGTGAGTGTGCTGAGAACAAAAGAACGGTGTTTCCTACACATACGGACCATATCTAGTCCAACTCATCTTCTGAAACTGATACAAAGCACTGGTCCTCTAACATCCAATGCTTGTCAGTTAAGATGGGAAACGTTTGAGCTCTGTGAACGATGTAGTTCGTTTTAGCAGAAAAGTGAGTGTCCTTACCAGAAACGAAGTCTTGCTTGTAGGAAGACTCAGAGCCTGGGATTTAACTCCATTTCTGAAGGCAAACACACAGCATAGTTCTCATCCACGGATCACACTCTGCTTTAGAGCGAGAAGCACGCTCTTGCTATCTAGAGTCTCTAAGACAGCAGGAAACGTGAGTGTGCTGAGAACAAAAGAACGGTGTTTCCTACACATACGGACCATATCTAGTCCAACTATTCTTCTGAAACTGATACAAAGCACTGGTCCTCTAACATCCAATGCTTGTCAGTTAATATGGGAAACGTGTGAGCTTCATGAACAATGTAGTTCGTTTGAGCAAAAAAGTGACTGCCCTTACCTGAAACGAAGTCTTGCTTGGAGGAAGACTCAGAGCCTGGGATTTAACTCCATTTCTGAAGTGAAACACACAGCGTAGTTCTCATCCATGGATCACACTCTGCTCTAGAGCAAGAAGCAAGCTCTTGCTTTCTAGAGTCTCTAAGACAGCAGGAAACGTGATTTTGCTGAGAACAAAAGAACGGTGTTTCCTACACATACGGACATTATATAGTCCAACTCTGCTTCTGAAACTGATACAAAGCACTGGTCCTCTAACATCCAATGCTTGTCTGTTAAGGTGAGAAACGTGTGAGCTTCTGGAACGATGTAGTTTGTTTGAGCAGAAAAGTGACTGCCCTTACCTGAAACGAAGTCTTGCTTGGAGGAAGACTCAGAGCCTGGGATTTAACTCCATTTCTGAAGTGAAACACACAGCACTGTTCTCATCCATGGATCACACTCTGCTCTAGAGCAAGAAGCACACACTTGCTTTCTAGAGTCTCTAAGACAGCAGGAAATCTGAGTGTGCCCAGAACAAAAGAACGGGGTTTCCTACACATACGGACTATATGTATGTAGTCCAAAACTTCTTCTGAAACTGATAGAATGCACTGGTCCTCTAACATGCAATGCTTGTCAGTTAAGATGAGAAAAGTGTGAGCATCATGAAAGATGTAGTTCGTTTGAGCAGAAAAGTGACTGCCCATACCTGAAACGAAGTCTTGCTTGTAGGGAGACTCAGAGCCTGGGATTTATCTCCTTTTCTGAAGTGAAACACACAGCATAGTTTTCATCCATGGATCACACTCTGCTTTAGAACGAGCAGCACGCTCTTTCTTTCTAGAGTCTCTATGACAGCAAGAAACGTGAGTGTGCTGAAAACAAAAGAACGGTGTTTCCTACACATACGGACCATATCTAGTCCAACTCTGCTTCTTAAACTGAAACAAAGCACTGATCCTCTAACATCCAATGCTTGTTAGTTAAGATGAGAAACGTGTGAGCTTTGTGAATGATATAGTTCCTTTGAACTGAAAAGTGACTGCCCTTACCCGAAAAGAAGTCTTGCTTGTAGGAAGACACAGAGCCTGGGATTTAAGTCCATTTCTGAAGGGAAACACACAGCATAGTTCTCATCCATGGATCACACTCTGCTTTAGAGCGAGAAATATGCTCTTGCTTTCTAAAGTCTCTAAGACAGCAGGAAATCTGAGTGTGCCCAGAACAAAAGTACGGTGTTTCCTACACATACGGACTATATGTAGTCCAAAACTTCTTCTGAAACTGATACAATGCACTGGTCCTCTAACATCCAATGCTAGTCATTTAAGATGATAATCGTGTGATCTGCGTTAACGATGTAGTTCGTTTGAGCAGAAAAGTGACTGCCCTTACCTGAAATGAATTCGTGCTTGTAGGAAGACTCAGAGCCTGGGATTTAACTCCATTTCTGAAGTGAAACACACAGCAGTGTTCTCATCCATTGATGACCCTCTGCTTTAGAACAAGAAGCACGCTCTTGCTTTCTAGAGTCTCTAAGACAGCAGGAACCGTGAGTGTGCTGAGAATAAAAGAACGGTGTTTCTTACACATACGGACCATATCTAGTCCAACTTTGCTTCTTAAACTGATACAAAGCACTGGTCCTCTAACATCCAATGCTTGTCTGTTAAGATGAGAAATGTGTGAGCTCAGTGAACGATGTAGTTCGTTTGAGCTGAAAAGTGACTGCCCTTACCTGAAACGAAGTCTTGCTTGTAGGAAGACACAGAGCCTGGGATTTAACTCCATTTCTTAAGAGAAACACACAGCATAGTTCTCATCCATGGATCACACTCTGCTTTAGAGCAAGAAGCACGCTCTTGCTTTCTAGAGTCTCTAAAACAGCAGGAAACGTGAGTGTGCTGAGAACAAAAGAACGGTGTTTCCTACACATACGGACCATATCTAGTCCAACTCATCTTCTGAAACTGATACAAAGCACTGGTCCTCTAACATCCAATGCTTGTCAGTTAAGATGGGAAACGTGTGAGGTCTGTGAACGATGTAGTTCGTTTGAGCAGAAAAGTGACTGCCCTTACCTGAAACGAAGTCTTGCTTGTAGGAAGACTCAGAGCCTGGGATTTAACTCCATTTCTGAAGGCAAACACACAGCATAGTTCTCATCCATGGATCACACTCTGCTTTAGAGCGAGAAGCACGCTCTTTCTATCTAGAGTCTCTAAGACAGCAGGAAACGTGAGTGTGATGAAAACAAAAGAACGGTGTTTCCTACACATACGGACCATATCTAGTCCAACTCTTCTCCTGAAACTGATAGAATGCACTGGTCCTCTAACATCCAATGCTTGTCAGTTAAGATGGGAAACATGTGAGCTTCATGAATGATGTAGTTCGTTTGAGCAAAAAAGTGACTGCCCTTACCTTAAACGAAGTCTTGCTTGTACGAAGACTCAGAGCCTGGGATTTAACTCCATTTCTGAATTGAAACACACAGCACTGTTCTCATCCATGGATCACAATCTGCTTTAGAACAAGAAGCATGCTCTTGCTTTTTAGAGTCTCTAAGACAGGAGGAAACGTGATTTTGCTGAGAACAAAAGAACAGAGTTTCCTACACATACGGACCATATCTAGTCCAACTCTGCTTCTGAAACTCATACAAAGCACTGGTCCTCCAACATCCAATGCTTGTCTGTTAAGATGAGAAATGTGTAAGCTCCGTGAACAATGTAGTTCATTTGAGCTGAAAAGTGACTGCCCTTACCTGAAACGAAGTCTTGCTAGTAGGAAGACACAGAGCCTGGGAGTTAACTCCATTTCTGAAGGGAAACACACAGCATAGTTCTCATCCATTCAACAAACGCTGCTTTAGAGCGAGAAGCATGCTCTTGCTTTCTGAATACTCTAAAACAGCAGGAAACGTGAGTGTGCTGAGAACAAAAGAACCGTGGTTCCTACACATACGGATCATATCTAGTCCAAATCTGCTTCTTAAACTGAAACAAAGCACTGGTCCTCTAACAGCCAATGCTTGTCAGTTAAGATGAGAAACGTGTGAGCTTTGTGAATGATATAGTTCCTTTGAACTGAAAAGTGACTGCCCTTACCCGAAAAGAAGTCTTGCTTGTAGGAAGACACAGAGCCTGGGATTTAAGTCCATTTCTGAAGGGAAACACACAGCATCGTTCTCATCCATGGATCACACTCTGCTTTAGAGCGAGAAATATGCTCTTGCTTTCTAAAGTCTCTAAGACAGCAGGAAATCTGAGTGTGCCCAGAACAAAAGAACGGTGTTTCCTACACATACGGACTATATGTAGTCCAAAACTTCTTCTGAAACTGATACAATGCACTGGTCCTCTAACATCCAATGCTAGTCAGTTAAGATGATAATCGTGTGATCTTCGTTAACGATGTAGTTCGTTTGAGCAGAAAAGTGACTGCCCTTACCTGAAATGAATTCGTGCTTGTAGGAAGACTCAGAGCCTGGGATTTAACTCCATTTCTGAAGTGAAACACACAGCAGTGTTCTCATCCATTGATGACCCTCTGCTGTAGAACAAGAAGCACGCTCTTGCTTTCTAGAGTCTCTAAGACAGCAGGAAACGTGAGTGTGCTGAGAACAAAAGAACGGTGTTTCTTACACATACGGACCATATCTAGTCCAACTTTGCTTCTTAAACTGATACAAAGCACTGGTCCTCTAACATCCAATGCTTGTCTGTTAAG
Source organism: Onychomys leucogaster (assembly GCA_949786385.1). Lineage (NCBI taxonomy): Eukaryota > Metazoa > Chordata > Mammalia > Rodentia > Cricetidae > Onychomys > Onychomys leucogaster. The sequence continues at coordinate 641,491 of CATKUP010000128.1, read as the reverse complement.
ATGAGAAATGTGTGAGCTCAGTGAACGATGTAGTTCGTTTGAGCTGAAAAGAGACTGCCCTTACCTGAAACGAAGTCTTGCTTGTAGGAAGACACAGAGCCTGGGATTTAATTCCATTTCTTAAGAGAAACACACAGCATAGTTCTCATCCATGGATCACACTCTGCTTTAGAGCCAGAAGCACGCTCTTGCTTTCTAGAGTCTCTAAAACAGCAGGAAACGTGAGTGTGCTGAGAACAAAAGAACGGTGTTTCCTACACATACGGACCATATCTAGTCCAACTCATCTTCTGAAACTGATACAAAGCACTGGTCCTCTAACATCCAATGCTTGTCAGTTAAGATGGGAAACGTGTGAGGTCTGTGAACGATGTAGTTCGTTTGAGCAGAAAAGTGACTGCCCTTACCTGAAACGAAGTCTTGCATGTAGGAAGACTCAGAGCCTGGGATTTAACTCCATTTCTGAAGGCAAACACACAGCATAGTTCTCATCCATGGATCACACTCTGCTTTAGAGCGAGAAGCACGCTCTTTCTATCTAGAGTCTCTAAGACAGCAGGAAACGTGAGTGTGATGAAAACAATAGAACGGTGTTTCCTACACATAAGGACCATATCCAGTCCAACTCTTCTTCTGAAACTGATAGAATGCACTGGTCCTCTAACATCCAATGCTTGTCAGTTAAGATGGGAAACGTGTGAGCTTCATGAACGATGTAGTTCGTTTGAGCAAAAAAGTGACTGCCCTTACCTTAAACGAAGTCTTGCGTACGAATATTCAGAGCCTGGGATTTAACTCCATTTCTGAATTGAAACACACAGCACTGTTCTCATCCATTGATCACACTCTGCTTTAGAACAAGAAGCACGCTCTTGCTTTTTAGAGTCTCTAAGACAGGAGGAAACGTGATTTGGCTGAGAACAAAAGAACAGAGTTTCCTACACATAAGGACCATATCTAGTCCAACTCTGCTTCTGAAACTCATACAAAGCACTGGTCCTCCAACATCCAATGCTTGTCTGTTAAGATGAGAAATGTGTAAGCTCCGTGAACAATGTAGTTCGTTTGAGCTGAAAAGTGACTGCCCTTACCTGAAACGAAATCTTGCTTTTAGGAAGACACAGAGCCTGGGATTTAACTCCATTTCTGAAGTGAAACACACAGCAGTGTTCTCATCCATTGTTGACACTCTGCTTTAGAACAAGAAGCACGCTCTTGCTTTCTAGAGTCTCTAAGACAGCAGGAAACGTGAGTGTGCTGAGAACAAAAGAACGGTGTTTCCTACACATACGGACCATATCTAGTCCAACTCTGCTTCTGAAACTGATACAAAGCACTGGCCCACTAACATCCAATGCTTGTCAGTTAAGATGGGAAACGTGTGAGCTGCATGAACGATGTAGATCGTTTGAGCAGAAAAATGACTGCCCTTGCCTGAAACGAAGTCTTGCTTGTAGGAAGACACAGAGCCTGGGATTTAACTCCATTTCTGAAGTAAAACACACAGCAGTGTAATCATCCATTGATCATACTCTGCTTTAGAACAAGAAGCACACTCTTGCTTTCTAGAGTCTCTAAGACAGCAGGAAACGTGATTTTGCTGAGAACAAAAGTACGGTGTTTCCTACACATACGGACATTATATAGTCCAACTCTGCTTCTGAAACTGATACAAAGCACTGGTCCTCTAACATCCAATGCTTGTCTGTTAAGGTGAGAAACGTGTGAGCTTCTGGAATGATGTAGTTCGTTTGAGCAGAAAAGTGACTGCCCTTACCTGAAACGAAGTCTTGCTTGGAGGAATCCTCAGAGCCTGGGATTTAACTCCATTTCTGGAGTGAAATACACAGCGTAGTTCTCATCCATGGATCACACTCTGCTCTAGAGCAAGAAGCACACACTTGCTTTCTAGAGTCTCTAAGACAGCAGGAAATCTGAGTGTGCCCAGAACAAAAGAACGGGGTTTCCTACACATACGGACTATATGTATGTAGTCCAAAACTTCTTCTGAAACTGATAGAGTGCACTGGTCCTCTAACATGCAATGCTTGTCAGTTAAGATGAGAAACGTGTGAGCATCATGAAAGATGTAGTTCGTTTGAGCAGAAAAGTGACTGCCCATACCTGAAACGAAGTCTTGCTTGTAGGGAGACTCAGAGCCTGGGATTTATCTCCTTTTCTGAAGTGAAACACACAGCATAGTTTTCATCCATGGATCACACTCTGCTTTAGAACGAGCAGCACGCTCTTTCTTTCTAGAGTCTCTAAGACAGCAAGAAACGTGAGTGTGCTGAAAACAAAAGAACGGTGTTTCCTACACATACGGACCATATCTAGTCCAACTCTGCTTCTTAAACTGAAACAAAGCACTGATCCTCTAACATCCAATGCTTGTTAGTTAAGATGAGAAACGTGTGAGCTTTGTGAATGATATAGTTCCTTTGAACTGAAAAGTGACTGCCCTTACCCGAAAAGAAGTCTTGCTTGTAGGAAGACACAGAGCCTGGGATTTAAGTCCATTTCTGAAGGGAAACACACAGCATAGTTCTCATCCATGGATCACACTCTGCTTTAGATCGAGAAATATGCTCTTGCTTTCTAAAGTCTCTAAGACAGCAGGAAATCTGAGTGTGCCCAGAACAAAAGTACGGTGTTTCCTACACATACGGACCATATCTAGTCCAACTCATCTTCTGAAACTGATACAAAGCACTGGTCCTCTAACATCCAATGCTTGTCAGTTAAGATGGGAAACGTGTGAGGTCTGTGAACGATGTAGTTCGTTTGAGCAGAAAAGTGACTGCCCTTACCTGAAACGAAGTCTTGCTTGTAGGAAGACTCAGAGCCTGGGATTTAACTCCATTTCTGAAGGCAAACACACAGCATAGTTCTCATCCATGGATCACACTCTGCTTTAGAGCGAGAAGCACGCTCTTTCTATCTAGAGTCTCTAAGACAGCAGGAAACGTGAGTGTGATGAAAACAAAAGAACGGTGTTTCCTACACATACGGACCATATCTAGTCCAACTCTTCTCCTGAAACTGATAGAATGCACTGGTCCTCTAACATCCAATGCTTGTCAGTTAAGATGGGAAACATGTGAGCTTCATGAATGATGTAGTTCGTTTGAGCAAAAAAGTGACTGCCCTTACCTTAAACGAAGTCTTGCTTGTACGAAGACTCAGAGCCTGGGATTTAACTCCATTTCTGAATTGAAACACACAGCACTGTTCTCATCCATGGATCACAATCTGCTTTAGAACAAGAAGCATGCTCTTGCTTTTTAGAGTCTCTAAGACAGGAGGAAACGTGATTTTGCTGAGAACAAAAGAACAGAGTTTCCTACACATACGGACCATATCTAGTCCAACTCTGCTTCTGAAACTCATACAAAGCACTGGTCCTCCAACATCCAATGCTTGTCTGTTAAGATGAGAAATGTGTAAGCTCCGTGAACAATGTAGTTCGTTTGAGCTGAAAAGTGACTGCCCTTACCTGAAACGAAGTCTTGCTAGTAGGAAGACACAGAGCCTGGGAGTTAACTCCATTTCTGAAGGGAAACACACAGCATAGTTCTCATCCATTCAACAAACGCTGCTTTAGAGCGAGAAGCATGCTCTTGCTTTCTGAATACTCTAAAACAGCAGGAAACGTGAGTGTGCTGAGAACAAAAGAACCGTGGTTCCTACACATACGGATCATATCTAGTCCAAATCTGCTTCTTAAACTGAAACAAAGCACTGGTCCTCTAACAGCCAATGCTTGTCAGTTAAGATGAGAAACGTGTGAGCTTTGTGAATGATATAGTTCCTTTGAACTGAAAAGTGACTGCCCTTACCCGAAAAGAAGTCTTGCTTGTAGGAAGACACAGAGCCTGGGATTTAAGTCCATTTCTGAAGGGAAACACACAGCATCGTTCTCATCCATGGATCACACTCTGCTTTAGAGCGAGAAATATGCTCTTGCTTTCTAGAGTCTCTAAGACAGCAGGAAATCTGAGTGTGCCCAGAACAAAAGAACGGTGTTTCCTACACATACGGACTATATGTAGTCCAAAACTTCTTCTGAAACTGATACAATGCACTGGTCCTCTAACATCCAATGCTAGTCAGTTAAGATGATAATCGTGTGATCTTCGTTAACGATGTAGTTCGTTTGAGCAGAAAAGTGACTGCCCTTACCTGAAATGAATTCGTGCTTGTAGGAAGACTCAGAGCCTGGGATTTAACTCCATTTCTGAAGTGAAACACACAGCAGTGTTCTCATCCATTGATTACCCTCTGCTGTAGAACAAGAAGCACGCTCTTGCTTTCTAGAGTCTCTAAGACAGCAGGAAACGTGAGTGTGCTGAGAACAAAAGAACGGTGTTTCTTACACATACGGACCATATCTAGACCAACTTTGCTTCTTAAACTGATACAAAGCACTGGTCCTCTAACATCCAATGCTTGTCTGTTAAGATGAGAAATGTGTGAGCTCAGTGAACGATGTAGTTCGTTTGAGCTGAAAAGAGACTGCCCTTACCTGAAACGAAGTCTTGCTTGTAGGAAGACACAGAGCCTGGGATTTAACTCCATTTCTTAAGAGAAACACACAGCATAGTTCTCATCCATGGATCACACTCTGCTTTAGAGCCAGAAGCACGCTCTTGCTTTCTAGAGTCTCTAAAACAGCAGGAAACGTGAGTGTGCTGAGAACAAAAGAACGGTGTGTCCTACACATACGGACCATATCTAGTCCAACTCATCTTCTGAAACTGATACAAAGCACTGGTCCTCTAACATCCAATGCTTGTCAGTTAAGATGGGAAACGTGTGAGGTCTGTGAACGATGTAGTTCGTTTGAGCAGAAAAGTGACTGCCCTTACCTGAAACGAAGTCTTGCTTGTAGGAAGACTCAGAGCCTGGGATTTAACTCCATTTCTGAATGCAAACACACAGCATAGTTCTCATCCATGGATCACACTCTGCTTTAGAGCGAGAAGCACGCTCTTTCTATCTAGAGTCTCTAAGACAGCAGGAAACGTGAGTGTGATGAAAACAATAGAACGGTGTTTCCTACACATACGGACCATATCCAGTCCAACTCTTATTCTGAAACTGATAGAATGCACTGGTCCTCTAACATCCAATGCTTGTCAGTTAAGATGGGAAACGTGTGAGCTTCATGAACGATGTAGTTCGTTTGAGCAAAAAAGTGACTGCCCTTACCTTAAACGAAGTCTTGTGTACGAATATTCAGAGCCTGGGATTTAACTCCATTTCTGAATTGAAACACACAGCACTGTTCTCATCCATTGATCACACTCTGCTTTAGAACAAGAAGCACGCTCTTGCTTTTTAGAGTCTCTAAGACAGGAGGAAACGTGATTTTGCTGAGAACAAAAGAACAGAGTTTCCTACACATAAGGACCATATCTAGTCCAACTCTGCTTCTGAAACTCATACAAAGCACTGGTCCTCCAACATCCAATGCTTGTCTGTTAAGATGAGAAATGTGTAAGCTCCGTGAACAATGTAGTTCGTTTGAGCTGAAAAGTGACTGCCCTTACCTGAAACGAAGTCTTGCTTTTAGGAAGACACAGAGCCTGGGATTTAACTCCATTTCTGAAGGGAAACACACAGCATAGTTCACATCCATGGATCACACTCTGCTTTAGAGCGAGAAATATGCTCTTGCTTTCTAAAGTCTCTAAGACAGCAGGAAATCTGAGTGTGCCCAGAACAAAAGAACGGTGTTTCCTACACATACGGACTATATGTAGTCCAAAACTTCTTCTGAAACTGATACAATGCACTGGTCCTCTAACATCCAATGCTAGTCAGTTAAGATGATAATCGTGTGATCTTCGTTAATGATGTAGTTCGTTTGAGCAGAAAAGTGACTGCCCTTACCTGAAATGAATTCGTGCTTGTAGGAAGACTAAGAGCCTGGGATTTAACTCCATTTCTGAAGTGAAACACACAGCAGTGTTCTCATCCATTGATGACCCTCTGCTTTAGAACAAGAAGCACGCTCTTGCTTTCTAGAGTCTCTAAGACAGCAGGAAACGTGAGTGTGCTGAGAACAAAAGAACGGTGTTTCCTACACATACGGACCATATCTAGTCCAACTCATCTTCTGAAACTGATACAAAGCACTGGTCCTCTAACATCCAATGCTTGTCAGTTAAGATGGGAAACGTGTGAGCTCTGTGAACGATGTAGTTCGTTTTAGCAGAAAAGTGACTGTCCTTACCTGAAACGAAGTCTTGCTTGTAGGAAGACTCAGAGCCTGGGATTTAACTCCATTTCTGAAGGCAAACACACAGCATAGTTCTCATCCACGGATCACACTCTGCTTTAGAGCGAGAAGCACGCTCTTGCTATCTAGAGTCTCTAAGACAGCAGGAAACGTGAGTGTGCTGAGAACAAAAGAACGGTGTTTCCTAAACATACGGACCATATCTAGTCCAACTATTCTTCTGAAACTGATACAAAGCACTGGTCCTCTAACATCCAATGCTTGCCAGTTAATATGGGAAACGTGTGAGCTTCATGAACAATGTAGTTCGTTTGAGCAAAAAAGTGACTGCCCTTACCTGAAACGAAATCTTGCTTGGAGGAAGACTCAGAGCCTGGGATTTAACTCCATTTCTGAAGTGAAACACACAGCGTAGTTCTCATCCATGGATCACACTCTGCTCTAGAGCAAGAAGCACGCTCTTGCTTTCTAGAGTGTCTAAGACAGCAGGAAACGTGATTTTGCTGAGAACAAAAGAACGGTGTTTCCTACACATACGGACATTATATAGTCCAACTCTGCTTCTGAAACTGATACAAAGCACTGGTCCTCTAACATCCAATGCTTGTCTGTTAAGGTGAGAAACGTGTGAGCTTCTGGAACGATGTAGTTCGTTTGAGCAGAAAAGTGACTGCCCTTACCTGAAACGAAGTCTTGCTTGGAGGAAGACTCAGAGCCTGGGATTTAACTCCATTTCTGAAGTGAAACACACAGCGTAGTTCTCATCCATGGATCACACTCTGCTCTAGAGCAAGAAGCACACTCTTGCTTTCTAGAGTCTCTAAGACAGCAGGAAATCTGAGTGTGCCCAGAACAAAAGAACGGTGTTTCCTACACATACGGACTATATGTAGTCCAAAACTTCTTCTGAAACTGATAGAATGCACTGGTCCTCTAACATGCAATGCTTGTCAGTTAAGATGAGAAACGTGTGAGCTTCGTGAAAGATGTAGTTCGTTTGAGCAGAAAAGTGACTGCCCTTACCTGAAACGAAGTCTTGCTTGTAGGGAGACTCAGAGCCTGGGATTTATCTCCTTTTCTGAAGTGAAACACACAGCATAGTTTTCATCCATGGTCACACTCTGCTTTAGAACGAGAAGCACGCTCTTTCTTTCTAGAGTCTCTAAGAAAGCAAGAAACGTGAGTGTGCTGAAAACAAAAGAACGGTGTTTCCTACACATACGGACCATATCTAGTCCAACTCTGCTTCTTAAACTGAAACAAAGCACTGGTCCTCTAACATCCAATGCCTGTCAGTTAAGATGAGAAACGTGTGAGCTTTGTGAATGATATAGTTCCTTTCAACTGAAAAGTGACTGCCCTTACCGGAAAAGAAGTCTTGCTTGTAGGAAGACACAGAGCCTGGGATTTAACTCCATTTCTGAAGGGAAACACACAGCATAGTTCTCATCCATGGATCACACTCTGCTTTAGAGCGAGAAATATGCTCTTGCTTTCTAAAGTCTCTAAGACAGCAGGAAATCTGAGTGTGCCCAGAACAAAAGTACGGTGTTTCCTACACATACGGACTATATGTAGTCCAAAACTTCTTCTGAAACTGATACAATGCACTGGTCCTCTAACATCCAATGCTAGTCAGTTAAGATGATAATCTTGTGATCTGCGTTAACAATGTAGTTCGTTTGAGCAGAAAAGTGACTGCCCTTACCTGAAATGAATTCGTGCTTGTAGGAAGACTCAGAGCCTGGGATTTAACTCCATTTCTGAAGTGAAACACACAGCAGTGTTCTCATCCATTGATGAACCTCTGCTTTAGAACAAGAAGCACGCTCTTGCTTTCTAGAGTCTCTAAGACAGCAGGAACCGTGAGTGTGCTGAGCATAAAAGAACGGTGTTTCTTACACATACGGACCATATCTAGTCCAACTTTGCTTCTTAAACTGATACAAAGCACTGGTCCTCTAACATCCAATGCTTGTCTGTTAAGATGAGAAATGTGTGAGCTCAGTGAACGATGTAGTTCGTTTGAGCTGAAAAGTGACTGCCCTTACCTGAAACGAAGTCTTGCTTGTAGGAAGACACAGAGCCTGGGATTTAACTCCATTTCTGAAGGGAAACACACAGCATAGTTCACATCCATGGATCACACTCTGCTTTAGAGCGAGAAATATGCTCTTGCTTTCTAAAGTCTCTAAGACAGCAGGAAATCTGAGTGTGCCCAGAACAAAAGAACGGTGTTTCCTACACATACGGACTATATGTAGTCCAAAACTTCTTCTGAAACTGATACAATGCACTGGTCCTCTAACATCCAATGCTAGTCAGTTAAGATGATAATCGTGTGATCTTCGTTAACGATGTAGTTCGTTTGAGCAGAAAAGTGACTGCCCTTACCTGAAATGAATTCGTGCTTGTAGGAAGACTCAGAGCCTGGGATTTAACTCCATTTCTGAAGTGAAACACACAGCAGTGTTCTCATCCATTGATGACCCTCTGCTTTAGAACAAGAAGCACACTCTTGCTTTCTAGAGTCTCTAAGACAGCAGGAAATGTGAGTGTGCTGAGAACAAAAGAACGGTGTTTCCTACACATACGGACCATATCTAGTCCAACTCATCTTCTGAAACTGAAACAAAGCACTGGTCCTCTAACATCCAATGCTTGTCAGTTAAGATGGGAAACGTGTGAGCTCTGTGAACGATGTAGTTCGTTTTAGCAGAAAAGTGACTGTCCTTACCTGAAACGAAGTCTTGCTTGTAGGAAGACTCAGAGCCTGGGATTTAACTCCATTTATGAAGGCAAACACACAGCATAGTTCTCATCCACGGATCACACTCTGCTTTAGAGCGAGAAGCACGCTCTTGCTATCTAGAGTCTCTAAGACAGCAGGAAACGTGAGTGTGCTGAGAACAAAAGAACGGTGTTTCCTACACATACGGACCATATCTAGTCCAACTATTCTTCTGAAACTGATACAAAGCACTGGTCCTCTAACATCCAATGCTTGTCAGTTAATATGGGAAACGTGTGAGCTTCATGAACAATGTAGTTCGTTTGAGCAAAAAAGTGACTGCCCTTACCTGAAACGAAGTCTTGCTTGGAGGAAGACTCAGAGCCTGGGATTTAACTCCATTTCTGAAGTGAAACACACAGCGTAGTTCTCATCCATGGATCACACTCTGCTCCAGAGCAAGAAGCACGCTCTTGCTTTCTAGAGTGTCTAAGACAGCAGGAAACGTGATTTTGCTGTGAACAAAAGAACGGTGTTTCCTACACATACGGACATTATATAGTCCAACTCTGCTTCTGAAACTGATACAAAGCACTGGTCCTCTAACATCCAATGCTTGTCTGTTAAGGTGAGAAACGTGTGAGCTTCTGGAACGATGTAGTTCGTTTGAGCATAAAAGTGACTGCCCTTACCTGAAACGAAGTCTTGCTTGGAGGAAGACTCAGAGCCTGGGATTTAACTCCATTTCTGAAGTGAAACACACAGCGTAGTTCTCATCCATGGATCACACTCTGCTCTAGAGCAAGAAGCACACTCTTGCTTTCTAGAGTCTCTAAGACAGCAGGAAATCTGAGTGTGCCCAGAACAAAAGAACGGTGTTTCCTACACATACGGACTATATGTAGTCCAAAACTTCTTCTGAAACTGATAGAATGCACTGGTCCTCTAACATGCAATGCTTATCATTTAAGATGAGAAACGTGTGAGCTTCATGAAAGATGTAGTTCGTTTGAGCAGAAAAGTGACTGCCCTTACCTGAAACGAAGTCTTGCTTGTAGGGAGACTCAGAGCCTGGGATTTAACTCCATTTCTGAAGTGAAACACACAGCAGTGTTCTCATCCATTGATGACCCTCTGCTTTAGAACAAGAAGCACGCTCTTGCTTTCTAGAGTCTCTAAGACAGCAGGAAACGTGAGTGTGCTGAGAACAAAAGAACGGTGTTTCCTACACATACGGACCATATCTAGTCCAACTCATCTTCTGAAACTGATACAAAGCACTGGTCCTCTAACATCCAATGCTTGTCAGTTAAGATGGGAAACGTGTGAGCTCTGTGAACGATGTAGTTCGTTTTAGCAGAAAAGTGACTGTCCTTACCTGAAACGAAGTCTTGCTTGTAGGAAGACTCAGAGCCTGGGATTTAACTCCATTTCTGAAGGCAAACACACAGCATAGTTCTCATCCACGGATCACACTCTGCTTTAGAGCGAGAAGCACGCTCTTGCTATCTAGAGTCTCTAAGACAGCAGGAAACGTGAGTGTGCTGAGAACAAAAGAACGGTGTTTCCTAAACATACGGACCATATCTAGTCCAACTATTCTTCTGAAACTGATACAAAGCACTGGTCCTCTAACATCCAATGCTTGCCAGTTAATATGGGAAACGTGTGAGCTTCATGAACAATGTAGTTCGTTTGAGCAAAAAAGTGACTGCCCTTACCTGAAACGAAATCTTGCTTGGAGGAAGACTCAGAGCCTGGGATTTAACTCCATTTCTGAAGTGAAACACACAGCGTAGTTCTCATCCATGGATCACACTCTGCTCTAGAGCAAGAAGCACGCTCTTGCTTTCTAGAGTGTCTAAGACAGCAGGAAACGTGATTTTGCTGAGAACAAAAGAACGGTGTTTCCTACACATACGGACATTATATAGTCCAACTCTGCTTCTGAAACTGATACAAAGCACTGGTCCTCTAACATCCAATGCTTGTCTGTTAAGGTGAGAAACGTGTGAGCTTCTGGAACGATGTAGTTCGTTTGAGCAGAAAAGTGACTGCCCTTACCTGAAACGAAGTCTTGCTTGGAGGAAGACTCAGAGCCTGGGATTTAACTCCATTTCTGAAGTGAAACACACAGCGTAGTTCTCATCCATGGATCACACTCTGCTCTAGAGCAAGAAGCACACTCTTGCTTTCTAGAGTCTCTAAGACAGCAGGAAATCTGAGTGTGCCCAGAACAAAAGAACGGTGTTTCCTACACATACGGACTATATGTAGTCCAAAACTTCTTCTGAAACTGATAGAATGCACTGGTCCTCTAACATGCAATGCTTGTCAGTTAAGATGAGAAACGTGTGAGCTTCGTGAAAGATGTAGTTCGTTTGAGCAGAAAAGTGACTGCCCTTACCTGAAACGAAGTCTTGCTTGTAGGGAGACTCAGAGCCTGGGATTTATCTCCTTTTCTGAAGTGAAACACACAGCATAGTTTTCATCCATGGTCACACTCTGCTTTAGAACGAGAAGCACGCTCTTTCTTTCTAGAGTCTCTAAGAAAGCAAGAAACGTGAGTGTGCTGAAAACAAAAGAACGGTGTTTCCTACACATACGGACCATATCTAGTCCAACTCTGCTTCTTAAACTGAAACAAAGCACTGGTCCTCTAACATCCAATGCCTGTCAGTTAAGATGAGAAACGTGTGAGCTTTGTGAATGATATAGTTCCTTTCAACTGAAAAGTGACTGCCCTTACCGGAAAAGAAGTCTTGCTTGTAGGAAGACACAGAGCCTGGGATTTAACTCCATTTCTGAAGGGAAACACACAGCATAGTTCTCATCCATGGATCACACTCTGCTTTAGAGCGAGAAATATGCTCTTGCTTTCTAAAGTCTCTAAGACAGCAGGAAATCTGAGTGTGCCCAGAACAAAAGTACGGTGTTTCCTACACATACGGACTATATGTAGTCCAAAACTTCTTCTGAAACTGATACAATGCACTGGTCCTCTAACATCCAATGCTAGTCAGTTAAGATGATAATCTTGTGATCTGCGTTAACAATGTAGTTCGTTTGAGCAGAAAAGTGACTGCCCTTACCTGAAATGAATTCGTGCTTGTAGGAAGACTCAGAGCCTGGGATTTAACTCCATTTCTGAAGTGAAACACACAGCAGTGTTCTCATCCATTGATGAACCTCTGCTTTAGAACAAGAAGCACGCTCTTGCTTTCTAGAGTCTCTAAGACAGCAGGAACCGTGAGTGTGCTGAGCATAAAAGAACGGTGTTTCTTACACATACGGACCATATCTAGTCCAACTTTGCTTCTTAAACTGATACAAAGCACTGGTCCTCTAACATCCAATGCTTGTCTGTTAAGATGAGAAATGTGTGAGCTCAGTGAACGATGTAGTTCGTTTGAGCTGAAAAGTGACTGCCCTTACCTGAAACGAAGTCTTGCTTGTAGGAAGACACAGAGCCTGGGATTTAACTCCATTTCTGAAGGGAAACACACAGCATAGTTCACATCCATGGATCACACTCTGCTTTAGAGCGAGAAATATGCTCTTGCTTTCTAAAGTCTCTAAGACAGCAGGAAATCTGAGTGTGCCCAGAACAAAAGAACGGTGTTTCCTACACATACGGACTATATGTAGTCCAAAACTTCTTCTGAAACTGATACAATGCACTGGTCCTCTAACATCCAATGCTAGTCAGTTAAGATGATAATCGTGTGATCTTCGTTAACGATGTAGTTCGTTTGAGCAGAAAAGTGACTGCCCTTACCTGAAATGAATTCGTGCTTGTAGGAAGACTCAGAGCCTGGGATTTAACTCCATTTCTGAAGTGAAACACACAGCAGTGTTCTCATCCATTGATGACCCTCTGCTTTAGAACAAGAAGCACACTCTTGCTTTCTAGAGTCTCTAAGACAGCAGGAAATGTGAGTGTGCTGAGAACAAAAGAACGGTGTTTCCTACACATACGGACCATATCTAGTCCAACTCATCTTCTGAAACTGAAACAAAGCACTGGTCCTCTAACATCCAATGCTTGTCAGTTAAGATGGGAAACGTGTGAGCTCTGTGAACGATGTAGTTCGTTTTAGCAGAAAAGTGACTGTCCTTACCTGAAACGAAGTCTTGCTTGTAGGAAGACTCAGAGCCTGGGATTTAACTCCATTTATGAAGGCAAACACACAGCATAGTTCTCATCCACGGATCACACTCTGCTTTAGAGCGAGAAGCACGCTCTTGCTATCTAGAGTCTCTAAGACAGCAGGAAACGTGAGTGTGCTGAGAACAAAAGAACGGTGTTTCCTACACATACGGAACATATCTAGTCCAACTATTCTTCTGAAACTGATACAAAGCACTGGTCCTCTAACATCCAATGCTTGTCAGTTAATATGGGAAACGTGTGAGCTTCATGAACAATGTAGTTCGTTTGAGCAAAAAAGTGACTGCCCTTACCTGAAACGAAGTCTTGCTTGGAGGAAGACTCAGAGCCTGGGATTTAACTCCATTTCTGAAGTGAAACACACAGCGTAGTTCTCATCCATGGATCACACTCTGCTCCAGAGCAAGAAGCACGCTCTTGCTTTCTAGAGTGTCTAAGACAGCAGGAAACGTGATTTTGCTGTGAACAAAAGAACGGTGTTTCCTACACATACGGACATTATATAGTCCAACTCTGCTTCTGAAACTGATACAAAGCACTGGTCCTCTAACATCCAATGCTTGTCTGTTAAGGTGAGAAACGTGTGAGCTTCTGGAACGATGTAGTTCGTTTGAGCATAAAAGTGACTGCCCTTACCTGAAACGAAGTCTTGCTTGGAGGAAGACTCAGAGCCTGGGATTTAACTCCATTTCTGAAGTGAAACACACAGCGTAGTTCTCATCCATGGATCACACTCTGCTCTAGAGCAAGAAGCACACTCTTGCTTTCTAGAGTCTCTAAGACAGCAGGAAATCTGAGTGTGCCCAGAACAAAAGAACGGTGTTTCCTACACATACGGACTATATGTAGTCCAAAACTTCTTCTGAAACTGATAGAATGCACTGGTCCTCTAACATGCAATGCTTATCATTTAAGATGAGAAACGTGTGAGCTTCATGAAAGATGTAGTTCGTTTGAGCAGAAAAGTGACTGCCCTTACCTGAAACGAAGTCTTGCTTGTAGGGAGACTCAGAGCCTGGGATTTATCTCCTTTTCTGAAGTGAAACACACAGCATAGTTTTCATCCATGGTTCACACTCTGCTTTAGAACGAGAAGCACGCTCTTTCTTTCTAGAGTCTCTAAGACAGCAAGAAACGTGAGTGTGCTGAAAACAAAAGAACGGTGTTTCCTACACATACGGACCATATCTAGTCCAACTCTGCTTCTTAAACTGAAACAAAGCACTGGTCCTCTAACATCCAATGCTTGTCAGTTAAGATGAGAAACGTGTGAGCTTTGTGAATGATATAGTTCCTTTCAACTGAAAAGTGACTGCCCTTACCCGAAAAGAAGTCTTGCTTGTAGGAAGACACAGAGCCTGGGATTTAACTCCATTTCTGAAGGGAAACACACAGCATAGTTCACATCCATGGGTCACACTCTGCTTTAGAGCGAGAAATATGCTCTTGCTTTCTAAAGTCTCTAAGACAGCAGGAAATCTGAGTGTGCCCAGAACAAAAGAACGGTGTTTCCTACACATACGGACTATATGTAGTCCAAAACTTCTTTTGAAACTGATACAATGCACTGGTCCTCTAACATCCAATGCTAGTCAGTTAAGATGATAATCGTGTGATCTTCGTTAACGATGTAGTTCGTTTGAGCAGAAAAGTGACTGCCCTTACCTGAAATGAATTCGTGCTTGTAGGAAGACTCAGAGCCTGGGATTTAACTCCATTTCTGAAGTGAAACACACAGCAGTGTTCTCATCCATTGATGACCCTCTGCTTTAGAACAAGAAGCACGCTCTTGCTTTCTAGAGTCTCTAAGACAGCAGGAAACGTGAGTGTGCTGAGAACAAAAGAACGGTGTTTCCTACACATACGGACCATATCTAGTCCAACTCATCTTCTGAAACTGATACAAAGCACTGGTCCTCTAACATCCAATGCTTGTCAGTTAAGATGGGAAACGTGTGAGCTCTGTGAACGATGTAGTTCGTTTTAGCAGAAAAGTGACTGTCCTTACCTGAAACGAAGTCTTGCTTGTAGGAAGACTCAGAGCCTGGGATTTAACTCCATTTCTGAAGGCAAACACACAGCATAGTTCTCATCCACGGATCACACTCTGCTTTAGAGCGAGAAGCACGCTCTTGCTTTATAGAGTCTCTAAGACAGCAGGAAACGTGAGTGTGCCCAGAACAAAAGAACGGTGTTTCCTACACATACGGACCATATCTAGTCCAACTATTCTTCTGAAACTGATACAAAGCACTGGTCCTCTAACATCCAATGCTTGTCAGTTAATATGGGAAACGTGTGAGCTTCATGAACAATGTAGTTCGTTTGAGCAAAAAAGTGACTGCCCTTACCTGAAACGAAGTCTTGCTTGGAGGAAGACTCAGAGCCTGGGATTTAACTCCATTTCTGAAGTGAAACACACAGCGTAGTTCTCATTCATGGATCACACTCTGCTCTAGAGCAAGAAGCACGCTCTTGCTTTCTAGAGTGTCTAAGACAGCAGGAAACGTGATTTTGCTGAGAACAAAAGAACGGTGTTTTCTACACATACGGACATTATATAGTCCAACTCTGCTTCTGAAACTGATACAAAGCACTGGTCCTCTAACATCCAATGCTTGTCTGTTAAGGTGAGAAACGTGTGAGCTTCTGGAACGATGTAGTTCGTTTGAGCAGAAAAGTGACTGCCCTTACCTGAAACGAAGTCTTGCTTGGAGGAAGACTCAGAGCCTGGGATTTAACTCCATTTCTGAAGTGAAACACACAGCAGTGTTCTCATCCATTGATGACCCTCTGCTTTAGAACAAGAAGCACGCTCTTGCTTTCTAGAGTCTCTAAGACAGCAGGAACCGTGAGTGTGCTGAGCATAAAAGAACGGTGTTTCTTACACATACGGACCATATCTAGTCCAACTCTGCTTCTTAAACTGAAACAAAGCACTGGTCCTCCAACATCCAATGCTTGTCTGTTAAGATGAGAAATGTGTAAGCTCCGTGAACAATGTAGTTCGTTTGAGCTGAAAAGTGACTGCCCTTACCTGTAACGAAGTCTTGCTTGTAGGAAGACACAGAGCCTGGGATTTAACTCCATTTCTGAAGGGAAACACACAGCATAGTTCTCATCCATGGATCACACTCTGCTTTAGAGCGAGAAATATGCTCTTGCTTTCTAAATTCTCTAAGACAGCAGGAAATCTGAGTGTGCCCAGAACAAAAGAACGGTGTTTCCTACACATACGGACTATATGTAGTCCAAAACTTCTTCTGAAACTGATACAATGCACTGGTCCTCTAACATCCAATGCTAGTCAGTTAAGATGATAATCGTGTGATCTTCGTTAACGATGTAGTTCGTTTGAGCAGAAAAGTGACTGCCCTTACCTGAAATGAATTCGTGCTTGTAGGAAGACTCAGAGCCTGGGATTTAACTCCATTTCTGAAGTGAAACACACAGCAGTGTTCTCATCCATTGATGACCCTCTGCTTTAGAACAAGAAGCACGCTCTTGCTTTCTAGAGTCTCTAAGACAGCAGGAAACGTGTGTGTGCTGAGACCAAAAGAACGGTGTTTCTTACACATACGGACCATATCTAGTCCAACTTTGCTTCTTAAACTGATACAAAGCACTGGTCCTCTAACATCCAATGCTTGTCTGTTAAGATGAGAAATGTGTGAGCTCAGTGAACGATGTAGTTCGTTTGAGCTGAAAAGTGACTGCCCTTACCTGAAACGAATTCTTGCTTGTAGGAAGACACAGAGCCTGGGATTTAACTCCATTTCTTAAGAGAAACACACAGCATAGTTCTCATCCATGGATCACACTCTGCTTTAGAGCAAGAAGCACGCTCTTGCTTTCTAGATTCTCTAAAACAGCAGGAAACGTGAGTGTGCTGAGAACAAAAGAACGGTGTTTCCTACACATACGGACCATATCTAGTCCAACTCTGCTACTGAAACTGATACAAAGCACTGGTCCTGTAACATCCAATGTTTGTCTGTTAAGATGAGAAACGTGTGAGCTCTGTGAACGATGTAGTTCGTTTGAGCTGAAAAGTGACTGCCCTTACCTGAAACGAAGTCTTGCTTGTAGGAAGACACAGAGCCTGGGATTTATCTCCTTTTCTGAAGTGAAACACACAGCATAGTTTTCATCGATGGATCACACTCTGCTTTAGAACGAGAAGCACGCTCTTTCTTTCTAGAGTCTCTAAGACAGAAGGAAACGTGAGTGTGCTGAAAACAAAAGAACGGTGTTTCCTACACATACGGACCATATCTAGTCCAAATCTGCTTCTTAAACTGAAACAAAGCACTGGTCCTCTAAAATCCAATGCTTGTCAGTTAAGATGAGAAACGTGTGAGCTTTGTGAATGATATAGTTCCTTTGAACTGAAAAGTGACTGCCCTTACCCGAAAAGAAGTCTTGCTTGTAGGAAGACACAGAGCCTGGGATTTAAGTCCATTTCTGAAGGGAAACACACAGCATAGTTCTCATCCATGGATCACACTCTGCTTTAGAGCGAGAAATATGCTCTTGCTTTCTAAAGTCTCTAAGACAGCAGGAAATCTGAGTGTGCCCAGAACAAAAGAACGGTGTTTCCTACACATACGGACTATATGTAGTCCAAAACTTCTTCTGAAACTGATAGAATGCACTGGTCCTCTAACATGCAATGCTTGTCAGTTAAGATGAGAAACGTGTGAGCTTCGTGAAAGATGTAGTTCGTTTGAGCAGAAAAGTGACTGCCCTTACCTGAAACGAAGTCTTGCTTGTAGGGAGACTCAGAGCCTGGGATTTATCTCCTTTTCTGAAGTGAAACACACAGCATAGTTTTCATCCATGGTTCACACTCTGCTTTAGAACGAGAAGCACGCTCTTTCTTTCTAGAGTCTCTAAGACAGCAAGAAACGTGAGTGTGCTGAAAACAAAAGAACGGTGTTTCCTACACATACGGACCATATCTAGTCCAACTCTGCTTCTTAAACTGAAACAAAGCACTGGTCCTCTAACATCCAATGCTTGTCAGTTAAGATGAGAAACGTGTGAGCTTTGTGAATGATATAGTTCCTTTCAACTGAAAAGTGACTGCCCTTACCCGAAAAGAAGTCTTGCTTGTAGGAAGACACAGAGCCTGGGATTTAAGTCCATTTCTGAAGGGAAACACACAGCATAGTTCTCATCCATTGATGAACCTCTGCTTTAGAACAAGAAGCACGCTCTTGCTTTCTAGAGTCTCTAAGACAGCAGGAACCGTGAGTGTGCTGAGCATAATAGAACGGTGTTTCTTACACATACGGACCATATCTAGTCCAACTTTGCTTCTTAAACTGATACAAAGCACTGGTCCTCTAACATCCAATGCTTGTCTGTTAAGATGAGAAATGTGTGAGCTCAGTGAACGATGTAGTTCGTTTGAGCTGAAAAGTGACTGCCCTTACCTGAAACGAAGTCTTGCTTGTAGGAAGACACAGAGCCTGGGATTTAACTCCATTTCTGAAGGGAAACACACAGCATAGTTCACATCCATGGATCACACTCTGCTTTAGAGCGAGAAATATGCTCTTGCTTTCTAAAGTCTCTAAGACAGCAGGAAATCTGAGTGTGCCCAGAACAAAAGAACGGTGTTTCCTACACATACAGACTATATGTAGTCCAAAACTTCTTCTGAAACTGATACAATGCACTGGTCCTCTAACATCCAATGCTAGTCAGTTAAGATGATAATCGTGTGATCTGCGTTAACGATGTAGTTCGTTTGAGCAGAAAAGTGACTGCCCTTACCTGAAATGAATTCGTGCTTGTAGGAAGACTCAGAGCCTGGGATTTAACTCCATTTCTGAAGTGAAACACACAGCAGTGTTCTCATCCATTGATGACCCTCTGCTTTAGAACAAGAAGCACGCTCTTGCTTTCTAGAGTCTCTAAGACAGCAGGAAACGTGAGTGTGCTGAGAACAAAAGAACGGTGTTTCCTACACATACGGACCATATCTAGTCCAACTCATCTTCTGAAACTGATACAAAGCACTGGTCCTCTAACATCCAATGCTTGTCAGTTAAGATGGGAAACGTGTGAGCTCTGTGAACGATGTAGTTCGTTTTAGCAGAAAAGTGACTGTCCTTACCTGAAACGAAGTCTTGCTTGTAGGAAGACTCAGAGCCTGGGATTTAACTCCATTTATGAAGGCAAACACACAGCATAGTTCTCATCCACGGATCACACTCTGCTTTAGAGCGAGAAGCACGCTCTTGCTATCTAGAGTCTCTAAGACAGCAGGAAACGTGAGTGTGCTGAGAACAAAAGAACGGTGTTTCCTACACATACGGACCATATCTAGTCCAACTATTCTTCTGAAACTGATACAAAGCACTGGTCCTCTAACATCCAATGCTTGTCAGTTAATATGGGAAACGTGTGAGCTTCATGAACAATGTAGTTCGTTTGAGCAAAAAAGTGACTGCCCTTACCTGAAACGAAGTCTTGCTTGGAGGAAGACTCAGAGCCTGGGATTTAACTCCATTTCTGAAGTGAAACACACAGCGTAGTTCTCATTCATGGATCACACTCTGCTCTAGAGCAAGAAGCACGCTCTTGCTTTCTAGAGTGTCTAAGACAGCAGGAAACGTGATTTTGCTGAGAACAAAAGAACGGTGTTTCCTACACATACGGACATTATATAGTCCAACTCTGCTTCTGAAACTGATACAAAGCACTGGTCCTCTAACATCCAATGCTTGTCTGTTAAGGTGAGAAACGTGTGAGCTTCTGGAACGATGTAGTTCGTTTGAGCAGAAAAGTGACTGCCCTTACCTGAAACGAAGTCTTGCTTGGAGGAAGCCTCAGAGCCTGGGATTTAACTCCATTTCTGAAGTGAAACACACAGCACTGTTCTCATCCATTGATGACCCTCTGCTTTAGAACAAGAAGCACGCTCTTGCTTTCTAGAGGCTCTAAGACAGCAGGAACCGTGAGTGTGCTGAGCATAAAAGAACGGTGTTTCTTACACATACGGACCATATCTAGTCCAACTCTGCTTCTTAAACTGAAACAATGCACTGGTCCTCCAACATCCAATGCTTGTCTGTTAAGATGAGAAATGTGTAAGCTCCGTGAACAATGTAGTTCGTTTGAGCTGAAAAGTGACTGCCCTTACCTGAAACGAAGTCTTGCTTGTAGGAAGACACAGAGCCTGGGATTTAACTCCATTTCTGAAGGGAAACACACAGCATAGTTCTCATCCATGGATCACACTCTGCTTTAGAGCGAGAAATATGCTCTTGCTTTCTAAAGTCTCTAAGACAGCAGGAAATCTGAGTGTGCCCAGAACAAAAGAATGGTGTTTCCTACACATACGGACTATATGTAGTCCAAAACTTCTTCTGAAACTGATACAATGCACTGGTCCTCTAACATCCAATGCTAGTCAGTTAAGATGATAATCGTGTGATCTTCGTTAACGATGTAGTTCGTTTGAGCAGAAAAGTGACTGCCCTTACCTGAAATGAATTCGTGCTTGTAGGAAGACTCAGAGCCTGGGATTTAACTCCATTTCTGAAGTGAAACACACAGCAGTGTTCTCATCCATTGATGACCCTCTGCTGTAGAACAAATAGCACGCTCTTGCTTTCTAGAGTCTCTAAGACAGCAGGAAACGTGAGTGTGCTGAGAACAAAAGAACGGTGTTTCTTACACATACGGACCATATCTAGTCCAACTTTGCTTCTTAAACTGATACAAAGCACTTGTCCTCTAACATCCAATGCTTGTCTGTTAAGATGAGAAATGTGTGAGCTCAGTGAACGATGTAGTTCGTTTGAGCTGAAAAGAGACTGCCCTTACCTGAAACGAAGTCTTGCTTGTAGGAAGACACAGAGCCTGGGATTTAACTCCATTTCTTAAGAGAAACACACAGCATAGTTCTCATCCATGGATCACACTCTGCTTTAGAGCAAGAAGCACGCTCTTGCTTTCTAGAGTCTCTAAAACAGCAGGAAACGTGAGTGTGCTGAGAACAAAAGAACTGTGTGTCCTACACATACGGACCATATCTAGTCCAACTCATCTTCTGAAACTGATACAAAGCACTGGGCCTCTAACATCCAATGCTTGTCAGTTAAGATGGGAAAAGTGTGAGGTCTGTGAACGATGTAGTTCGTTTGAGCAGAAAAGTGACTGCCCTTACCTGAAACGAAGTCTTGCTTGTAGGAAGACTCAGAGCCTGGGATTTAACACCATTTCTGAAGGCAAACACACAGCATAGTTCTCATCCATGGATCACACTCTGCTTTAGAGCGAGAACCACGCTCTTTCTATCTAGAGTCTCTAAGACAGCAGGAAACGTGAGTGTGATGAAAACAATAGAACGGTGTTTCCTACACATACGGACCATATCTAGTCCAACTCTTCTTCTGAAACTGATAGAATGCACTGGTCCTCTAACATCCAATGGTTGTCAGTTAAGATGGGAAACGTGTGAGCTTCATGAACGATGTAGTTCGTTTGAGCAAAAAAGTGACTGCCCTTACCTTAAACGAAGTCTTGCTTGTACGAAGACTCAGAGCCTGGGATTTAACTCCATTTCTGAATTGAAACACACAGCACTGTTCTCATCCATGGATCACACTCTGCTTTAGAACAAGAAGCATGCTCTTGCTTTTTAGAGTCTCTAAGACAGGAGGAAACGTGATTTTGCTGAGAACAAAAGAACAGAGTTTCCTACACATACGGACCATATCTAGTCCAACTCTGCTTCTGAAACTCATACAAAGCACTGGTCCTCCAACATCCAATGCTTGTCTGTTAAGATGAGAAATGTGTAAGCTCCGTGAACAATGTAGTTCGTTTGAGCTGAAAAGTGACTGCCCTTACCTGAAACGAAGTCTTACTTGTAGGAAGACACAGAGCCTGGGATTTAACTCCATTTCTGAAGGGAAACACACAGCATAGTTCTCATCCATGGATGACACTCTGCTTTAGAGCGAGAAATATGCTCTTGCTTTCTAAAGTCTCTAAGACAGCAGGAAATCTGAGTGTGCCCAGAACAAAAGAACGGTGTTTCCTACACATACGGACTATATGTAGTCCAAAACTTCTTCTGAAACTGATACAATGCACTGGTCCTCTAACATCCAATGCTAGTCAGTTAAGATGATAATCGTGTGATCTTCGTTAACGATGTAGTTCCTTTGAGCAGAAAAGTGACTGCCCTTACCTGAAATGAATTCGTGCTTGTAGGAAGACTCAGAGCCTGGGATTTAACTCCATTTCTGAAGTGAAACACACAGCAGTGTTCTCATCCATTGATGACCCTCTGCTTTAGAACAAGAAGCACGCTCTTGCTTTCTAGATTCTCTAAGACAACAGGAAACGTGATTTTGCTGAGACCAAAAGAACGGTGTTTCTTACACATACGGACCATATCTAGTCCAACTTTGCTTGTTAAACTGATACAAAGCACTGGTCCTCTAACATCCAATGCTTGCCTGTTAAGATGAGAAATGTGTGAGCTCAGTGAACGATGTAGTTCGTTTGAGCTGAAAAGTGACTGCCCTTACCTGAAACGAAGTCTTGCTTGTAGGAAGACACAGAGCCTGGGATTTAACTCCATTTCTTAAGAGAAACACACAGCATAGTTCTCATCCATGGATCACACTCTGCTTTAGAGCAAGAAGCACGCTCTTGCTTTCTAGAGTCTCTAAAACAGCAGGAAACGTGAGTGTGCTGAGAACAAAAGAACGGTGTTTACTACACATACGGACCATATCTAGTCCAACTCATCTTCTTAAACTGATACAAAGCACTGGTCCTCTAACATCCAATGCTTGTCAGTTAAGATGGGAAACGTGTGAGGTCTGTGAAGGATGTAGTTCGTTTGAGCAGAAAAGTGACTGCCCTTACCTGAAACGAAGTCTTGCTTGTAGGAAGACTCAGAGCCTGGGATTTAACTCCATTTCTGAAGGCAAACACACAGCATAGTTCTCATCCATGGATCACACTCTGCTTTAGAGCGAGAAGCACGCTCTTTCTATCTAGAGTCTCTAAGACAGCAGGAAACGTGAGTGTGATGAAAACAAAAGAACGGTGTTTCCTACACATACGGACCATATCTAGTCCAACTCTTCTTCTGAAACTGATAGAATGCACTGGTCCTCTAACATCCAATGCTTGTCAGTTAAGATGGGAAACGTGTGAGCTTCATGAACGATGTAGTTCGTTTGAGAAAAAAGTGACTGCCCTTACCTTAAACGAAGTCTTGCTTGTACGAAGACTCAGAGCCTGGGATTTAACTCCATTTCTGAAGTGAACCACACAGCGTAGTTATCATCCATTGATCACACTCTGCTTTAGAGCAAGAAGCACAATCTTGCTTTCTAGAGTCTCTAAGACAGCAGGATATCTGAGTGTGCCCAGAACAAAAACGGTGTTTCCTAAACATACGGATTATATGTAGTCCAAAACTTCTTCTGAAACTGATTGAATGCACTGGTCCTCTAACATCCAATGCTTGTCTGTTAAGATGAGAAACGTGTGAGCTTTGTGAACGATATAGTTCCTTTGAACTGAAAAGTGACTGCTCTTACCTGAAAAGAAGTCTTTCTGGTAGGAAGACCCAGAGCCTGGGATTTAAGTCCATTTCTGAAGGGAAACACACAGCATAGTTCTCATCGATGGATCACACTCTGCTTTAGAGCAAGAAGCACACTCTTGCTTTCTAGAGTCTCTAAGACAGCAGGAAATATGAGTGTGCCCAGAACAAAAGAACGGTGTTTCCTACACATACAGACCATATGTAGTCCAAATCTGCTTCTGAAACTGATACAAAGCACTGACCCTCTAACATCCAATGCTTGTCAGTTAAGATGAGAAACGTGTGAGCTTCATGAACGATGTAGTTTGTTTGAGCAGAAAAGTGACTGCCCTTACCTGAATTGAAGTCTTGCTTGTAGGAAGACTCAGAGCCTGGGATTTAACTCCATTTCTGAAGTAAAACACACAGCAGTGTTCTCATCCATTGATCACACTCTGCTTTAGAACAAGAAGCACGCTCTTGCTTTCTAGAGTCTCTAAGAAAGCAGGAAACGTGATTTTGCTGAGAACAAATGAACGGTGTTTGCTACACATACGGATATTATATAGTCCAACTGTGCTTCTGAAACTGATACAAAGCACTGGTCCTCTAACATCCAATGCTTGTCTGTTAAGATGAGAAACGTGTGAGCTTCCTGAACGATGTAGTTCGTTTGAGCTGAAAAGTGACTGCCCTTACCTGAAACGAAGTCTTGCTTGTAGGGAGACTCATGGCCTGGGATTTAACTCCTTTTCTGAAGTGAAACACACAGCATAGTTTTCATCCATGGATCACACTCTGCTTTAGAGCGAGAAGCACGCTCTTGCTTTCTAGATTCTCTAATACAGCAGGAAATCTGAGTGTGCCCAGAACAAAAGAACAGTGTTTCCTACGCATACGGACTATATGTAGTCCAAAATTTCTTCTGAAACTGATAGAATGCACTGGTCCTCTAACATCCAATGCTTGTCAGTTAAGATGAGAAACGTGTGAGCTTCGTCAAAGATGTAGTTCGTTTGAGCAGAAAAGTGACTGCCCTTACCTGAAACGAAGTCTTGCTTGTAGGGAGACTCAGAGCCTGTGATTTAACTCCTTTTCTGAAGTGAAACAAACAGCATAGTTTTCATCCATGGATCACACTCTACTTTAGAACGAGAAGCACGCTCTTGCTTTCTAGAGTCTCTAAGACAGCAGGAAACGTGAGTGTGCTGAGAACAAAAGAACCGTGTTTCCTACACATACGAACCATATCTAGTCCAAATCTGCTTCTTAAACTGATACAAAGCACTGGTCCTCTAACATACAATGCTTGTCAATTAAGATGAGAAACGTGTGAGCTTCGTGAACGATATAGTTCATTTGAGCTGAAAAGTGACTGCCCTTACCTGAAACGAAGTCTTGCTTGTAGGAAGACTCAGAGCCTGGGATTTAACTCCATTTCTGAAGGGAAACACACAGCATAGTTCTCATCCACGGATCACACTCTGCTTTAGAGCAAGAAGCACACTCTTGCTTTCTAGAGTCTCTAATTCAGCAGGAAATCTGAGTGTGCCCAGAATAAAAGAACGGTGTTTCCTACAGATAAGGACCATATGTAGTCCAAATCTGCTTCTAAAACTGATACAAAGCACTGACCCTCTAACATCCAATGGTGTTCAGTTAAGATGGGAAACGTGTGAGCTTCATGAACGATGTAGTTCGTTTGAGCAGAAAAGTGACTGCCCTTACCGGAATTGAAGTCTTGCTTGTAGGAAGACTCAGAGCCTGGGATTTAACTCCATTTCTGAAGTAAAATACACAGCAGTGTAATCATCCATTGATCACACTCTGCTTTAGAACAAGAAGCACGCTCTTGCTTTCTAGAGTCTCTAAGACTGCAGGAAACGTGATTTTGCTGAGAACAAAAGAACAGTGTTTCCTACACATACGGACCATATCTAGTCCAACTCTTCTTCTGAAACTGATACAAAGCACTGGTCCTCTAACATCCAATGCTTGTCAGTTAAGATGAGAAACGTGTGAGCTTCGTGAACGAGGTAGTTCCTTTGAGCAGAAAAGTGACTGCCATTACCTGAAACGAAGTCTTGCTTGGAGGAAGACTCAGAGCCTGGGATTTAACTCCATTTCTGAAGTGAAACACACAGCGTAGTTCTCATCCATGGATCACACTCTGCTTTAGAGCAAGGAGCACACACTTGCTTTCTAGAGTCTATAAGACAGCAGGAAATCTGAGTGTGCCCAGAACAAAAGAACGGTGTTTCCTACACATACGGACTATATGTAGTCCAAAACTTATTCTGAAACTGATTGAATGCACTGGTCCTCTAACATGCAATGCTTGTCAGTTAAGATGAGAAACGTGTGAGCTTCGTGAAAGATGTAGTTCGTTTGAGCAGAAAAGTGACTGCCCTTACCTGAAACGAAGTCTTGCTTGTAGGGAGACTCAGAGCCTGGGATTTAACTCCTTTTCTGAAGTGAAACACACAGCATAGTTTTCATCCATGGATCACACTCTGCTTTAGAACAAGAAGCACGCTCTTGCTTTCTAGAATCTCTAAGACAGCAGAAAACGTGAGTGTGCTGAGAACAAAAGAACGGTGTTTTCTACACATAAAGACCATATGTAGTCCAAATCTGCTTCTGAAACTGATACAAAGCACTGACCCTCTAACATCCAATGCATGTCAGTTAAGATGGGAAACGTGTGAGCTTCATGAACGATGTAGTTCGTTTGAGCAGAAAAGTGACTGCCCTTACCTGAAACGAAGTCTTGCTTGTTGGAAGACTCAGAGCCTGGGATTTAACTCCATTTCTGAAGTGAACCACACAGCGTAGTTCTCATCCTTGGATCACACTCTGCTTTAGAGCAAGAAGCACACTCTTGCTTTCTAGAGTCTTTAAGACAGCAGGAAATCCGAGTGTGCCCAGAACAAAAGAACAGTGTTTCCTACACATACGGACTATATGTAGTCCAAAATTTCTTCTGAAACTGATAGAATGCACTGGTCCTCTAACATCCAATGCTTGTCAGTTAAGATGAGAAACGTGTGAGCTTCGTCAAAGATGTAGTTCGTTTGAGCAGAAAAGTGACTGCCCTTACCTGAAACGAAGTCTTGCTTGTAGGGAGACTCAGAGCCTGGGATTTAACTCCTTTTCTGAAGTGAAACACACAGCATAGTTTTCATCCATGGATCACACTCTGCTTTAGAAGGAGAAGCACGCTCTTGCTTTCTAGAGTCTCTAAGACAGCAGGAAACGTGAGTGTGCTGAGAACAAAAGAACGGTATTTCCTACACATACGAACCATATCTAGTCCAAATCTGCTTCTTAAACTGATACAAAGCACTGGTCTTCTAACATCCAATGCTTGTCAATTAAGATGAGAAACGTGTGAGCTTCATGAACGATGTAGTTCATTTGAGCTGAAAAGTGACTGCCCTTACCTGAAACGAAGTCTTGCTTGTAGGAAGACTCAGAGCCGGGGATTTAACTCCATTTCTGAAGTGAAACACACAGCACTGTTCTCATCCATTGATGACCCTCTGCTTTAGAACAAGAAGCACGCTCTTGCTTTCTAGAGTCTCTAAGACAGCAGGAACCGTGAGTGTGCTGAGCATAAAAGAACGGTGTTTCTTACACATACGGACCATATCTAGTCCAACTCTGCTTCTTAAACTGAAACAATGCACTGGTCCTCCAACATCCAATGCTTGTCTGTTAAGATGAGAAATGTGTAAGCTCCGTGAACAATGTAGTTCGTTTGAGCTGAAAAGTGACTGCCCTTACCTGAAACGAAGTCTTGCTTGTAGGAAGACACAGAGCCTGGGATTTAACTCCATTTCTGAAGGGAAACACACAGCATAGTTCTCATCCATGGATCACACTCTGCTTTAGAGCGAGAAATATGCTCTTGCTTTCTAAAGTCTCTAAGACAGCAGGAAATCTGAGTGTGCCCAGAACAAAAGAATGGTGTTTCCTACACATACGGACTATATGTAGTCCAAAACTTCTTCTGAAACTGATACAATGCACTGGTCCTCTAACATCCAATGCTAGTCAGTTAAGATGATAATCGTGTGATCTTCGTTAACGATGTAGTTCGTTTGAGCAGAAAAGTGACTGCCCTTACCTGAAATGAATTCGTGCTTGTAGGAAGACTCAGAGCCTGGGATTTAACTCCATTTCTGAAGTGAAACACACAGCAGTGTTCTCATCCATTGACGACCCTCTGCTTTAGAACAAGAAGCACGCTCTTGCTTTCTAGAGTCTCTAAGACAGCAGGAAACGTGAGTGTGCTGAGACCAAAAGAACGGTGTTTCTTACACATACGGACCATATCTAGTCCAACTTTGCTTCTTAAACTGATACAAAGCACTGGTCCTCTAACATCCAATGCTTGTCTGTTAAGATGAGAAATGTGTGAGCTCAGTGAACGATGTAGTTCGTTTGAGCTGAAAAGTGACTGCCCTTACCTGAAACGAAGTCTTGCTTGTAGGAAGACACAGAGCCTGGGATTTAACTCCATTTCTTAAGAGAAACACACAGCATAGTTCTCATCCATGGATCACACTCTGCTTTAGAGCAAGAAGCACGCTCTTGCTTTCTAGAGTCTCTAAAACAGCAGGAAACGTGAGTGTGCTGAGAACAAAAGAACGGTGTTTCCTACACATACGGACCATATCTAGTCCAACTCATCTTCTGAAACTGATACAAAGCACTGGTCCTCTAACATCCAATGCTTGTCAGTTAAGATGGGAAACGTGTGAGGTCTGTGAACGATGTAGTTCGTTTGAGCAGAAAAGTGACTGCCCTTACCTGAAACGAAGTCTTGCTTGTAGGAAGACTCAGAGCCTGGGATTTAACTCCATTTCTGAAGGCAAACACACAGCATAGTTCTCATCCATGGATCACACTCTGCTTTAGAGCGAGAAGCACGCTCTTTCTATCTAGAGTCTCTAAGACAGCAGGAAACGTGAGTGTGATGAAAACAAAAGAACGGTGTTTCCTACACATACGGACCATATCTAGTCCAACTCTTCTTCTGAAACTGATACAATGCACTGGTCCTCTAACATCCAATGCTTGTCAGTTAAGATGGGAAACGTGTGAGCTTCATGAACGATGTAGTTCGTTTGAGAAAAAAGTGACTGCCCTTACCTTAAACGAAGTCTTGCTTGTACGAAGACTCAGAGCATGGAATTTAACTCCATTTCTGAATTGAAACACACAGCACTGTTCTCATCCATGGATCACACTCTGCTTTAGAACAAGAAGCATTCTCTTGCTTTTTAGAGTCTCTAAGACAGGAGGAAACGTGATTTTGCTGAGAACAAAAGAACAGAGTTTCCTACACATACGGACCATATCTAGTCCAACTCTGCTTCTGAAACTCATACAAAGCACTGGTCCTCCAACATCCAATGCTTGTCTGTTAAGATGAGAAATGTGTAAGCTCCGTGAACAATGTAGTTCGTTTGAGCTGAAAAGTGACTGCCCTTACCTGAAACGAAGTCTTGCTTGTAGGAAGACACAGAGCCTGGGATTTAACTCCATTTCTGAAGGGAAACACACAGCATTGTTCTCATCCATGGATCACACTCTGCTTTAGAGCGAGAAATATGCTCTTGCTTTCTAAAGTCTCTAAGACAGCAGGAAATCTGAGTGTGCCCAGAACAAAAGAACGGTGTTTCCTACACATACGGACTATATGTAGTCCAAAACTTCTTCTGAAACTGATACAATGCACTGGTCCTCTAACATCCAATGCTAGTCAGTTAAGATGATAATCGTGTGATCTTCGTTAACGATGTAGTTCGTTTGAGCAGAAAAGTGACTGCCCTTACCTGAAATGAATTCGTGCTTGTAGGAAGACTCAGAGCCTGGGATTTAACTCCATTTCTGAAGTGAAACACACAGCAGTGTTCTCATCCATTGATGACCCTCTGCTGTAGAACAAATAGCACGCTCTTGCTTTCTAGAGTCTCTAAGACAGCAGGAAACGTGAGTGTGCTGAGAACAAAAGAACGGTGTTTCTTACACATACGGACCATATCTAGTCCAACTTTGCTTCTTAAACTGATACAAAGCACTTGTCCTCTAACATCCAATGCTTGTCTGTTAAGATGAGAAATGTGTGAGCTCAGTGAACGATGTAGTTCGTTTGAGCTGAAAAGAGACTGCCCTTACCTGAAACGAAGTCTTGCTTGTAGGAAGACACAGAGCCTGGGATTTAACTCCATTTCTTAAGAGAAACACACAGCATAGTTCTCATCCATGGATCACACTCTGCTTTAGAGCAAGAAGCACGCTCTTGCTTTCTAGAGTCTCTAAAACAGCAGGAAACGTGAGTGTGCTGAGAACAAAAGAACTGTGTGTCCTACACATACGGACCATATCTAGTCCAACTCATCTTCTGAAACTGATACAAAGCACTGGTCCTCTAACATCCAATGCTTGTCAGTTAAGATGGGAAAAGTGTGAGGTCTGTGAACGATGTAGTTCGTTTGAGCAGAAAAGTGACTGCCCTTACCTGAAACGAAGTCTTGCTTGTAGGAAGACTCAGAGCCTGGGATTTAACACCATTTCTGAAGGCAAACACACAGCATAGTTCTCATCCATGGATCACACTCTGCTTTAGAGCGAGAACCACGCTCTTTCTATCTAGAGTCTCTAAGACAGCAGGAAACGTGAGTGTGATGAAAACAATAGAACGGTGTTTCCTACACATACGGACCATATCTAGTCCAACTCTTCTTCTGAAACTGATAGAATGCACTGGTCCTCTAACATCCAATGGTTGTCAGTTAAGATGGGAAACGTGTGAGCTTCATGAACGATGTAGTTCGTTTGAGCAAAAAAGTGACTGCCCTTACCTTAAACGAAGTCTTGCTTGTACGAAGACTCAGAGCCTGGGATTTAACTCCATTTCTGAATTGAAACACACAGCACTGTTCTCATCCATGGATCACACTCTGCTTTAGAACAAGAAGCATGCTCTTGCTTTTTAGAGTCTCTAAGACAGGAGGAAACGTGATTTTGCTGAGAACAAAAGAACAGAGTTTCCTACACATACGGACCATATCTAGTCCAACTCTGCTTCTGAAACTCATACAAAGCACTGGTCCTCCAACATCCAATGCTTGTCTGTTAAGATGAGAAATGTGTAAGCTCCGTGAACAATGTAGTTCGTTTGAGCTGAAAAGTGACTGCCCTTACCTGAAACGAAGTCTTGCTTGTAGGAAGACACAGAGCCTGGGATTTAACTCCATTTCTGAAGGGAAACACACAGCATAGTTCTCATCCATGGATGACACTCTGCTTTAGAGCGAGAAATATGCTCTTGCTTTCTAAAGTCTCTAAGACAGCAGGAAATCTGAGTGTGCCCAGAACAAAAGAACGGTGTTTCCTACACATACGGACTATATGTAGTCCAAAACTTCTTCTGAAACTGATACAATGCACTGGTCCTCTAACATCCAATGCTAGTCAGTTAAGATGATAATCGTGTGATCTTCGTTAACGATGTAGTTCTTTTGAGCAGAAAAGTGACTGCCCTTACCTGAAATGAATTCGTGCTTGTAGGAAGACTCAGAGCCTGGGATTTAACTCCATTTCTGAAGTGAAACACACAGCAGTGTTCTCATCCATTGATGACCCTCTGCTTTAGAACAAGAAGCACGCTCTTGCTTTCTAGATTCTCTAAGACAACAGGAAACGTGATTTTGCTGAGACCAAAAGAACGGTGTTTCTTACACATACGGACCATATCTAGTCCAACTTTGCTTGTTAAACTGATACAAAGCACTGGTCCTCTAGCATCCAATGCTTGCCTGTTAAGATGAGAAATGTGTGAGCTCAGTGAACGATGTAGTTCGTTTGAGCTGAAAAGTGACTGCCCTTACCTGAAACGAAGTCTTGCTTGTAGGAAGACACAGAGCCTGGGATTTAACTCCATTTCTTAAGAGAAACACACAGCATAGTTCTCATCCATGGATCACACTCTGCTTTAGAGCAAGAAGCACGCTCTTGCTTTCTAGAGTCTCTAAAACAGCAGGAAACGTGAGTGTGCTGAGAACAAAAGAACGGTGTTTACTACACATACGGACCATATCTAGTCCAACTCATCTTCTTAAACTGATACAAAGCACTGGTCCTCTAACATCCAATGCTTGTCAGTTAAGATGGGAAACGTGTGAGGTCTGTGAAGGATGTAGTTCGTTTGAGCAGAAAAGTGACTGCCCTTACCTGAAACGAAGTCTTGCTTGTAGGAAGACTCAGAGCCTGGGATTTAACTCCATTTCTGAAGGCAAACACACAGCATAGTTCTCATCCATGGATCACACTCTGCTTTAGAGCGAGAAGCACGCTCTTTCTATCTAGAGTCTCTAAGACAGCAGGAAACGTGAGTGTGATGAAAACAAAAGAACGGTGTTTCCTACACATACGGACCATATCTAGTCCAACTCTTCTTCTGAAACTGATAGAATGCACTGGTCCTCTAACATCCAATGCTTGTCAGTTAAGATGGGAAACGTGTGAGCTTCATGAACGATGTAGTTCGTTTGAGAAAAAAGTGACTGCCCTTACCTTAAACGAAGTCTTGCTTGTACGAAGACTCAGAGCCTGGGATTTAACTCCATTTCTGAATTGAAACACACAGCACTGTTCTCATCCATGGATCACACTCTGCTTTAAAACAAGAAGCATGCTCTTGCTTTTTAGAGTCTCTAAGACAGGAGGAAACGTGATTTTGCTGAGAACAAAAGAACAGAGTTTCCTACACATACGGACCATATCTAGTCCAACTCTGCTTCTGAAACTCACACAAAGCACTGGTCCTCCAACATCCAATGCTTGTCTGTTAAGATGAGAAATGTGTAAGCTCCGTGAACAATGTAGTTCGTTTGAGCTGAAAAGTGACTGCCCTTACCTGAAACGAAGTCTTGCTTGTAGGAAGACACAGAGCCTGGGATTTAACTCCATTTCTGAAGGGAAACACACAGCATAGTTCTCATCCATGGATCACACTCTGCTTTAGAGCGAGAAATATGCTCTTGCTTTCTAAAGTCTCTAAGACAGCAGGAAATCTGAGTGTGCCCAGAACAAAAGAACGGTGTTTCCTACACATACGGACTATATGTAGTCCAAAACTTCTTCTGAAACTGATACAATGCACTGGTCCTCTAACATCCAATGCTAGTCAGTTAAGATGATAATCGTGTGATCTTCGTTAACGATGTAGTTCGTTTGAGCAGAAAAGTGACTGCCCTTACCTGAAATGAATTCGTGCTTGTAGGAAGACTCAGAGCCTGGGATTTAACTCCATTTCTGAAGTGAAACACACAGCAGTGTTCTCATCCATTGATGACCCTCTGCTTTAGAACAAGAAGCACGCTCTTGCTTTCTAGAGTCTCTAAGACAGCAGGAAACGTGAGTGTGCTGAGACCAAAAGAACGGGGTTTCTTACACATACGGACCATATCTAGTCCAACTTTGCTTCTTAAACTGATACAAAGCACTGGTCCTCTAACATCCAATGCTTGTCTGTTAAGATGAGAAATGTGTGAGCTCAGTGAACGATGTAGTTCGTTTGAGCTGAAAAGTGACTGCCCTTACCTGAAACGAAGTCTTGCTTGTAGGAAGACACAGAGCCTGGGATTTTACTCCATTTCTTAAGAGAAACACACAGCATAGTTCTCATCCATGGATCACACTCTGCTTTAGAGCAAGAAGCACGCTCTTGCTTTCTAGAGTCTCTAAAACAGCAGGAAACGTGAGTGTGCTGAGAACAAAAGAACGGTGTTTCCTACACATACGGACCATATCTAGTCCAACTCATCTTCTGAAACTGATACAAAGCACTGGTCCTCTAACATCCAATGCTTGTCAGTTAAGATGGGAAACGTGTGAGGTCTGTGAACGATGTAGTTCGTTTGAGCAGAAAAGTGACTGCCCTTACCTGAAACGAAGTCTTGCTTGTAGGAAGACACAGAGCCTGGGATTTAACTCTTTTCTGAAGGGAAACACACAGCATAGTATTCATCCATGGATCACACTCTGCTTTACAGCGAGAAGCACACTCTTGCTTTCTAGAGACTCTAAGACAGCAGGAAATCTGAGTGTGCCCAGAACAATAGAACGGTGTTTCCTACACATATGGACCATATCCACTCCAAATCTGCTTCTGAAACTGATACAAAGCACTGGTCCTCTAACATCCAATGTTTGTCAGTTAAGATGAGAAACGTGTGAGCTTTGTGAATGATGTAGTTCGTTTGAGCTGAAAAGTGACTGCCCTTACCTGAAACGAAGTCTTGCTTGTAGGAAGACACAGAGCCTGGGATTTATCTCCTTTTCTGAAGTGAAACACACAGCATAGTTTTCATCCATGGATCACACTCTGCTTTAGAACGAGAAGCACGCTCTTTCTTTCTAGAGTCTCTAAGACAGCAGGAAACGTGATTGTGCTGAAAACAAAAGAACGGTGTTTCCTACACATACGGACCATATCTAGTCCAAATCTGCTTCTTAAACTGAAACAAAGCACTGGTCCTCTAACATCCAATGCTTGTCAGTTAAGATGAGAAACGTGTGAGCTTTGTGAATGATATAGTTCCTTTGAACTGAAAAGTGACTGCCCTTACCCGAAAAGAAGTCTTGCTTGTAGGAAGACACAGAGCCTGGGATTTAAGTCCATTTCTGAAGGGAAACACACAGCATAGTTCTCATCCATGGATCACACTCTGCTTTAGAGCGAGAAATATGCTCTTGCTTTCTATAGTCTCTAAGACAGCAAGAAATCTGAGTGTGCCCAGAACAAAAGAACGGTGTTTCCTACACATACGGACTATATGTAGTCCAAAACTTCTTCTGAAACTGATACAATGCACTGGTCCTCTAACATCCAATGCTAGTCAGTTAAGATGATAATCGTGTGATCTTCATTAACGATGTAGTTCGTTTGAGCAGAAAAGTGACTGCCCTTACCTGAAATGAATTCGTGCTTGTAGGAAGACTCAGAGCCTGGGATTTAACTCCAATTCTGAAGTGAAACACACAGCAGTGTTCTCATCCATTGATGACCCTCTGCTTTAGAACAAGAAGCACGCTCTTGCTTTCTAGAGTCTCTAAGACAGCAGGAAACGTGAGTGTGCTGAGAACAAAAGAACGGTGTTTCTTACACATACGGACCATATCTAGTCCAACTTTGCTTCTTAAACTGATACAAAGCACTGGTCCTCTAACATCCAATGCTTGTCTGTTAAGATGAGAAATGTGTGAGCTCAGTGAACGATGTAGTTCGTTTGAGCTGAAAAGTAACTGCCCTTACCTGAAACGAAGTCTTGCTTGTAGGAAGACTCAGAGCCTGGGATTTAACTCCATTTCTTAAGAGAAACACACAGCATAGTTCTCATCCATGGATCACACTCTGCTTTAGAGCGAGAAGCACGCTCTTGCTATATAGAGTCTCTAAGACAGCAGGAAACGTGAGTGTGATGAAAACAAAAGAACGGAGTTTCCTACACATACGGACCATATCTAGTCCAACTCTTCTTCTTAAACTGATAGAATGCACTGGTCCTCTAATATCCAATGCTTGTCAGTTAAGATGGGAAACGTGTGAGCTTCATGAACGATGTAGTTCGTTTGAGCAAAAAAGTGACTGCCCTTATCTTAAACGAAGTCTTGCTTGTACGAAGACTCAGAGCTTGGGATTTAACACCATTTCTGAATTGAAACACACAGCACTGTTCTCATCCATGGATCACACTCTGCTTTAGAACAAGAAGCACGCTCTTGCTTTTTAGAGTCTCTAAGACAGGAGGAAACGTGATTTTGCTGAGAACAAAAGAACAGAGTTTCCTACACATACGGACCATATCTAGTCCAACTCTGCTTCTGAAACTCATACAAAGCACTGGTCCTCCAACATCCAATGCTTGTCTGTTAAGATGAGAAATGTGTAAGCTCCGTGAACAATGTAGTTCGTTTGAGCTGAAAAGTGACTGCTCTTACCTGAAACGAAGTCTTGCTTGTAGGAAGACACAGAGCCTGGGATTTAACTCCATTTCTGACGGGAAACACACAGCATAGTTCTCATCCATTCAACAAACTCTGCTTTAGAGCGAGAAGCATGCTCTTGCTTTCTGAATACTCTAAGACAGCAGGAAACGTGAGTGTGCTGAGAACAAAAGAACCGTGGTTCCTACACATACGGACCATATCTAGTCCAACTCTGCTACTGAAACTGATACGAAGCACTGGTCCTGTAACATCCAATGTTTGTCAGTTACGATGAGAAACGTGTGAGCTTTGTGAATGATGTAGTTCCTTTGAGCTGAAAAGTTACTGCCCTTACCTGAAACGAAGTCTTGCTTGTAGGAAGACACAGAGCCTGGGATTTAACTCTTTTCTGAAGGGAAACACACAGCATAGTATTCATCCATGGATCACACTCTGCTTTACAGCGAGAAGCACACTCTTGCTTTCTAGAGACTCTAAGACAGCAGGAAATCTGAGTGTGCCCAGAACAATAGAACGGTGTTTCCTACACATATGGACCATATCCAGTCCAAATCTGCTTCTGAAACTGATACAAAGCACTGGTCCTCTAACATCCAATGTTTGTCAGTTAAGATGAGAAACGTGTGAGCTTTGTGAATGATGTAGTTCGTTTGAGCTGAAAAGTGACTGCCCTTACCTGAAACGAAGTCTTGCTTGTAGGAAGACACAGAGCCTGGGATTTATCTCCTTTTCTGAAGTGAAACACACAGCATAGTTTTCATCCATGGATCACACTCTGCTTTAGAACGAGAAGCACGCTCTTTCTTTCTAGAGTCTCTAAGACAGCAGGAAACGTGATTGTGCTGAAAACAAAAGAACGGTGTTTCCTACACATACGGACCATATCTAGTCCAAATCTGCTTCTTAAACTGAAACAAACTACTGGTCCTCCAACATCCAATGCTTGTCTGTTAAGATGAGAAATGTGTAAGCTCCGTGAACAATGTAGTTCGTTTGAGCTGAAAAGTGACTGCCCTTACCTGAAACGAAGTCTTGCTTGTAGGAAGACACAGAGCCTGGGATTTAACTCCATTTCTGAAGGGAAACACACAGCATAGTTCTCATCCATGGATCACACTCTGCTTTAGAGCGAGAAATATGCTCTTGCTTTCTAAAGTCTCTAAGACAGCAGGAAATCTGAGTGTGCCCAGAACAAAAGAACGGTGTTTCCTACACATACGGACTATATGTAGTCCAAAACTTCTTCTGAAACTGATACAATGCACTGGTCCTCTAACATCCAATGCTAGTCAGTTAAGATGATAATCGTGTGATCTTCGTTAACGATGTAGTTCGTTTGAGCAGAAAAGTGACTGCCCTTACCTGAAATGAATTCGTGCTTGTAGGAAGACTCAGAGCCTGGGATTTAACTCCATTTCTGAAGTGAAACACACAGCAGTGTTCTCATCCATTGATGACCCTCTGCTTTAGAACAAGAAGCACGCTCTTGCTTTCTAGAGTCTCTAAGACAGCAGGAAACGTGAGTGTGCTGAGACCAAAAGAACGGGGTTTCTTACACATACGGACCATATCTAGTCCAACTTTGCTTCTTAAACTGATACAAAGCACTGGTCCTCTAACATCCAATGCTTGTCTGTTAAGATGAGAAATGTGTGAGCTCAGTGAACGATGTAGTTCGTTTGAGCTGAAAAGTGACTGCCCTTACCTGAAACGAAGTCTTGCTTGTAGGAAGACACAGAGCCTGGGATTTAACTCCATTTCTTAAGAGAAACACACAGCATAGTTCTCATCCATGGATCACACTCTGCTTTAGAGCAAGAAGCACGCTCTTGCTTTCTAGAGTCTCTAAAACAGCAGGAAACGTGAGTGTGCTGAGAACAAAAGAACGGTGTTTCCTACACATACGGACCATATCTAGTCCAACTCATCTTCTGAAACTGATACAAAGCACTGGTCCTCTAACATCCAATGCTTGTCAGTTAAGATGGGAAACGTGTGAGGTCTGTGAACGATGTAGTTCGTTTGAGCAGAAAAGTGACTGCCCTTACCTGAAACGAAGTCTTGCTTGTAGGAAGACTCAGAGCCTGGGATTTAACTCCATTTCTTAAGAGAAACACACAGCATAGTTCTCATCCATGGATCACACTCTGCTTTAGAGCGAGAAGCACGCTCTTGCTATATAGAGTCTCTAAGACAGCAGGAAACGTGAGTGTGATGAAAACAAAAGAACGGAGTTTCCTACACATACGGACCATATCTAGTCCAACTCTTCTTCTTAAACTGATAGAATGCACTGGTCCTCTAACATCCAATGCTTGTCAGTTAAGATGGGAAACGTGTGAGCTTCATGAACGATGTAGTTCGTTTGAGCAAAAAAGTGACTGCCCTTATCTTAAACGAAGTCTTGCTTGTACGAAGACTCAGAGCTTGGGATTTAACACCATTTCTGAATTGAAACACACAGCACTGTTCTCATCCATGGATCACACTCTGCTTTAGAACAAGAAGCACGCTCTTGCTTTTTAGAGTCTCTAAGACAGGAGGAAACGTGATTTTGCTGAGAACAAAAGAACAGAGTTTCCTACACATACGGACCATATCTAGTCCAACTCTGCTTCTGAAACTCATACAAAGCACTGATCCTCCAACATCCAATGCTTGTCTGTTAAGATGAGAAATGTGTAAGCTCCGTGAACAATGTAGTTCGTTTGAGCTGAAAAGTGACTGCTCTTACCTGAAACGAAGTCTTGCTTGTAGGAAGACACAGAGCCTGGGATTTAACTCCATTTCTGAAGGGAAACACACAGCATAGTTCTCATCCATTCAACAAACTCTGCTTTAGAGCGAGAAGCATGCTCTTGCTTTCTGAATACTCTAAGACAGCAGGAAACGTGAGTGTGCTGAGAACAAAAGAACCGTGGTTCCTACACATACGGACCATATCTAGTCCAACTCTGCTACTGAAACTGATACGAAGCACTGGTCCTGTAACATCCAATGTTTGTCAGTTACGATGAGAAACGTGGGAGCTTTGTGAGTGATGTAGTTCCTTTGAGCTGAAAAGTTACTGCCCTTACCTGAAACGAAGTCTTGCTTGTAGGAAGACACAGAGCCTGGGATTTAACTCTTTTCTGAAGGGAAACACACAGCATAGTATTCATCCATGGATCACACTCTGCTTTACAGCGAGAAGCACACTCTTGCTTTCTAGAGACTCTAAGACAGCAGGAAATCTGAGTGTGCCCAGAACAATAGAACGGTGTTTCCTACACATATGGACCATATCCAGTCCAAATCTGCTTCTGAAACTGATACAAAGCAC
This sequence comes from Onychomys leucogaster, assembly GCA_949786385.1. NCBI lineage: Eukaryota > Metazoa > Chordata > Mammalia > Rodentia > Cricetidae > Onychomys > Onychomys leucogaster. The sequence continues at coordinate 602,432 of CATKUP010000128.1, read as the reverse complement.
TGGTCCTCTAACATCCAATGTTTGTCAGTTAAGATGAGAAACGTGTGAGCTTTGTGAATGATGTAGTTCGTTTGAGCTGAAAAGTGACTGCCCTTACCTGAAACGAAGTCTTGCTTGTAGGAAGACACAGAGCCTGGGATTTATCTCCTTTTCTGAAGTGAAACACACAGCATAGTTTTCATCCATGGATCACACTCTGCTTTAGAACGAGAAGCACGCTCTTTCTTTCTAGAGTCTCTAAGACAGCAGGAAACGTGATTGTGCTGAAAACAAAAGAACGGTGTTTCCTACACATACGGACCATATCTAGTCCAAATCTGCTTCTTAAACTGAAACAAACTACTGGTCCTCCAACATCCAATGCTTGTCTGTTAAGATGAGAAATGTGTAAGCTCCGTGAACAATGTAGTTCGTTTGAGCTGAAAAGTGACTGCCCTTACCTGAAACGAAGTCTTGCTTGTAGGAAGACACAGAGCCTGGGATTTAACTCCATTTCTGAAGGGAAACACACAGCATAGTTCTCATCCATGGATCACACTCTGCTTTAGAGCGAGAAATATGCTCTTGCTTTCTAAAGTCTCTAAGACAGCAGGAAATCTGAGTGTGCCCAGAACAAAAGAACGGTGTTTCCTACACATACGGACTATATGTAGTCCAAAACTTCTTCTGAAACTGATACAATGCACTGGTCCTCTAACATCCAATGCTAGTCAGTTAAGATGATAATCGTGTGATCTTCGTTAACGATGTAGTTCGTTTGAGCAGAAAAGTGACTGCCCTTACCTGAAATGAATTCGTGCTTGTAGGAAGACTCAGAGCCTGGGATTTAACTCCATTTCTGAAGTGAAACACACAGCAGTGTTCTCATCCATTGATGACCCTCTGCTTTAGAACAAGAAGCACGCTCTTGCTTTCTAGAGTCTCTAAGACAGCAGGAAACGTGAGTGTGCTGAGACCAAAAGAACGGGGTTTCTTACACATACGGACCATATCTAGTCCAACTTTGCTTCTTAAACTGATACAAAGCACTGGTCCTCTAACATCCAATGCTTGTCTGTTAAGATGAGAAATGTGTGAGCTCAGTGAACGATGTAGTTCGTTTGAGCTGAAAAGTGACTGCCCTTACCTGAAACGAAGTCTTGCTTGTAGGAAGACACAGAGCCTGGGATTTAACTCCATTTCTTAAGAGAAACACACAGCATAGTTCTCATCCATGGATCACACTCTGCTTTAGAGCAAGAAGCACGCTCTTGCTTTCTAGAGTCTCTAAAACAGCAGGAAACGTGAGTGTGCTGAGAACAAAAGAACGGTGTTTCCTACACATACGGACCATATCTAGTCCAACTCATCTTCTGAAACTGATACAAAGCACTGGTCCTCTAACATCCAATGCTTGTCAGTTAAGATGGGAAACGTGTGAGGTCTGTGAACGATGTAGTTCGTTTGAGCAGAAAAGTGACTGCCCTTACCTGAAACGAAGTCTTGCTTGTAGGAAGACTCAGAGCCTGGGATTTAACTCCATTTCTGAAGGCAAACACACAGCATAGTTCTCATCCATGGATCACACTCTGCTTTAGAGCGAGAAGCACGCTCTTTCTATCTAGAGTCTCTAAGACAGCAGGAAACGTGAGTGTGATGAAAACAAAAGAACGGTGTTTCCTACACATACGGACCATATCTAGTCCAACTCTTCTTCTGAAACTGATAGAATGCACTGGTCCTCTAACATCCAATGCTTGTCAGTTAAGATGGGAAACGTGTGAGCTTCATGAACGATGTAGTTCGTTTGAGAAAAAAGTGACTGCCCTTACCTTAAACGAAGTCTTGCTTGTACGAAGACTCAGAGCCTGGGATTTAACTCCATTTCTGAATTGAAACACACAGCACTGTTCTCATCCATGGATCACACTCTGCTTTAGAACAAGAAGCATGCTCTTGCTTTTTAGAGTCTCTAAGACAGGAGGAAACGTGATTTTGCTGAGAACAAAAGAACAGAGTTTCCTACACATACGGACCATATCTAGTCCAACTCTGCTTCTGAAACTCACACAAAGCACTGGTCCTCCAACATCCAATGCTTGTCTGTTAAGATGAGAAATGTGTAAGCTCCGTGAACAATGTAGTTCGTTTGAGCTGAAAAGTGACTGCCCTTACCTGAAACGAAGTCTTGCTTGTAGGAAGACACAGAGCCTGGGATTTAACTCCATTTCTGAAGGGAAACACACAGCATAGTTCTCATCCATTCAACAAACTCTGCTTTAGAGCGAGAAGCATGCTCTTGCTTTCTGAATACTCTAAGACAGCAGGAAACGTGAGTGTGCTGAGAACAAAAGAACCGTGGTTCCTACACATACGGACCATATCTAGTCCAACTCTGCTACTGAAACTGATACAAAGCACTGGTCCTGTAACATCCAATGTTTGTCAGTTAAGATGAGAAACGTGTGAGCTCTGTGAACGATGTAGTTCGTTTGAGCTGAAAAGTGACTGCCCTTACCTGAAACGAAGTCTTGCTTGTAGGAAGACACAGAGCCTGGGATTTATCTCCTTTTCTGAAGTGAAACACACAGCATCGTTCTCATCCATGGATCACACTCTGCTTTAGAGCGAGAAATATGCTCTTGCTTTCTAAAGTCTCTAAGACAGCAGGAAATCTGAGTGTGCCCAGAACAAAAGAACGGTGTTTCCTACACATACGGACTATATGTAGTCCAAAACTTCTTCTGAAACTGATACAATGCACTGGTCCTCTAACATCCAATGCTAGTCAGTTAAGATGATAATCGTGTGATCTTCGTTAACGATGTAGTTCGTTTGAGCAGAAAAGTGACTGCCCTTATCTTAAACGAAGTCTTGCTTGTACGAAGACTCAGAGCTTGGGATTTAACACCATTTCTGAATTGAAACACACAGCACTGTTCTCATCCATGGATCACACTCTGCTTTAGAACAAGAAGCACGCTCTTGCTTTTTAGAGTCTCTAAGACAGGAGGAAACGTGATTTTGCTGAGAACAAAAGAACAGAGTTTCCTACACATACGGACCATATCTAGTCCAACTCTGCTTCTGAAACTCATACAAAGCACTGATCCTCCAACATCCAATGCTTGTCTGTTAAGATGAGAAATGTGTAAGCTCCGTGAACAATGTAGTTCGTTTGAGCTGAAAAGTGACTGCTCTTACCTGAAACGAAGTCTTGCTTGTAGGAAGACACAGAGCCTGGGATTTAACTCCATTTCTGAAGGGAAACACACAGCATAGTTCTCATCCATTCAACAAACTCTGCTTTAGAGCGAGAAGCATGCTCTTGCTTTCTGAATACTCTAAGACAGCAGGAAACGTGAGTGTGCTGAGAACAAAAGAACCGTGGTTCCTACACATACGGACCATATCTAGTCCAACTCTGCTACTGAAACTGATACGAAGCACTGGTCCTGTAACATCCAATGTTTGTCAGTTACGATGAGAAACGTGGGAGCTTTGTGAGTGATGTAGTTCCTTTGAGCTGAAAAGTTACTGCCCTTACCTGAAACGAAGTCTTGCTTGTAGGAAGACACAGAGCCTGGGATTTAACTCTTTTCTGAAGGGAAACACACAGCATAGTATTCATCCATGGATCACACTCTGCTTTACAGCGAGAAGCACACTCTTGCTTTCTAGAGACTCTAAGACAGCAGGAAATCTGAGTGTGCCCAGAACAATAGAACGGTGTTTCCTACACATATGGACCATATCCAGTCCAAATCTGCTTCTGAAACTGATACAAAGCACTGGTCCTCTAACATCCAATGTTTGTCAGTTAAGATGAGAAACGTGTGAGCTTTGTGAATGATGTAGTTTGTTTGAGCTGAAAAGTGACTGCCCTTACCTGAAACGAAGTCTTGCTTGTAGGAAGACACAGAGCCTGGGATTTATCTCCTTTTCTGAAGTGAAACACACAGCATAGTTTTCATCCATGGATCACACTCTGCTTTAGAACGAGAAGCACGCTCTTTCTTTCTAGAGTCTCTAAGACAGCAGGAAACGTGATTGTGCTGAAAACAAAAGAACGGTGTTTCCTACACATACGGACCATATCTAGTCCAAATCTGCTTCTTAAACTGAAACAAACTACTGGTCCTCCAACATCCAATGCTTGTCTGTTAAGATGAGAAATGTGTAAGCTCCGTGAACAATGTAGTTCGTTTGAGCTGAAAAGTGACTGCCCTTACCTGAAACGAAGTCTTGCTTGTAGGAAGACACAGAGCCTGGGATTTAACTCCATTTCTGAAGGGAAACACACAGCATAGTTCTCATCCATGGATCACACTCTGCTTTAGAGCGAGAAATATGCTCTTGCTTTCTAAAGTCTCTAAGACAGCAGGAAATCTGAGTGTGCCCAGAACAAAAGAACGGTGTTTCCTACACATACGGACTATATGTAGTCCAAAACTTCTTCTGAAACTGATACAATGCACTGGTCCTCTAACATCCAATGCTAGTCAGTTAAGATGATAATCGTGTGATCTTCGTTAACGATGTAGTTCGTTTGAGCAGAAAAGTGACTGCCCTTACCTGAAATGAATTCGTGCTTGTAGGAAGACTCAGAGCCTGGGATTTAACTCCATTTCTGAAGTGAAACACACAGCAGTGTTCTCATCCATTGATGACCCTCTGCTTTAGAACAAGAAGCACGCTCTTGCTTTCTAGAGTCTCTAAGACAGCAGGAAACGTGAGTGTGCTGAGACCAAAAGAACGGGGTTTCTTACACATACGGACCATATCTAGTCCAACTTTGCTTCTTAAACTGATACAAAGCACTGGTCCTCTAACATCCAATGCTTGTCTGTTAAGATGAGAAATGTGTGAGCTCAGTGAACGATGTAGTTCGTTTGAGCTGAAAAGTGACTGCCCTTACCTGAAACGAAGTCTTGCTTGTAGGAAGACACAGAGCCTGGGATTTAACTCCATTTCTTAAGAGAAACACACAGCATAGTTCTCATCCATGGATCACACTCTGCTTTAGAGCAAGAAGCACGCTCTTGCTTTCTAGAGTCTCTAAAACAGCAGGAAACGTGAGTGTGCTGAGAACAAAAGAACGGTGTTTCCTACACATACGGACCATATCTAGTCCAACTCATCTTCTGAAACTGATACAAAGCACTGGTCCTCTAACATCCAATGCTTGTCAGTTAAGATGGGAAACGTGTGAGGTCTGTGAACGATGTAGTTCGTTTGAGCAGAAAAGTGACTGCCCTTACCTGAAACGAAGTCTTGCTTGTAGGAAGACTCAGAGCCTGGGATTTAACTCCATTTCTGAAGGCAAACACACAGCATAGTTCTCATCCATGGATCACACTCTGCTTTAGAGCGAGAAGCACGCTCTTTCTATCTAGAGTCTCTAAGACAGCAGGAAACGTGAGTGTGATGAAAACAAAAGAACGGTGTTTCCTACACATACGGACCATATCTAGTCCAACTCTTCTTCTGAAACTGATAGAATGCACTGGTCCTCTAACATCCAATGCTTGTCAGTTAAGATGGGAAACGTGTGAGCTTCATGAACGATGTAGTTCGTTTGAGAAAAAAGTGACTGCCCTTACCTTAAACGAAGTCTTGCTTGTACGAAGACTCAGAGCCTGGGATTTAACTCCATTTCTGAATTGAAACACACAGCACTGTTCTCATCCATGGATCACACTCTGCTTTAGAACAAGAAGCATGCTCTTGCTTTTTAGAGTCTCTAAGACAGGAGGAAACGTGATTTTGCTGAGAACAAAAGAACAGAGTTTCCTACACATACGGACCATATCTAGTCCAACTCTGCTTCTGAAACTCACACAAAGCACTGGTCCTCCAACATCCAATGCTTGTCTGTTAAGATGAGAAATGTGTAAGCTCCGTGAACAATGTAGTTCGTTTGAGCTGAAAAGTGACTGCCCTTACCTGAAACGAAGTCTTGCTTGTAGGAAGACACAGAGCCTGGGATTTAACTCCATTTCTGAAGGGAAACACACAGCATAGTTCTCATCCATTCAACAAACTCTGCTTTAGAGCGAGAAGCATGCTCTTGCTTTCTGAATACTCTAAGACAGCAGGAAACGTGAGTGTGCTGAGAACAAAAGAACCGTGGTTCCTACACATACGGACCATATCTAGTCCAACTCTGCTACTGAAACTGATACAAAGCACTGGTCCTGTAACATCCAATGTTTGTCAGTTAAGATGAGAAACGTGTGAGCTCTCTGAACGATGTAGTTCGTTTGAGCTGAAAAGTGACTGCCCTTACCTGAAACGAAGTCTTGCTTGTAGGAAGACACAGAGCCTGGGATTTATCTCCTTTTCTGAAGTGAAACACACAGCATCGTTCTCATCCATGGATCACACTCTGCTTTAGAGCGAGAAATATGCTCTTGCTTTCTAAAGTCTCTAAGACAGCAGGAAATCTGAGTGTGCCCAGAACAAAAGAACGGTGTTTCCTACACATACGGACTATATGTAGTCCAAAACTTCTTCTGAAACTGATACAATGCACTGGTCCTCTAACATCCAATGCTAGTCAGTTAAGATGATAATCGTGTGATCTTCGTTAACGATGTAGTTCGTTTGAGCAGAAAAGTGACTGCCCTTACCTGAAATGAATTCGTGCTTGTAGGAAGACTCAGAGCCTGGGATTTAACTCCATTTCTGAAGTGAAACACACAGCAGTGTTCTCATCCATTGATGACCCTCTGCTTTAGAACAAGAAGCACGCTCTTGCTTTCTAGAGTCTCTAAGACAGCAGGAAACGTGAGTGTGCTGAGAACAAAAGAACGGTGTTTCTTACACATACGGACCATATCTAGTCCAACTTTGCTTCTTAAACTGATACAAAGCACTGGTCCTCTAACATCCAATGCTTGTCTGTTAAGATGAGAAATATGTGAGCTCAGTGAAAGATGTAGTTCCTTTGAGCTGAAAAGTTACTGCCCTTACCTGAAACGAAGTCTTGCTTGTAGGAAGACACAGAGCCTGGGATTTAACTCTTTTCTGAAGGGAAACACACAGCATAGTATTCATCCATGGATCACACTCTGCTTTACAGCGAGAAGCACACTCTTGCTTTCTAGAGACTCTAAGACAGCAGGAAATCTGAGTGTGCCCAGAACAATAGAACGGTGTTTCCTACACATATGGACCATATCCAGTCCAAATCTGCTTCTGAAACTGATACAAAGCACTGGTCCTCTAACATCCAATGTTTGTCAGTTAAGATGAGAAACGTGTGAGCTTTGTGAATGATGTAGTTCGTTTGAGCTGAAAAGTGACTGCCCTTACCTGAAACGAAGTCTTGCTTGTAGGAAGACACAGAGCCTGGGATTTATCTCCTTTTCTGAAGTGAAACACACAGCATAGTTTTCATCCATGGATCACACTCTGCTTTAGAACGAGAAGCACGCTCTTTCTTTCTAGAGTCTCTAAGACAGCAGGAAACGTGATTGTGCTGAAAACAAAAGAACGGTGTTTCCTACACATACGGACCATATCTAGTCCAAATCTGCTTCTTAAACTGAAACAAAGCACTGGTCCTCTAACATCCAATGCTTGTCAGTTAAGATGAGAAACGTGTGAGCTTTGTGAATGATATAGTTCCTTTGAACTGAAAAGTGACTGCCCTTACCCGAAAAGAAGTCTTGCTTGTAGGAAGACACAGAGCCTGGGATTTAAGTCCATTTCTGAAGGGAAACACACAGCATAGTTCTCATCCATGGATCACACTCTGCTTTAGAGCGAGAAATATGCTCTTGCTTTCTATAGTCTCTAAGACAGCAAGAAATCTGAGTGTGCCCAGAACAAAAGAACGGTGTTTCCTACACATACGGACTATATGTAGTCCAAAACTTCTTCTGAAACTGATACAATGCACTGGTCCTCTAACATCCAATGCTAGTCAGTTAAGATGATAATCGTGTGATCTTCATTAACGATGTAGTTCGTTTGAGCAGAAAAGTGACTGCCCTTACCTGAAATGAATTCGTGCTTGTAGGAAGACTCAGAGCCTGGGATTTAACTCCAATTCTGAAGTGAAACACACAGCAGTGTTCTCATCCATTGATGACCCTCTGCTTTAGAACAAGAAGCACGCTCTTGCTTTCTAGAGTCTCTAAGACAGCAGGAAACGTGAGTGTGCTGAGAACAAAAGAACGGTGTTTCTTACACATACGGACCATATCTAGTCCAACTTTGCTTCTTAAACTGATACAAAGCACTGGTCCTCTAACATCCAATGCTTGTCTGTTAAGATGAGAAATGTGTGAGCTCAGTGAACGATGTAGTTCGTTTGAGCTGAAAAGTGACTGCCCTTACCTGAAACGAAGTCTTGCTTGTAGGAAGACTCAGAGCCTGGGATTTAACTCCATTTCTTAAGAGAAACACACAGCATAGTTCTCATCCATGGATCACACTCTGCTTTAGAGCGAGAAGCACGCTCTTGCTATATAGAGTCTCTAAGACAGCAGGAAACGTGAGTGTGATGAAAACAAAAGAACGGAGTTTCCTACACATACGGACCATATCTAGTCCAACTCTTCTTCTTAAACTGATAGAATGCACTGGTCCTCTAACATCCAATGCTTGTCAGTTAAGATGGGAAACGTGTGAGCTTCATGAACGATGTAGTTCGTTTGAGCAAAAAAGTGACTGCCCTTATCTTAAACGAAGTCTTGCTTGTACGAAGACTCAGAGCTTGGGATTTAACACCATTTCTGAATTGAAACACACAGCACTGTTCTCATCCATGGATCACACTCTGCTTTAGAACAAGAAGCACGCTCTTGCTTTTTAGAGTCTCTAAGACAGGAGGAAACGTGATTTTGCTGAGAACAAAAGAACAGAGTTTCCTACACATACGGACCATATCTAGTCCAACTCTGCTTCTGAAACTCATACAAAGCACTGGTCCTCCAACATCCAATGCTTGTCTGTTAAGATGAGAAATGTGTAAGCTCCGTGAACAATGTAGTTCGTTTGAGCTGAAAAGTGACTGCTCTTACCTGAAACGAAGTCTTGCTTGTAGGAAGACACAGAGCCTGGGATTTAACTCCATTTCTGAAGGGAAACACACAGCATAGTTCTCATCCATTCAACAAACTCTGCTTTAGAGCGAGAAGCATGCTCTTGCTTTCTGAATACTCTAAGACAGCAGGAAACGTGAGTGTGCTGAGAACAAAAGAACCGTGGTTCCTACACATACGGACCATATCTAGTCCAACTCTGCTACTGAAACTGATACGAAGCACTGGTCCTGTAACATCCAATGTTTGTCAGTTACGATGAGAAACGTGGGAGCTTTGTGAATGATGTAGTTCCTTTGAGCTGAAAAGTTACTGCCCTTACCTGAAACGAAGTCTTGCTTGTAGGAAGACACAGAGCCTGGGATTTAACTCTTTTCTGAAGGGAAACACACAGCATAGTATTCATCCATGGATCACACTCTGCTTTACAGCGAGAAGCACACTCTTGCTTTCTAGAGACTCTAAGACAGCAGGAAATCGGAGTGTGCCCAGAACAATAGAACGGTGTTTCCTACACATATGGACCATATCCAGTCCAAATCTGCTTCTGAAACTGATACAAAGCACTGGTCCTCTAACATCCAATGTTTGTCAGTTAAGATGAGAAACGTGTGAGATTTGTGAATGATGTAGTTCGTTTGAGCTGAAAAGTGACTGCCCTTACCTGAAACGAAGTCTTGCTTGTAGGAAGACACAGAGCCTGGGATTTATCTCCTTTTCTGAAGTGAAACACACAGCATAGTTTTCATCCATGGATCACACTCTGCTTTAGAACGAGAAGCACGCTCTTTCTTTCTAGAGTCTCTAAGACAGCAGGAAACGTGATTGTGCTGAAAACAAAAGAATGGTGTTTCCTACACATACGGACCATATCTAGTCCAAATCTGCTTCTTAAACTGAAACAAACTACTGGTCCTCTAACATCCAATGCTTGTCAGTTAAGATGAGAAACGTGTGAGCTTTGTGAATGATATAGTTCCTTTGAACTGAAAAGTGACTGCCCTTACCCGAAAAGAAGTCTTGCTTGTAGGAAGACACAGAGCCTGGGATTTAAGTCCATTTCTGAAGGGAAACACACAGCATAGTTTTATCCATGGATCACACTCTGCTTTAGAGCGAGAAATATGCTCTTGCTTTCTAAAGTCTCTAAGACAGCAGGAAATCTGAGTGTGCCCAGAACAAAAGAACGGTGTTTCCTACACATACGGACTATATGTAGTCCAAAACTTCTTCTGAAACTGATACAATGCACTGGTCCTCTAACATCCAATGCTAGTCAGTTAAGATGATAATCGTGTGATCTTCGTTAACGATGTATTTCGTTTGAGCAGAAAAGTGACTGCCCTTACCTGAAATGAATTCGTGCTTGTAGGAAGACTCAGAGCCTGGGATTTAACTCCATTTCTGAAGTGAAACACACAGCAGTGTTCTCATCCATTGATGACCCTCTGCTTTAGAACAAGAAGCACGCTCTTGCTTTCTAGAGTCTCTAAGACAGCAGGAAACGTGAGTGTGCTGAGAACAAAAGAACGGTGTTTCTTACACATACGGACCATATCTAGTCCAACTTTGCTTCTTAAACTGATACAAAGCACTGGTCCTCTAACATCCAATGCTTGTCTGTTAAGATGAGAAATATGTGAGCTCAGTGAACGATGTAGTTCGTTTGAGCTGAAAAGTGACTGCCCTTACCTGAAACGAAGTCTTGCTTGTAGGAAGACACAGAGCCTGGGATTTAACTCCATTTCTTAAGAGAAACACACAGCATAGTTCTCATCCATGGATCACACTCTGCTTTAGAGCGAGAAGCACGCTCTTGCTTTCTAGAGTCTCTAAACAGCAGGAAACGTGAGTGTGCTGAGAACAAAAGAACGGTGTTTCCTACACATACGGACCATATCTAGTCCAACTCATCTTCTGAAACTGATACAAAGCACTGGTCCTCTAACATCCAATGCTTGTCAGTTAAGATGGGAAACGTGTGAGGTCTGTGAACGATGAAGTTCGTTTGAGCAGAAAAGTTACTGCCCTTACCTGAAACGAAGTCTTGCTTGTAGGAAGACTCAGAGCCTGGGATTTAACTCCATTTCTGAAGGCAAACACACAGCATAGTTCTCATCCATGGATCACACTCTGCTTTAGAGCGAGAAGCACGCTCTTGCTATCTAGAGTCTCTAAGACAGCAGGAAACGTGAGTGTGATGAAAACAAAAGAACGGTGTTTCCTACACATACGGACCATATCTAGTCCAACTCTTCTTCTTAAACTGATAGAATGCACTGGTCCTCTAACATCCAATGCTTGTCAGTTAAGATGGGAAACGTGTGACCTTCATGAACGATGTAGTTCGTTTGAGCAAAAAAGTGACTGCCCTTACCTTAAACGAAGTCTTGCTTGTACGAAGACTCAGAGCCTGGGATTTAACACCATTTCTGAATTGAAACACACAGCACTGTTCTCATCCATTGATCACACTCTGCTTTAGAACAAGAAGCACACTCTTGCTTTTTAGAGTCTCTAAGACAGGAGGAAACGTGATTTTGCTGAGAACAAAAGAACAGAGTTTCCTACACATACGGACCATATCTAGTCCAACTCTGCTTCTGAAACTCAAACAAAGCACTGGTCCTCCAACATCCAATGCTTGTCTGTTAAGATGAGAAATGTGTAAGCTCCGTGAACAATGTAGTTTGTTTGAGCTGAAAAGTGACTGCCCTTACCTGAAACGAAGTCTTGCTTGTAGGAAGACACAGAGCCTGGGATTTAACTCCATTTCTGAAGGGAAACACACAGCATAGTTCTCATCCATTCAACAAACTCTGCTTTAGAGCGAGAAGCATGCTCTTGCTTTCTGAATACTCTAAGACAGCAGGAAACGTGAGTGTGCTGAGAACAAAAGAACCGTGGTTCCTACACATACAGACCATATCTAGTCCAACTCTGCTACTGAAACTGATACAAAGCACTGGTCCTGTAACATCCAATGTTTGTCAGTTAAGATGAGAAACGTGTGAGCTTTGTGAATGATGTAGTTCCTTTGAGCTGAAAAGTGACTGCCCTTACCTGAAACGAAGTCTTGCTTGTAGGAAGACACAGAGCCTGGGATTTATCTCCTTTTCTGAAGTGAAACACACAGCATAGTTTTCATCCATGGATCACACTCTGCTTTAGAACGAGAAGCATGCTCTTTCTTTCTAGAGTCTCTAAGACAGCAGGAAACGTGAGTGTGCTGAAAACAAAAGAACGGTGTTTCCTACACATACGGACCATATCTAGTCCAAATCTGCTTCTTAAACTGAAACAAAGCACTGGTCCTCTAACATCCAATGCTTGTCAGTTAAGATGAGAAACGTGTGAGCTTTGTGAATGATATAGTTCCTTTGAACTGAAAAGTGACTGCCCTTACCCGAAAAGTAGTCTTGCTTGTAGGAAGACACAGAGCCTGGGATTTAAGTCCATTTCTGAAGGGAAACACACAGCATAGTTCTCATCCATGGATCACACTCTGCTTTAGAGCGAGAAATATGCTCTTGCTTTCTAAAGTCTCTAAGACAGCAGGAAATCTGAGTGTGCCCAGAACAAAAGAACGGTGTTTCCTACACATACGGACTATATGTAGTCCAAAACTTCTTCTGAAACTGATACAATGCACTGGTCCTCTAACATCCAATGCTAGTCAGTTAAGATGATAATCGTGTGATCTTCATTAACGATGTAGTTCGTTTGAGCAGAAAAGTGACTGCCCTTACCTGAAATGAATTCGTGCTTGTAGGAAGACTCAGAGCCTGGGATTTAACTCCATTTCTGAAGTGAAACACACAGCAGTGTTCTCATCCATTGATGACCCTCTGCTTTAGAACAAGAAGCACGCTCTTGCTTTCTAGAAGCTCTAAGACAGCAGGAAACGTGAGTGTGCTGAGAACAAAAGAACGGTGTTTCTTACACATACGGACCATATCTAGTCCAACTTTGCTTCTTAAACTGATACAAAGCACTGGTCCTCTAACATCCAATGCTTGTCTGTTAAGATGAGAAATGTGTGAGCTCAGTGAACGATGTAGTTCGTTTGAGCTGAAAAGTGACTGCCCTTACCTGAAACGAAGTCTTGCTTGTAGGAATACACAGAGCCTGGGATTTAACTCCATTTCTTAAGAGAAACACACAGCATAGTTCTCATCCATGGATCACACTCTGCTTTAGAGCGAGAAGCACGCTCTTGCTATCTAGAGTCTCTAAGACAGCAGGAAACGTGAGTGTGATGAAAACAAAAGAACGGTGTTTCCTACACATACGGACCATATCTAGTCCAACTCTTCTTCTGAAACTGATAGAATGCACTGGTCCTCTAACATCCAAGCTTGTCAGTTAAGATGGGAAACGTGTGAGCTTCATGAACGATGTAGTTCGTTTGAGCAAAAAAGTGACTGCCCTTACCTTAAACGAAGTCTTGCTTGTACGAAGACTCAGAGCCTGGGATTTAACACCATTTCTGAATTGAAACACACAGCACTGTTCTCATCCATAGATCACACTCTGCTTTAGAACAAGAAGCACACTCTTGCTTTTTAGAATCTCTAAGACAGGAGGAAACGTGAGTGTGCTGAGAACAAAAGAACTGTGTTTCTTACACATACGGACCATATCCAGTCCAACTTTGCTTCTTAAACTGATACAAAGCACTGGTCCTCTAACATCCAATGCTTGTCTGTTAAGATGAGAAATATGTGAGCTCAGTGAACGATGTAGTTCGTTTGAGCTGAAAAGTGACTGCCCTTACCTGAAACGAAGTCTTGCTTGTAGGAAGACACAGAGCCTGGGATTTTACTCCATTTCTTAAGAGAAACACACAGCATAGTTCTCATCCATGGATCACACTCTGCTTTAGAGCGAGAAGCACGCTCTTGCTTTCTAGAGTCTCTAAAACAGCAGGAAACGTGAGTGTGCTGAGAACAAAAGAACGGTGTTTCCTACACATACGGACCATATCTAGTCCAACTCATCTTCTGAAACTGATACAAAGCACTGGTCCTCTAACATCCAATGCTTGTCAGTTAAGATGGGAAACGTGTGAGGTCTGTGAACGATGAAGTTCGTTTGAGCAGAAAAGTTACTGCCCTTACCTGAAACGAAGTCTTGCTTGTAGGAAGACTCAGAGCCTGGGATTTAACTCCATTTCTGAAGGCAAACACACAGCATAGTTCTCATCCATGGATCACACTCTGCTTTAGAGCGAGAAGCACGCTCTTGCTATCTAGAGTCTCTAAGACAGCAGGAAACGTGAGTGTGATGAAAACAAAAGAACGGTGTTTCCTACACATACGGACCATATCTAGTCCAACTCTTCTTCTGAAACTGATAGAATGCACTGGTCCTCTAACATCCAATGCTTGTCAGTTAAGATGGGAAACGTGTGAGCTTCATGAACGATGTAGTTCGTTTGAGCAAAAAAGTGACTGCCCTTACCTTAAACGAAGTCTTGCTTGTACGAAGACTCAGAGCCTGGGATTTAACACCATTTCTGAATTGAAACACACAGCACTGTTCTCATCCATTGATCACACTCTGCTTTAGAACAAGAAGCACACTCTTGCTTTTTAGAGTCTCTAAGACAGGAGGAAACGTGATTTTGCTGAGAACAAAAGAACAGAGTTTCCTACACATACGGACCATATCTAGTCCAACTCTGCTTCTGAAACTCAAACAAAGCACTGGTCCTCCAACATCCAATGCTTGTCTGTTAAGATGAGAAATGTGTAAGCTCCGTGAACAATGTAGTTTGTTTGAGCTGAAAAGTGACTGCCCTTACCTGAAACGAAGTCTTGCTTGTAGGAAGACACAGAGCCTGGGATTTAACTCCATTTCTGAAGGGAAACACACAGCATAGTTCTCATCCATTCAACAAACTCTGCTTTAGAGCGAGAAGCATGCTCTTGCTTTCTGAATACTCTAAGACAGCAGGAAACGTGAGTGTGCTGAGAACAAAAGAACCGTGGTTCCTACACATACGGACCATATCTAGTCCAACTCTGCTACTGAAACTGATACAAAGCACTGGTCCTGTAACATCCAATGTTTGTCAGTTAAGATGAGAAACGTGTGAGCTTTGTGAATGATGTAGTTCCTTTGAGCTGAAAAGTGACTGCCCTTACCTGAAACGAAGTCTTGCTTGTAGGAAGACACAGAGCCTGGGATTTATCTCCTTTTCTGAAGTGAAACACACAGCATAGTTTTCATCCATGGATCACACTCTGCTTTAGAACGAGAAGCACGCTCTTTCTTTCTAGAGTCTCTAAGACAGCAGGAAACGTGAGTGTGCTGAAAACAAAAGAATGGTGTTTCCTACACATACGGACCATATCTAGTCCAAATCTGCTTCTTAAACTGAAACAAAGCACTGGTTCTCTAACATCCAATGCTTGTCAGTTAAGATGAGAAACGTGTGAGCTTTGTGAATGATATAGTTCCTTTGAACTGAAAAGTGACTGCCCTTACCCGAAAAGTAGTCTTGCTTGTAGGAAGACACAGAGCCTGGGATTTAAGTCCATTTCTGAAGGGAAACACACAGCATAGTTCTCATCCATGGATCACACTCTGCTTTAGAGCGAGAAATATGCTCTTGCTTTCTAAAGTCTCTAAGACAGCAGGAAATCTGAGTGTGCCCAGAACAAAAGAACGGTGTTTCCTACACATACGGACTATATGTAGTCCAAAACTTCTTCTGAAACTGATACAATGCACTGGTCCTCTAACATCCAATGCTAGTCAGTTAAGATGATAATCGTGTGATCTTCATTAACGATGTAGTTCGTTTGAGCAGAAAATTGACTGCCCTTACCTGAAATGAATTCGTGCTTGTAGGAAGACTCAGAGCCTGGGATTTAACTCCAATTCTGAAGTGAAACACACAGCAGTGTTCTCATCCATTGATGACCCTCTGCTTTAGAACAAGAAGCACGCTCTTGCTTTCTAGAGTCTCTAAGACAGCAGGAAACGTGAGTGTGCTGAGAACAAAAGAACGGTGTTTCTTACACATACGGACCATATCTAGTCCAACTTTGCTTCTTAAACTGATACAAAGCACTGGTCCTCTAACATCCAATGCTTGTCTGTTAAGATGAGAAATGTGTGAGCTCAGTGAACGATGTAGTTCGTTTGAGCTGAAAAGTGACTGCCCTTACCTGAAACGAAGTCTTGCTTGTAGGAAGACACAGAGCCTGGGATTTAACTCCATTTCTTAAGAGAAACACACAGCATAGTTCTCATCCATGGATCACACTCTGCTTTAGAGCGAGAAGCACGCCCTTGTTTTCTAGAGTCTCTAAAACAGCAGGAAACGTGAGTGTGCTGAGAACAAAAGAACGGTGTTTCCTACACATACGGACCATATCTAGTCCAACTCATCTTCTGAAACTGATACAAAGCACTGGTCCTCTAACATCCAATGCTTGTCAGTTAAGATTGGAAACGTGTGAGGTCTGTGAACGATAAGTTCTTTTGAGCAGAAAAGTTACTGCCCTTACCTGAAACGAAGTCTTGCTTGTAGGAAGACTCAGAGCCTGGGATTTAACTCCATTTCTGAAGGCAAACACACAGCATAGTTCTCATCCATGGATCACACTCTGCTTTAGAGCGAGAAGCACGCTCTTGCTATCTAGAGTCTCTAAGACAGCAGGAAACGTGAGTGTGATGAAAACAAAAGAACGGTGTTTCCTATACATACGGACCATATCTAGTCCAACTCTTCTTCTGAAACTGATAGAATGCACTGGTCCTCTAACATCCAATGCTTGTCAGTTAAGATGGGAAACGTGTGACCTTCATGAACGATGTAGTTCGTTTGAGCAAAAAAGTGACTGCCCTTACCTTAAACGAAGTCTTGCTTGTACGAAGACTCAGAGCCTGGGATTTAACACCATTTCTGAATTGAAACACACAGCACTGTTCTCATCCATTGATCACACTCTGCTTTAGAACAAGAAGCACACTCTTGCTTTTTAGAGTCTCTAAGACAGGAGGAAACGTGATTTTGCTGAGAACAAAAGAACAGAGTTTCCTACACATACGGACCATATCTAGTCCAACTCTGCTTCTGAAACTCAAACAAAGCACTGGTCCTCCAACATCCAATGCTTGTCTGTTAAGATGAGAAATGAGTAAGCTCCGTGAACAATGTAGTTCGTTTGAGCTGAAAAGTGACTGCCCTTACCTGAAACGAAGTCTTGCTTGTAGGAAGACACAGAGCCTGGGATTTAACTCCATTTCTGAAGGGAAACACACAGCATAGTTCTCATCCATTCAACAAACTCTGCTTTAGAGCGAGAAGCATGCTCTTGCTTTCTGAATACTCTAAGACAGCAGGAAACGTGAGTGTGCTGAGAACAAAAGAACCGTGGTTCCTACACATACGGACCATATCTAGTCCAACTCTGCTCTGAAACTGATACAAAGCACTGGTCCTGTAACATCCAATGTTTGTCAGTTAAGATGAGAAACGTGTGAGCTTTGTGAATGATGTAGTTCCTTTGAGCTGAAAAGTTACTGCCCTTACCTGAAACGAAGTCTTGCTTGTAGGAAGACACAGAGCCTGGGATTTAACTCTTTTCTGAAGGGAAACACACAGCATAGTATTCATCCATGGATCACACTCTGCTTTAGAGCGAGAAGCACACTCTTGCTTTCTAGAGACTCTAAGACAGCAGGAAATCTGAGTGTGCCCAGAACAATAGAACGGTGTTTCCTACACATATGGACCATATCCAGTCCAAATCTGCTTCTGAAACTGATACAAAGCACTTGTCCTCTAACATCCAATGTTTGTCAGTTAAGATGAGAAACGTGTGAGCTTTGTGAATGATGTAGTTCCTTTGAACTGAAAAGTGACTGCCCTTACCTGAAACGAAGTCTTGCTTGTAGTAAGACACAGAGCCTGGGATTTAACTCCATTTCTTAAGAGAAACACACAGCATAGTTCTCATCCATGGATCACACTCTGTTTTAGAGCGAGAAGCACGCTCTTGCTTTTAGAGTCTCTAATATAGCAGGAAATCTGAGTGTGCCCAGAACAAAAGAACGGTGTTTCCTACATATACGGACCATATGTAGTCCAAATCTGCTTCTGAAACTGATACAATGCACTGGTCCTCTAACATCCAATGCTTGTCAGTTAAGATGAGAATCGTGTGATCTTCGTTAACAATGTAGTTCGTTTGAGGAGAAAAGTGACTGCCCTTAACTGAAATGAAGTCTTGCTTGGCGGAAGACTCAGAGCCTGGGATTTAACTCCATTTCTGAAGTGAAACACACAGCAGTGTTCTCATCCGTTGATGACACTCTGCTTTAGAACAAGAAGCACGCTCTTGCTTTCTAGAGTCTCTAAGACAGCAGGAAACATGAGTGTGCTGAGAACAAAAGAATGGTGTTTCCTACACATAGGGACCATATCTAGTCCAACTCTGCTTCTGAAACTCATACAAAGCACTGGTCCTCTAACATCCAATGCTTGTCAGTTAAGATGGGAAAGGTGTGAGCTTCATGAATGATGTAGTTCATTTGAGGAGAAAAGTGACTGCCCTTACGTTAAATGAAGTCTTGCTTGTAGGAAGACTCAGAGCCTGGGATTTAACTCCATTTCTGAATTGAAACACACAGCATTGTTTTCATCCATTGATCACACTCTGCTTTAGAACAAGAAGCACGCTCTTGCTTTCTAGAGTCTCTAAGACAGCAGGAAATGTAAGTGTGCTGAGAACAAAAGAACGGTGTTTCCTACACATACGGACCATATATAGTCCAACTCTGCTTCTGAAACTGATACAAAGCACTGGTCCTCTAACATCCAATGTTTGTCAGTTAAGATGAGAAACGTGTGAGCTTTTTGAATGATGTAGTTCGTTTGAGCTGAAAAGTGACTGCCCTTACCTGAAACGAAGTCTTGCTTGTAGGAAGACACAGAGCCTGGGATTTAACTCCATTTCTAAAGGGAAACACACAGCATAGTATTCATCCATGGAGCACACTCTGGTTAGAGCGAGAAGCACACTCTTGCTTTCTAGAGTCTCTAAGACAGCAGGAAATCCGAGTGTGCCCATTACAATAGAACGGTGTTTCCTACACATATGGACCATATCCAGTCCAAATCTGCTTCTGAAACTGATACAAAGCACTGGTCCTCTAACATCCAATGTTTGTCAGTTAAGATGAGAAACGTGTGAGCTTTGTGAATGATGTAGTTTCTTTGAACTGAAAAGTGACAGCCCTTACCTGAAACGAAGTCTTGCTTGTAGGAAGACACAGAGCCTGGGATTTAACTCCATTTCTGAAGGGAAACACACAGCATAGTTCTCATCCATGGATCACACTCTGCTTTAGAGTGAGAAGCATGCACTTGCTTTTATAATATAGCAGTTAATCTGAGTGTGCCCAAACTAAAGAACGGGGTTTCCTACATATACAGACCATAAGTAGTCCAAATCTGCTTCTGAAACTGATACAAAGCACTGACCCTCTAACATCCAATGCTTGTCAGTTAAGATGAGAAACGTGTGAGCTTCGTGAACGATGTAGTTCGTTTGAGCAGAAAAGTGACTGACCTTACCTGAATCAAAGTCTGGCTTGTAGGAAGACTCAGAGCCTGGGATTTAACTCCATTTCTGAAGTGAAACAGAGCAGTGTAATCATCCATTGATCACACTCTGCTTTAGAACAAGAAGCATGCTCTTGCTTTGTAGAGTCTCTAAGACAGCAGGAAACGTGTGTGTGCTGAGAACAAAAGAACGGTGTTTCCTAAACATACGGACCATATCTAGTTCAAGTCTGCTTCTGAAACTGATACAAAGCACTGGTCCTCTAACATCCAATGCTTGTCAGTTAAGATGAGAAACGTGTGAGCTTTGTGAATGATGTAGTTCCTTTGAACTGAAAAGTGACTGCCCTTACCTGAAACGATCTTGCTTGTAGTAAGACACAGAGCCTGGGATTTAACTCCACTTCTTAAGAGAAACACACAGCATAGTTCTCATCCATGGATCACACTCTGCTTTAGAGCGAGAAATATGCTCTTGCTTTCTAAAGTCTCTAAGACAGCAGGAAATCTGAGTGTGCCCAGAACAAAAGAACGGTGTTTCCTACACATACGGACCATATCTAGTCCAACTCATCTTCTGAAACTGATACAAAGCACTGGTCCTCTAACATCCAATGCTTGTCAGTTAAGATGGGAAACGTGTGAGGTCTGTGAACGATAAGTTCTTTTGAGCAGAAAAGTTACTGCCCTTACCTGAAACGAAGTCTTGCTTGTAGGAAGACTCAGAGCCTGGGATTTAACTCCATTTCTGAAGGCAAACACACAGCATAGTTCTCATCCATGGATCACACTCTGCTTTAGAGCGAGAAGCACGCTCTTGCTATCTAGAGTCTCTAAGACAGCAGGAAACGTGAGTGTGATGAAAACAAAAGAACGGTGTTTCCTATACATACGGACCATATCTAGTCCAACTCTTCTTCTGAAACTGATAGAATGCACTGGTCCTCTAACATCCAATGCTTGTCAGTTAAGATGGGAAACGTGTGACCTTCATGAACGATGTAGTTCGTTTGAGCAAAAAAGTGACTGCCCTTACCTTAAACGAAGTCTTGCTTGTACGAAGACTCAGAGCCTGGGATTTAACACCATTTCTGAATTGAAACACACAGCACTGTTCTCATCCATTGATCACACTCTGCTTTAGAACAAGAAGCACACTCTTGCTTTTTAGAGTCTCTAAGACAGGAGGAAACGTGATTTTGCTGAGAACAAAAGAACAGAGTTTCCTACACATACGGACCATATCTAGTCCAACTCTGCTTCTGAAACTCAAACAAAGCACTGGTCCTCCAACATCCAATGCTTGTCTGTTAAGATGAGAAATGTGTAAGCTCCGTGAACAATGTAGTTCGTTTGAACTGAAAAGTGACTGCCCTTACCTGAAACGAAGTCTTGCTTGTAGGAAGACACAGAGCCTGGGATTTAACTCCATTTCTGAAGGGAAACACACAGCATAGTTCTCATCCATTCAACAAACTCTGCTTTAGAGCGAGAAGCATGCTCTTGCTTTCTGAATACTCTAAGACAGCAGGAAACGTGAGTGTGCTGAGAACAAAAGAACCGTGGTTCCTACACATACGGACCATATCTAGTCCAACTCTGCTACTGAAACTGATACAAAGCACTGGTCCTGTAACATCCAATGTTTGTCAGTTAAGATGAGAAACGTGTGAGCTTTGTGAATGATGTAGTTCCTTTGAGCTGAAAAGTTACTGCCCTTACCTGAAACGAAGTCTTGCTTGTAGGAAGACTCAGAGCCTGGGATTTAACTCTTTTCTGAAGGGAAACACACAGCATAGTATTCATCCATGGATCACACTCTGCTTTAGAGCGAGAAGCACACTCTTGCTTTCTAGAGACTCTAAGACAGCAGGAAATCTGAGTGTGCCCAGAACAATAGAACGGTGTTTCCTACACATATGGACCATATCCAGTCCAAATCTGCTTCTGAAACTGATACAAAGCACTGGTCCTCTAACATCCAATGTTTGTCAGTTAAGATGAGAAACGTGTGAGCTTTGTGAATGATGTAGTTCCTTTGAACTGAAAAGTGACTGCCCTTACCTGAAACGAAGTCTTGCTTGTAGTAAGACACAGAGCCTGGGATTTAACTCCATTTCTTAAGAGAAACACACAGCATAGTTCTCATCCATGGATCACACTCTGTTTTAGAGCGAGAAGCACGCTCTTGCTTTTAGAGTCTCTAATATAGCAGGAAATCTGAGTGTGCCCAGAACAAAAGAACGGTGTTTCCTACATATACGGACCATATGTAGTCCAAATCTGCTTCTGAAACTGATACAATGCACTGGTCCTCTAACATCCAATGCTTGTCAGTTAAGATGAGAATCGTGTGATCTTCGTTAACAATGTAGTTCGTTTGAGGAGAAAAGTGACTGCCCTTAACTGAAATGAAGTCTTGCTTGGCGGAAGACTCAGAGCCTGGGATTTAACTCCATTTCTGAAGTGAAACACACAGCAGTGTTCTCATCCGTTGATGACACTCTGCTTTAGAACAAGAAGCACGCTCTTGCTTTCTAGAGTCTCTAAGACAGCAGGAAACATGAGTGTGCTGAGAACAAAAGAATGGTGTTTCCTACACATAGGGACCATATCTAGTCCAACTCTGCTTCTGAAACTCATACAAAGCACTGGTCCTCTAACATCCAATGCTTGTCAGTTAAGATGGGAAAGGTGTGAGCTTCATGAATGATGTAGTTCATTTGAGGAGAAAAGTGACTGCCCTTACGTTAAATGAAGTCTTGCTTGTAGGAAGACTCAGAGCCTGGGATTTAACTCCATTTCTGAATTGAAACACACAGCATTGTTTTCATCCATTGATCACACTCTGCTTTAGAACAAGAAGCACGCTCTTGCTTTCTAGAGTCTCTAAGACAGCAGGAAATGTAAGTGTGCTGAGAACAAAAGAACGGTGTTTCCTACACATACGGACCATATATAGTCCAACTCTGCTTCTGAAACTGATACAAAGCACTGGTCCTCTAACATCCAATGTTTGTCAGTTAAGATGAGAAACGTGTGAGCTTTTTGAATGATGTAGTTCGTTTGAGCTGAAAAGTGACTGCCCTTACCTGAAACGAAGTCTTGCTTGTAGGAAGACACAGAGCCTGGGATTTAACTCCATTTCTAAAGGGAAACACACAGCATAGTATTCATCCATGGAGCACACTCTGGTTAGAGCGAGAAGCACACTCTTGCTTTCTAGAGTCTCTAAGACAGCAGGAAATCCGAGTGTGCCCATTACAATAGAACGGTGTTTCCTACACATATGGACCATATCCAGTCCAAATCTGCTTCTGAAACTGATACAAAGCACTGGTCCTCTAACATCCAATGTTTGTCAGTTAAGATGAGAAACGTGTGAGCTTTGTGAATGATGTAGTTTCTTTGAACTGAAAAGTGACAGCCCTTACCTGAAACGAAGTCTTGCTTGTAGGAAGACACAGAGCCTGGGATTTAACTCCATTTCTGAAGGGAAACACACAGCATAGTTCTCATCCATGGATCACACTCTGCTTTAGAGTGAGAAGCATGCACTTGCTTTTATAATATAGCAGTTAATCTGAGTGTGCCCAAACTAAAGAACGGGGTTTCCTACATATACAGACCATAAGTAGTCCAAATCTGCTTCTGAAACTGATACAAAGCACTGACCCTCTAACATCCAATGCTTGTCAGTTAAGATGAGAAACGTGTGAGCTTCGTGAACGATGTAGTTCGTTTGAGCAGAAAAGTGACTGACCTTACCTGAATCAAAGTCTGGCTTGTAGGAAGACTCAGAGCCTGGGATTTAACTCCATTTCTGAAGTGAAACCGAGCAGTGTAATCATCCATTGATCACACTCTGCTTTAGAACAAGAAGCATGCTCTTGCTTTGTAGAGTCTCTAAGACAGCAGGAAACGTGTGTGTGCTGAGAACAAAAGAACGGTGTTTCCTAAACATACGGACCATATCTAGTTCAAGTCTGCTTCTGAAACTGATACAAAGCACTGGTCCTCTAACATCCAATGCTTGTCAGTTAAGATGAGAAACGTGTGAGCTTTGTGAATGATGTAGTTCCTTTGAACTGAAAAGTGACTGCCCTTACCTGAAACGATCTTGCTTGTAGTAAGACACAGAGCCTGGGATTTAACTCCACTTCTTAAGAGAAACACACAGCATAGTTCTCATCCATGGATCACACTCTGCTTTAGAGCGAGAAATATGCTCTTGCTTTCTAAAGTCTCTAAGACAGCAGGAAATCTGAGTGTGCCCAGAACAAAAGAACGGTGTTTCCTACACATACGGACTATATGTAGTCCAAAACTTCTTCTGAAACTGATACAATGCACTGGTCCTCTAACATCCAATGCTAGTCAGTTAAGATGATAATCGTGTGATCTTCATTAACGATGTAGTTCGTTTGAGCAGAAAAGTGACTGCCCTTACCTGAAATGAATTCGTGCTTGTAGGAAGACTCAGAGCCTGGGATTTAACTCCATTTCTGAAGTGAAACACACAGCAGTGTTCTCATCCATTGATGACCCTCTGCTTTAGAACAAGAAGCACGCTCTTGCTTTCTAGAGTCTCTAAGACAGCAGGAAACGTGAGTGTGCTGAGAACAAAAGAACGGTGTTTCTTACACATACGGACCATATCTAGTCCAACTTTGCTTCTTAAACTGATACAAAGCACTGGTCCTCTAACATCCAATGCTTGTCTGTTAAGATGAGAAATGTGTGAGCTCAGTGACCGATGTAGTTCGTTTGAGCTGAAAAGTGACTGCCCTTACCTGAAACGAAGTCTTGCTTGTAGGAAGACACAGAGCCTGGGATTTAACTCCATTTCTTAAGAGAAACACACAGCATAGTTCTCATCCATGGATCACACTCTGCTTTAGAGCGAGAAGCACGCTCTTGCTTTCTAGAGTCTCTAAAACAGCAGGAAACGTGAGTGTGCTGAGAACAAAAGAACGGTGTTTCCTACACATACGGACCATATCTAGTCCAACTCATCTTCTGAAACTGATACAAAGCATTGGTCCTCTAACATCCAATGCTTGTCAGTTAAGATGGGAA
Source organism: Onychomys leucogaster (assembly GCA_949786385.1). Taxonomy (NCBI): domain Eukaryota; kingdom Metazoa; phylum Chordata; class Mammalia; order Rodentia; family Cricetidae; genus Onychomys; species Onychomys leucogaster. The sequence goes on along the minus strand of CATKUP010000128.1, from coordinate 577,739 downwards.
ACGTGTGAGGTCTGTGAATGATGAAGTTCGTTTGAGCAGAAAAGTTACTGCCCTTACCTGAAACGAAGTCTTGCTTGTAGGAAGACTCAGAGCCTGGGATTTAACTCCATTTCTGAAGGCAAACACACAGCATAGTTCTCATCCATGGATCACACTCTGCTTTAGAGCGAGAAGCACGCTCTTGCTATCTAGAGTCTCTAAGACAGCAGGAAACGTGAGTGTGATGAAAACAAAAGAACGGTGTTTCCTACACATACGGACCATATCTAGTCCAACTCTTCTTCTGAAACTGATAGAATGCACTGGTCCTCTAACATCCAAGCTTGTCAGTTAAGATGGGAAACGTGTGAGCTTCATGAACGATGTAGTTCGTTTGAGCAAAAAAGTGACTGCCCTTACCTTAAACGAAGTCTTGCTTGTACGAAGACTCAGAGCCTGGGATTTAACACCCTTTCTGAATTGAAACACACAGCATAGTTCTCATCCATGGATCACACTCTGCTTTAGAGCGAGAAGCACGCTCTTGCTTTCTAGAGTCTCTAAAACAGCAGGAAACGTGAGTGTGCTGAGAACAAAAGAACGGTGTTTCCTACACATACGGACCATATCTAGTCCAACTTTGCTTCTTAAACTGATACAAAGCACTGGTCCTCTAACATCCAATGCTTGTCTGTTAAGATGAGAAATATGTGAGCTCAGTGAACGATGTAGTTCGTTTGAGCTGAAAAGTGACTGCCCTTACCTGAAACGAAGTCTTGCTTGTAGGAAGACACAGAGCCTGGGATTTAACTCCATTTCTTAAGAGAAACACACAGCATAGTTCTCATCCATGGATCACACTCTGCTTTAGAGCGAGAAGCACGCTCTTGCTTTCTAGAGTCTCTAAAACAGCAGGAAACGTGAGTGTGCTGAGAACAAAAGAACGGTGTTTCCTACACATACGGACCATATCTAGTCCAACTCATCTTCTGAAACTGATACAAAGCACTGGTCCTCTAACATCCAATGCTTGTCAGTTAAGATGGGAAACGTGTGAGGTCTGTGAACGATGAAGTTCGTTTGAGCAGAAAAGTTACTGCCCTTACCTGAAACGAAGTCTTGCTTGTAGGAAGACTCAGAGCCTGGGATTTAACTCCATTTCTGAAGGCAAACACACAGCATAGTTCTCATCCATGGATCACACTCTGCTTTAGAGCGAGAAGCACGCTCTTGCTATCTAGAGTCTCTAAGACAGCAGGAAACGTGAGTGTGATGAAAACAAAAGAACGGTGTTTCCTACACATACGGACCATATCTAGTCCAACTCTTCTTCTGAAACTGATAGAATGCACTGGTCCTCTAACATCCAATGCTTGTCAGTTAAGATGGGAAACGTGTGAGCTTCATGAACGATGTAGTTCGTTTGAGCAAAAAAGTGACTGCCCTTACCTTAAACGAAGTCTTGCTTGTAGGAAGACTCAGAGCCTGGGATTTAACACCATTTCTGAATTGAAACACACAGCACTGTTCTCATCCATTGATCACACTCTGCTTTAGAACAAGAAGCACACTCTTGCTTTTTAGAGTCTCTAAGACAGGAGGAAACGTGATTTTGCTGAGAACAAAAGAACAGAGTTTCCTACACATACGGACCATATCTAGTCCAACTCTGCTTCTGAAACTCAAACAAAGCACTGGTCCTCCAACATCCAATGCTTGTCTGTTAAGATGAGAAATGTGTAAGCTCCGTGAACAATGTAGTTTGTTTGAGCTGAAAAGTGACTGCCCTTACCTGAAACGAAGTCTTGCTTGTAGGAAGACACAGAGCCTGGGATTTAACTCCATTTCTGAAGGGAAACACACAGCATAGTTCTCATCCATTCAACAAACTCTGCTTTAGAGCGAGAAGCATGCTCTTGCTTTCTGAATACTCTAAGACAGCAGGAAACGTGAGTGTGCTGAGAACAAAAGAACCGTGGTTCCTACACATACGGACCATATCTAGTCCAACTCTGCTACTGAAACTGATACAAAGCACTGGTCCTGTAACATCCAATGTTTGTCAGTTAAGATGAGAAACGTGTGAGCTTTGTGAATGATGTAGTTCCTTTGAGCTGAAAAGTGACTGCCCTTACCTGAAACGAAGTCTTGCTTGTAGGAAGACACAGAGCCTGGGATTTATCTCCTTTTCTGAAGTGAAACACACAGCATAGTTTTCATCCATGGATCACACTCTGCTTTAGAACGAGAAGCACGCTCTTTCTTTCTAGAGTCTCTAAGACAGCAGGAAATCCGAGTGTGCCCATTACAATAGAACGGTGTTTCCTACACATATGGACCATATCCAGTCCAAATCTGCTTCTGAAACTGATACAAAGCACTGGTCCTCTAACATCCAATGTTTGTCAGTTAAGATGAGAAACGTGTGAGCTTTGTGAATGATGTAGTTTCTTTGAACTGAAAAGTGACAGCCCTTACCTGAAACGAAGTCTTGCTTGTAGGAAGACACAGAGCCTGGGATTTAACTCCATTTCTGAAGGGAAACACACAGCATAGTTCTCATCCATGGATCACACTCTGCTTTAGAGTGAGAAGCATGCACTTGCTTTTATAATATAGCAGTTAATCTGAGTGTGCCCAAACTAAAGAACGGGGTTTCCTACATATACAGACCATAAGTAGTGCAAATCTGCTTCTGAAACTGATACAAAGCACTGACCCTCTAACATCCAATGCTTGTCAGTTAAGATGAGAAACGTGTGAGCTTCGTGAACGATGTAGTTCGTTTGAGCAGAAAAGTGACTGACCTTACCTGAATCAAAGTCTGGCTTGTAGGAAGACTCAGAGCCTGGGATTTAACTCCATTTCTGAAGTGAAACAGAGCAGTGTAATCATCCATTGATCACACTCTGCTTTAGAACAAGAAGCATGCTCTTGCTTTGTAGAGTCTCTAAGACAGCAGGAAACGTGTGTGTGCTGAGAACAAAAGAACGGTGTTTCCTAAACATACGGACCATATCTAGTTCAAGTCTGCTTCTGAAACTGATACAAAGCACTGGTCCTCTAACATCCAATGCTTGTCAGTTAAGATGAGAAACGTGTGAGCTTTGTGAATGATGTAGTTCCTTTGAACTGAAAAGTGACTGCCCTTACCTGAAACGATCTTGCTTGTAGTAAGACACAGAGCCTGGGATTTAACTCCACTTCTTAAGAGAAACACACAGCATAGTTCTCATCCATGGATCACACTCTGCTTTAGAGCGAGAAATATGCTCTTGCTTTCTAAAGTCTCTAAGACAGCAGGAAATCTGAGTGTGCCCAGAACAAAAGAACGGTGTTTCCTACACATACGGACTATATGTAGTCCAAAACTTCTTCTGAAACTGATACAATGCACTGGTCCTCTAACATCCAATGCTAGTCAGTTAAGATGATAATCGTGTGATCTTCATTAACGATGTAGTTCGTTTGAGCAGAAAAGTGACTGCCCTTACCTGAAATGAATTCGTGCTTGTAGGAAGACTCAGAGCCTGGGATTTAACTCCATTTCTGAAGTGAAACACACAGCAGTGTTCTCATCCATTGATGACCCTCTGCTTTAGAACAAGAAGCACGCTCTTGCTTTCTAGAGTCTCTAAGACAGCAGGAAACGTGAGTGTGCTGAGAACAAAAGAACGGTGTTTCTTACACATACGGACCATATCTAGTCCAACTTTGCTTCTTAAACTGATACAAAGCACTGGTCCTCTAACATCCAATGCTTGTCTGTTAAGATGAGAAATGTGTGAGCTCAGTGACCGATGTAGTTCGTTTGAGCTGAAAAGTGACTGCCCTTACCTGAAACGAAGTCTTGCTTGTAGGAAGACACAGAGCCTGGGATTTAACTCCATTTCTTAAGAGAAACACACAGCATAGTTCTCATCCATGGATCACACTCTGCTTTAGAGCGAGAAGCACGCTCTTGCTTTCTAGAGTCTCTAAAACAGCAGGAAACGTGAGTGTGCTGAGAACAAAAGAACGGTGTTTCCTACACATACGGACCATATCTAGTCCAACTCATCTTCTGAAACTGATACAAAGCATTGGTCCTCTAACATCCAATGCTTGTCAGTTAAGATGGGAAACGTGTGAGGTCTGTGAATGATGAAGTTCGTTTGAGCAGAAAAGTTACTGCCCTTACCTGAAACGAAGTCTTGCTTGTAGGAAGACTCAGAGCCTGGGATTTAACTCCATTTCTGAAGGCAAACACACAGCATAGTTCTCATCCATGGATCACACTCTGCTTTAGAGCGAGAAGCACGCTCTTGCTATCTAGAGTCTCTAAGACAGCAGGAAACGTGAGTGTGATGAAAACAAAAGAACGGTGTTTCCTACACATACGGACCATATCTAGTCCAACTCTTCTTCTGAAACTGATACAATGCACTGGTCCTCTAACATCCAAGCTTGTCAGTTAAGATGGGAAACGTGTGAGCTTCATGAACGATGTAGTTCGTTTGAGCAAAAAAGTGACTGCCCTTACCTTAAACGAAGTCTTCCTTGTACGAAGACTCAGAGCCTGGGATTTAACACCATTTCTGAATTGAAACACACAGCATAGTTCTCATCCATGGATCACACTCTGCTTTAGAGCGAGAAGCACGCTCTTGCTTTCTAGAGTCTCTAAAACAGCAGGAAACGTGAGTGTGCTGAGAACAAAAGAACGGTGTTTCCTACACATACGGACCATATCTTCCAACTTTGCTTCTTAAACTGATACAAAGCACTGGTCCTCTAACATCCAATGCTTGTCTGTTAAGATGAGAAATATGTGAGGTCAGTGAACGATGTAGTTCGTTTGAGCTGAAAAGTGACTGCCCTTACCTGAAACGAAGTCTTGCTTGTAGGAAGACACAGAGCCTGGGATTTAACTCCATTTCTTAAGAGAAACACACAGCATAGTTCTCATCCATGGATCACACTCTGCTTTAGAGCGAGAAGCACGCTCTTGCTTTCTAGAGTCTCTAAAACAGCAGGAAACGTGAGTGTGCTGAGAACAAAAGAACGGTGTTTCCTACACATACGGACCATATCTAGTCCAACTCATCTTCTGAAACTGATACAAAGCACTGGTCCTCTAACATCCAATGCTTGTCAGTTAAGATGGGAAACGTGTGAGGTCTGTGAACGATGAAGTTCGTTTGAGCAGAAAAGTTACTGCCCTTACCTGAAACGAAGTCTTGCTTGTAGGAAGACTCAGAGCCTGGGATTTAACTCCATTTCTGAAGGCAAACACACAGCATAGTTCTCATCCATGGATCACACTCTGCTTTAGAGCGAGAAGCACGCTCTTGCTATCTAGAGTCTCTAAGACAGCAGGAAACGTGAGTGTGATGAAAACAAAAGAACGGTGTTTCCTACACATACGGACCATATCTAGTCCAACTCTTCTTCTGAAACTGATAGAATGCACTGGTCCTCTAACATCCAATGCTTGTCAGTTAAGATGGGAAACGTGTGAGCTTCATGAACGATGTAGTTCGTTTGAGCAAAAAAGTGACTGCCCTTACCTTAAACGAAGTCTTGCTTGTACGAAGACTCAGAGCCTGGGATTTAACACCATTTCTGAATTGAAACACACAGCACTGTTCTCATCCATTGATCACACTCTGCTTTAGAACAAGAAGCACACTCTTGCTTTTTAGAGTCTCTAAGACAGGAGGAAACGTGATTTTGCTGAGAACAAAAGAACAGAGTTTCCTACACATACGGACCATATCTAGTCCAACTCTGCTTCTGAAACTCAAACAAAGCACTGGTCCTCCAACATCCAATGCTTGTCTGTTAAGATGAGAAATGTGTAAGCTCCGTGAACAATGTAGTTTGTTTGAGCTGAAAAGTGACTGCCCTTACCTGAAACGAAGTCTTGCTTGTAGGAAGACACAGAGCCTGGGATTTAACTCCATTTCTGAAGGGAAACACACAGCATAGTTCTCATCCATTCAACAAACTCTGCTTTAGAGCGAGAAGCATGCTCTTGCTTTCTGAATACTCTAAGACAGCAGGAAACGTGAGTGTGCTGAGAACAAAAGAACCGTGGTTCCTACACATACGGACCATATCTAGTCCAACTCTGCTACTGAAACTGATACAAAGCACTGGTCCTGTAACATCCAATGTTTGTCAGTTAAGATGAGAAACGTGTGAGCTTTGTGAATGATGTAGTTCCTTTGAGCTGAAAAGTGACTGCCCTTACCTGAAACGAAGTCTTGCTTGTAGGAAGACACAGAGCCTGGGATTTATCTCCTTTTCTGAAGTGAAACACACAGCATAGTTTTCATCCATGGATCACACTCTGCTTTAGAACGAGAAGCACGCTCTTTCTTTCTAGAGTCTCTAAGACAGCAGGAAATCCGAGTGTGCCCATTACAATAGAACGGTGTTTCCTACACATAAGGACCATATCCAGTCCAAATCTGCTTCTGAAACTGATACAAAGCACTGGTCCTCTAACATCCAATGTTTGTCAGTTAAGATGAGAAACGTGTGAGCTTTGTGAATGATGTAGTTTCTTTGAACTGAAAAGTGACAGCCCTTACCTGAAACGAAGTCTTGCTTGTAGGAAGACACAGAGCCTGGGATTTAACTCCATTTCTGAAGGGAAACACACAGCATAGTTCTCATCCATGGATCACACTCTGCTTTAGAGTGAGAAGCATGCACTTGCTTTTATAATATAGCAGTTAATCTGAGTGTGCCCAAACTAAAGAACGGGGTTTCCTACATATACAGACCATAAGTAGTCCAAATCTGCTTCTGAAACTGATACAAAGCACTGACCCTCTAACATCCAATGCTTGTCAGTTAAGATGAGAAACGTGTGAGCTTCGTGAACGATGTAGTTCGTTTGAGCAGAAAAGTGACTGACCTTACCTGAATCAAAGTCTGGCTTGTAGGAAGACTCAGAGCCTGGGATTTAACTCCATTTCTGAAGTGAAACAGAGCAGTGTAATCATCCATTGATCACACTCTGCTTTAGAACAAGAAGCATGCTCTTGCTTTGTAGAGTCTCTAAGACAGCAGGAAACGTGTGTGTGCTGAGAACAAAAGAACGGTGTTTCCTAAACATACGGACCATATCTAGTTCAAGTCTGCTTCTGAAACTGATACAAAGCACTGGTCCTCTAACATCCAATGCTTGTCAGTTAAGATGAGAAACGTGTGAGCTTTGTGAATGATGTAGTTCCTTTGAACTGAAAAGTGACTGCCCTTACCTGAAACGATCTTGCTTGTAGTAAGACACAGAGCCTGGGATTTAACTCCACTTCTTAAGAGAAACACACAGCATAGTTCTCATCCATGGATCACACTCTGCTTTAGAGCGAGAAATATGCTCTTGCTTTCTAAAGTCTCTAAGACAGCAGGAAATCTGAGTGTGCCCAGAACAAAAGAACGGTGTTTCCTACACATACGGACTATATGTAGTCCAAAACTTCTTCTGAAACTGATACAATGCACTGGTCCTCTAACATCCAATGCTAGTCAGTTAAGATGATAATCGTGTGATCTTCATTAACGATGTAGTTCGTTTGAGCAGAAAAGTGACTGCCCTTACCTGAAATGAATTCGTGCTTGTAGGAAGACTCAGAGCCTGGGATTTAACTCCATTTCTGAAGTGAAACACACAGCAGTGTTCTCATCCATTGATGACCCTCTGCTTTAGAACAAGAAGCACGCTCTTGCTTTCTAGAGTCTCTAAGACAGCAGGAAACGTGAGTGTGCTGAGAACAAAAGAACGGTGTTTCTTACACATACGGACCATATCTAGTCCAACTTTGCTTCTTAAACTGATACAAAGCACTGGTCCTCTAACATCCAATGCTTGTCTGTTAAGATGAGAAATGTGTGAGCTCAGTGACCGATGTAGTTCGTTTGAGCTGAAAAGTGACTGCCCTTACCTGAAACGAAGTCTTGCTTGTAGGAAGACACAGAGCCTGGGATTTAACTCCATTTCTTAAGAGAAACACACAGCATAGTTCTCATCCATGGATCACACTCTGCTTTAGAGCGAGAAGCACGCTCTTGCTTTCTAGAGTCTCTAAAACAGCAGGAAACGTGAGTGTGCTGAGAACAAAAGAACGGAGTTTCCTACACATACGGACCATATCTAGTCCAACTCATCTTCTGAAACTGATACAAAGCATTGGTCCTCTAACATCCAATGCTTGTCAGTTAAGATGGGAAACGTGTGAGGTCTGTGAATGATGAAGTTCGTTTGAGCAGAAATGTTACTGCCCTTACCTGAAACGAAGTCTTGCTTGTAGGAAGACTCAGAGCCTGGGATTTAACTCCATTTCTGAAGGCAAACACACAGCATAGTTCTCATCCATGGATCACACTCTGCTTTAGAGCGAGAAGCACGCTCTTGCTATCTAGAGTCTCTAAGACAGCAGGAAACGTGAGTGTGATGAAAACAAAAGAACGGTGTTTCCTACACATACGGACCATATCTAGTCCAACTCTTCTTCTGAAACTGATAGAATGCACTGGTCCTCTAACATCCAAGCTTGTCAGTTAAGATGGGAAACGTGTGAGCTTCATGAACGATGTAGTTCGTTTGAGCAAAAAAGTGACTGCCCTTACCTTAAACGAAGTCTTGCTTGTACGAAGACTCAGAGCCTGGGATTTAACACCATTTCTGAATTGAAACACACAGCATAGTTCTCATCCATGGATCACACTCTGCTTTAGAGCGAGAAGCACGCTCTTGCTTTCTAGAGTCTCTAAAACAGCAGGAAACGTGAGTGTGCTGAGAACAAAAGAACGGTGTTTCCTACACATACGGACCATATCTAGTCCAACTTTGCTTCTTAAACTGATACAAAGCACTGGTCCTCTAACATCCAATGCTTGTCTGTTAAGATGAGAAATATGTGAGCTCAGTGAACGATGTAGTTCGTTTGAGCTGAAAAGTGACTGCCCTTACCTGAAACGAAGTCTTGCTTGTAGGAAGACACAGAGCCTGGGATTTAACTCCATTTCTTAAGAGAAACACACAGCATAGTTCTCATCCATGGATCACACTCTGCTTTAGAGCGAGAAGCACGCTCTTGCTTTCTAGAGTCTCTAAAACAGCAGGAAACGTGAGTGTGCTGAGAACAAAAGAACGGTGTTTCCTACACATACGGACCATATCTAGTCCAACTCATCTTCTGAAACTGATACAAAGCACTGGTCCTCTAACATCCAATGCTTGTCAGTTAAGATGGGAAACGTGTGAGGTCTGTGAACGATGAAGTTCGTTTGAGCAGAAAAGTTACTGCCCTTACCTGAAACGAAGTCTTGCTTGTAGGAAGACTCAGAGCCTGGGATTTAACTCCATTTCTGAAGGCAAACACACAGCATAGTTCTCATCCATGGATCACACTCTGCTTTAGAGCGAGAAGCACGCTCTTGCTATCTAGAGTCTCTAAGACAGCAGGAAACGTGAGTGTGATGAAAACAAAAGAACGGTGTTTCCTACACATACGGACCATATCTAGTCCAACTCTTCTTCTGAAACTGATAGAATGCACTGGTCCTCTAACATCCAATGCTTGTCAGTTAAGATGGGAAACGTGTGAGCTTCATGAACGATGTAGTTCGTTTGAGCAAAAAAGTGACTGCCCTTACCTTAAACGAAGTCTTGCTTGTACGAAGACTCAGAGCCTGGGATTTAACACCATTTCTGAATTGAAACACACAGCACTGTTCTCATCCATTGATCACACTCTGCTTTAGAACAAGAAGCACACTCTTGCTTTTTAGAGTCTCTAAGACAGGAGGAAACGTGATTTTGCTGAGAACAAAAGAACAGAGTTTCCTACACATACGGACCATATCTAGTCCAACTCTGCTTCTGAAACTCAAACAAAGCACTGGTCCTCCAACATCCAATGCTTGTCTGTTAAGATGAGAAATGTGTAAGCTCCGTGAACAATGTAGTTTGTTTGAGCTGAAAAGTGACTGCCCTTACCTGAAACGAAGTCTTGCTTGTAGGAAGACACAGAGCCTGGGATTTAACTCCATTTCTGAAGGGAAACACACAGCATAGTTCTCATCCATTCAACAAACTCTGCTTTAGAGCGAGAAGCATGCTCTTGCTTTCTGAATACTCTAAGACAGCAGGAAACGTGAGTGTGCTGAGAACAAAAGAACCGTGGTTCCTACACATACGGACCATATCTAGTCCAACTCTGCTACTGAAACTGATACAAAGCACTGGTCCTGTAACATCCAATGTTTGTCAGTTAAGATGAGAAACGTGTGAGCTTTGTGAATGATGTAGTTCCTTTGAGCTGAAAAGTGACTGCCCTTACCTGAAACGAAGTCTTGCTTGTAGGAAGACACAGAGCCTGGGATTTATCTCCTTTTCTGAAGTGAAACACACAGCATAGTTTTCATCCATGGATCACACTCTGCTTTAGAACGAGAAGCACGCTCTTTCTTTCTAGAGTCTCTAAGACAGCAGGAAACGTGAGTGTGCTGAAAACAAAAGAACGGTGTTTCCTACACATACGGACCATATCTAGTCCAAATCTGCTTCTTAAACTGAAACAAAGCACTGGTCCTCTAACATCCAATGCTTGTCAGTTAAGATGAGAAACGTGTGAGCTTTGTGAATGATATAGTTCCTTTGAACTGAAAAGTGACTGCCCTTACCCGAAAAGTAGTCTTGCTTGTAGGAAGACACAGAGCCTGGGATTTAAGTCCATTTCTGAAGGGAAACACACAGCATAGTTCTCATCCATGGATCACACTCTGCTTTAGAGCGAGAAATATGCTCTTGCTTTCTAAAGTCTCTAAGACAGCAGGAAATCTGAGTGTGCCCAGAACAAAAGAACGGTGTTTCCTACACATACGGACTATATGTAGTCCAAAACTTCTTCTGAAACTGATACAATGCACTGGTCCTCTAACATCCAATGCTAGTCAGTTAAGATGATAATCGTGTGATCTTCATTAACGATGTAGTTCGTTTGAGCAGAAAAGTGACTGCCCTTACCTGAAATGAATTCGTGCTTGTAGGAAGACTCAGAGCCTGGGATTTAACTCCAATTCTGAAGTGAAACACACAGCAGTGTTCTCATCCATTGATGACCCTCTGCTTTAGAACAAGAAGCACGCTCTTGCTTTCTAGAGTCTCTAAGACAGCAGGAAACGTGAGTGTGCTGAGAACAAAAGAACGGTGTTTCTTACACATACGGACCATATCTAGTCCAACTTTGCTTCTTAAACTGATACAAAGCACTGGTCCTCTAACATCCAATGCTTGTCTGTTAAGATGAGAAATGTGTGAGCTCAGTGAACGATGTAGTTCGTTTGAGCTGAAAAGTGACTGCCCTTACCTGAAACGAAGTCTTGCTTGTAGGAAGACACAGAGCCTGGGATTTAACTCCATTTCTTAAGAGAAACACACAGCATAGTTCTCATCCATGGATCACACTCTGCTTTAGAGCGAGAAGCACGCTCTTGCTTTCTAGAGTCTCTAAAACAGCAGGAAACGTCAGTGTGCTGAGAACAAAAGAACGGTGTTTCCTACACATACGGACCATATCTAGTCCAACTCATCTTCTGAAACTGATACAAAGCACTGGTCCTCTAACATCCAATGCTTGTCAGTTAAGATGGGAAACGTGTGAGGTCTGTGAACGATGAAGTTCGTTTGAGCAGAAAAGTTACTGCCCTTACCTGAAACGAAGTCTTGCTTGTAGGAAGACTCAGAGCCTGGGATTTAACTCCATTTCTGAAGGCAAACACACAGCATAGTTCTCATCCATGGATCACACTCTGCTTTAGAGCGAGAAGCACGCTCTTGCTATCTAGAGTCTCTAAGACAGCAGGGAACGTGAGTGTGATGAAAACAAAAGAACGGTGTTTCCTACACATACGGACCATATCTAGTCCAACTCTTCTTCTGAAACTGATAGAATGCACTGGTCCTCTAACATCCAATGCTTGTCAGTTAAGATGGGAAACGTGTGAGCTTCATGAACGATGTAGTTCGTTTGAGAAAAAAAGTGACTGCCCTTACCTTAAATGAAGTCTTGCTTGTACGAAGACTCAGAGCCTGGGATTTAACACCATTTCTGAATTGAAACACACAGCACTGTTCTCATCCATTGATCACACTCTGCTTTAGAACAAGAAGCACACTCTTGCTTTTTAGAGTCTCTAAGACAGGAGGAAACGTGATTTTGCTGAGAACAAAAGAACAGAGTTTCCCACACATACGGACCATATCTAGTCCAACTCTGCTTCTGAAACTCAAACAAAGCACTGGTCCTCCAACATCCAATGCTTGTCTGTTAAGATGAGAAATGAGTAAGCTCCGTGAACAATGTAGTTTGTTTGAGCTGAAAAGTGACTGCCCTTACCTGAAACGAAGTCTTGCTTGTAGGAAGACACAGAGCCTGGGATTTAACTCCATTTCTGAAGGGAAACACACAGCATAGTTCTCATCCATTCAACAAACTCTGCTTTAGAGCGAGAAGCATGCTCTTGCTTTCTGAATACTCTAAGACAGCAGGAAACGTGAGTGTGCTGAGAACAAAAGAACCGTGGTTCCTACACATACGGACCATATCTAGTCCAACTCTGCTACTGAAACTGATACAGAGCACTGGTCCTGTAACATCCAATGTTTGTCAGTTACGATGAGAAACGTGTGAGCTTTGTGAATGATGTAGTTCCTTTGAGCTGAAAAGTGACTGCCCTTACCTGAAACGAAGTCTTGCTTGTAGGAAGACACAGAGCCTGGGATTTATCTCCTTTTCTGAAGTGAAACACACAGCATAGTTTTCATCCATGGATCACACTCTGCTTTAGAACGAGAAGCACGCTCTTTCTTTCTAGAGTCTCTAAGACAGCAGGAATCGTGAGTGTGCTGAAAACAAAAGAACGGTGTTTCCTACACATACGGACCATATCTAGTCCAAATCTGCTTCTTAAACTGAAACAAAGCACTGGTCCTCTAACATCCAATGCTTGTCAGTTAAGATGAGAAACGTGTGAGCTTTGTGAATGATATAGTTCCTTTGAACTGAAAAGTGACTGCCCTTACCCGAAAAGTAGTCTTGCTTGTAGGAAGACACAGAGCCTGGGATTTAAGTCCATTTCTGAAGGGAAACACACAGCATAGTTCTCATCCATGGATCACACTCTGCTTTAGAGCGAGAAATATGCTCTTGCTTTCTAAAGTCTCTAAGACAGCAGGAAATCTGAGTGTGCCCAGAACAAAAGAACGGTGTTTCCTACACATACGGACTATATGTAGTCCAAAACTTCTTCTGAAACTGATACAATGCACTGGTCCTCTAACATCCAATGCTAGTCAGTTAAGATGATAATCGTGTGATCTTCATTAACGATGTAGTTCGTTTGAGCAGAAAAGTGACTGCCCTTACCTGAAATGAATTCGTGCTTGTAGGAAGACTCAGAGCCTGGGATTTAACTCCAATTCTGAAGTGAAACACACAGCAGTGTTCTCATCCATTGATGACCCTCTGCTTTAGAACAAGAAGCACGCTCTTGCTTTCTAGAGTCTCTAAGACAGCAGGAAACGTGAGTGTGCTGAGAACAAAAGAACGGTGTTTCTTACACATACGGACCATATCTAGTCCAACTTTGCTTCTTAAACTGATACAAAGCACTGGTCCTCTAACATCCAATGCAGGTCTGTTAAGATGAGAAATGTGTGAGCTCAGTGAACGATGTAGTTCGTTTGAGCTGAAAAGTGACTGCCCTTACCTGAAACGAAGTCTTGCTTGTAGGAAGACACAGAGCCTGGGATTTAACTCCATTTCTTAAGAGAAACACACAGCATAGTTCTCATCCATGGATCACACTCTGCTTTAGAGCGAGAAGCACGCTCTTGCTTTCTAGAGTCTCTAAAACAGCAGGAAACGTGAGTGTGCTGAGAACAAAAGAACGGTGTTTCCTACACATACGGACCATATCTAGTCCAACTCATCTTCTGAAACTGATACAAAGCACTGGTCCTCTAACATCCAATGCTTGTCAGTTAAGATGGGAAACGTGTGAGGTCTGTGAACGATGAAGTTTGTTTGAGCAGAAAAGTTACTGCCCTTACCTGAAACGAAGTCTTGCTTGTAGGAAGACTCAGAGCCTGGGATTTAACTCCATTTCTGAAGGCAAACACACAGCATAGTTCTCATCCATGGATCACACTCTGCTTTAGAGCGAGAAGCACGCTCTTGCTTTCTAGAGTCTCTAAAACAGCAGGAAACGTGAGTGTGCTGAGAACAAAAGAACGGTGTTTCCTACATATACGGACCATATGTAGTCCAAATCTGCTTCTGATACTGATACAATGCACTGGTCCTCTAACATCCAATGCTTGTCAGTTAAGATGGGAAACGTGTGAGCTTCATGAACGATGTAGTTCGTTTGAGCAAAAAAGTGACTGCCCTTATCTTAAACGAAGTCTTGCTTGTACGAAGACTCAGAGCTTGGGATTTAACACCATTTCTGAATTGAAACACACAGCACTGTTCTCATCCATGGATCACACTCTGCTTTAGAACAAATAGCACGCTCTTGCTTTTTAGAGTCTCTAAGACAGGAGGAAACGTGATTTTGCTGAGAACAAAAGAACAGAGTTTCCTACACATACGGACCATATCTAGTCCAACTCTGCTTCTGAAACTGATACAAAGCACTGGTCCTCCAACATCCAATGCTTGTCTGTTAAGATGAGAAATGTGTAAGCTCCGTGAACAATGTAGTTCGTTTGAGCTGAAAAGTGACTGCCCTTACCTGAAACGAAGTCTTGCTTGTAGGAAGACACAGAGCCTGGGATTTAACTCCATTTCTGAAGGGAAACACACAGCATAGTTCTCATCCATTCAACAAACTCTGCTTTAGAGCGAGAAGCATGCTCTTGCTTTCTGAATACTCTAAGACAGCAGGAAACGTGAGTGTGCTGAGAACAAAAGAACCGTGGTTCCTACACATACGGACCATATCTAGTCCAACTCTGCTACTGAAACTGATACAAAGCACTGGTCCTGTAACATCCAATGTTTGTCAGTTACGATGAGAAACGTGTGAGCTTTGTGAATGATGTAGTTCCTTTGAGCTGAAAAGTTACTGCCCTTACCTGAAACGAAGTCTTGCTTGTAGGAAGACACAGAGCCTGGGATTTAACTCTTTTCTGAAGGGAAACACACAGCATAGTATTCATCCATGGATCACACTCTGCTTTAGAGCGAGAAGCACACTCTTGCTTTCTAGAGACTCTAAGACAGCAGGAAATCTGAGTGTGCCCAGAACAATAGAACGGTGTTTCCTACACATATGGACCATATCCAGTCCAAATCTGCTTCTGAAACTGATACAAAGCACTGGTCCTCTAACATCCAATGTTTGTCAGTTAAGATGAGAAACGTGTGAGCTTTGTGAATGATGTAGTTCCTTTGAACTGAAAAGTGACTGCCCTTACCTGAAACGAAGTCTTGCTTGTAGTAAGACACAGAGCCTGGGATTTAACTCCATTTCTTAAGAGAAACACACAGCATAGTTCTCATCCATGGATCACACTCTGTTTTAGAGCGAGAAGCACGCTCTTGCTTTTAGAGTCTCTAATATAGCAGGAAATCTGAGTGTGCCCAGAAGAAAAGAACGGTGTTTCCTACATATACGGACCATATGTAGTCCAAATCTGCTTCTGAAACTGATACAATGCACTGGTCCTCTAACATCCAATGCTTGTCAGTTAAGATGAGAATCCTGTGATCTTCGTTAACAATGTAGTTCGTTTGAGGAGAAAAGTGACTGCCCTTAACTGAAATGAAGTCTTGCTTGGCGGAAGACTCAGAGCCTGGGATTTAACTCCATTTCTGAAGTGAAACACACAGCAGTGTTCTCATCCGTTGATGACACTCTGCTTTAGAACAAGAAGCACGCTCTTGCTTTCTAGAGTCTCTAAGACAGCAGGAAACATGAGTGTGCTGAGAACAAAAGAATGGTGTTTCCTACACATAGGGACCATATCTAGTCCAACTCTGCTTCTGAAACTCATACAAAGCACTGGTCCTCTAACATCCAATGCTTGTCAGTTAAGATGGGAAACGTGTGAGCTTCATGAATGATGTAGTTCATTTGAGGAGAAAAGTGACTGCCCTTACGTTAAATGAAGTCTTGCTTGTAGGAAGACTCAGAGCCTGGGATTTAACTCCATTTCTGAATTGAAACACACAGCATTGTTTTCATCCATTGATCACACTCTGCTTTAGAACAAGAAGCACGCTCTTGCTTTCTAGAGTCTCTAAGACAGCAGGAAATTTAAGTGTGCTGAGAACAAAAGAACGGTGTTTCCTACACATACGGACCATATATAGTCCAACTCTGCTTCTGAAACTGATACAAAGCACTGGTCCTCTAACATCCAATGTTTGTCAGTTAAGATGAGAAACGTGTGAGCTTTTTGAATGATGTAGTTCGTTTGAGCTGAAAAGTGACTGCCCTTACCTGAAACGAAATCTTGCTTGTAGGAAGACACAGAGCCTGGGATTTAACTCCATTTCTAAAGGGAAACAGACAGCATAGTATTCATCCATGGAGCACACTCTGGTTAGAGCGAGAAGCACACTCTTGCTTTCTAGAGTCTCTAAGACAGCAGGAAATCTGAGTGTGCCCATTACAATAGAACGGTGTTTCCTACACATATGGACCATATCCAGTCCAAATCTGCTTCTGAAACTGATACAAAGCACTGGTCCTCTAACATCCAATGTTTGTCAGTTAAGATGAGAAACGTGTGAGCTTTGTGAATGATGTAGTTCCTTTGAACTTAAAAGTGACAGCCCTTACCTGAAACGAAGTCTTGCTTGTAGGAAGACACAGAGCCTGGGATTTAACTCCATTTCTGAAGGGAAACACACAGCATAGTTCTCATCCATGGATCACACTCTGCTTTAGAGTGAGAAGCATGCACTTGCTTTTATAATATAGCAGTTAATCTGAGTGTGCCCAGAACTAAAGAACGGGGTTTCCTACATATACAGACCATAAGTAGTCCAAATCTGCTTCTGAAACTGATACAAAGCACTGACCCTCTAACATCCAAAGCTTGTCAGTTAAGATGAGAAACGTGTGAGCTTCGTGAACGATGTAGTTCGTTTGAGCAGAAAAGTGACTGACCTTACCTGAATCAAAGTCTTGCATGTAGGAAGACTCAGAGCCTGGGATTTAACTCCATTTCTGAAGTGAAACAGAGCAGTGTAATCATCCATTGATCACACTCTGCTTTAGAACAAGAAGCATGCTCTTGCTTTGTAGAGTCTCTAAGACAGCAGGAAACGTGTGTGTGCTGAGAACAAAAGAACGGTGTTTCCTACACATACGGACCATATCTAGTCCAACTCTGCTTCTGAAACTCATACAAAGCACTGGTCCTCTAACATCCAATGCTTGTCAGTAAAGATGGGAAACGTGTGAGCTTCATGTATGATGTAGTTCGTTCCAGCAGAAAAGTGACTGCCCTTACATTAAATGAGGTCTTGCTTGTAGGAAGACTCAGAGCCTGGGATTTAACTGCATTTCTGAATTGAAACACACAGCAGTGTTCTCATCCATTGATCACACTCTGCTTTAGAACAAGAAGCACGCTCTTGCTTTCTATAGTCTCTAAGAGAGCAGGAATCGTGAGTGTGCTGAGAACAAAAGAACGGTGTTTCCTCCACATACGGACCATATCTAGTCCAACTCTGCTTCTGAAACTGATACAAAGCACTGGTGCTCTAACATCCAATGCTTGTCTGTTAAGATGATAAATGTGTGAGCTCAGTGAACGATGTAGGTCATTTGAGCTGAAAAGTGACTGCCCTTACCTGAAACGAAGTCTTGCTTGTAGGAAGACACAGAGATTGGGATTTAACTCCATTTCTGAAGGGAAACACACAGCATAGTTCTCATCCATAGATCACAATCTGCTTTAGAGCAAGAAGCACGCTCTTGCTTTCTAGATTCTCTAAGACAGCAGGAAACGTGAGTGTGCTGAGAACAAAAGAACGGTGTTTCCTACACATACGAACCATATCTAGTCCAACTCTGCTTCTGAAACTCATACAAAGCACTGGTCCTCTAAAATCCAATGCTTGTCAGTTAAGATGGGACACGTGTGAGCTTCATGAACGATGTAGTTCGTTTGAGCAGAAAAGTGTCTGCCCTTACCTTAAAGAGGTCTTGCTTGTAGGAAGACTCAGAGCCAGGGATTTAACTCCATTTCTGAATTGAAACACACAGCAGTGTTCTCATCCATTGATCACACTCTGCTTTAGAACAAGAAGCATGCTCTTTCTTTCTATAGTCTCTAAGACAGCAGGAATCCTGAGTGTGCTGAGAACAAAAGAACGGTGTTTCCTACACATACGGACCATATCTAGTCCAACTCTGCTTCTGAAAATGAAACAAAGCACTGGTCCTCTAACATCCAATGTTTGTCAGTTAAGATGAGAAACGTGTGAGCTTTGTGAATGATGTAGTTCCTTTGAACTGAAAAGTGACTGCCCTTACCTGAAACGAAGTCTTGCTTGTAGTAAGACACAAAGCCTGGGATTTAACTCCATTTCTGAAGGGAAACACACAGCATAGTATTCATCCATGGATCACACTCTGGTTAGAGCGAGAGGCACACTCTTGCTTTCTAGAGTCTCTAAGACAGCAGGAAATCTGAGTGTGCCCAGAACAATAGAACGGTGTTTCCTACACATATGGACCATATCCAGTCCAAATCTGCTTCTGAAACTGATACAAAGCACTGGTCCTCCAACATCCAATGTTTGTCAGTTAAGATGAGAAACGTGTGAGCTTTGTGAATGATGTAGTTCCTTTGAACTGAAAAGTGACTGCCCTTACGTGAAACGAAGTCTTGCTTGTACGAAGACACAGAGCCTGGGATTTAACTCCATTTCTGAAGGGAAACAGACAGCATAGTTCTCATCCATGGATCACACTCTGCTTTAGAGCGAGAAGTATGCACTTGCTTTTATAGTCTCTAAGATAGCAGGTAATCTGAGTGTGCCCAGAACTAAAGAACGGTGTTTCCTACATATACAGACCATAAGTAGTCCAAATCTGCTTCTGAAACTGATACAAAGCACTGACCCTCTAACTTCCAATGCTTGTCAGTTAAGATGAGAAACGTGTGAGCTTCGTGAACGATGTAGTTCGTTTGAGCAGAAAAGTGACTGCCCTTACCTGAATCGATGTCTTGCTTGTAGGAAGAATCAGAGCCTGGGATTTAACTCCATTTCTGAAGTGAAACACAGCAGTGTAATCATGCATTGATCACACTATGCTTTAGAACAAGAAGCATGCTCTTGCTTTCTAGAGTCTCTAAGACAGCAGGAAACATGTGTGTGCTGAGAACAAAAGAACGGTGTTTCCTACACATACGGACCATATCTAGTTCAACTCTGCTTCTGAAACTGATACAAAGCACTGGTCCTCTAACATCCAATGCTTGTCAGTTAAGATGAGACATGTGTGAGCTTTGTGAATGATGTAGTTCCTTTGAACTGAAAAGTGACTGCCCTTACCTGAAACGAAGTCTTGCTTGTATTAAGACACAGAGCCTGGGATTTAACTCCATTTCTTAAGAGAAACACACAGCAAAGTTCTCATCCATGGATCACACTCTGCTTTAGAGCGAGAAGCACGCTCTTGCTATTAGAGTCTCTAATATAGCAGGAAATCTGAGTGTGCCCAGAATAAAAGAACGGTGTTTCCTACATATACGGACCATATGTAGTCCAAATCTGCTTCTGATACTGATACAATGCACTGACCCTCTAACATCCAATGCTTGTCAGTTAAGATGAGAATCGTGTGATCTTCGTTAACAATGTAGTTCCTTTGAGCAGAAAAGTGACTGCCTTACCTGAATTGAAGTCTTGCTTGTAGGAAGACTCAGAGCCTGGGATTTAACTCCATTTCTGAAGTGAAACACACAGCAGTGTTCTCATCCATTGATCACACTCTGCTTTAGAACAAGAAGCATGCTCTTGCTTTCTATAGTCTCTATTACAGCAGGAATCCTGAGTGTGCTGAGAACAAAAGAACGGTGTTTCCTACACATACGGACCATATCTAGTCCAACTCTGCTTCTGAAATTGAAACAAAGCACTGGTCCTCTAACATCCAATGTTTGTCAGTTAAGATGAGAAACGTGTGAGCTTTGTGAATGATGTAGTTCCTTTGAACTGAAAAGTGACTGCCCTTACCTGAAACGAAGTCTTGCTTGTAGTAAGACACAGAGCCTGGGATTTAACTCCATTTCTGAAGGGAAACACACAGCATAGTATTCATCCATGGATCACACTCTGGTTAGAGCGAGAGGCACACTCTTGCTTTCTAGAGTCTCTAAGACAGCAGGAAATCTGAGTGTGAACAGAACAATAGAACGGTGTTTCCTACACATATGGACCATATCCAGTCCAAATCTGCTTCTGAAACTGATACAAAGCACTGGTCCTCTAACATCCAATGTTTGTCAGTTAAGATGAGAAACGTGTGAGCTTTGTGAATGATGTAGTTCCTTTGAACTGAAAAGTGACTGCCCTTACCTGAAACGAAGTCTTGCTTGTACGAAGACACAGAGCCTGGGATTTAACTCCATTTCTGAAGGGAAACAGACAGCATAGTTCTCATCCATGGATCACACTCTGCTTTAGAGCGAGAAGTATGCACTTGCTTTTATAGTCTCTAAGATAGCAGGTAATCTGAGTGTGCCCAGAACTAAAGAACGGTGTTTCCTCCATATACAGACCATAAGTAGTCCAAATCTGCTTCTGAAACTGATACAAAGAACTGACCCTCTAACTTCCAATGCTTGTCAGTTAAGATGAGAAACGTGTGAGCTTCGTGAACGATGTAGTTCGTTTGAGCAGAAAAGTGACTGCCCTTACCTGAATCGATGTCTTGCTTGTAGGAAGAATCAGAGCCTGGGATTTAACTCCATTTCTGAAGTGAAACACAGCATTGTAATCATGCATTGATCACACCATGCTTTAGAACAAGAAGCATGCTCTTGCTTTCTAGAGTCTCTAAGACAGCAGGAAACATGTGTGTGGTGAGAACAAAAGAACGGTGTTTCCTACACATACGGACCATATCTAGTTCAACTCTGCTTCTGAAACTGATACAAAGCACTGGTCCTCTAACATCCAATGCTTGTCAGTTAAGATGAGACACGTGTGAGCTTTGTGAATGATGTAGTTCCTTTGAACTGAAAAGTGACTGCCCTTACCTGAAACGAAGTCTTGCTTGTATTAAGACACAGAGCCTGGGATTTAACTCCATTTCTTAAGAGAAACACACAGCAAAGTTCTCATCCATGGATCACACTCTGCTTTAGAGCGAGAAGCACGCTCTTGCTATTAGAGTCTCTAATATAGTAGGAAATCTGAGTGTGCCCAGAATAAAAGAACGGTGTTTCCTACATATACGGACCATATGTAGTCCAAATCTGCTTCTGATACTGATACAATGCACTGACCCTCTAACATCCAATGCTTGTCAGTTAAGATGAGAATCGTGTGATCTTCGTTAACAATGTAGTTCCTTTGAGCAGAAAAGTGACTGCCTTACCTGAATTGAAGTCTTGCTTGTAGGAAGACTCAGAGCCTGGGATTTAACTCCATTTCTGAAGTGAAACACCGCAGTGTAATCATCCATTGATCACACTCTGCTTTAGAACAAGAAGCATGCTCTTGCTTTCTAGAGTCTCTAAGTCAGCAGGAAACGTGTGTGCTGAGAACAAAAGAACGGTGTTTCTAAACATACGGAACATATCTAGTTCAACTCTGCTTCTGAAACTGATACAAAGCACTGGTCCTCTAACATCCAATGCTTGTCAGTTAAGATGAGAAACGTGTGAGCTTTGTGAATGATGTAGTTCCTTTGAGCAGAAATGTGACTGCCCTTACCTGAAACGATCTTGCTTGTAGTAAGACACAGAGCCTGGGATTTAACTCCACTTCTGAAGAGAAACACACAGCAAAGTTCTCATTAATGGATCACACTCTGCTTTAGAGCGAGAAGCACGCTCTAACTATTGGTTTCTCTAATATAGCAGGAAATCTGAGTGTGCCCACAACAAAAGAACGGAGTTTCCTACTTATACGGACCATATGTAGTCCAAATCTGCTTCTGATACTGATACAATGCACTGACTCTCTAACATCCAATGCTTGTCAGTTAAGATGAGAATCTTGTGATCTTCGTTAACGATGTAGTTCGTTTGAGCAGAAAAGTGACTGCCCTTACCTGAAATGAAGTCTTGTTGTAGGAAGACTCAGAGCCTGGGATTTAACTCCATTTCTGAAGTGAGACACACAGCAGTGTTCTCATCCATTGATGACACTCTGCTTAAGAACAAGAAGCAAGCTCTTGCTTTCTAGATTCTCTAAGACAGCAGGAAACGTGAGTGTGCTGAGAACAAAAGAACGGTGTTTCCTACACATACGGACCATATCTAGTCCAACTCTGCTTCTGAAACTCATACAAAGCACTGGTCCTCTAACATCCAATGCTTGTCAGTTAAGATGGGAAACGTGTGAGCTTCATGAACGATGTAGATCGTTCGAGCAGAAAAGTGACTGCCCATACATTAAACGAGGTCTTGCTTGTAGGAAGACTCAGAGCCTGGGATTTAACTCCATTTCTGAAGTGAAACACACAGCAGTGTTCTCATCCATTGATCACACTCTGCTTTAGAGCAAGAAGAACACTTTTGCTTTCTATAGTCTCTAAGACAGCAGGAATCTTGAGTGTGCTGAGAACAAAAGAACGGTGTTTCCTACACATACGGACCATATCTAGTCCAACTCTGCTTCTGAAACTGATACAAAGCACTGGTCCTCTAACATCCAATGCTTGTCTGTTAAGATGATAAATGTGTGAGCTCAGTGAACGATGTAGGTCATTTGAGCTGAAAAGTGACTGCCCTTACCTGAAATGAAGTCTTGCTTGTAGGAAGACACAGAGATTGGGATTTAACTCCATTTCTGAAGTGAGACACACAGTAGTGTTCTCATCCATTGATGACACTCTGCTTAAGAACAAGAAGCAAGCTCTTGCTTTCTAGATTCTCTAAGACAGCAGGAAACGTGAGTGTGCTGAGAACAAAAGAACGGTGTTTCCTACACATACGGACCATATCTAGTCCAACTCTGCTTCTGAAACTCAAACAAAGCACTGGTCCTCTAACATCCAATGCATGTCAGTTAAGATGGGAAACGTGTGAGCTTCATGAACGATGTAGTTCGTTCGAGCAGAAAAGTGACTGTCCTTACATTAAACGAGGTCTTGCTTGTAGGAAGACTCAGAGCCTGGGATTTAACTCCATTTCTGAATTGAAACACACAGCAGTGTTCTCATCCATTGATCACACTCTGCTTTAGAACAAGAAGCACGCTCTTGCTTTCTATAGTCTCTAAGAGAGCAGGAATCGTGAGTGTGCTGAGAACAAAAGAACGGTGTTTCCTCCACATACGGACCATATCTAGTCCAACTCTGCTTCTGAAACTGATACAAAGCACTGGTCCTCTAACATCCAATGCTTGTATGTTAAGATGATAAATGTGTGAGCTCAGTGAATGATGTAGGTCATTTGAGCTGAAAAGTGACTACCCTTACCTGAAACGAAGTCTTGCTTGTAGGAAGACGCAGAGATTGGGATTTAACTCCATTTCTGAAGGGAAACACACAGCATAGTTCTCATCCATAGATCACAATCTGCTTTAGAGCAAGAAGCACGCTCTTGCTTTCTAGAGTCTCTAAGAAAGCAGGAAACGTGAGTGTGCTGCGAACAAAAGAACGGTGTTTCCTACACATACGGACCATATCTAGTCCAAATCTGCTTCTGAAACTCATACAAAGCACTGGTCCTCTAACATCCAATGCTTGTCAGTGAAGATGGGAAACGTGGGAGCTTCATGAACGATGTAGTTCATTTGAGCAGAAAATGTCTGCCCTTACCTTAAACGAGGTCTTGCTTGTAGGAAGACTCAGAGCCTGGGATTTAACTCCATTTCTGAATTGAAACACACAGCATTGTCTCATCCATTGATCACACTCTGCTTTAGAACAAGAAGCACGCTCTTGCTTTCTATAGTCTCTAAGACAGCAGGAATCGTGAGTGTGCAGAGAACAAAAGAACGGTGTTTCCTACACATACGGACCATATCTAGTCCAACTCTGCTTCTGAAATTGATACAAAGCACTGGTCCTCTAACATCCAATGCTTGTCAGTTAAGATGAGAAACATGTGAGCTTCGGGAACGATGTAGTTCGTTTGAGCAGAAAAGTGACTGCCCTTACCTGAAAGGAAGTCTTGCTTGTAGGAAGACTCAGAGCCTGGGATTTAACTCCATTTCTGAAGGGAAACACACAGCGTAGTATTCATCCATGGATCACACTCTGGATAGATCGAGAGGCACACTCTTGCTTTCTAGAGTATCTAAGACAGCAGGAAATCTGAGTGTGCCCAGAACAAAAGAACGGTGTTTCCTACATATACAGACCATAAGTAGTCCAAGTCTGCTTCTGAAACTGATATAAAGCACTGACCCTCTAACATCCAATGCTTGTCAGTTAAGATGAGAAATGTGTGAGCCTCTGGAACGATGTAGTTCGTTTGAGCAGAAAAGTGACTGCCCTTACCTGAATCGAAGTCTTGCTTGTAGGAAGACTCAGAGCCTGGGATTTAACTCCATTTCTGAAGTGAAACACACAGCAGTGTAATCATCTATTGATCACTCTCTGCTTTAGAACAAGAAGCACGGTCTTGCTTTCTAGAGTCTCTAAGACAGCAGGAAACGTGAGTGTGCTGAGAACAAACGAACGGTGTTTCCTACACATACGGACCATATCTAGTTCAACTCTGCTTCTGAAACTGATACAAAGCACTGGTCCTCTAACATCCAATGCTTGTCAGTTAAGATGAGAAACGTGTGAGCTTTGTGAATGATGTAGTTCCTTTGAACTGAAAAGTGACTGCCCTTACCTGAAACGAAGCCTTGCTTGTAGTAAGACACAGAGCCTGGGATTTAACTCCATTCCTTAAGAGAAACACACAGTATAGTTCTCATCCACGGATCACACTCTGTTTTAGAGCAAGAAGCACGCTCTTGCTTTCTAGAATCTCTAAGACAGCAGGAAACGTGATTTTGCTGAGAACAAAAGAACGGTGTTTCCTACACATAAGGACATTATATAGTCCAACTCTGCTTCTGAAACTGATACAAAGCACTGACCCTCTAACATACAATGCTTGTCTGTTAAGATGAGAAACGTGTGAGCTTCGTGAACGATGTAGATCATTTGAGCTGAAAAGTGACTGCCCTTACCTGAAAGGAAGTCTTGCCTGTAGGAAGACACAGAGCAAGGGATTTAACTCCATTTTTGAAGGGAAACACACAGCATAGTTCTCATCCATGGATCACAGTCTGCTTTAGATCGAGAAGCACGCTCTTGCTTTCTAAAATCTCTAAGACAGCAGGAAATCTGAGTGTGCCCAGAAAAAGAACGGTGTTTCCTGCACATACGGACTATATGTAGTCCAAAACTTCTTCTGAAACTGATACAATGCACTGGTCCTCTAACATCCAATGCTTGTCAGTTAAGATGATAATCTTGTGATCTTTGTTAACGAAGTAGTTCGTTTGAGCAGAAAAGTGACTGCCCTTACCTGAAATGAAGTCTTGCTTGTAGGAAGACTCAGAGCCTGGGATTTAACTCCATTTCTGAAGTGAAACACACAGCAGTGTTATCATCCATTGATGACACTCTGCTTTAGAACAAGAAGCACGCTCTTGCTTTCTAGAGTCTCTAAGACAGCAGGAAACGTGAGTGTGCTGAGAACAAAAGAACGGTGTTTTGTACACATACGGACCATATCTAGTCCAACTCTGCTTCTTAAACTGATACAAAGCACTGGTCCTCTAACATCCAATGCTTGTCTGTTAAGATGAGAAATGTGTGAGCTCAGTGAACGATGTAGTTCGTTTGAGCTGAAAAGTGACTGCCCTTACCTGAAACGAAGTCTTGCTTGTAGGAAGACACAGAGATTGGGATTTAACTCCATTTCTGAAGGGAAACACACAGCATAGTTCTCATCCATGGATCACACTCTGCTTTAGAGCGAGAAGCACGCTCTTGCTTTCTAGAGTCTCTAAGACAGCAGGAAACGTGAGTGTGCTGAGAAAAAAAGAACGGTGTTTCCTACACATACAGACCATATCTAGTACAACTCTGCTTCTGAAACTGATACAAAGCACTGGTCCTCTAACATCCAATGTTTGTCAGTTAAGATGAGAAACGTGTGAGCTTTGTGAATGATGTAGTTCCTTTGAACTGAAAAGTGACTGCCCTTACCTGAAACGAAGTCTTGCTTGTAGGAAGACACAGAGCCTGGGATTTAACTCCATTTCTGAAGGGAAAAACACAGCGTAGTATTCATCCATGGATCACACTCTGGATAGATCGAGAGGCACACTCTTGCTTTCTAGAGTATCTAATACAGCAGGAAATCTGAGTGTGCCCAGAACAAAAGAACGGTGTTTCCTACATATACAGACCATAAGTAGTCCAAATCTGCTTCTGAAACTGATACAAAGCACTGACCCTCTAACATCCAATGCTTGTCAGTTCAGATGAGAAATGTGTGAGCCTCTGGAACGATGTAGTTCGTTTGAGCAGAAAAGTGACTGCCCTTACCTGAATCGAAGTCTTGCTTGTAGGAAGACTCAGAGCCTGGGATTTAACTCCATTTCTGAAGTGAAACACACAGCAGTGTTCTCATCCATTGATGACACTCTGCTTTAGAACAAGAAGCACACTCTTGCTTTCTAGAGTCTCTAAGACAGCAGGAAACGTGACTGTGCTGAGAACAAAAGAACGGTGTTTCGTACACATAAGGACCATATCTAGTCCAACTCTGCTTCTTAAACTGATACAAAGCACTGGTCCTCTAACATCCAATGCTTGTCTGTTAAGATGAGAAATGTATGAGCTCAGTGAACGATGTAGTTCCTTTGAGCTGAAAAGTGACTGCCCTTACCTGAAACGAAGTCTTGCTTGCAGGAAGACACAGAGATTGGGATTTAACTCCATTTCTGAAGGGGAACACACAGCATAGTTCTCATCCATGGATCACAATCTGCTTTAGAGCGAGAAGCACGCTCTTGCTTTCTAGAGTCTCTAACACAGCAGGAAACGTGAGTGTGCTGAGAAAAAAAGAACGGTGTTTCCTACACATATGGACCATATCTAGTCCAACTCTGCTTCTGAAACTCATACAAA
Organism: Onychomys leucogaster; assembly: GCA_949786385.1. NCBI lineage: Eukaryota > Metazoa > Chordata > Mammalia > Rodentia > Cricetidae > Onychomys > Onychomys leucogaster. The sequence goes on along the minus strand of CATKUP010000128.1, from coordinate 550,415 downwards.
GCACTGGTCCTCTAACATCCAATGCTTGTCAGTTAAGATGGGAAACGTGTGAGCTTCATGAACGATGTAGTTCGTTTGAGCAGAAAAGTGACTGCCCTTACCTTAAATGAAGTCTTGCTTGTAGGAAGACTCAGAGCCTGGGATTTAACTCCATTTCTGAAGTGAAACACACAGCAGTGTAATCATCCATTGATCACTCTCTGCTTTAGAACAAGAAGCACGCTCTTGCTTTCTAGAGTCTCTAAGACAGCAGGAAACGTGAGTGTGCTGAGAACAAACGAACGGTGTTTCCTACACATACAGACCATATCTAGTTCAACTCTGCTTCTGAAACTGATACAAAGCACTGGTCCTCTACCATCCAATGCTTGTTAGTTAAGATGAGAAACGTGTGAGATTTGTGAATGATGTAGTTCCTTTGAACTGAAAAGTGACTGCCCTTACCTGAAACGAAGCCTTGCTTGTAGTAAGACACAGAGCCTGGGATTTAACTCCATTCCTTAAGAGAAACACACAGTATAGTTCTCATCCACGGATCACACTCTGTTTTAGAGCGAGAAGCACGCTCTTGCTTTCTAGAATCTCTAAGACAGCAGGAAACGTGATTTTGCTGAGAACAAAAGAACGGTGTTTCCTACACATAAGGACATTATATAGTCCAACTCTGCTTCTGAAACTGATACAAAGCACTGACCCTCTAACATACAATGCTTGTCTGTTAAGATGAGAAACGTGTGAGCTTGGTGAACGATGTAGTTCGTTTGAGCTGAAAAGTGACTGCCCTTACCTGAAAGGAAGTCTTGCCTGTAGGAAGACACTGAGCAAGGGATTTAACTCCATTTTTGAAGGGAAACACACAGCATAGTTCTCATCCATGGATCACACTCTGCTTTAGATCGAGAAGCGCGCTCTTGCTTTCTAAAATCTCTAAGACAGCAGGAAATCTGAGTGTGCCCAGAACAAAAGAACGGTGTTTCCTACACATACGGACTATATGTAGTCCAAAACTTCTTCTGAAACTGATACAATGCACTGGTCCTCTAACATCCAATGCTTGTCAGTTAATATGATAATCTTGTGATCTTCGTTAACGAAGTAGTTCGTTTGAGCAGAAAAGTGACTGCCCTTACCTGAAATGAAGTGTTGCTTGTAGGAAGACTCAGAGCCTGGGATTTAACTCCATTTCTGAAGTGAAACACACAGCAGTGTTCTCATCCATTGATGACACTCTGCTTTAGAACAAGAAGCACGCTCTTGCTTTCTAGAGTCTCTAAGACAGCAGGAAACGTGAGTGTGCTGAGAACAAAAGAACGGTGTTTCGTACACATACGGACCATATCTAGTCCAACTCTGCTTCTTAAACTGATACAAAGCACTGGTCCTCTAACATCCAATGCTTGTCTGTTAAGATGAGAAATGTGTGAGCTCAGTGAACGATGTAGTTCGTTTGAGCTGAAAAGTGACTGCCCTTACCTGAAACGAAGTCTTGCTTGCAGGAAGACACAGAGATTGGGATTTAACTCCATTTCTGAAGGGAAACACACAGCATAGTTCTCATGCATGGATCACAATCTGCTTTAGAGCGAGAAGCACGCTCTTGCTTTCTAGAGTCTCTAACACAGTAGGAAACGTGAGTGTGCTGAGAAAAAAAGAACGGTGTTTCCTACACATATGGACCATATCTAGTCCAACTCTGCTTCTGAAACTCATACAAAGCACTGGACCTCTAACATCCAATGCTTGTCAGTTAAGATGGGAAACGTGTGAGCTTCATGAACAATGTAGTTCGTTTGAGCAGAAAAGTGACTGCCCTTACCTTAAATGAAGTCTTGCTTGTAGGAAGACTCAGAGCCTGGGATTTAACTCCATTTCTGAATTGAAACACACAGCATAGTTCACATCCATTGATCACACTCTGCTTTAGAACAAGAAGCACGCTCTTGCTTTCTAGAGTCTCTAAGACAGCAGGAAACGTGAGTGTGCTGAGAACAAAAGAACGGTGTTTCCTACACATACGGACCATATCTAGTTCAACTCTGCTTCTGAAACTGATACAAAGCACTGGTCCTCTAACATCCAATGCTTGTCAGTTAAGATGAGAAACGTGTGAGCTTTGTGAATGATGTAGTTCCTTTGAACTGAAAAGTGACTGCCCTTACCTGAAACGAAGCCTTGCTTGTAGTAAGACACAGAGCCTGGGATTTAACTCCATTCCTTAAGAGAAACACACAGTATAGTTCTCATCCACGGATCACACTCTGTTTTAGAGCGAGAAGCACGCTCTTGCTTTCTAGAATCTCTAAGACAGCAGGAAACGTGATTTTGCTGAGAACAAAAGAACGGTGTTTCCTACACATAAGGACATTATATAGTCCAACTCTGCTTCTGAAACTGATACAAAGCACTGACCCTCTAACATACAATGCTTGTCTGTTAAGATGAGAAACGTGTGAGCTTGGTGAACGATGTAGTTCTTTTGAGCTGAAAAGTGACTGCCCTTACCTGAAAGGAAGTCTTGCCTGTAGGAAGACACTGAGCAAGGGATTTAACTCCATTTTTGAAGGGAAACACACAGCATAGTTCTCATCCATGGATCACACTCTGCTTTAGATCGAGAAGCGCGCTCTTGCTTTCTAAAATCTCTAAGACAGCAGGAAATCTGAGTGTGCCCAGAACAAAAGAACGGTGTTTCCTACACATACGGACTATATGTAGTCCAAAACTTCTTCTGAAACTGATACAATGCACTGGTCCTCTAACATCCAATGCTTGTCAGTTAATATGATAATCTTGTGATCTTCGTTAACGAAGTAGTTCGTTTGAGCAGAAAAGTGACTGCCCTTACCTGAAATGAAGTCTTGCTTGTAGGAAGACTCAGAGCCTGGGATTTAACTCCATTTCTGAAGTGAAACACACAGCAGTGTTCTCATCCATTGATGACACTCTGCTTTAGAACAAGAAGCACACTCTTGCTTTCTAGAGTCTCTAAGACAGCAGGAAACGTGACTGTGCTGAGAACAAAAGAACGGTGTTTCGTACACATAAGGACCATATCTAGTCCAACTCTGCTTCTTAAACTGATACAAAGCACTGGTCCTCTAACATCCAATGCTTGTCTGTTAAGATGAGAAATGTGTGAGATCAGTGAACAATGTAGTTCGTTTGAGCTGAAAAGTGACTGCCCTTACCTGAAACGAAGTCTTGCTTGCAGGAAGACACACAGATTGGGATTTAACTCCATTTCTGAAGGGAAACACACAGCATAGTTCTCATCCATGGATCACAATCTGCTTTAGAGCGAGAAGCACGCTCTTGCTTTCTAGAGTCTCTAACACAGCAGGAAACGTGAGTGTGCTGAGAAAAAAAGAACGGTGTTTCGTACACATACGGACCATATCTAGTCCAACTCTGCTTCTGAAACTGATACAAAGCACTGGTCCTCTAACATCCAATGCTTGTCTCTTAAGATGAGAAACGTGTGAGCTTTGTGAATGATGTAGTTCCTTTGAACTGAAAAGTGACTGCCCTTACCTGAAACGAAGCCTTGCTTGTAGTAAGACACAGAGCCTGGGATTTAACAACATTCCTTAAGAGAAACACACAGTATAGTTCTCATCCACGGATCACACTCTGTTTTAGAGCGAGAAGCACGCTCTTGCTTTCTAGAGTCTCTAACACAGCAGGAAACGTGAGTGTGCTGAGAAAAAAAGAACGGTGTTTCCTACACATATGGACCATATCTAGTCCAACTCTGCTTCTGAAACTCATACAAAGCACTGGTCCTCTAACATCCAATGCTTGTCAGTTAAGATGGGAAACGTGTGAGCTTCATGAACGATGTAGTCCGTTTGAGCAGAAAAGTGACTGCCCTTACCTTAAATGAAGTCTTGCTTGTAGGAAGACTCAGACCCTGGGATTTAACTCGATTTCTGAATTGAAACACACAGCATAGTTCTCATCCATTGATCACACTCTGCTTTAGAACAAGAAGCACGCTCTTGCTTTCTAGAGTCTCTAAGACAGCAGGAAACGTGAGTGTGCTGAGAAAAAAAGAACGGTGTTTCCTAAACATACGGACCATATCTAGTCCAACTCTGCTTGTGAACCTGATACAAAGCACTGGTCCTCTAACATCCAATGTTTGTCAGTTAAGATGAGAAACGTGTGAGCTTTGTGAATGACGTAGTTCCTTTGAACTGAAAAGTTACTACCCTTACCTGAAACGAAGTCTTGCTTGTAGGAAGACACAGAGCCTGGGATTTAACTCCATTTCTGAAGGGAAACACACAGCATAGTATTCATCCATGGATCACACTGTGGTTAGTGCGAGAAGCACACTCTTGCATTTTAGAGTCTCTAAGACAGTAGGAAATTTGAGTGTGCCCAGAACAATAGAACGGTGTTTCCTACACATATGGACCATATCTAGTCCAAATCTGCTTCTGAAACTGATATAAAGCATTGACCCGCTAACATCCAATGCTTGTCAGTTAAGATGAGAAACGTGTGAGCTCTGTGAACTATGTACTTCGTTTGAGCAGAAAAGTGAATGTCCTTACCTGAAACGAAGTCTTGCTTGTAGGAAGACTCAGAGCCTGGGATTTAACTCCATTTCTGAAGTGAAACACACAGCAGTGTTCTCATCCATTGATGACACTCTGCTTAAGAACAAGAAGCACGCTCTTGCTTTCTAGAGTCTCTAAGACAGCAGGAAACGTGAGTGTGCTGAGAACAAAAGAACGGTGTTTCCTACACATACGGACCATATCTAGTCCAACTCTGCTTCTGAAACTGATACAAAGCACTGGTCCTCTAACATCCAATGCTTGTCAGTTAAGATGGGAAACGTGTGAGCTTCATGAACGATGTAGTTCGTTTGAGCAAAAAAGTGACTGCCCTTACCTTCAACGAAGTCTTGCTTGTACGAAGACTCAGAGCCTGGTATTTAACTCCATTTCTGAATTGAAACACACAGCAGTGTTCTCATACATTGATCACACTCAGCTGTAGAAAAAGAAGCACGCTCATGCTTTTTAGAGTCTCTAAGACAGGAGGAAACGTGATTTTGCTGAGAACAAAAGAACGAAGTTTCCTACAAATACGGACCATATCTAGTCGAACTCTGCTTCTGAAACTGATACAAAGCACTGACACTCTAACATCCAATGCTTGTCAGTTAAGATGAGAAACGTGTGAGCTTCGTGAACGATGTAGTTCATTTGAGCTGAAAAGTGACTACCCTTACCTGAAACGAAGTCTTGCATGTAGGAAGACACAGAGGCTGGGATTTAACTCCATTTCTGAAGGCAAACACACAGCATAGTTCTCATCCATGGATCACACTCTGCTTTAGAGCGAGAAGCACGCTTTTGCTTTCTAGAGTCTCTAAGACAGCAAGAAACGTGAGTGTGCACAGAACAAAAGAACGGAGTTCCTACACATACGGACTATATGTAGTCCAAAACTTCTTCTGAAACAGATAGAATGCACTGGTCCGCTAACATCCAATGCTTGTCAGTTAATATGAGAAACGTGTGTGCTTCGTGAAAGATGTAGTTCGTTTGATCAGAAATGTGACTGCCCTTATCTGAAACGAAGTCTTTCTTGTAGCGAGACTCTGAGCCTGGAATTTAACTCCTTTTCTGAAGTGAAACACACAGCATAGTTTTCATCCATGGATCACACTCTGGTTAGAGCGAGAAGCACACTCTTGCTTTCTAGAGTCTCTAAGACAGCAGGAAATCTGAGTGTGCCCAGAACAATAGAACGGTGTTTCCTACACATATGGACCATATCCAGTCCAAATCTACTTCTGAAACTGATACAAAGCACTGGTCCTCCAACATCCAATGTTTGTCAGTTAAGATGAGAAACGTGTGAGCTTCGTGAACGATGTAGTTCGTTTGAGCAGAAAAGTGACTGCCCTTACCTGAATCGAAGTCTTGCCTGTAGGAAGACTCAGAGCCTGGGATATAACTCCATTTCTGAAGTAAAACACACAGCAGTGTAATCATCCATTGATCACACTCTGCTTTAGAACAAGAAGCACGCTCTTGCTTTCTAGAGTCTCTAAGACAGCAGGAAACGTGAGTTTGCTGAGAACAAAAGAACGGTGTATCCTACACATACGGACCATATCTAGTTCAACTCTGCTTCTGAACCTGATACAAAGCACTGGTCCTCTAACATCCAATGCTTGTCAGGTAAGATGAGAAACGTGTGAGCTTTGTGAATGATGTAGTTCCTTTGAACTGACAAGTGACTGCCCTTACCTAAAATGAAGTCTTGCTTGTAGTAAGACACAGAGCCTGGGATTAACCTCCATTTCTTAAGAGAAACACACAGCATAGTTCTCATCCATGGATCACACTCTGCTTTAGAGCGAGAAGCACGCTCTTGCTTTTAGAATCTCTAATATAGCAGGAAATATGAGTGTGCCCAGAACAATAGAACGGTGTTTCCTACACATATGGACCATATCCAGTCCAAATCTGCTTCTGAAACTGATATAAAGCATTGACCCTCTAACATCCAATGTTTGTCAGTTAAGATGAGAAACGTGTGAGCTCTGTGAAAGATGTAGTTCGTTTGAGCAGAAAAGTGACTGCCCTTACCTGAAACGAAGTCTTGCTTGTAGGAAGACTCAGAGCCTGGGATTTAACTCCATTTCTGAAGGCAAACACACAGCATAGTTCTCATCCATGGATCACACTCTGCTTTAGAGCGAGAAGCACGCTCTTGCTATCTAGAGTCTCTAAGACAGCAGGAAACGTGAGTGTGCTGAGAACAAAAGAACGGTGTTTCCTACACATACGGACCATATCTAGTGCAACTCTTCTTCTGAAACTGATACAAAGCACTGGTCCCCTAACATCCAATGCTTGTCAGTTAAGATGGAAACGTGTGAGCTTCATGAAGATGTAGTTCGTTTGAGCAAAAAAGTGACTGCCCTTACCTTAAACGAAGTCTTGCTTGTACAAGGACTCAGAGCCTGGGATTTAACTCCATTTCTGAACTGAAACACACAGCAGTGTTCTCATCCATTGATCACACTCTGCTTTAGAACAAGAAGAACGCTCTTGCTTTTTAGATTCTCTAAGACAGGAGGAAACGTGATTTTGCTGAGAACAAAAGAACGGAGTTTCCTACACATAAGGACCATATCTAGTCCAACTCTGCTTCTTATACTGATAAAAAGCACTGGTCCTCTAACATCCAATGCTTGTCTGTTAATATGAGAAACATGTGAGTTCCGTGAACGATGTAGTTCGTTTGAGCTGAAAAGTGACTGCCCTTTCCTGAAACGAAGTCTTGCTTGTACGAAGACATAGAGCCTGGGATTTAAATACTTTTCTGAAGGGAAACACCCAGCATAGTATTCATCCATGGATCACACTCTGGTTAGAGCGAGAAGCACACTCTTGCTTTCTAGAGTCTCTAAGACAGTAGGAAATCTGAGTGTGCCCAGAACAATAGAACGGTGTTTCCTACACATATGGACCATATGCAGTCCAAATCTAATTCTGAAACTGATACAAAGCACTGGTCCTCTAACATCCAATGTTTGTCAGTTAAGATGAGAAACGTGTGAGCTTCGTGAACGATGTAGTTCGTTTGAGCAGAAAAGTGACTGCCCTTACCTGAATCAAAGTCTTGCTTGTAGGAAGACTCTGAGCCTGGGATTTAATTCCATTTCTGAAGTGAAACACAGCAGTGTAATCATCCATTGATCACACTCTGCTTTAGAACAGGAAGCACGCTCTTGCTTTCTAGAGTCTCTAAGACAGCAGGAAACGTGTGTGTACTGATAACAAAAGAACGGTGTTTCCTACACATACTGACCATATCTAGTTCAACTCTGCTTCTGAAACTGATACAAAGCACTGGTCCTCTAACATCCAATGCTTGTCAGTTAAGATGAGAAACGTGTGAGCTTTGTGATTGATGTAGTTCCTTTGAACTGAAAAGTGACTGCCCTTACCTGAAACGAAGTCTTGCTTGTAGTAAGACACAGAGCCTGGGATTTAACTCCATTTCTTAAGAGAAACACACAGCAAAGTTCTCATCCATGGATCACACTCTGCTTTAGAGCGAGAAGCATGCTCTTGCTATTAGAGTCTCTAATATAGCAGGAAATCTGAGTTTGCCCAGAACAAAAGAACGGTGTTTCCTACACATACGGACCATATGTAGTCCAAATCTGCTTCTGAAACTGATACAAAGCACTGGTCCTCTAACATCCAATGCTTGTCAGTTAAGATGAGAATCTTGTGATCTTCGTTATCGATGTAGTTCGTTTGAGCAGAAAAGTGACTACCCTTACCTGAAATGAAGTCTTGCTTGTAGGAAGACTCAGAGCCTGGGATTTAACACAACTTCTGAAGTGAAACACACAGCAGTGTTCTCATCCATTGATGACACTCTGCTTAAGAACAAGAAGCACGCTCTTTCTTTCTAGATTCTCTAAGACAGCAGGAAACGTGAGTGTGCTGAGAACAAAAGAATGGTGTTTCCTAAACATAGGGACCATATCTAGTCCAACTCTGCTTCTTAAACTGATAAAAGGCACTGGTCCTCTAACATCCAATACTTGTCTGTTAAGATGAGAAATGTGTGAGCTCAGTGAACGATGTAGTTCATTTGAGCTGAAAAGTGACTGCCCTTACCTGAAACGAAGTCTAGCTTATAGGAAGACACAGAGATTGGGATTTAACTACATTTCTGAAGGGAAACACACAGCATAGTTCTCATCCATGGATCACAATCTGCTTTAGAGCGAGAAGCACGGTCTTGCTTTCTAGAGTCTCTAAGACAGCAGGAAACGTGAGTGTGCTGAGAACAAAAGAACGGTGTTTCCTACACATACGGACCATATCTAGTCCAACTCTGCTTCTGAAACTGATACAGTGCACTGGTCCTCTAACATCCAATGTTTGTCAGTTAAGATGAGAAACGTGTGAGCTTTGAGAATGATGTAGTTCCTTTGAGCTGAAAAGTGACTGCCCTTACCTGAAACGAAGTCTTGCTTGTAGGAAGACACAGAGCCTGGGATTTCACTCCATTTCTGAAGGGAAACACACAGCATAGTATTCATCCATGGATCACACTCTGGTTAGAGCGAGAAGCACACTCTTGCTTTCTAGAGTCTCTAAGACAGCAAGAAATCTGAGTGTGCCCAAAACAATAGAACGGTGTTTCCTGCACATATGGACCATATCCAGTCCAAATCTGCTTCTGAAACTGATACAAAGCACTGGTCCTCTAACATCCAATGTTTGTCAGTTAAGATGAGAAACGTGTGAGCTTTGTGAATGATGTAGTTCCTTTGAGCAGAAAAGTGACTGCCCTTACCTGAAACGAAGTCTTGCTTGTAGGAAGACACAGAGCCTGGGATTTAACTCCATTTCTGAAGGGAAACACACAGCATAGTTCTCATCCATGGATCACACTCTGCTTTAGAGCGAGAAGCATGCTCTTTCTTTTAGATTCTCTAATATAGCAGGTAATCTGAGTGTGCCCAGAACAAAAGAACGGTGTTACCTACATATGCAGACCATAAGTAGTCCAAATCTGCTTCTGAAACTGATACAAAGCACTGACCCTCTAACATCCAATGCTTGTCAGTTAAGATGAGAAACGTGTGAGCTTCGTAAACGCTGTAGTTAGTTTGAGCAGAATAGTGACTGCCCTTACCTGAATTGAAGTATTGCTTGTAGGAAGCCTCAGAGCCTGGGATTTAACTCCATTTCTGAAGTAAAACACACAGCAGTATAATCATCCATTGTTCACACTCTGCTTTAGAACAAGAAGCACGCCCTTGATTTCTAGAGTCTCTAAGACAGCAGGAAACGTGAGTGTGCTGAGAACAAAAGAACGGTGTTTCCTACAATTACGGACATTATATAGTCCAACTCTGCATCAGAAACTGATACAAAGCACTGGTCCTCTAAAATCCAATGCTTGTCTTTTAAGATGAGAAACGTGTGAGCTTCGTGAACGATGTAGTTCCTTAGAGCTGAAAAGTGACTGCCCTTAACTGAAACGAAGTCTTGCCTGTAGGAAGACACAGAGTCTGGGATTTATCTCCATTTCTGAAGGGAAACATGCAGCATAGTTCTCATCAATGGATCACACTCTGCTTTAGAGCAAGAAGCACACTCTTGCTTTCTAGAGTCTCTAATACAGCAGGAAATCTGAGTGTGCCCAGAACAAAAGAACGGTGTTTCCTACACATACTGACTATATGTAGTCCAAATCTTCTTCTGAAACTGATACAATGCACTGGTCCTCTAACATCCAATGCTTGTCTGTTAAGATGAGAAACGTGAGAGCTCAGTGAACGATGTAGTTCCTTTGAGCTGAAAAGTGACTGCCCTTACATGAAACGAAGTCTTGCTTGTAGGAAGACTCAGAGCCTGGGATTTAACTCCATTTCTAAAGTTAAACACACAGCATAGTTCTCATCCATGGATCAAACTCTGCTCTAGAGCAAGAAGCACGCTCTTGCTTTCTAGAGTCTCTAAGACAGCAGGAAATCTGAGTGTGCCCAGAACAAAAGAATGGTGTTTCCTACACATAAGGACTATATGTAATCCAACTCTGCTTCTGAAACAGATACAAAGCACTGGTCCTCTAACATCCAATGCTTGTCTGTTAAGATGAGAAACGTGTGAGCTCCGTGAAATATGTAGTTCGTTTGAGCTGAAAAGGGACTGCTCTTACCTGAAACGAAGTCTTGCTTGTAGGAAGAAATAGAGCCTGGGATTTAACTACTTTTCTCAAGGAAAACACACAGCATAGTTTTCATCCATGGATCAAACTATGCTTTAGAGCGAGAAGCACACTCTTGCTTTCTAGGGTCTCTAAGACAGCAGGAAATCTGAGTGTGCCCAGAACAAAAGAACGGTGTTTCCTACACATATGGACCATATCTAGTCCAAATCTGCTTCTGAAACTGATACAAAGCACTGGTCCTCTAACATCCAATGCTTGTCTGTTAAGATGAGAAACGTGTGAGCTTCATGAAGGATGTAGTTCGTTTGAGCAGAAAAGTGACTGCCCTTACCTGAATTGAAGTCTTGCCTGTAGGAAGACTCAGAGCCTGGGATTTAACTCCATTTCTGAAGTAAAACACACAGCAGTGTAATCATCCATTGATCACACTCTGCTTTAGAACAAGAAGCACGCTCTTGCTTTCTAGAGTCTCTAAGACAGCAGGAAACGTGAGTTTGCTGAGAACAAAAGAACGGTGTATCCTACACATACGGACCATATCTAGTTCAACTCTGCTTCTGAAACTGATACAAAGCACTGGTCCTCTAACATCCAATGCTTGTCAGGTAAGATGAGAAACGTGTGAGCTTTGTGAATGATGTAGTTCCTTTGAACTGAAAAGTGACTGCCCTTACCTAAAATGAAGTCTTGCTTGTAGTAAGACACAGAGCCTGGGATTTTCCTCCATTTCTTAAGAGAAACACACAGCATAGTTCTCATCCATGGATCACACTCTGCTTTAGAGCGAGAAGCACGCTCTTTCTTTTAGAATCTCTAATATAGCAGGAAATATGAGTGTGCCCAGAACAATAGAACGGTGTTTCCTACACATATGGACCATATCCAGTCCAAATCTGCTTCTGAAACTGATATAAAGCATTGACCCTCTAACATCCAATGCTTGTCAGTTAAGATGAGAAACGTGTGAGCTCTGTGAACGATGTAGTTCGTTTGAGCAGAAAAGTCAATGCCCTTACCTTAAATGAAGTCTTGCTTGTAGGAAGACTCAGAGCCTGGGATTTAACTCCATTTCTGAAGGCAAACACACAGCATAGTTCTCATCCATGGATCACACTCTGCTTTAGAGCGAGAAGCACGCTCTTGCTATCTAGAGTCTCTAAGACAGCAGGAAACGTGAGTGTGCTGAGAACAAAAGATCGGTGTTTCCTACACATACGGACCATATCTAGTCCAACTCTTCTTCTGAAACTGATACAAAGCACTGGTCCCCTAACATCCAATGCTTGTCAGTTAAGATGGGAAACGTGTGAGCTTCATGAACGATGTGGTTCATATGAGCAAAAAAGTGACTGCCCTTACCTTAAACGAAGTCTTGCTTGTACGAGGACTCAGAGCCTGGGATTTAACTCCATTTCTGAACTGAAACACACAGCAGTGTTCTCATACATTGATCACACTCTGCTTTAGAACAAGAAGAACGCTCTTGCTTTTTAGATTCTCTAAGACAGGAGGAAACGTGATTTTGCTGAGAACAAAAGAACGGAGTTTCCTACACATAAGGACCATATCTAGTCCAACTCTGCTTCTTATACTGATACAAAGCACTGGTCCTCTAACATCCAATGCTTGTCTGTTAATATGAGAAACGTGTGAGTTCCGTGAACGATGTAGTTCGTTTGAGCTGAAAAGTGACTGCCCTTACCTGAAACGAAGTCTTGCTTGTACGAAGACATAGAGCCTGGGACTTAAATACTTTTCTGAAGGGAAACACCCAGCATAGTATTCATCCATGGATCACACTCTGGTTAGAGCGAGAAGAACACTCTTGCTTTCTAGATTCTCTAAGACAGCAGGAAATCTGAGTGTGCCCAGAACAATAGAACGGTGTTTCCTACACATATGGACCATATCCAGTCCAAATCTACTTCTGAAACTGATACAAAGCACTGGTCCTCTAACATTCAATGTTTGTCAGTTAAGATGAGAAACGTGTGAGCTTTGTGAATGATGTAGTTCCTTTGAACTGAAAAGTGACTGCCCTTACCTGAAACGAGGTCTTGCTTGTAGGAAGACACAGAATCTGGGATTTCACTCCATTTCTGAAGGGAAACACACAGCATAGTTCTCATCCATGGATCTAACTCTGCTTTAGAGCTAGAAGCATGCACTTGCTTTTATAGTCTCTAATATAGCAGGTAATCTGAGTGTGCCCAGAAGTAAAGAACGGTGTTTCCTACATATACAGACCATAAGTAGTCCAAATCTGCTTCTGAAACTGATACAAAGCACTGACCCTCTAACATCCAATGCTTCTCAGTTAAGATGAGAAACGTGTGAGCTTCCTGAACGATGTAGTTCGTTTGAGCAGAAAAGTGACTGCCCTTACCTGAATCGAAGTCTTGCTTGTAGGAAGACTCTGAGCCTGGGATTTAACTCCATTTCTGAAGTGAAACACAGCAGTGTAATCATCCATTGATCACACTCTGCTTTAGAACAGGAAGCACGCTCTTGCTTTCTAGAGTCTCTAAGACAGCAGGAAACGTGTGTGTGCTGAGAACAAAAGAACGGTGTTTCCTACACATACTGACCATATCTAGTTCAACTCTGCTTCTGAAACTGATACAAAGCACTGGTCCTCTAACATCCAATGCTTGTCAGTTAAGATGAGAATCGTGTGAGCTTTGTGATTGATGTAGTTCCTTTGAACTGAAAAGTGACTGCCCTTACCTGAAACGAAGTCTTGCTTGTAGTAAGACTCAGAGCCTGGGATTTAACTCCATTTCTTAAGAGAAACACACAGCAAAGTTCTCATCCATGGATCACACTCTGCTTTAGAGCGAGAAGCACGCTCTTGCTTTCTAGAGTCTCTAATACAGCAGGAAATCTGAGTGTGCCCAGAACAAAAGAACGGTGTTTCCTACACATACTGACTATATGTATTCCAAATCTTCTTCTGAAACTGATACAATGCACTGGTCCTCTAACATCCAATGCTTGTCTGTTAAAATGAGAAACGTGAGAGCTCAGTGAACGATGTAGTTCGTTTGAGCTGAAAAGTGAGTGCCCTTACCTGAAACGAAGGCTTGCTTGTAGGAAGACTCTGAGCCTGAGATTTAACTCCATTTCAAAAGTTAAACACACAGCATAGTTCTCATCCATGGATCACACTCTGCTCTAGAGCAAGAAGCACGCTCTTGCTTTCTAGAGTCTCTAAGACAGCAGGAAATCTGAGTGTGCCCAGAACAAAAGAACGGTGTTTCCTACACATATGGACGATATGTAGTCCAACTCTGCTTCTGAAACAGATACAAAGCACTGGTCCTCTAACATCCAATGATTGTCAGTTAAGATGAGAAACGTGTGAGCTTTGTGAACGATGTAGTTAGTTTGAGCAGAAAAGTGACTGCCCTTACCTGAATTGAAGTCTTGCTTGTAGGAAGACTCAGAGCCTGGGATTTAACTCCATTTCTGAAGTCAAACACACAGCAGTGTAATCATCCATTGTTCACACTCTGCTTTAGAACAAGAAGCACGCTCTTGATTTCTAGAGTCTCTAAGACAGCAGGAAATCTGAGTGTGCCCAGAACAAAAGATCGGTGTTTCCTACACATATGGACCATATGTAGTCCAAATCTCCTTCTGAAACTGATACAAAGCACTGACCCTCTAACTTCCAATGATTGTCATTTAAGATGAGAAACGTGTGAGCTCAGTGAACGATGTAGTTCGTTTGAGCAGAAAAGTGACTGCCCTTACATGAAAGGAAGTCTTGCTTGTAGGAAGACTCAGAGCCTGGGATTTAACTCCATTTCTGAAGGGAAACACACAGCATAGTTCTCATCCATGGATCACTCTCTGCTTTAGAAAGAAGCAGGCTCTTGCTTTCTAGAGTCTCTAAGACAGCAGGAAACGTGAGTGTGCTGAGAACAAAGAACGGTGTTTCCTACACATACTGATTATATGTAGTCCAAATCTTCTTCTGAAACTGATACAGTGCACTGGTCCTCTAACATCCAATGCTTGTCAGTTAAGATGGAAACGTGTGAGCTTCGTGAACCATGTAGTTCCTTTGAGCAGAAAAGTGACAGCACTTACCTTAAATGAATTCTTGCTTGTAGGGAGACTCAGAGCATGGGATTTAACTCCATTTCTGAAGTAAAACACACAGCAGTGTAATCATCCATTGATCACACTCTGCTTTAGAACAAGAAGCACGCTCTTGATTTCTAGACTCTCTAAGACAGCAGGAAACGTGAGTGGCTGAGAACAAAAGAACGGTGTTTCCTACACATAGGGACCATATCAAGTCCAACTCTGATTCTGAAACAGATACAAAGCACTGGTCCTCTAACATCCAATGCTTGTCAGTTAAGATGAGAAACGTGTGAGCTTCGTGAACGATGTAGTTCCTTTGAGCAGAAAAGTGACTGCCCTTACCTGAAATGAAGTCTTGCTTGTAGGGAGACACAGAGCCTGTGATTTAACTCCATTTCTGAAGTGCAACACACAGCATAGTCTCATCCATGGATCACACTCTCTTTTAGAGCGAGAAGCACGCTCTTGCTTTCTAGAGTCTCTAAGACAGCAGGAAACGTGAGTGTGCCCAGAACAAAAGATCGTGGTTTCCTACGCATATGGACCATATGTAGTCGAAATCTGCTTCTGAAACTGATACAAAGCACTGGTCCTCTAACATCCAATGCTTGTCTGTTAAGATGAGAAACGTGTGAGCTCCGTGAAAGATGTAGTTCGTTTGAGCTGAAAAGTGACTGCCCTTACCTGAACTGAAGTCTTGCTTGTAGGAAGACATAGAGCCTGAGATTTAACTACTTTTCTGAAAGGAAACACAAAGCATAGTTTTCATCCATGGATCACACTCTGCTTTAGAGCTAGAAGCACACTCTTGCTTTCTAGAGTCTCTAAGACAGCAGGAAATCTGAGTGTGCCAAGAACAAAAGATCGGTGTTTCCTACACATATGGACCATATCTAGTCCAACTCTTCTTCTGAAACTGATACAAAGCACTGGTCCTCTAACATCCAATGCTTGTCATTTAAGATGAGAAACGTGTGAGCTCAGTGAACGATGTAGTTCGTTTCAGCAGAAAAGTGACTGCCCTTACCTGAAAGGAAGTCTTGCTTGTAGGAAGACTCAGAGCCTGGGATTTAACTCCATTTCTGAAGGGAAACACACAGCATAGTTCTCATCCATGGATCACTCTCTGCTTTAGAAAGAAGCAGGCTCTTGCTTTCTAGAGTCTCTAAGACAGCAGGAAACGTGAGTGTGCTGAGAACAAAGAACGGCGTTTCCTACACATACTGATTATATGTAGTCCAAATCTTCTTCTGAAACTGATACAATGCACTGGTCCTCTAACATCCAATGCTTGTCAGTTAAGATGAAAACGTGTGAGCTTCGTGAACCATGTAGTTCCTTTGAGCAGAAAAGTGACAGCCCTTACCTTAAATGAATTCTTGCTTGTAGGGAGACTCAGAGCATGGGATTTAACTCCATTTCTGAAGTAAAACACACAGCAGTGTAATCATCCATTGATCACACTCTGCTTTAGAACAAGAAGCACGCTCTTGATTTCTAGACTCTCTAAGACAGCAGGAAACGTGAGTGGCTGAGAAAAAAAGAACGGTGTTTCCTACACATAGGGACCATATCTAGTCCAACTCTGCTTCTGAAACAGATACAAAGCACTGGTCCTCTAACATCCAATGCTTGTCAGTTAAGATGAGAAACGTGTGAGCTTCGTGAACGATGTAGTTCGTTTGAGCAGAAAAGTGACTGCCCTTACCTGAAATGAAGTCTTGCTTTTAGGAAGACTCAGAGCCTGGGCTTTAACTCCATTTCTGAAGGGAAACACACAGCATAGTTCTCATCCATGGATTACACTCTGCTTTAGAGCGAAAAGCACTCTCTAGCTTTCTAGAGTCTCTAATACAGCAGGAAATCTGATTGTGCCCAGAACAAAAGAACGGTGTTTCCTACACATTTGGACCATATATAGTCCAAATCTGCTTCTGAAACAGATACAAAGCACTGATCCTCTAACATCCAATGCTTGCCAGTTAAGATGAGAAACGTTTGAGCTTCGTGAACGATATAGTTAGTTTGAGTAGAAAAGTGACTCCCCTTACCTGAATTGAAGTCTTGCTTGTAGGAAGACTCAGAGTCTGGGATTTAACTCCATTTCTGAAGTAAAATACACAGCAGTCTAATCATCCATTAATCACACTCTGCTTTAGAACGAGAAGAACGCTCTTGCTTTCTAAAGTCTCTAAGACAGCAGGAAACGTGAGTGTGCTGAGAACAAAAGAACGGTGTTTCCTACACATAGGGACCATATCAAGTCCAACTCTGATTCTGAAACAGATACAAAGCACTGGTCCTCTAACATCCAATGCTTGTCAGTTAAGATGAGAAACGTGTGAGCTTCGTGAACGATGTAGTTCCTTTGAGCAGAAAAGTGACTGCCCTTACCTGAAATTAAGTCTTGCTTGTAGGGAGACACAGAGCCTGTGATTTAACTCCATTTCTGAAGTGCAACACACAGCATAGTCTCATCCATGGATCACACTCTGTTTTAGAGCGAGAAGCACGCTCTTGCTTTCTAGAGTCTCTAAGACAGCAGGAAACGTGAGTGTGCCCAGAACAAAAGATCGTGGTTTCCTACGCATATGGACCATATGTAGTCGAAATCTGCTTCTGAAACTGATACAAAGCACTGGTCCTCTAACATCCAATGCTTGTCTGTTAAGATGAGAAACGTGTGAGCTCCGTGAAAGATGTAGTTCGTTTGAGCTGAAAAGTGACTGCCCTTACCTGAACTGAAGTCTTGCTTGTAGGAAGACATAGAGCCTGAGATTTAACTACTTTTCTGAAGGGAAACACAAAGCATAGTTTTCATCCATGGATCACACTCTGCTTTAGAGCTAGAAGCACACTCTTGCTTTCTAGAGTCTCTAAGACAGCAGGAAATCTGAGTGTGCCAAGAACAAAAGATCGGTGTTTCCTACACATATGGACCATATCTAGTCCAACTCTTCTTCTGAAACTGATACAAAGCACTGGTCCTCTAACATCCAATGCTTGTCAGTTAAGATGAGAAACATGTGAGCTTCGTGAACGATGTAGTTCGTTTGAGCAGAAAACTGACTGCCCTTACCTGAAACGAAGTCTTGCTTGTAGGAAGACTCAGAGCCTGGGATTTAACTCCATTTCTGATGTGAAACACACAGCAGTATTCTCATCCATGGATCACACTCTGCTTTAGAGCGAGAAGCACGCTCTTGCTTTCTAAATTCTCTAAGACAGCAGGAAACATGAGTGTGCTGAGAACAAAAGAACGGTGTTTCCTACACATAGGGACCATATCTAGTCCAACTCTGCTTCTGAAACAGATACAAAGCACTGGTCCTCTAACATCCAATGCTATTCAGTTAAGATGAGAAACGTGTGAGCTCAGTGAACGATGTAGTTCCTTTGAGCAGAAAAGTGACTGCCCTTACCTGAAACGAAGTCTTGCTTGTAGGGAGACACAGAGCATGGGATTTAACTCCATTTCTGAAGTGAAACACACAGCATAGTCTCATCCATGGATCACACTCTGTTTTAGAGCGAGAAGCACGCTCTTGCTTTCTAGAGTCTCTAAGACAGCAGGAAACGAGAGTGTGCCCAGAACAAAAGATCGGTGTTTCCTACACATATGGACCATATGTAGTCCAAATCTTCTTCTGAACCTGATACAAAGAACTGGTCCTCTAACATCCAATGCTTGTCTGTTAAGATGAGAAACGTGTGAGCTTCGTGAACGATGAAGTTACTTTGAGCAGAAAACTGACTGCCCTTACCTGAAACGAAGTCTTGCTTGTAGGAAGACTCAGAGCCTGGGATTTAACTCCATTTCTGAAGGGAAACACACAGCATAGTTTTCATCCATGGATCACACTCTGCTTTAGAAAGAAGCACGCTCTTGCTTTCTAGAGTCTCTAAGACAGCAGGAAACGTGAGTGTGCTGAGAACAAAAGAACGGTGTTTCCTACACATAGGGACCATATCTAGTCCAACTCTTCTTCTGAAACTGATACAAAGCACTGGTCCTCTAACATCCAATGCTTGTCATTTAAGATGAGAAACATGTGAGCTTCGGGAACGATGTAGTTCGTTTGAGCAGAAAAGTGACTGCCCTTACCTGAAAGGAAGTCTTGCTTGTAGGAAGACTCAGAGCCTGGGATTTAACTCCATTTCTGATGTGAAACACACAGCAGTATTCTCATCCATGGATCACTCTCTGCTTTAGAGCGAGAAGCACGCTCTTGCTTTCTAAATTCTCTAAGACAGCATGAAACGTGAGTGTGCTGAGAACAAAAGAAAGGTGTTTCCTACACATAGGGACCATATCTAGTCCAACTCTGCTTCTGAAACAGATACAAAGCACTGGTCCTCTAACATCCAATGCTTGTCAGTTAAGTTGAGAAACGTGTGAGCTTCGTGAACGATGTAGTTCCTTTGAGCAGAAAAGTGACTGCCCTTACCTGAAACGAAGTCTTGCTTGTAGGGAGACACAGAGCATGGGATTTAACTCCATTTCTGAAGTGAAACACACAGCATAGTCTCATCCATGGATCACACTCTGTTTTAGAGCGAGAAGCACGCTCTTGCTTTCTAGAGTCTCTAAGACAGCAGGAAACGTGAGTGTGCCCAGAACAAAAGATCGGTGTTTCCTACACATATGGACCATATGTAGTCCAAATCTTATTCTGAAACTGATACAAAGCACTGACCCTCTAACTTCCAATGCTTGTCAGTTAAGATGAGAAACGTGTGAGCTTCGTGAACTATGAAGTTCCTTTGAGCAGAAAACTGACGGCCCTTACCTGAAACGAAGTCTTGCTTGTAGGAAGACTCAGAGCCTGGGATTTAACTCCATTTCTGAAGTGAAACACACAGCAGTGTTCTCATCCATTGATCACACTCTGCATTAGAACAAGAAGCACGCTCTTGCTTTCTAGAGTCTCTAAGACAGCAGGAAACGTGAGTTTGCTGAGAACAAATGAACGATGTTTCCTACACATACAGACCATATCTAGTCGAAATCTGCTTCTGAAACTGATACAAAGCACTGGTCCTCTAACATCCAATGCCTGTCGGTTAAGATGAGAAACGTGTGAGCTCCGTGAAAGATGTAGTTCGTTTGAGCTGAAAAGTGACTGCCCTTACCTGAAACGAATTCTTGCTTGTAGGAAGACACAGAGCATGGGATTTAACTCCATTTGTGAAGTGAAACACACAGCATAGTCTCATCCATGGATCACACTCTGTTTTAGAGCGAGAAGCACGCTCTTGCTTTCTAGAGTCTCTAAGACAGCAGGAAACGTGAGTGTGCCCAGAACAAAAGATTGGTGTTTCCTACACATATGGACCATATGTAGTCGAAATCTGCTTCTGAAACTGATACAAAGCAATGGTCCTCTAACATCCAATGCTTGTCTGTTAAGATGAGAAACGTGTGAGCTTTGTGAACGATGAAGTTACTTTGAGCAGAAAACTGACTGCCCTTACCTGAAACGAAGTCTTGCTTGTAGGAAGACTCAGAGCCTGGGATTTAACTCCATTTCTGAAGGGAAACACACAGCATAGTTTTCATCCATGGATCACACTCTGCTTTAGAAAGAAGCACGCTCTTGCTTTCTAGAGTCTCTAAGACAGCAGGAAACGTGAGTGTGCTGAGAACAAAAGATCGGGGTTTCCTACACATATGGACCATATGTAGTCCAAATCTTATTCTGAAACTGATACAAAGCACTGACCCTCTAACTTCCAATGCTTGTCAGTTAAGATGAGAAACGTGTGAGCTTCGTGAACTATGAAGTTCCTTTGAGCAGAAAACTGACGGCCCTTACCTGAAACGAAGTCTTGCTTGTAGGAAGACTCAGAGCCTGGGATTTAACTCCATTTCTTAAGTGAAACACACAGCAGTGTTCTCATCCATTGATCACACTCTGCATTAGAACAAGAAGCACGCTCTTGCTTTCTAGAGTCTCTAAGACAGCAGGAAACGTGAGTTTGCTGAGAACAAATGAATGATGTTTCCTACACATACAGACCATATCTAGTCGAAATCTGCTTCTGAAACTGATACAAAGCACTGGTCCTCTAACATCCAATGCCTGTCAGTTAAGAAGAGAAACGTGTGAGCTCCGTGAAAGATGTAGTTCGTTTGAGCTGAAAAGTGACTGCCCTTACCTGAAACGAATTCTTGCTTGTAGGAAGACACAGAGCATGGGATTTAACTCCATTTGTGAAGTGAAACACACAGCATAGTCTCATCCATGGATCACACTCTGTTTTAGAGCGAGAAGCACGCTCTTGCTTTCTAGAGTCTCTAAGACAGCAGGAAACGTGAGTGTGCCCAGAACAAAAGATTGGTGTTTCCTACACATATGGACCATATGTAGTCGAAATCTGCTTCTGAAACTGATACAAAGCACTGGTCCTCTAACATCCAATGCTTGTCTGTTAAGATGAGAAACGTGTGAGCTTTGTGAACGATGAAGTTACTTTGAGCAGAAAACTGACTGCCCTTACCTGAAACGAAGTCTTGCTTGTAGGAAGACTCAGAGCCTGGGATTTAACTCCATTTCTGAAGGGAAACACACAGAATAGTTTTCATCCATGGATCACACTCTGCTTTAGAAAGAAGCACGCTCTTGCTTTCTAGAGTCTCTAAGACAGCAGGAAACGTGAGTGTGCTGAGAACAAAAGAACGGTGTTTCCTACACATAGGGACCATATCTAGTCCAACTCTGCTTCTGAAACAGATACAAAGCACTGGTCCTCTAACATCCAATGCTTGTCAGTTAAGATGAGAAACGTGTGAGCTTCGTGAACGATGTAGTTCCTTTGAGCAGAAAAGTGACTGCCCTTACCTGAAACGAAGTCTTGCTTGTAGGGAGACACAGAGCATGGGATTTAACTCCATTTCTGAAGTGAAACACACAGCATAGTCTCATCCATGGATCACACTCTGTTTTAGAGGGAGAAGCACGCTCTTGCTTTCTAGAGTCTCTAAGGCAGCAGGAAACGTGAGTGTGCCCAGAACAAAAGATCGGTGTTTCCTACACATATGGACCATATGTAGTCCAAATCTTATTCTGAAACTGATACAAAGCACTGACCCTCTAACTTCCAATGCTTGTCAGTTAAGATGAGAAACGTGTGAGCTTCGTGAACTATGAAGTTCCTTTGAGCAGAAAACTGACGGCCCTTACCTGAAACGAAGTCTTGCTTGTAGGAAGACTCAGAGCCTGGGATTTAACTCCAGTTCTGAAGGGAAACACACAGCATAGTTTTCATCCATGGATCACACTCTG
This sequence comes from Onychomys leucogaster, assembly GCA_949786385.1. Taxonomy (NCBI): domain Eukaryota; kingdom Metazoa; phylum Chordata; class Mammalia; order Rodentia; family Cricetidae; genus Onychomys; species Onychomys leucogaster. The sequence goes on along the minus strand of CATKUP010000128.1, from coordinate 528,300 downwards.
CTTTAGAAGGAAGCACGCTCTTGCTTTCTAGAGTCTCTAAGACAGCAGGAAACGTGAGTGTGCTGAGAACAAAAGAACGGTGTTTCCTACACATAGGGACCATATCTAGTCCAACTCTGCTTCTGAAACAGATACAAAGCACTGGTCCTCTAACATCCAATGCTTGTCAGTTAAGATGAGAAACGTGTGAGCTTCGTGAACGATGTAGTTCCTTTGAGCAGAAAAGTGGCTGCCCTTACCTGAAACGAAGTCTTGGTTGTAGGGAGACACAGAGCATGGGATTTAACTCCATTTCTGAAGTGAAACACACAGCATAGTCTCATCCATGGATCACACTCTGTTTTAGAGCGAGAAGCACGCTCTTGCTTTCTAGAGTCTCTAAGGCAGCAGGAAACGTGAGTGTGCCCAGAACAAAAGATCGTGGTTTCCTACGCATATGGACCATATGTAGTCGAAATCTGCTTCTGAAACTGATACAAAGCACTGGTCCTCTAACATCCAATGCTTGTCTGTTAAGATGAGAAACGTGTGAGCTCCGTGAAAGATGTAGTTCGTTTGAGCTGAAAAGTGACTGCCCTTACCTGAACTGAAGTCTTGCTTGTAGGAAGACATAGAGCCTGAGATTTAACTACTTTTCTGAAAGGAAACACAAAGCATAGTTTTCATCCATGGATCACACTCTGCTTTAGAGCTAGAAGCACACTCTTGCTTTCTAGAGTCTCTAAGACAGCAGGAAATCTGAGTGTGCCAAGAACAAAAGATCGGTGTTTCCTACACATATGGACCATATCTAGTCCAACTCTTCTTCTGAAACTGATACAAAGCACTGGTCCTCTAACATCCAATGCTTGTCATTTAAGATGAGAAACGTGTGAGTTCAGTGAACGATGTAGTTCGTTTCAGCAGAAAAGTGACTGCCCTTACCTGAAAGGAAGTCTTGCTTGTAGGAAGACTCAGAGCCTGGGATTTAACTCCATTTCTGAAGGGAAACACACAGCATAGTTCTCATCCATGGATCACTCTCTGCTTTAGAAAGAAGCAGGCTCTTGCTTTCTAGAGTCTCTAAGACAGCAGGAAACGTGAGTGTGCTGAGAACAAAGAACGGCGTTTCCTACACATACTGATTATATGTAGTCCAAATCTTCTTCTGAAACTGATACAATGCACTGGTCCTCTAACATCCAATGCTTGTCAGTTAAGATGAAAACGTGTGAGCTTCGTGAACCATGTAGTTCCTTTGAGCAGAAAAGTGACAGCCCTTACCTTAAATGAATTCTTGCTTGTAGGGAGACTCAGAGCATGGGATTTAACTCCATTTCTGAAGTAAAACACACAGCAGTGTAATCATCCATTGATCACACTCTGCTTTAGAACAAGAAGCACGCTCTTGATTTCTAGACTCTCTAAGACAGCAGGAAACGTGAGTGGCTGAGAAAAAAAGAACGGTGTTTCCTACACATAGGGACCATATCTAGTCCAACTCTGCTTCTGAAACAGATACAAAGCACTGGTCCTCTAACATCCAATGCTTGTCAGTTAAGATGAGAAACGTGTGAGCTTCGTGAACGATGTAGTTCGTTTGAGCAGAAAAGTGACTGCCCTTACCTGAAATGAAGTCTTGCTTTTAGGAAGACTCAGAGCCTGGGCTTTAACTCCATTTCTGAAGGGAAACACACAGCATAGTTCTCATCCATGGATTACACTCTGCTTTAGAGCGAAAAGCACTCTCTAGCTTTCTAGAGTCTCTAATACAGCAGGAAATCTGATTGTGCCCAGAACAAAAGAACGGTGTTTCCTACACATTTGGACCATATGTAGTCCAAATCTGCTTCTGAAACAGATACAAAGCACTGATCCTCTAACATCCAATGCTTGCCAGTTAAGATGAGAAACGTTTGAGCTTCGTGAACGATATAGTTAGTTTGAGTAGAAAAGTGACTCCCCTTACCTGAATTGAAGTCTTGCTTGTAGGAAGACTCAGAGTCTGGGATTTAACTCCATTTCTGAAGTAAAATACACAGCAGTCTAATCATCCATTAATCACACTCTGCTTTAGAACGAGAAGAACGCTCTTGCTTTCTAAAGTCTCTAAGACAGCAGGAAACGTGAGTGTGCTGAGAACAAAAGAACGGTGTTTCCTACACATAGGGACCATATCAAGTCCAACTCTGATTCTGAAACAGATACAAAGCACTGGTCCTCTAACATCCAATGCTTGTCAGTTAAGATGAGAAACGTGTGAGCTTCGTGAACGATGTAGTTCCTTTGAGCAGAAAAGTGACTGCCCTTACCTGAAATGAAGTCTTGCTTGTAGGGAGACACAGAGCCTGTGATTTAACTCCATTTCTGAAGTGCAACACACAGCATAGTCTCATCCATGGATCACACTCTGTTTTAGAGCGAGAAGCACGCTCTTGCTTTCTAGAGTCTCTAAGACAGCAGGAAACGTGAGTGTGCCCAGAACAAAAGATCGTGGTTTCCTACGCATATGGACCATATGTAGTCGAAATCTGCTTCTGAAACTGATACAAAGCACTGGTCCTCTAACATCCAATGCTTGTCTGTTAAGATGAGAAACGTGTGAGCTCCGTGAAAGATGTAGTTCGTTTGAGCTGAAAAGTGACTGCCCTTACCTGAACTGAAGTCTTGCTTGTAGGAAGACATAGAGCCTGAGATTTAACTACTTTTCTGAAGGGAAACACAAAGCATAGTTTTCATCCATGGATCACACTCTGCTTTAGAGCTAGAAGCACACTCTTGCTTTCTAGAGTCTCTAAGACAGCAGGAAATCTGAGTGTGCCAAGAACAAAAGATCGGTGTTTCCTACACATATGGACCATATCTAGTCCAACTCTTCTTCTGAAACTGATACAAAGCACTGGTCCTCTAACATCCAATGCTTGTCAGTTAAGATGAGAAACATGTGAGCTTCGTGAACGATGTAGTTCGTTTGAGCAGAAAACTGACTGCCCTTACCTGAAACGAAGTCTTGCTTGTAGGAAGACTCAGAGCCTGGGATTTAACTCCATTTCTGATGTGAAACACACAGCAGTATTCTCATCCATGGATCACACTCTGCTTTAGAGCGAGAAGCACGCTCTTGCTTTCTAAATTCTCTAAGACAGCAGGAAACATGAGTGTGCTGAGAACAAAAGAACGGTGTTTCCTACACATAGGGACCATATCTAGTCCAACTCTGCTTCTGAAACAGATACAAAGCACTGGTCCTCTAACATCCAATGCTATTCAGTTAAGATGAGAAACGTGTGAGCTCAGTGAACGATGTAGTTCCTTTGAGCAGAAAAGTGACTGCCCTTACCTGAAACGAAGTCTTGCTTGTAGGGAGACACAGAGCATGGGATTTAACTCCATTTCTGAAGTGAAACACACAGCATAGTCTCATCCATGGATCACACTCTGTTTTAGAGCGAGAAGCACGCTCTTGCTTTCTAGAGTCTCTAAGACAGCAGGAAACGAGAGTGTGCCCAGAACAAAAGATCGGTGTTTCCTACACATATGGACCATATGTAGTCCAAATCTTCTTCTGAACCTGATACAAAGAACTGGTCCTCTAACATCCAATGCTTGTCTGTTAAGATGAGAAACGTGTGAGCTTCGTGAACGATGAAGTTACTTTGAGCAGAAAACTGACTGCCCTTACCTGAAACGAAGTCTTGCTTGTAGGAAGACTCAGAGCCTGGGATTTAACTCCATTTCTGAAGGGAAACACACAGCATAGTTTTCATCCATGGATCACACTCTGCTTTAGAAAGAAGCACGCTCTTGCTTTCTAGAGTCTCTAAGACAGCAGGAAACGTGAGTGTGCTGAGAACAAAAGAACGGTGTTTCCTACACATAGGGACCATATCTAGTCCAACTCTTCTTCTGAAACTGATACAAAGCACTGGTCCTCTAACATCCAATGCTTGTCATTTAAGATGAGAAACATGTGAGCTTCGGGAACGATGTAGTTCGTTTGAGACGAAAAGTGACTGCCCTTACCTGAAAGGAAGTCTTGCTTGTAGGAAGACTCAGAGCCTGGGATTTAACTCCATTTCTGATGTGAAACACACAGCAGTATTCTCATCCATGGATCACTCTCTGCTTTAGAGCGAGAAGCACGCTCTTGCTTTCTAAATTCTCTAAGACAGCATGAAACGTGAGTGTGCTGAGAACAAAAGAAAGGTGTTTCCTACACATAGGGACCATATCTAGTCCAACTCTGCTTCTGAAACAGATACAAAGCACTGGTCCTCTAACATCCAATGCTTGTCAGTTAAGTTGAGAAACGTGTGAGCTTCGTGAACGATGTAGTTCCTTTGAGCAGAAAAGTGACTGCCCTTACCTGAAACGAAGTCTTGCTTGTAGGGAGACACAGAGCATGGGATTTAACTCCATTTCTGAAGTGAAACACACAGCATAGTCTCATCCATGGATCACACTCTGTTTTAGAGCGAGAAGCACGCTCTTGCTTTCTAGAGTCTCTAAGACAGCAGGAAACGTGAGTGTGCCCAGAACAAAAGATCGGTGTTTCCTACACATATGGACCATATGTAGTCCAAATCTTATTCTGAAACTGATACAAAGCACTGACCCTCTAACTTCCAATGCTTGTCAGTTAAGATGAGAAACGTGTGAGCTTCGTGAACTATGAAGTTCCTTTGAACAGAAAACTGACGGCCCTTACCTGAAACGAAGTCTTGCTTGTAGGAAGACTCAGAGCCTGGGATTTAACTCCATTTCTGAAGTGAAACACACAGCAGTGTTCTCATCCATTGATCACACTCTGCATTAGAACAAGAAGCACGCTCTTGCTTTCTAGAGTCTCTAAGACAGCAGGAAACGTGAGTTTGCTGAGAACAAATGAACGATGTTTCCTACACATACAGACCATATCTAGTCGAAATCTGCTTCTGAAACTGATACAAAGCACTGGTCCTCTAACATCCAATGCCTGTCGGTTAAGATGAGAAACGTGTGAGCTCCGTGAAAGATGTAGTTCGTTTGAGCTGAAAAGTGACTGCCCTTACCTGAAACGAATTCTTGCTTGTAGGAAGACACAGAGCATGGGATTTAACTCCATTTGTGAAGTGAAACACACAGCATAGTCTCATCCATGGATCACACTCTGTTTTAGAGCGAGAAGCACGCTCTTGCTTTCTAGAGTCTCTAAGACAGCAGGAAACGTGAGTGTGCCCAGAACAAAAGATTGGTGTTTCCTACACATATGGACCATATGTAGTCGAAATCTGCTTCTGAAACTGATACAAAGCACTGGTCCTCTAACATCCAATGCTTGTCTGTTAAGATGAGAAACGTGTGAGCTTTGTGAACGATGAAGTTACTTTGAGCAGAAAACTGACTGCCCTTACCTGAAACGAAGTCTTGCTTGTAGGAAGACTCAGAGCCTGGGATTTAACTCCATTTCTGAAGGGAAACACACAGCATAGTTTTCATCCATGGATCACACTCTGCTTTAGAAAGAAGCACGCTCTTGCTTTCTAGAGTCTCTAAGACAGCAGGAAACGTGAGTGTGCTGAGAACAAAAGATCGGGGTTTCCTACACATATGGACCATATGTAGTCCAAATCTTATTCTGAAACTGATACAAAGCACTGACCCTCTAACTTCCAATGCTTGTCAGTTAAGATGAGAAACGTGTGAGCTTCGTGAACTATGAAGTTCCTTTGAGCAGAAAACTGACGGCCCTTACCTGAAACGAAGTCTTGCTTGTAGGAAGACTCAGAGCCTGGGATTTAACTCCATTTCTGAAGTGAAACACACAGCAGTGTTCTCATCCATTGATCACACTCTGCATTAGAACAAGAAGCACGCTCTTGCTTTCTAGAGTCTCTAAGACAGCAGGAAACGTGAGTTTGCTGAGAACAAATGAATGATGTTTCCTACACATACAGACCATATCTAGTCGAAATCTGCTTCTGAAACTGATACAAAGCACTGGTCCTCTAACATCCAATGCCTGTCAGTTAAGAAGAGAAACGTGTGAGCTCCGTGAAAGATGTAGTTCGTTTGAGCTGAAAAGTGACTGCCCTTACCTGAAACGAATTCTTGCTTGTAGGAAGACACAGAGCATGGGATTTAACTCCATTTGTGAAGTGAAACACACAGCATAGTCTCATCCATGGATCACACTCTGTTTTAGAGCGAGAAGCACGCTCTTGCTTTCTAGAGTCTCTAAGACAGCAGGAAACGTGAGTGTGCCCAGAACAAAAGATTGGTGTTTCCTACACATATGGACCATATGTAGTCGAAATCTGCTTCTGAAACTGATACAAAGCACTGGTCCTCTAACATCCAATGCTTGTCTGTTAAGATGAGAAACGTGTGAGCTTTGTGAACGATGAAGTTACTTTGAGCAGAAAACTGACTGCCCTTACCTGAAACGAAGTCTTGCTTGTAGGAAGACTCAGAGCCTGGGATTTAACTCCATTTCTGAAGGGAAACACACAGAATAGTTTTCATCCATGGATCACACTCTGCTTTAGAAAGAAGCACGCTCTTGCTTTCTAGAGTCTCTAAGACAGCAGGAAACGTGAGTGTGCTGAGAACAAAAGAACGGTGTTTCCTACACATAGGGACCATATCTAGTCCAACTCTGCTTCTGAAACAGATACAAAGCACTGGTCCTCTAACATCCAATGCTTGTCAGTTAAGATGAGAAACGTGTGAGCTTCGTGAACGATGTAGTTCCTTTGAGCAGAAAAGTGACTGCCCTTACCTGAAACGAAGTCTTGCTTGTAGGGAGACACAGAGCATGGGATTTAACTCCATTTCTGAAGTGAAACACACAGCATAGTCTCATCCATGGAACACACTCTGTTTTAGAGGGAGAAGCACGCTCTTGCTTTCTAGAGTCTCTAAGGCAGCAGGAAACGTGAGTGTGCCCAGAACAAAAGATCGGTGTTTCCTACACATATGGACCATATGTAGTCCAAATCTTATTCTGAAACTGATACAAAGCACTGACCCTCTAACTTCCAATGCTTGTCAGTTAAGATGAGAAACGTGTGAGCTTCGTGAACTATGAAGTTCCTTTGAGCAGAAAACTGACGGCCCTTACCTGAAACGAAGTCTTGCTTGTAGGAAGACTCAGAGCCTGGGATTTAACTCCAGTTCTGAAGGGAAACACACAGCATAGTTTTCATCCATGGATCACACTCTGCTTTAGAAGGAAGCACGCTCTTGCTTTCTAGAGTCTCTAAGACAGCAGGAAACGTGAGTGTGCTGAGAACAAAAGAACGGTGTTTCCTACACATAGGGACCATATCTAGTCCAACTCTGCTTCTGAAACAGATACAAAGCACTGGTCCTCTAACATCCAATGCTTGTCAGTTAAGATGAGAAACGTGTGAGCTTCGTGAACGATGTAGTTCCTTTGAGCAGAAAAGTGGCTGCCCTTACCTGAAACGAAGTCTTGGTTGTAGGGAGACACAGAGCATGGGATTTAACTCCATTTCTGAAGTGAAACACACAGCATAGTCTCATCCATGGATCACACTCTGTTTTAGAGCGAGAAGCACGCTCTTGCTTTCTAGAGTCTCTAAGGCAGCAGGAAACGTGAGTGTGCCCAGAACAAAAGATCGGTGTTTCCTACACATATGGACCATATGTAGTCCAAATCTTATTCTGAAACTGATACAAAGCACTGACCCTCTAACTTCCAATGCTTGTCAGTTAAGATGAGAAACGTGTGAGCTTCGTGAACTATGAAGTTCCTTTGAGCAGAAAACTGACGGCCCTTACCTCAAACGAAGTCTTGCTTGTAGAAAGACTCAGAGCCTGGGATTTAACTCCATTTCTGAAGTGAAACACACAGCAGTGTTCTCATCCATTGATCACACTCTGCATTAGAACAAGAAGCACGCTCTTGCTTTCTAGAGTCTCTAAGACAGCAGGAAACGTGAGTTTGCTGAGAACAAATGAACGATGTTTCCTACACAGACGGACCATATCTAGTCGAAATCTGCTTCTGAAACTGATACAAAGCACTGGTCCTCTAACATCCACTGCTTGTCTGTTAAGATGAGAAACGTGTGAGCTCCGTGAACAATGTAGTTCGTTTGAGCAGAAAAGTGACTGCCCTTAGCTGAAACGAAGTCTTGCTTGTAGGAAGACTCAGAGCCTGGGATTTAACTCCATTTCTGATGTGAAACACACAGCAGTGTTCTCATCCATGGATCACACTCTGCTTTAGAGCGAGAAGCACGCTCTTGCTTTCTAAATTCTCTAAGACAGCAGGAAACGTGAGTGTGCTGAGAACAAAAGAAAGGTGTTTCCTACACATAGGGACCATATCTAGTCCAACTCTGCTTCTGAAACAGATACAAAGCACTGGTCCTCTAACATCCAATGCTTGTCAGTTAAGATGAGAAACGTGTGAGCTCCGTGAAAGATGTAGTTCGTTTGAGCTGAAAAGTGACTGCCCTTACCTGAAACGAAGTCTTGCTTGTAGGAAGACATAGAGCCTGAGATTTAACTACTTTTCTGAAGGGAAACCCAAAGCATAGTTTTCATCCATGGATCACACTCTGCTTGAGAGCGAGAAGCACACTCTTGCTTTCTAGAGTCTCTAAGAGAGCAGGAAATCTGAGTGTGCCCAGAACAAAAGATCGGTGTTTCCTACACATATGGACCATATCTAGTCCAAATCTCCTTCTGAAACTGATACAAAGCACTGACCCTCTAACTTCCAATGATTGTCAGTTAAGATGAGAAACGTGTGAGCTCAGTGAACGATGTAGTTCGTTTGAGCAGAAAACTGACTGCCCTTACCTGAAATGAAGTCTTGCTTGTAGGAAGACTCAGAGCCTGGGATTTAACTCCATTTCTGAAGGGAAACACACAGCATAGTTTTCATCCATGGATCACACTCTACTTTAGAAAGAAGCACGCTCTTGCTTTGTAGAGTCTCTAAGACAGCAGGAAACGTGAGTGTGCTGAGAACAAAAGAACGGTGTTTCCTACACATAGGGACCATATCTAGTCCAACTCTGCTTCTGAAACAGATACAAAGCACTGGTCCTCTAACATCCAATGCTTGTCAGTTAAGATGAGAAACGTGTGAGCTTCGTGAACTATGAAGTTCCTTTGAGCAGAAAACTGACGGCCCTTACCTGAAACGAAGTCTTGCTTGTAGAAAGACTCAGAGCCTGGGATTTAACTCCATTTCTGAAGTGAAACACACAGCAGTGTTCTCATCCATTGATCACACTCTGCATTAGAACAAGTAGCACGCTCTTGCTTTCTAGAGTCTCTAAGACAGCAGGAAACGTGAGTTTGCTGAGAACAAATGAACGATGTTTCCTACACAGACGGACCATATCTAGTCGAAATCTGCTTCTGAAACTGATACAAAGCACTGGTCCTCTAACATCCACTGCTTGTCTGTTAAGATGAGAAACGTGTGAGCTCCGTGAACAATGTAGTTCGTTTGAGCAGAAAAGTGACTGCCCTTAGCTGAAACGAAGTCTTGCTTGTAGGAAGACTCAGAGTCTGGGATTTAACTCCATTTCTGAAGTAAAATACACAGCAGTCTAATCATCCATTAATCACACTCTGCTTTAGAACGAGAAGAACGCTCTTGCTTTCTAAAGTCTCTAAGACAGCAGGAAACGTGAGTGTGCTGAGAACAAAAGAACGGTGTTTCCTACACATAGGGACCATATCAAGTCCAACTCTGATTCTGAAACAGATACAAAGCACTGGTCCTCTAACATCCAATGCTTGTCAGTTAAGATGAGAAACGTGTGAGCTTCGTGAACGATGTAGTTCCTTTGAGCAGAAAAGTGACTGCCCTTACCTGAAATGAAGTCTTGCTTGTAGGGAGACACAGAGCCTGTGATTTAACTCCATTTCTGAAGTGCAACACACAGCATAGTCTCATCCATGGATCACACTCTGTTTTAGAGCGAGAAGCACGCTCTTGCTTTCTAGAGTCTCTAAGACAGCAGGAAACGTGAGTGTGCCCAGAACAAAAGATCGTGGTTTCCTACGCATATGGACCATATGTAGTCGAAATCTGCTTCTGAAACTGATACAAAGCACTGGTCCTCTAACATCCAATGCTTGTCTGTTAAGATGAGAAACGTGTGAGCTCCGTGAAAGATGTAGTTCGTTTGAGCTGAAAAGTGACTGCCCTTACCTGAACTGAAGTCTTGCTTGTAGGAAGACATAGAGCCTGAGATTTAACTACTTTTCTGAAGGGAAACACAAAGCATAGTTTTCATCCATGGATCACACTCTGCTTTAGAGCTAGAAGCACACTCTTGCTTTCTAGAGTCTCTAAGACAGCAGGAAATCTGAGTGTGCCAAGAACAAAAGATCGGTGTTTCCTACACATATGGACCATATCTAGTCCAACTCTTCTTCTGAAACTGATACAAAGCACTGGTCCTCTAACATCCAATGCTTGTCAGTTAAGATGAGAAACATGTGAGCTTCGTGAACGATGTAGTTCGTTTGAGCAGAAAACTGACTGCCCTTACCTGAAACGAAGTCTTGCTTGTAGGAAGACTCAGAGCCTGGGATTTAACTCCATTTCTGATGTGAAACACACAGCAGTATTCTCATCCATGGATCACACTCTGCTTTAGAGCGAGAAGCACGCTCTTGCTTTCTAAATTCTCTAAGACAGCAGGAAACATGAGTGTGCTGAGAACAAAAGAACGGTGTTTCCTACACATAGGGACCATATCTAGTCCAACTCTGCTTCTGAAACAGATACAAAGCACTGGTCCTCTAACATCCAATGCTATTCAGTTAAGATGAGAAACGTGTGAGCTCAGTGAACGATGTAGTTCCTTTGAGCAGAAAAGTGACTGCCCTTACCTGAAACGAAGTCTTGCTTGTAGGGAGACACAGAGCATGGGATTTAACTCCATTTCTGAAGTGAAACACACAGCATAGTCTCATCCATGGATCACACTCTGTTTTAGAGCGAGAAGCACGCTCTTGCTTTCTAGAGTCTCTAAGACAGCAGGAAACGAGAGTGTGCCCAGAACAAAAGATCGGTGTTTCCTACACATATGGACCATATGTAGTCCAAATCTTCTTCTGAACCTGATACAAAGAACTGGTCCTCTAACATCCAATGCTTGTCTGTTAAGATGAGAAACGTGTGAGCTTCGTGAACGATGAAGTTACTTTGAGCAGAAAACTGACTGCCCTTACCTGAAACGAAGTCTTGCTTGTAGGAAGACTCAGAGCCTGGGATTTAACTCCATTTCTGAAGGGAAACACACAGCATAGTTTTCATCCATGGATCACACTCTGCTTTAGAAAGAAGCACGCTCTTGCTTTCTAGAGTCTCTAAGACAGCAGGAAACGTGAGTGTGCTGAGAACAAAAGAACGGTGTTTCCTACACATAGGGACCATATCTAGTCCAACTCTTCTTCTGAAACTGATACAAAGCACTGGTCCTCTAACATCCAATGCTTGTCATTTAAGATGAGAAACATGTGAGCTTCGGGAACGATGTAGTTCGTTTGAGACGAAAAGTGACTGCCCTTACCTGAAAGGAAGTCTTGCTTGTAGGAAGACTCAGAGCCTGGGATTTAACTCCATTTCTGATGTGAAACACACAGCAGTATTCTCATCCATGGATCACTCTCTGCTTTAGAGCGAGAAGCACGCTCTTGCTTTCTAAATTCTCTAAGACAGCATGAAACGTGAGTGTGCTGAGAACAAAAGAAAGGTGTTTCCTACACATAGGGACCATATCTAGTCCAACTCTGCTTCTGAAACAGATACAAAGCACTGGTCCTCTAACATCCAATGCTTGTCAGTTAAGTTGAGAAACGTGTGAGCTTCGTGAACGATGTAGTTCCTTTGAGCAGAAAAGTGACTGCCCGTACCTGAAACGAAGTCTTGCTTGTAGGGAGACACAGAGCATGGGATTTAACTCCATTTCTGAAGTGAAACACACAGCATAGTCTCATCCATGGATCACACTCTGTTTTAGAGCGAGAAGCACGCTCTTGCTTTCTAGAGTCTCTAAGACAGCAGGAAACGTGAGTGTGCCCAGAACAAAAGATCGGTGTTTCCTACACATATGGACCATATGTAGTCCAAATCTTATTCTGAAACTGATACAAAGCACTGACCCTCTAACTTCCAATGCTTGTCAGTTAAGATGAGAAACGTGTGAGCTTCGTGAACTATGAAGTTCCTTTGAACAGAAAACTGACGGCCCTTACCTGAAACGAAGTCTTGCTTGTAGGAAGACTCAGAGCCTGGGATTTAACTCCATTTCTGAAGTGAAACACACAGCAGTGTTCTCATCCATTGATCACACTCTGCATTAGAACAAGAAGCACGCTCTTGCTTTCTAGAGTCTCTAAGACAGCAGGAAACGTGAGTTTGCTGAGAACAAATGAACGATGTTTCCTACACATACAGACCATATCTAGTCGAAATCTGCTTCTGAAACTGATACAAAGCACTGGTCCTCTAACATCCAATGCCTGTCGGTTAAGATGAGAAACGTGTGAGCTCCGTGAAAGATGTAGTTCGTTTGAGCTGAAAAGTGACTGCCCTTACCTGAAACGAATTCTTGCTTGTAGGAAGACACAGAGCATGGGATTTAACTCCATTTGTGAAGTGAAACACACAGCATAGTCTCATCCATGGATCACACTCTGTTTTAGAGCGAGAAGCACGCTCTTGCTTTCTAGAGTCTCTAAGACAGCAGGAAACGTGAGTGTGCCCAGAACAAAAGATTGGTGTTTCCTACACATATGGACCATATGTAGTCGAAATCTGCTTCTGAAACTGATACAAAGCAATGGTCCTCTAACATCCAATGCTTGTCTGTTAAGATGAGAAACGTGTGAGCTTTGTGAACGATGAAGTTACTTTGAGCAGAAAACTGACTGCCCTTACCTGAAACGAAGTCTTGCTTGTAGGAAGACTCAGAGCCTGGGATTTAACTCCATTTCTGAAGGGAAACACACAGCATAGTTTTCATCCATGGATCACACTCTGCTTTAGAAAGAAGCACGCTCTTGCTTTCTAGAGTCTCTAAGACAGCAGGAAACGTGAGTGTGCTGAGAACAAAAGATCGGGGTTTCCTACACATATGGACCATATGTAGTCCAAATCTTATTCTGAAACTGATACAAAGCACTGACCCTCTAACTTCCAATGCTTGTCAGTTAAGATGAGAAACGTGTGAGCTTCGTGAACTATGAAGTTCCTTTGAGCAGAAAACTGACGGCCCTTACCTGAAACGAAGTCTTGCTTGTAGGAAGACTCAGAGCCTGGGATTTAACTCCATTTCTGAAGTGAAACACACAGCAGTGTTCTCATCCATTGATCACACTCTGCATTAGAACAAGAAGCACGCTCTTGCTTTCTAGAGTCTCTAAGACAGCAGGAAACGTGAGTTTGCTGAGAACAAATGAATGATGTTTCCTACACATACAGACCATATCTAGTCGAAATCTGCTTCTGAAACTGATACAAAGCACTGGTCCTCTAACATCCAATGCCTGTCAGTTAAGAAGAGAAACGTGTGAGCTCCGTGAAAGATGTAGTTCGTTTGAGCTGAAAAGTGACTGCCCTTACCTGAAACGAATTCTTGCTTGTAGGAAGACACAGAGCATGGGATTTAACTCCATTTGTGAAGTGAAACACACAGCATAGTCTCATCCATGGATCACACTCTGTTTTAGAGCGAGAAGCACGCTCTTGCTTTCTAGAGTCTCTAAGACAGCAGGAAACGTGAGTGTGCCCAGAACAAAAGATTGGTGTTTCCTACACATATGGACCATATGTAGTCGAAATCTGCTTCTGAAACTGATACAAAGCACTGGTCCTCTAACATCCAATGCTTGTCTGTTAAGATGAGAAACGTGTGAGCTTTGTGAACGATGAAGTTACTTTGAGCAGAAAACTGACTGCCCTTACCTGAAACGAAGTCTTGCTTGTAGGAAGACTCAGAGCCTGGGATTTAACTCCATTTCTGAAGGGAAACACACAGAATAGTTTTCATCCATGGATCACACTCTGCTTTAGAAAGAAGCACGCTCTTGCTTTCTAGAGTCTCTAAGACAGCAGGAAACGTGAGTGTGCTGAGAACAAAAGAACGGTGTTTCCTACACATAGGGACCATATCTAGTCCAACTCTGCTTCTGAAACAGATACAAAGCACTGGTCCTCTAACATCCAATGCTTGTCAGTTAAGATGAGAAACGTGTGAGCTTCGTGAACGATGTAGTTCCTTTGAGCAGAAAAGTGACTGCCCTTACCTGAAACGAAGTCTTGCTTGTAGGGAGACACAGAGCATGGGATTTAACTCCATTTCTGAAGTGAAACACACAGCATAGTCTCATCCATGGAACACACTCTGTTTTAGAGGGAGAAGCACGCTCTTGCTTTCTAGAGTCTCTAAGGCAGCAGGAAACGTGAGTGTGCCCAGAACAAAAGATCGGTGTTTCCTACACATATGGACCATATGTAGTCCAAATCTTATTCTGAAACTGATACAAAGCACTGACCCTCTAACTTCCAATGCTTGTCAGTTAAGATGAGAAACGTGTGAGCTTCGTGAACTATGAAGTTCCTTTGAGCAGAAAACTGACGGCCCTTACCTGAAACGAAGTCTTGCTTGTAGGAAGACTCAGAGCCTGGGATTTAACTCCAGTTCTGAAGGGAAACACACAGCATAGTTTTCATCCATGGATCACACTCTGCTTTAGAAGGAAGCACGCTCTTGCTTTCTAGAGTCTCTAAGACAGCAGGAAACGTGAGTGTGCTGAGAACAAAAGAACGGTGTTTCCTACACATAGGGACCATATCTAGTCCAACTCTGCTTCTGAAACAGATACAAAGCACTGGTCCTCTAACATCCAATGCTTGTCAGTTAAGATGAGAAACGTGTGAGCTTCGTGAACGATGTAGTTCCTTTGAGCAGAAAAGTGGCTGCCCTTACCTGAAACGAAGTCTTGGTTGTAGGGAGACACAGAGCATGGGATTTAACTCCATTTCTGAAGTGAAACACACAGCATAGTCTCATCCATGGATCACACTCTGTTTTAGAGCGAGAAGCACGCTCTTGCTTTCTAGAGTCTCTAAGGCAGCAGGAAACGTGAGTGTGCCCAGAACAAAAGATCGGTGTTTCCTACACATATGGACCATATGTAGTCCAAATCTTATTCTGAAACTGATACAAAGCACTGACCCTCTAACTTCCAATGCTTGTCAGTTAAGATGAGAAACGTGTGAGCTTCGTGAACTATGAAGTTCCTTTGAGCAGAAAACTGACGGCCCTTACCTCAAACGAAGTCTTGCTTGTAGAAAGACTCAGAGCCTGGGATTTAACTCCATTTCTGAAGTGAAACACACAGCAGTGTTCTCATCCATTGATCACACTCTGCATTAGAACAAGAAGCACGCTCTTGCTTTCTAGAGTCTCTAAGACAGCAGGAAACGTGAGTTTGCTGAGAACAAATGAACGATGTTTCCTACACAGACGGACCATATCTAGTCGAAATCTGCTTCTGAAACTGATACAAAGCACTGGTCCTCTAACATCCACTGCTTGTCTGTTAAGATGAGAAACGTGTGAGCTCCGTGAACAATGTAGTTCGTTTGAGCAGAAAAGTGACTGCCCTTAGCTGAAACGAAGTCTTGCTTGTAGGAAGACTCAGAGCCTGGGATTTAACTCCATTTCTGATGTGAAACACACAGCAGTGTTCTCATCCATGGATCACACTCTGCTTTAGAGCGAGAAGCACGCTCTTGCTTTCTAAATTCTCTAAGACAGCAGGAAACGTGAGTGTGCTGAGAACAAAAGAACGGTGTTTCCTACACATAGGGACCATATCTAGTCCAACTCTGCTTCTGAAACAGATACAAAGCACTGGTCCTCTAACATCCAATGCTTGTCAGTTAAGATGAGAAACGTGTGAGCTCCGTGAAAGATGTAGTTCGTTTGAGCTGAAAAGTGACTGCCCTTACCTGAAACGAAGTCTTGCTTGTAGGAAGACATAGAGCCTGAGATTTAACTACTTTTCTGAAGGGAAACCCAAAGCATAGTTTTCATCCATGGATCACACTCTGCTTGAGAGCGAGAAGCACACTCTTGCTTTCTAGAGTCTCTAAGAGAGCAGGAAATCTGAGTGTGCCCAGAACAAAAGATCGGTGTTTCCTACACATATGGACCATATCTAGTCCAAATCTCCTTCTGAAACTGATACAAAGCACTGACCCTCTAACTTCCAATGATTGTCAGTTAAGATGAGAAACGTGTGAGCTCAGTGAACGATGTAGTTCGTTTGAGCAGAAAACTGACTGCCCTTACCTGAAATGAAGTCTTGCTTGTAGGAAGACTCAGAGCCTGGGATTTAACTCCATTTCTGAAGGGAAACACACAGCATAGTTTTCATCCATGGATCACACTCTACTTTAGAAAGAAGCACGCTCTTGCTTTGTAGAGTCTCTAAGACAGCAGGAAACGTGAGTGTGCTGAGAACAAAAGAACGGTGTTTCCTACACATAGGGACCATATCTAGTCCAACTCTGCTTCTGAAACAGATACAAAGCACTGGTCCTCTAACATCCAATGCTTGTCAGTTAAGATGAGAAACGTGTGAGCTTCGTGAACTATGAAGTTCCTTTGAGCAGAAAACTGACGGCCCTTACCTGAAACGAAGTCTTGCTTGTAGAAAGACTCAGAGCCTGGGATTTAACTCCATTTCTGAAGTGAAACACACAGCAGTGTTCTCATCCATTGATCACACTCTGCATTAGAACAAGTAGCACGCTCTTGCTTTCTAGAGTCTCTAAGACAGCAGGAAACGTGAGTTTGCTGAGAACAAATGAACGATGTTTCCTACACAGACGGACCATATCTAGTCGAAATCTGCTTCTGAAACTGATACAAAGCACTGGTCCTCTAACATCCACTGCTTGTCTGTTAAGATGAGAAACGTGTGAGCTCCGTGAACAATGTAGTTCGTTTGAGCAGAAAAGTGACTGCCCTTAGCTGAAACGAAGTCTTGCTTGTAGGAAGACTCAGAGCCTGGGATTTAACTCCATTTCTGATGTGAAACACACAGCAGTGTTCTCATCCATGGATCACACTCTGCTTTAGAGCGAGAAGCACGCTCTTGCTTTCTAAATTCTCTAAGACAGCAGGAAACGTGAGTGTGCTGAGAACAAAAGAACGGTGTTTCCTACACATAGGGACCATATCTAGTCCAACTCTGCTTCTGAAACAGATACAAAGCACTGGTCCTCTAACATCCAATGCTTGTCAGTTAAGATGAGAAACGTGTGAGCTCCGTGAAAGATGTAGTTCGTTTGAGCTGAAAAGTGACTGCCCTTACCTGAAACGAAGTCTTGCTTGTAGGAAGACATAGAGCCTGAGATTTAACTACTTTTCTGAAGGGAAACCCAAAGCATAGTTTTCATCCATGGATCACACTCTGCTTGAGAGCGAGAAGCACACTCTTGCTTTCTAGAGTCTCTAAGAGAGCAGGAAATCTGAGTGTGCCCAGAACAAAAGATCGGTGTTTCCTACACATATGGACCATATCTAGTCCAAATCTCCTTCTGAAACTGATACAAAGCACTGACCCTCTAACTTCCAATGATTGTCAGTTAAGATGAGAAACGTGTGAGCTCAGTGAACGATGTAGTTCGTTTGAGCAGAAAACTGACTGCCCTTACCTGAAATGAAGTCTTGCTTGTAGGAAGACTCAGAGCCTGGGATTTAACTCCATTTCTGAAGGGAAACACACAGCATAGTTTTCATCCATGGATCACACTCTACTTTAGAAAGAAGCACGCTCTTGCTTTGTAGAGTCTCTAAGACAGCAGGAAACGTGAGTGTGCTGAGAACAAAAGAACGGTGTTTCCTACACATAGGGACCATATCTAGTCCAACTCTGCTTCTGAAACAGATACAAAGCACTGGTCCTCTAACATCCAATGCTTGTCAGTTAAGATGAGAAACGTGTGAGCTTCGTGAACGATGTAGTTCCTTTGAGCAGAAAAGTGACTGCCCTTACCTGAAACGAAGTCTTGGTTGTAGGGAGACACAGAGCATGGGATTTAACTCCATTTCTGAAGTGAAACACACAGCATAGTCTCATCCATGGATCACACTCTGTTTTAGAGCGAGAAGCACGCTCTTGCTTTCTAGAGTCTCTAAGGCAGCAGGAAACGTGAGTGTGCCCAGAACAAAAGATCGGTGTTTCCTACACATATGGACCATATGTAGTCCAAATCTTATTCTGAAATTGATACAAAGCACTGACCCTCTAACTTCCAATGCTTGTCAGTTAAGATGAGAAACGTGTGAGCTTCGTGAACTATGAAGTTCCTTTGAGCAGAAAAGTGACGGCCCTTACCTGAAACGAAGTCTTGCTTGTAGAAAGACTCAGAGCCTGGGATTTAACTCCATTTCTGAAGTGAAACACACAGCAGTGTTCTCATCCATTGATCACACTCTGCATTAGAACAAGAAGCACGCTCTTGCTTTCTAGAGTCTCTAAGACAGCAGGAAACGTGAGTTTGCTGAGAACAAATGAACGATGTTTCCTACTCAGACGGACCATATCTAGTCGAAATCTGCTTCTGAAACAGATACAAAGCACTGGTCCTCTAACATCCACTGCTTGTCTGTTAAGATGAGAAACGTGTGAGCTCCGTGAACAATGTAGTTCGTTTGAGCAGAAAAGTGACTGCCCTTAGCTGAAACGAAGTCTTGCTTGTAGGAAGACTCAGAGCCTGAGATTTAACTCCATTTCTGATGTGAAACACACAGCAGTGTTCTCATCCATGGATCACACTCTGCTTTAGAGCGAGAAGCACGCTCTTGCTTTCTAAATTCTCTAAGACAGCAGGAAACGTGAGTGTGCTGAGAACAAAAGAACGGTGTTTCCTACACATACGGACCATATCTAGTCCAACTCTGCTTCTGAAACAGATACAAAGCACTGGTCCTCTAACATCCAATGCTTGTCAGTTAAGATGAGAAACGTGTGAGCTCCGTGAAAGATGTAGTTCGTTTGAGCTGAAAAGTGACTGCCCTTACCTGAAACGAAGTCTTGCTTGTAGGAAGACATAGAGCCTGAGATTTAACTACTTTTCTGAAGGGAAACCCAAAGCATAGTTTTCATCCATGGATCACACTCTGCTTGAGAGCGAGAAGCACACTCTTGCTTTCTAGAGTCTCTAAGAGAGCAGGAAATCTGAGTGTGCCCAGAACAAAAGATCGGTGTTTCCTACACATATGGACCATATCTAGTCCAAATCTCCTTCTGAAACTGATACAAAGCACTGACCCTCTAACTTCCAATGATTGTCAGTTAAGATGAGAAACGTGTGAGCTCAGTGAACGATGTAGTTCGTTTGAGCAGAAAACTGACTGCCCTTACCTGAAATGAAGTCTTGCTTGTAGGAAGACTCAGAGCCTGGGATTTAACTCCATTTCTGAAGGGAAACACACAGCATAGTTTTCATCCATGGATCACACTCTGCTTTAGAAAGAAGCACGCTCTTGCTTTGTAGAGTCTCTAAGACAGCAGGAAACGTGAGTGTGCTGAGAACAAAAGAACGGTTTTTCCTACACATAGGGACCATATCTAGTCCAACTCTGCTTCTGAAACAGATACAAAGCACTGGTCCTCTAACATCCAATGCTTGTCAGTTAAGATGAGAAACGTGTGAGCTTCGTGAACGATGTAGTTCCTTTGAGCAGAAAACTGACGGCCCTTACCTGAAACGAATTCTTGCTTGTAGGAAGACACAGAGCATGGGATTTAACTCCATTTCTGAAGTGAAACACACAGCATAGTCTCATCCATGGATCACACTCTGTTTTAGAACAAGAAGCACGCTCTTGCTTTCTAGAGTCTCTAAGACAGCAGGAAACGTGAGTTTGCTGAGAACAAAAGATCGGTGTTTCCTACACATATGGACCATATGTAGTCGAAATCTGCTTCTGAAACTGATACAAAGCACTGGTCCTCTAACATCCAATGCTTGTCTGTTAAGATGAGAAACGTGTGAGCTTCGTGAACGATGAAGTTACTTTGAGCAGAAAACTGACTGCCCTTACCTGAAACGAAGTCTTGCTTGTAGGAAGACTCAGAGCCTGGGATTTAACTCCATTTCTGAAGTGAAACACACAGCATAGTCTCATCCATGGATCACACTCTGTTTTAGAGCGAGAAGCACGCTCTTGCTTTCTAGAGTCTCTAAGACAGCAGGAAACGTGAGTGTGCCCAGAACAAAAGATCGGTGTTTCCTACACATATGGACCATATGTAGTCCAAATCTTATTCTGAAACTGATACAAAGCACTGACCCTCTAACTTCCAATGCTTGTCAGTTAAGATGAGAAACGTGTGAGCTTCGTGAACTATGAAATTCCTTTGAGCAGAAAACTGACGGCCCTTACCTGAAACGAATTCTTGCTTGTATGAAGACTCAGAACCTGGGATTTAACTCCTTTTCTGAAGTGAAACACACAGCAGTGTTCTCATCCATTGATCACACTCTGCATTAGAACAAGAAGCATGCTCTTGCTTTCTAGAGTCTCTAAGACAGCAGGAAACGTGAGTTTGCTGAGAACAAATGAACGATGTTTCCTACACATACGGACCATATCTAGTCGAAATCTGCTTCTGAAACTGATACAAAGCACTGGTCCTCTAACATCCAATGCTTGTCAGTTAAGATGAGAAACGTGTCAGCTCCGTGAAAGATGTAGTTCCTTTGAGCTGAAAAGTGACTGCCCTTACCTGAAACGAATTCTTGCTTGTAGGAAGACACAGAGCATGGGATTTAACTCCATTTCTGAAGTGAAACACACAGCATAGTCTCATCCATGGATCACACTCTGTTTTAGAGTGAGAAGCACGCTCTTGCTTTCTAGAGTCTCTAAGACAGCAGGAAACGTGAGTGTGCCCAGAACAAAAGATCGGTGTTTCCTACACATATGGACCATATGTAGTCGAAATCTGCTTCTGAAACTGATACAAAGCACTGGTCCTCTAACATCCAATGCTTGTCTGTTAAGATGAGAAACGTGTGAGCTCCGTGAAAGATGTAGTTCGTTTGAGCTGAAAAGTGACTGCCCTTACCTGAAACGAAGTCTTGCTTGTAGGAATACATAGAGCCTGAGATTTAACTACTTTTCTGAAGGGAAACACAAAGCATAGTTTTCATCCATGGATCACACTCTGCTTTAGAGTGAGAAGCACACTCTTGCTTTCAAGAGTCTCTAAGACAGCAGGAAATCTGAGTGTGCCCAGAACAAAAGATCAGTGTTTCCTACACATATGGACCATATCTAGTCCAAATCTCCTTCTGAAACTGATACAAAGCACTGACCCTCTAACTTCCAATGATTGTCAGTTAAGATGAGAAACGTGTGAGCTCAGTGAACGATGTAGTTCGTTTGAGCAGAAAACTGACTGCCCTTACCTGAAATGAAGTCTTGCTTGTAGGAAGACTCAGAGCCTGGGATTTAACTCCATTTCTGAAGGGAAACACACAGCATAGTTCTCATCTATGGATCACACTCTGCTTTAGAGCAAGAAGCACGCACTTGCTTGCTAGAGTCTCTAAGAAAGCAGGAAACGTGAGTGTGCTGAGAACAAAAGAACGGTGTTGCCTACACATATGGACCATATCTAGTCCAACTCTTCTTCTGAAACTGATACAAAGCACTGGTCCTCTAACATCCAATGCTTGTCAGTTAAGATGAGAAACGTGTGAGCTTCGTGAACGATGTAGTTCGTTTGAGCAGAAAAGTGACTGCCCTTACCTGAAACGAAATTTTGCTTGTAGGAAGACTCAGACCCTGGGATTTAACTCCATTTCTGAAGGGAAACACACAGCATAGTTTTCATCCATGGATCACACTCTGCTTTAGAAAGAAGCACGCTCTTGCTTTCTAGAGTCTCTAAGACAGCAGGAAACGTGAGTGTGCTGAGAACAAAAGAACGGTGTTTCCTACACATAGGGACCATATCTAGTCCAACTCTGCTTCTGAAACAGATACAAAGCACTGGTCCTCTAACATCCAATGCTTCTCAGTTAAGATGAGATACGTGTGAGCTTCGTGAACGATGTAGTTCCTTTGAGCAGAAAAGTGCCTGCCCTTACCTGAAACGAAGTCTTGCTTGTAGGGAGACACAGAGCATGGGATTTAACTCCATTTCTGAAGTGAAACACACCGCATAGTCTCATCCATGGATCACACTCTGTTTTAGAGCGAGAAGCACGCTCTTGCTTTCTAGAGTCTCTAAGACAGCAGGAAACGTGAGTGTGCCCAGAACAAAAGATCGGTGTTTCCTACACATATGGACCATATGTAGTCGAAATCTGCTTCTGAAACTGATACAAAGCACTGGTCCTCTAACATCCAATGCTTGTCTGTTAAGATGAGAAACGTGTGAGCTCCGTGAAACATGTAGTTCGTTTGAGCTGAAAAGTGACTGCCCTTACCTGAAACGAAGTCTTGCTTGTAGGAAGACATAGAGCCTGAGATTTAACTACTTTTCTGAAGGGAAACACAAAGCATAGTTTTCATCCATGGATCACACTCTGCTTTAGAGCGAGAAGCACACTCTTGCTTTCTAGAGTCTCTAAGACAGCAGGAAATCTGAGTGTGCCCAGAACAAAAGATCGGTGTTTCCTACACATATGGACCATATCTAGTCCAAATCTCCTTCTGAAACTGATAAAAAGCACTGACCCTCTAACTTCCAATGATTTTCACTTAAGATGAGAAACGTGTGAGCTCAGTGAACGATGTAGTTCGTTTGAGCAGAAAAGTGACTGCCCTTACCTGAAATGAAGTCTTGCTTTTAGGAAGACTCAGAACCTGGGATTTAACTCCATTTCTGATGTGAAACACACAGCAGTGTTCTCATCCATGGATCACACTCTGCTTTAGAGCGAGAAGCACGCTCTTGCTTTCTAAATTCTCTAAGACAGCAGGAAACGTGAGTGTGCTGAGAACAAAAGAACGGTGTTTCCTACACATAGGGACCATATCTAGTCCAACTCTGCTTCTGAAACAGATACAAAGCACTGGTCCTCTAACATCCAATGCTTGTCAGTTAAGATGAGAAACATGTGAGCTTCGTGAACGATGTAGTTCCTTTGAGCAGAAAAGTGACTGCCCTTACCTGAAACGAAGTCTTGCTTGTAGGGAGACACAGAGCATGGGATTTAACTCCATTTCTGAAGTGAAACACACAGCATTGACTCATCCATGGATCACACTCTGTTTTAGAGGGAGAAGCACGCTCTTGCTTTCTAGAGTCTCTAAGACAGCAGGAAACGTGAGTGTGCCCAGAACAAAAGAAAGGTGTTTCCTACACATAAGGACCATGTGTAGTCCAAATCTTATTCTGAAACTGATACAATGCACTGACCCTCTAACTTCCAATGCTTGTCAGTTAAGATGAGAAACATGTGAGCTTCGTGAACTATGAAGTTCCTTTGAGCAGAAAACTGACTGCCCTTACCTGAAATGAAGTCTTGCTTGTAGGAAGACTCAGAGCCTGGGATTTAACTCCATTTCTGAAGGGAAACACACAGCATAGTTTTCATCCATGGATCACACTCTGCTTTAGAAAGAAGCACGCTCTTGCTTTCTAGAGTCTCTAAGACAGCAGGAAACGTGAGTGTGCAGAGAACAAAAGAACGGTGTTTCCTACACATATGGACCATATCTAGTCCAACTCTTCTTCTGAAACTGATACAAAGCACTGGTCCTCTAACATCCAATGCTTATCAGTTAAGATGAGAAACATGTGAGCTTCGTGAACGATGTAGTTCGTTTGAGCAGAAAAGTGACTGCCCTTACCTGAAACGAAGTCTTGCTTGTAGGAAGACTCAGAGCCTGGGATTTAACTCCATTTCTGATGTGAAACGCACAGCAGTATTCTCATCCACGGATCACACTCTGCTTTAGAGCGAGAAGCACGCTCTTGCTTTCTAAATTCTCTAAGACAGCATGAAACGTGAGTGTGCTGAGAACAAAAGAACGGTGTTTCCTACACATAGGGACCATATCTAGTCCAACTCTGCTTCTGAAACAGATACAAAGCACTGGTCCTCTAACATCCAATGCTTGTCAGTTAAGATGAGAAACGTGTGAGCTTCGTGAACGATGTAGTTCCTTTGAGCAGAAAAGTGACTTCCCTTACCTGAAACGAAATCTGGCTTGTAGGGAGACACAGAGCATGGGATTTAACTCCATTTCTGAAGTGAAACACACAGCATAGTCTCATCCATGGATCACACTCTGTTTTAGAGCGAGAAGCACGCTCTTGCTTTCTAGAGTCTCTAAGACAGCAGGAAACGTGAGTGTGCCCAGAACAAAAGATCGGTGTTTCCGACACATATGGACCATATGTAGTCCAAATCTTATTCTGAAACTGATACAAAGCACTGACCCTCTAACTTCCAATGCTTGTCAGTTAAGATGAGAAACGTGTGAGCTTCGTGAACTATGAAGTTCCTTTGAGCAGAAAACTGACGGCCCTTACCTGAAACGAAGTCTTGCTTGTAGGAAGACTCAGAGCCTGGGATTTAACTCCATTTCTGAAGTGAAACACACAGCAGTGTTCTCATCCATTGATCACACTCTGCATTAGAACAAGAAGCACGCTCTTGCTTTCTAGAGTCTCTAAGACAGCAGGAAACGTGAGTTTGCTGAGAACAAATGAACGATGTTTCCTACACATACAGACCATATCTAGTCGAAATCTGCTTCTGAAACTGATACAAAGCACTGGTCCTCTAACATCCAATGCCTGTCAGTTAAGATGAGAAACGTGTGAGCTCCGTGAATGATGTAGTTCGTTTGAGCTGAAAAGTGACTGCCCTTACCTGAAACGAATTCTTGCTTGTAGGAAGACACAGAGCATGGGATTTAACTCCATTTCTGAAGTGAAACACACAGCATAGTCTCATCCATGGATCACACTCTGTTTTAGAGCGAGAAGCACGCTCTTGCTTTCTAGAGTCTCTAAGACAGCAGGAAACGTGAGTGTGCCCAGAACAAAAGATCGGTGTTTGAAACACATATGGACCATATGTAGTCGAAATCTGCTTCTCAAACTGATACAAAGCACTGGTCCTCTAACATCCAATGCTTGTCTGTTAAGATGAGAAACGTGTGAGCTTTGTGAACGATGAAGTTACTTTGAGCAGAAAACTGACTGCCCTTACCTGAAACGAAGTCTTGCTTGTAGGAAGACTCAGAGCCTGGGATTTAACTCCATTTCTGAAGGGAAACACACAGCATAGTTTTCATCCATGGATCACACTCTGCTTTAGAAAGAAGCACGCTCTTGCTTTCTAGAGTCTCTAAGACAGCAGGAAACGTGAGTGTGCTGAGAACAAAAGAACGGTGTTTCCTACACATAGGGACCATATCTAGTCCAACTCTGCTTCTGAAACAGATACAAAGCACTGGTCCTCTAACATCCAATGCTTGTCAGTTAAGATGAGAAACGTGTGAGCTTCGTGAACGATGTAGTTCCTTTGAGCAGAAAAGTGACTGCCCTTACCTGAAACGAAGTCTTGCTTGTAGGGAGACACAGAGCATGGGATTTAACTCCATTTCTGAAGTGAAACACACAGCATAGTCTCATCCATGGATCACACTCTGTTTTAGAGGGAGAAGCACGCTCTTGCTTTCTAGAGTCTCTAAGGCAGCAGGAAACGTGAGTGTGCCCAGAACAAAAGATCGGTGTTTCCTACACATATGGACCATATGTAGTCCAAATCTTATTCTGAAACTGATACAAAGCACTGACCCTCTAACTTCCAATGCTTGTCAGTTAAGATGAGAAACGTGTGAGCTTCGTGAACTATGAAGTTCCTTTGAGCAGAAAACTGACGGCCCTTACCTGAAACGAAGTCTTGCTTGTAGGAAGACTCAGAGCCTGGGATTTAACTCCATTTCTGAAGTGAAACACACAGCAGTGTTCTCATCCATTGATCACACTCTGCATTAGAACAAGAAGCACGCTCTTGCTTTCTAGAGTCTCTAAGACAGCAGGAAACGTGAGTTTGCTGAGAACAAATGAACGATGTTTCCTACACAGACGGACCATATCTAGTCGAAATCTGCTTCTGAAACTGATACAAAGCACTGGTCCTCTAACATCCAATGCCTGTCAGTTAAGATGAGAAACGTGTGAGCTCCGTGAAAGATGTAGTTCGTTTGAGCTGAAAAGTGACTGCCCTTACCTGAAACGAAGTCTTGCTTGTAGGAAGACACAGAGCATGGGATTTAACTCCATTTCTGAAGTGAAACACACAGCATAGTCTCATCCATGGATCACACTCTGTTTTAGAGCGAGAAGCACGCTCTTGCTTTCTAGAGTCTCTAAGACAGCAGGAAACGTGAGTGTGCCCAGAACAAAAGATCGGTGTTTGCAACACATATGGACCATATGTAGTCGAAATCTGCTTCTGAAACTGATACAAAGCACTGGTCCTCTAACATCCAATGCTTGTCTGTTAAGATGAGAAACGTGTGAGCTTTGTGAACGATGAAGTTACTTTGAGCAGAAAACTGACGGCCCTTACCTGAAACGAAGTCTTGCTTGTAGGAAGACTCAGAGCCTGGGATTTAACTCCATTTCTGAAGGGAAACACACAGCATAGTTTTCATCCATGGATCACACTCTGCTTTAGAAAGAAGCACGCTCTTGCTTTCTAGAGTCTCTAAGACAGCAGGAAACGTGAGTGTGCTGAGAACAAAAGAACGGTGTTTCCTACACATAGGGACCATATCTAGTCCAACTCTGCTTCTGAAACAGATACAAAGCACTGGTCCTCTAACATCCAATGCTTGTCAGTTAAGATGAGAAACGTGTGAGCTTCGTGAACGATGTAGTTCCTTTGAGCAGAAAAGTGACTGCCCTTACCTGAAACGAAGTCTTGGTTGTAGGGAGACACAGAGCATGGGATTTAACTCCATTTCTGAAGTGAAACACACAGCATAGTCTCATCCATGGATCACACTCTGTTTTAGAGCGAGAAGCACGCTCTTGCTTTCTAGAGTCTCTAAGGCAGCAGGAAACGTGAGTGTGCCCAGAACAAAAGATCGGTGTTTCCTACACATATGGACCATATGTAGTCCAAATCTTATTCTGAAACTGATACAAAGCACTGACCCTCTAACTTCCAATGCTTGTCAGTTAAGATGAGAAACGTGTGAGCTTCGTGAACTATGAAGTTCCTTTGAGCAGAAAACTGACGGCCCTTACCTGAAACGAAGTCTTGCTTGTAGGAAGACTCAGAGCCTGGGATTTAACTCCATTTCTGAAGTGAAACACACAGCAGTGTTCGCATCCATTGATCACACTCTGCATTAGAACAAGAAGCACGCTCTTGCTTTCTAGAGTCTCTAAGACAGCAGGAAACGTGAGTTTGCTGAGAACAAATGAACGATGTTTCCTACACAGACGGACCATATCTAGTCGAAATCTGCTTCTGAAACTGATACAAAGCACTGGTCCTCTAACATCCACTGCTTGTCTGTTAAGATGAGAAACGTGTGAGCTCCGTGAACAATGTAGTTCGTTTGAGCAGAAAAGTGACTGCCCTTAGCTGAAACGAAGTCTTGCTTGTAGGAAGACTCAGAGCCTGGGATTTAACTCCATTTCTGATGTGAAACACACAGCAGTGTTCTCATCCATGGATCACACTCTGCTTTAGAGCGAGAAGCACGCTCTTGCTTTCTAAATTCTCTAAGACAGCAGGAAACGTGAGTGTGCTGAGAACAAAAGAACGGTGTTTCCTACACATAGGGACCATATCTAGTCCAACTCTGCTTCTGAAACAGATACAAAGCACTAGTCCTCTAACATCCAATGCTTGTCAGTTAAGATGAGAAACGTGTGAGCTCCATGAAAGATGTAGTTCGTTTGAGCTGAAAAGTGACTGCCCTTACCTGAAAGGAAGTCTTGCTTGTAGGAAGACATAGAGCCTGAGATTTAACTACTTTTCTGAAGGGAAACACAAAGCATAGTTTTCATCCATGGATCACACTCTGCTTGAGAGCGAGAAGCACACTCTTGCTTTCTAGAGTCTGTAAGAGATCAGGATATCTGAGTGTGCCCAGAATAAAAGATCGGTGTTTCCTACACATATGGACCATATCTAGTCCAAAACTCCTTCTGAAACTGATACAAAGCACTGACCCTCTAACTTCCAATGATTGTCAGTTAAGATGAGAAACGTGTGAGCTCAGTGAACGATGTAGTTCGTTTGAGCAGAAAAGTGACTGCCCTTACCTGAAATGAAGTCTTGCTTGTAGGAAGACTCAGAGCCTGGGATTTAACTCCATTTCTGAAGGGAACACACAGCATAGTTTTCATCCATGGGTCACACTCTGCTTTAGAAAGAAGCACGCTCTTGCTTTCTAGAGTCTCTAAGACAGCAGGAAATCTGAGTGTGCTGAGAACAAAAGATCGGTGTTTCCTACACATATGGACCATATCTAGTCCAAATCTCCTTTTGAAACTGATACAAAGCACTGACCCTCTAACTTCCAATGATTGTCAGTTAAGATGAGAAACGTGTGAGCTCAGTGAACGATGTAGTTCGTTTGAGCAGAAAACTGACTGCCCTTACCTGAAATGAAGTCTTGCTTGTAGGAAGACTCAGAGCCTGGGATTTAACTCCATTTCTGAAGGGAAACACACAGCATAGTTTTCATCCATGGATCACACTCTGCTTTAGAAAGAAGCACGCTCTTGCTTTCTAGAGTCTCTAAGACAGCAGGAAACGTGAGTGTGCTGAGAACAAAAGAACGGTGTTTCCTACACATATGGACCATATCTAGTCCAACTCTTCTTCTGAAACTGATACAAAGCACTGGTCCTCTAACATCCAATGCTTGTCAGTTAAGATGAGAAACGTGTGAGCTTCGTGAACTATGAAGTTCCTTTGAGCAGAAAACTGACGGCCCTTACCTGAAACGAAGTCTTGCTTGTAGGAAGACTCAGAGCCTGGGATTTAACTCCATTTCTGAAGGCAAACACACAGCAGTGTTCTCATCCATTGATCACACTCTGCATTAGAACCAGAAGCACGCTCTTGCTTTCTAGAGTCTCTAAGACAGCAGGAAACGTGAGTGTGCTGAGAACAAAAGAACGGTGTTTCCTACACATAGGGACCATATCTAGTCCAACTCTGCTTCTGAAACAGATACAGGGCTCTGGTCCTCTAACATCCAATGCTTGTCAGTTAAGATGAGAAACGTGTGAGCTTCGTGAACGATGTAGTTCCTTTGAGCAGAAAAGTGACTGCCCTTACCTGAAACGAAGTCTTGCTTGTAGGGAGACACAGAGCATGGGATTTAACTCCATTTCTGAAGTGAAACACACCGCATAGTCTCATCCATGGATCACACTCTGTTTTAGAGCGAGAAGCACGCTCTTGCTTTCTAGAGTCTCTAAGACAGCAGGAAACGTGAGTGTGCCCAGAACAAAAGATCGGTGTTTCCTACACATATGGACCATATGTAGTCGAAATCTGCTTCTGAAACTGATACAAAGCACTGGTCCTCTAACATCCAATGCTTGTCTGTTAAGATGAGAAACGTGTGAGCTCCGTGAAACATGTAGTTCGTTTGAGCTGAAAAGTGACTGCCCTTACCTGAAACGAAGTCTTGCTTGTAGGAAGACATAGAGCCTGAGATTTAAATACTTTTCTGAAGGGAAACACAAAGCATAGTTTTCATCCATGGATCACACTCTGCTTTAGAGCGAGAAGCACACTCTTGCTTTCTAGAGTCTCTAAGACAGCAGGAAATCTGAGTGTGCCCAGAACAAAAGATCGGTGTTTCCTACATATATGGACCATATCTAGTCCAAATCTCCTTCTGAAACTGATAAAAAGCACTGACCCTCTAACTTCCAATGATTGTCATTAAGATGAGAAACGTGTGAGCTCAGTGAACGATGTACTTCGATTGAGCAGAAAAGTGACTGCCCTTACCTGAAATGAAGTCTTGCTTTTAGGAAGACTCAGAACCTGGGATTTAACTCCATTTCTGATGTGAAACACACAGCAGTGTTCTCATCCATGGATCACACTCTGCTTTAGAGCGAGAAGCACGCTCTTGCTTTCTAAATTCTCTAAGACAGCAGGAAACGTGAGTGTGCTGAGAACAAAAGAACGGTGTTTCCTACACATAGGGACCATATCTAGTCCAACTCTGCTTCTGAAACAGATACAAAGCACTGGTCCTCTAACATCCAATGCTTGTCAGTTAAGATGAGAAACGTGTGAGCTTCGTGAACGATGTAGTTCCTTTGAGCAGAAAAGTGACTGCCCTTACCTGAAACGAAGTCTTGCTTGTAGGGAGACACAGAGCATGGGATTTAACTCCATTTCTGAAGTGAAACACACAGCATTGACTCATCCATGGATCACCCTCTGTTTTAGAGGGAGAAGCACGCTCTTGCTTTCTAGAGTCTCTAAGACAGCAGGAAACGTGAGTGTGCCCAGAACAAAAGAAAGGTGTTTCCTACACATAAGGACCATATGTAGTCCAAATCTTATTCTGAAACTGATACAATGCACTGACCCTCTAACTTCCAATGCTTGTCAGTTAAGATGAGAAACGTGTGAGCTTCGTGAACTATGAAGTTCCTTTGAGCAGAAAACTGACTGCCCTTACCTGAAATGAAGTCTTGCTTGTAGGAAGACTCAGAGCCTGGGATTTAACTCCATTTCTGAAGGGAAACACACAGCATAGTTCTCATCTATGGATCACACTCTGCTTTAGAGCAAGAAGCACGCACTTGCTTGCTAGAGTCTCTAAGAAAGCAGGAAACGTGAGTGTGCTGAGAACAAAAGAACGGTGTTGCCTACACATATGGACCATATCTAGTCCAACTCTTCTTCTGAAACTGATACAAAGCACTGGTCCTCTAACATCCAATGCTTGTCAGTTAAGATGAGAAACGTGTGAGCTTCGTGAACGATGTAGTTCGTTTGAGCAGAAAAGTGACTGCCCTTACCTGAAACGAAATTTTGCTTGTAGGAAGACTCAGACCCTGGGATTTAACTCCATTTCTGAAGGGAAACACACAGCATAGTTTTCATCCATGGATCACACTCTGCTTTAGAAAGAAGCACGCTCTTGCTTTCTAGAGTCTCTAAGACAGCAGGAAACGTGAGTGTGCTGAGAACAAAAGAACGGTGTTTCCTACACATAGGGACCATATCTAGTCCAACTCTGCTTCTGAAACAGATACAAAGCACTGGTCCTCTAACATCCAATGCTTCTCAGTTAAGATGAGATACGTGTGAGCTTCGTGAACGATGTAGTTCCTTTGAGCAGAAAAGTGCCTGCCCTTACCTGAAACGAAGTCTTGCTTGTAGGGAGACACAGAGCATGGGATTTAACTCCATTTCTGAAGTGAAACACACCGCATAGTCTCATCCATGGATCACACTCTGTTTTAGAGCGAGAAGCACGCTCTTGCTTTCTAGAGTCTCTAAGACAGCAGGAAACGTGAGTGTGCCCAGAACAAAAGATCGGTGTTTCCTACACATATGGACCATATGTAGTCGAAATCTGCTTCTGAAACTGATACAAAGCACTGGTCCTCTAACATCCAATGCTTGTCTGTTAAGATGAGAAACGTGTGAGCTCCGTGAAACATGTAGTTCGTTTGAGCTGAAAAGTGACTGCCCTTACCTGAAACGAAGTCTTGCTTGTAGGAAGACATAGAGCCTGAGATTTAACTACTTTTCTGAAGGGAAACACAAAGCATAGTTTTCATCCATGGATCACACTCTGCTTTAGAGCGAGAAGCACACTCTTGCTTTCTAGAGTCTCTAAGACAGCAGGAAATCTGAGTGTGCCCAGAACAAAAGATCGGTGTTTCCTACATATATGGACCATATCTAGTCCAAATCTCCTTCTGAAACTGATAAAAAGCACTGACCCTCTAACTTCCAATGATTGTCATTAAGATGAGAAACGTGTGAGCTCAGTGAACGATGTAGTTCGATTGAGCAGAAAAGTGACTGCCCTTACCTGAAATGAAGTCTTGCTTTTAGGAAGACTCAGAACCTGGGATTTAACTCCATTTCTGATGTGAAACACACAGCAGTGTTCTCATCCATGGATCACACTCTGCTTTAGAGCGAGAAGCACGCTCTTGCTTTCTAAATTCTCTAAGACAGCAGGAAACGTGAGTGTGCTGAGAACAAAAGAACGGTGTTTCCTACACATAGGGACCATATCTAGTCCAACTCTGCTTCTGAAACAGATACAAAGCACTGGTCCTCTAACATCCAATGCTTGTCAGTTAAGATGAGAAACGTGTGAGCTTCGTGAACGATGTAGTTCCTTTGAGCAGAAAAGTGACTGCCCTTACCTGAAACGAAGTCTTGCTTGTAGGGAGACACAGAGCATGGGATTTAACTCCATTTCTGAGGTGAAACACACAGCATTGACTCATCCATGGATCACCCTCTGTTTTAGAGGGAAAAGCACGCTCTTGCTTTCTAGAGTCTCTAAGACAGCAGGAAACGTGAGTGTGCCCAGAACAAAAGAAAGGTGTTTCCTACACATAAGGACCATATGTAGTCCAAATCTTATTCTGAAACTGATACAATGCACTGACCCTCTAACTTCCAATGCTTGTCAGTTAAGATGAGAAACGTGTGAGCTTCGTGAACTATGAAGTTCCTTTGAGCAGAAAACTGACTGCCCTTACCTGAAATGAAGTCTTGCTTGTAGGAAGACTCAGAGCCTGGGATTTAACTCCATTTCTGAAGGGAAACACACAGCATAGTTCTCATCTATGGATCACACTCTGCTTTAGAGCAAGAAGCACGCACTTGCTTGCTAGTGTCTCTAAGAAAGCAGGAAACGTGAGTGTGCTGAGAACAAAAGAACGGTGTTGCCTACACATATGGACCATATCTAGTCCAACTCTTCTTCTGAAACTGATACAAAGCACTGGTCCTCTAACATCCAATGCTTGTCAGTTAAGATGAGAAACGTGTGAGCTTCGTGAACGATGTAGTTCGTTTGAGCAGAAAAGTGACTGCCCTTACCTGAAACGAAATTTTGCTTGTAGGAAGACTCAGACCCTGGGATTTAACTCCATTTCTGAAGGGAAACACACAGCATAGTTTTCATCCATGGATCACACTCTGCTTTAGAAAGAAGCACGCTCTTGCTTTCTAGAGTCTCTAAGACAGCAGGAAACGTGAGTGTGCTGAGAACAAAAGAACGGTGTTTCCTACACATAGGGACCATATCTAGTCCAACTCTGCTTCTGAAACAGATACAAAGCACTGGTCCTCTAACATCCAATGCTTCTCAGTTAAGATGAGATACGTGTGAGCTTCGTGAACGATGTAGTTCCTTTGAGCAGAAAAGTGCCTGCCCTTACCTGAAACGAAGTCTTGCTTGTAGGGAGACACAGAGCATGGGATTTAACTCCATTTCTGAAGTGAAACACACCGCATAGTCTCATCCATGGATCACACTCTGTTTTAGAGCGAGAAGCACGCTCTTGCTTTCTAGAGTCTCTAAGACAGCAGGAAACGTGAGTGTGCCCAGAACAAAAGATCGGTGTTTCCTACACATATGGACCATATGTAGTCGAAATCTGCTTCTGAAACTGATACAAAGCACTGGTCCTCTAACATCCAATGCTTGTCTGTTAAGATGAGAAACGTGTGAGCTCCGTGAAACATGTAGTTCGTTTGAGCTGAAAAGTGACTGCCCTTACCTGAAACGAAGTCTTGCTTGTAGGAAGACATAGAGCCTGAGATTTAACTACTTTTCTGAAGGGAAACACAAAGCATAGTTTTCATCCATGGATCACACTCTGCTTTAGAGCGAGAAGCACACTCTTGCTTTCTAGAGTCTCTAAGACAGCAGGAAATCTGAGTGTGCCCAGAACAAAAGATCGGTGTTTCCTACACATATGGACCATATCTAGTCCAAATCTCCTTCTGAAACTGATAAAAAGCACTGACCCTCTAACTTCCAATGATTTTCACTTAAGATGAGAAACGTGTGAGCTCAGTGAACGATGTAGTTCGTTTGAGCAGAAAAGTGACTGCCCTTACCTGAAATGAAGTCTTGCTTTTAGGAAGACTCAGAACCTGGGATTTAACTCCATTTCTGATGTGAAACACACAGCAGTGTTCTCATCCATGGATCACACTCTGCTTTAGAGCGAGAAGCACGCTCTTGCTTTCTAAATTCTCTAAGACAGCAGGAAACGTGAGTGTGCTGAGAACAAAAGAACGGTGTTTCCTACACATAGGGACCATATCTAGTCCAACTCTGCTTCTGAAACAGATACAAAGCACTGGTCCTCTAACATCCAATGCTTGTCAGTTAAGATGAGAAACATGTGAGCTTCGTGAACGATGTAGTTCCTTTGAGCAGAAAAGTGACTGCCCTTACCTGAAACGAAGTCTTGCTTGTAGGGAGACACAGAGCATGGGATTTAACTCCATTTCTGAAGTGAAACACACAGCATTGACTCATCCATGGATCACACTCTGTTTTAGAGGGAGAAGCACGCTCTTGCTTTCTAGAGTCTCTAAGACAGCAGGAAACGTGAGTGTGCCCAGAACAAAAGAAAGGTGTTTCCTACACATAAGGACCATATGTAGTCCAAATCTTATTCTGAAACTGATACAATGCACTGACCCTCTAACTTCCAATGCTTGTCAGTTAAGATGAGAAACGTGTGAGCTTCGTGAACTATGAAGTTCCTTTGAGCAGAAAACTGACTGCCCTTACCTGAAATGAAGTCTTGCTTGTAGGAAGACTCAGAGCCTGGGATTTAACTCCATTTCTGAAGGGAAACACACAGCATAGTTTTCATCCATGGATCACACTCTGCTTTAGAAAGAAGCACGCTCTTGCTTTCTAGAGTCTCTAAGACAGCAGGAAACGTGAGTGTGCAGAGAACAAAAGAACGGTGTTTCCTACACATATGGACCATATCTAGTCCAACTCTTCTTCTGAAACTGATACAAAGCACTGGTCCTCTAACATCCAATGCTTATCAGTTAAGATGAGAAACATGTGAGCTTCGTGAACGATGTAGTTCGTTTGAGCAGAAAAGTGACTGCCCTTACCTGAAACGAAGTCTTGCTTGTAGGAAGACTCAGAGCCTGGGATTTAACTCCATTTCTGATTTGAAACGCACAGCAGTATTCTCATCCACGGATCACACTCTGCTTTAGAGCGAGAAGCACGCTCTTGCTTTCTAAATTCTCTAAGACAGCATGAAACGTGAGTGTGCTGAGAACAAAAGAACGGTGTTTCCTACACATAGGGACCATATCTAGTCCAACTCTGCTTCTGAAACAGATACAAAGCACTGGTCCTCTAACATCCAATGCTTGTCAGTTAAGATGAGAAACGTGTGAGCTTCGTGAACGATGTAGTTCCTTTGAGCAGAAAAGTGACTTCCCTTACCTGAAACGAAATCTGGCTTGTAGGGAGACACAGAGCATGGGATTTAACTCCATTTCTGAAGTGAAACACACAGCATAGTCTCATCCATGGATCACACTCTGTTTTAGAGCGAGAAGCACGCTCTTGCTTTCTAGAGTCTCTAAGACAGCAGGAAACGTGAGTGTGCCCAGAACAAAAGATCGGTGTTTCCGACACATATGGACCATATGTAGTCCAAATCTTATTCTGAAACTGATACAAAGCACTGACCCTCTAACTTCCAATGCTTGTCAGTTAAGATGAGAAACGTGTGAGCTTCGTGAACTATGAAGTTCCTTTGAGCAGAAAACTGACGGCCCTTACCTGAAACGAAGTCTTGCTTGTAGGAAGACTCAGAGCCTGGGATTTAACTCCATTTCTGAAGTGAAACACACAGCAGTGTTCTCATCCATTGATCACACTCTGCATTAGAACAAGAAGCACGCTCTTGCTTTCTAGAGTCTCTAAGACAGCAGGAAACGTGAGTTTGCTGAGAACAAATGAACGATGTTTCCTACACATACAGACCATATCTAGTCGAAATCTGCTTCTGAAACTGATACAAAGCACTGGTCCTCTAACATCCAATGCCTGTCAGTTAAGATGAGAAACGTGTGAGCTCCGTGAATGATGTAGTTCGTTTGAGCTGAAAAGTGACTGCCCTTACCTGAAACGAATTCTTGCTTGTAGGAAGACACAGAGCATGGGATTTAACTCCATTTCTGAAGTGAAACACACAGCATAGTCTCATCCATGGATCACACTCTGTTTTAGAGCGAGAAGCACGCTCTTGCTTTCTAGAGTCTCTAAGACAGCAGGAAACGTGAGTGTGCCCAGAACAAAAGATCGGTGTTTGAAACACATATGGACCATATGTAGTCGAAATCTGCTTCTCAAACTGATACAAAGCACTGGTCCTCTAACATCCAATGCTTGTCTGTTAAGATGAGAAACGTGTGAGCTTTGTGAACGATGAAGTTACTTTGAGCAGAAAACTGACTGCCCTTACCTGAAACGAAGTCTTGCTTGTAGGAAGACTCAGAGCCTGGGATTTAACTCCATTTCTGAAGGGAAACACACAGCATAGTTTTCATCCATGGATCACACTCTGCTTTAGAAAGAAGCACGCTCTTGCTTTCTAGAGTCTCTAAGACAGCAGGAAACGTGAGTGTGCTGAGAACAAAAGAACGGTGTTTCCTACACATAGGGACCATATCTAGTCCAACTCTGCTTCTGAAACAGATACAAACCACTGGTCCTCTAACATCCAATGCTTGTCAGTTAAGATGAGAAACGTGTGAGCTTCGTGAACGATGTAGTTCCTTTGAGCAGAAAAGTGACTGCCCTTACCTGAAACGAAGTCTTGCTTGTAGGGAGACACAGAGCATGGGATTTAACTCCATTTCTGAAGTGAAACACACAGCATAGTCTCATCCATGGATCACACTCTGTTTTAGAGGGAGAAGCACGTTCTTGCTTTCTAGAGTCTCTAAGGCAGCAGGAAACGTGAGTGTGCCCAGAACAAAAGATCGGTGTTTCCTACACATATGGACCATATGTAGTCCAAATCTTATTCTGAAACTGATACAAAGCACTGACCCTCTAACTTCCAATGCTTGTCAGTTAAGATGAGAAACGTGTGAGCTTCGTGAACTATGAAGTTCCTTTGAGCAGAAAACTGACGGCCCTTACCTGAAACGAAGTCTTGCTTGTAGGAAGACTCAGAGCCTGGGATTTAACTCCATTTCTGAAGTGAAACACACAGCAGTGTTCTCATCCATTGATCACACTCTGCATTAGAACAAGAAGCACGCTCTTGCTTTCTAGAGTCTCTAAGACAGCAGGAAACGTGAGTTTGCTGAGAACAAATGAACGATGTTTCCTACACAGACGGACCATATCTAGTCGAAATCTGCTTCTGAAACTGATACAAAGCACTGGTCCTCTAACATCCAATGCCTGTCAGTTAAGATGAGAAACGTGTGAGCTCCGTGAAAGATGTAGTTCGTTTGAGCTGAAAAGTGACTGCCCTTACCTGAAACGAAGTCTTGCTTGTAGGAAGACACAGAGCATGGGATTTAACTCCATTTCTGAAGTGAAACACACAGCATAGTCTCATCCATGGATCACACTCTGTTTTAGAGCGAGAAGCACGCTCTTGCTTTCTAGAGTCTCTAAGACAGCAGGAAACGTGAGTGTGCCCAGAACAAAAGATCTGTGTTTGCAACACATATGGACCATATGTAGTCGAAATCTGCTTCTGAAACTGATACAAAGCACTGGTCCTCTAACATCCAATGCTTGTCTGTTAAGATGAGAAACGTGTGAGCTTTGTGAACGATGAAGTTACTTTGAGCAGAAAACTGACGGCCCTTACCTGAAACGAAGTCTTGCTTGTAGGAAGACTCAGAGCCTGGGATTTAACTCCATTTCTGAAGGGAAACACACAGCATAGTTTTCATCCATGGATCACACTCTGCTTTAGAAAGAAGCACGCTCTTGCTTTCTAGAGTCTCTAAGACAGCAGGAAACGTGAGTGTGCTGAGAACAAAAGAACGGTGTTTCCTACACATAGGGACCATATCTAGTCCAACTCTGCTTCTGAAACAGATACAAAGCACTGGTCCTCTAACATCCAATGCTTGTCAGTTAAGATGAGAAACGTGTGAGCTTCGTGAACGATGTAGTTCCTTTGAGCAGAAAAGTGACTGCCCTTACCTGAAACGAAGTCTTGGTTGTAGGGAGACACAGAGCATGGGATTTAACTCCATTTCTGAAGTGAAACACACAGCATAGTCTCATCCATGGATCACACTCTGTTTTAGAGCGAGAAGCACGCTCTTGCTTTCTAGAGTCTCTAAGGCAGCAGGAAACGTGAGTGTGCCCAGAACAAAAGATCGGTGTTTCCTACACATATGGACCATATGTAGTCCAAATCTTATTCTGAAACTGATACAAAGCACTGACCCTCTAACTTCCAATGCTTGTCAGTTAAGATGAGAAACGTGTGAGCTTCGTGAACTATGAAGTTCCTTTGAGCAGAAAACTGACGGCCCTTACCTGAAACGAAGTCTTGCTTGTAGGAAGACTCAGAGCCTGGGATTTAACTCCATTTCTGAAGTGAAACACACAGCAGTGTTCGCATCCATTGATCACACTCTGCATTAGAACAAGAAGCACGCTCTTGCTTTCTAGAGTCTCTAAGACAGCAGGAAACGTGAGTTTGCTGAGAACAAATGAACGATGTTTCCTACACAGACGGACCATATCTAGTCGAAATCTGCTTCTGAAACTGATACAAAGCACTGGTCCTCTAACATCCACTGCTTGTCTGTTAAGATGAGAAACGTGTGAGCTCCGTGAACAATGTAGTTCGTTTGAGCAGAAAAGTGACTGCCCTTAGCTGAAACGAAGTCTTGCTTGTAGGAAGACTCAGAGCCTGGGATTTAACTCCATTTCTGATGTGAAACACACAGCAGTGTTCTCATCCATGGATCACACTCTGCTTTAGAGCGAGAAGCACGCTCTTGCTTTCTAAATTCTCTAAGACAGCAGGAAACGTGTGTGTGCTGAGAACAAAAGAACGGTGTTTCCTACACATAGGGACCATATCTAGTCCAACTCTGCTTCTGAAACAGATACAAAGCACTAGTCCTCTAACATCCAATGCTTGTCAGTTAAGATGAGAAACGTGTGAGCTCCATGAAAGATGTAGTTCGTTTGAGCTGAAAAGTGACTGCCCTTACCTGAAAGGAAGTCTTGCTTATAGGAAGACATAGAGCCTGAGATTTAACTACTTTTCTGAAGGGAAACACAAAGCATAGTTTTCATCCATGGATCACACTCTGCTTGAGAGCGAGAAGCACACTCTTGCTTTCTAGAGTCTGTAAGAGATCAGGATATCTGAGTGTGCCCAGAATAAAAGATCGGTGTTTCCTACACATATGGACCATATCTAGTCCAAAACTCCTTCTGAAACTGATACAAAGCACTGACCCTCTAACTTCCAATGATTGTCAGTTAAGATGAGAAACGTGTGAGCTCAGTGAACGATGTAGTTCGTTTGAGCAGAAAAGTGACTGCCCTTACCTGAAATGAAGTCTTGCTTGTAGGAAGACTCAGAGCCTGGGATTTAACTCCATTTCTGAAGGGAACACACAGCATAGTTTTCATGCATGGGTCACACTCTGCTTTAGAAAGAAGCACGCTCTTGCTTTCTAGAGTCTCTAAGACAGCAGGAAATCTGAGTGTGCTGAGAACAAAAGATCGGTGTTTCCTACACATATGGACCATATCTAGTCCAAATCTCCTTTTGAAACTGATACAAAGCACTGACCCTCTAACTTCCAATGATTGTCAGTTAAGATGAGAAACGTGTGAGCTCAGTGAACGATGTAGTTTGTTTGAGCAGAAAACTGACTGCCCTTACCTGAAATGAAGTCTTGCTTGTAGGAAGACTCAGAGCCTGGGATTTAACTCCATTTCTGAAGGGAAACACACAGCATAGTTTTCATCCATGGATCACACTCTGCTTTAGAAAGAAGCACGCTCTTGCTTTCTAGAGTCTCTAAGACAGCAGGAAACGTGAGTGTGCTGAGAACAAAAGAACGGTGTTTCCTACACATATGGACCATATCTAGTCCAACTCTGCTTCTGAAACTGATACAAAGCACTGGTCCTCTAACATCCAATGCTTGTCAGTTAAGATGAGAAACGTGTGAGCTTCGTGAACTATGAAGTTCCTTTGAGCAGAAAACTGACGGCCCTTACCTGAAACGAAGTCTTGCTTGTAGGAAGACTCAGAGCCTGGGATTTAACTCCATTTCTGAAGGCAAACACACAGCAGTGTTCTCATCCATTGATCACACTCTGCATTAGAACCAGAAGCACGCTCTTGCTTTCTAGAGTCTCTAAGACAGCAGGAAACGTGAGTGTGCTGAGAACAAAAGAACGGTGTTTCCTACACATAGGGACCATATCTAGTCCAACTCTGCTTCTGAAACAGATACAGGGCTCTGGTCCTCTAACATCCAATGCTTGTCAGTTAAGATGAGAAACGTGTGAGCTTCGTGAACGATGTAGTTCCTTTGAGCAGAAAAGTGACTGCCCTTACCTGAAACGAAGTCTTGCTTGTAGGGAGACACAGAGCATGGGATTTAACTCCATTTCTGAAGTGAAACACACCGCATAGTCTCATCCATGGATCACACTCTGTTTTAGAGCGAGAAGCACGCTCTTGCTTTCTAGAGTCTCTAAGACAGCAGGAAACGTGAGTGTGCCCAGAACAAAAGATCGGTGTTTCCTACACATATGGACCATATGTAGTCGAAATCTGCTTCTGAAACTGATACAAAGCACTGGTCCTCTAACATCCAATGCTTGTCTGTTAAGATGAGAAACGTGTGAGCTCCGTGAAACATGTAGTTCGTTTGAGCTGAAAAGTGACTGCCCTTACCTGAAACGAAGTCTTGCTTGTAGGAAGACATAGAGCCTGAGATTTAAATACTTTTCTGAAGGGAAACACAAAGCATAGTTTTCATCCATGGATCACACTCTGCTTTAGAGCGAGAAGCACACTCTTGCTTTCTAGAGTCTCTAAGACAGCAGGAAATCTGAGTGTGCCCAGAACAAAAGATCGGTGTTTCCTACATATATGGACCATATCTAGTCCAAATCTCCTTCTGAAACTGATAAAAAGCACTGACCCTCTAACTTCCAATGATTGTCATTAAGATGAGAAACGTGTGAGCTCAGTGAACGATGTAGTTCGATTGAGCAGAAAAGTGACTGCCCTTACCTGAAATGAAGTCTTGCTTTTAGGAAGACTCAGAACCTGGGATTTAACTCCATTTCTGATGTGAAACACACAGCAGTGTTCTCATCCATGGATCACACTCTGCTTTAGAGCGAGAAGCACGCTCTTGCTTTCTAAATTCTCTAAGACAGCAGGAAACGTGAGTGTGCTGAGAACAAAAGAACGGTGTTTCCTACACATAGGGACCATATCTAGTCCAACTCTGCTTCTGAAACAGATACAAAGCACTGGTCCTCTAACATCCAATGCTTGTCAGTTAAGATGAGAAACGTGTGAGCTTCGTGAACGATGTAGTTCCTTTGAGCAGAAAAGTGACTGCCCTTACCTGAAACGAAGTCTTGCTTGTAGGGAGACACAGAGCATGGGATTTAACTCCATTTCTGAAGTGAAACACACAGCATTGACTCATCCATGGATCACCCTCTGTTTTAGAGGGAGAAGCACGCTCTTGCTTTCTAGAGTCTCTAAGACAGCAGGAAACGTGAGTGTGCCCAGAACAAAAGAAAGGTGTTTCCTACACATAAGGACCATATGTAGTCCAAATCTTATTCTGAAACTGATACAATGCACTGACCCTCTAACTTCCAATGCTTGTCAGTTAAGATGAGAAACGTGTGAGCTTCGTGAACTATGAAGTTCCTTTGAGCAGAAAACTGACTGCCCTTACCTGAAATGAAGTCTTGCTTGTAGGAAGACTCAGAGCCTGGGATTTAACTCCATTTCTGATGAGAAACGCACAGCAGTATTCTCATCCATGGATCACACTCTGCTTTAGAGCGAGAAGCACGCTCTTGCTTTCTAGAGTCTCTAAGACAGCAGGAAACGTGAGTGTGCAGAGAACAAAAGAACGGTGTTTCCTACACATATGGACCATATCTAGTCCAACTCTTCTTCTGAAACTGATACAAAGCACTGGTCCTCTAACATCCAATGCTTGTCAGTTAAGATGAGAAACATGTGAGCTTCGTGAACGATGTAGTTCGTTTGAGCAGAAAAGTGACTGCCCTTACCTGAAACGAAGTCTTGCTTGTAGGAAGACTCAGAGCCTGGGATTTAACTCCATTTCTGATGAGAAACGCACAGCAGTATTCTCATCCAAGGATCACACTCTGCTTTAGAGCGAGAAGCACGCTCTTGCTTTCTAAATTCTATAAGACAGAATGAAACGTGAGTGTGCTGAGAACAAAAGAACGGTGTTTCCTACACATAGGGACCATATCTAGTCCAACTCTGCTTCTGAAACAGATACAAAGCACTGGTCCTCTAACATCCAATGCTTGTCAGTTAAGATGAGAAACGTGTGAGCTTCGTGAACGATGTAGTTCCTTTGAGCAGAAAAGTGACTTCCCTTACCTGAAACGAAATCTGGCTTGTAGGGAGACACAGAGCATGGGATTTAACTCCATTTCTGAAGTGAAACACACAGCATAGTCTCATCCATGGATCACACTCTGTTTTAGAGCGAGAAGCACGCTCTTGCTTTCTAGAGTCTCTAAGACAGCAGGAAACGTGAGTGTGCCCAGAACAAAAGATCGGTGTTTCCTACACATATGGACCATATGTAGTCCAAATCTTATTCTGAAACTGAAACAAAGCACTGACCCTCTAACTTCCAATGCTTGTCAGTTAAGATGAGAAACGTGTGAGCTTCGTGAACTATGAAGTTCCTTTGAGCAGAAAACTGACGGCCCTTACCTGAAACGAAGTCTTGCTTGTAGGAAGACTCAGAGCCTGGGATTTAACTCCATTTCTGAAGTGAAACACACAGCAGTGTTCTCATCCATTGATCACACTCTGCATTAGAACAAGAAG
Organism: Onychomys leucogaster; assembly: GCA_949786385.1. NCBI lineage: Eukaryota > Metazoa > Chordata > Mammalia > Rodentia > Cricetidae > Onychomys > Onychomys leucogaster. The sequence continues at coordinate 485,169 of CATKUP010000128.1, read as the reverse complement.
CACGCTCTTGCTTTCTAGAGTCTCTAAGACAGCAGGAAACGTGAGTTTGCTGAGAACAAATGAACGATGTTTCCTACACATACAGACCATATCTAGTCGAAATCTGCTTCTGAAACTGATACAAAGCACTGGTCCTCTAACATCCAATGCCTGTCAGTTAAGATGAGAAACGTGTGAGCTCCGTGAAAGATGTAGTTCGTTTGAGCTGAAAAGTGACTGCCCTTACCTGAAACGAATTCTTGCTTGTAGGAAGACACAGAGCATGGGATTTAACTCCATTTCTGAAGTGAAACACACAGCATAGTCTCATCCATGGATCACACTCTGTTTTAGAGCGAGAAGCACGCTCTTGCTTTCTAGAGTCTCTAAGACAGCAGGAAACATGAGTGTGCCCAGAACAAAAGATCGGTGTTTCCTACACATATGGACCATATGTAGTCGAAATCTGCTTCTCAAACTGATACAAAGCACTGGTCCTCTAACATCCAATGCTTGTCTGTTAAGATGAGAAACGTGTGAGCTTTGTGAACGATGAAGTTACTTTGAGCAGAAAACTGACTGCCCTTACCTGAAACGAAGTCTTGCTTGTAGGAAGACTCAGAGCCTGGGATTTAACTCCATTTCTGAAGGGAAACACACAGCATAGTTTTCATCCATGGATCACACTCTGCTTTAGAAAGAAGCACGCTCTTGATTTCTAGAGTCTCTAAGACAGCAGGAAACGTGAGTGTGCTGAGAACAAAAGAACGGTGTTTCCTACACATAGGGACCATATCTAGTCCAACTCTGCTTCTGAAACAGATACAAAGCACTGGTACTCTAACATCCAATGCTTGTCAGTTAAGATGAGAAACGTGTGAGCTTCGTGAACGATGTAGTTCCTTTGAGCAGAAAAGTGACTGCCCTTACCTGAAACGAAGTCTTGCTTGTAGGGAGACACAGAGCATGGGATTTAACTCCATTTCTGAAGTGAAACACACAGCATTGACTCATCCATGGATCACACTCTGTTTTAGAGGGAGAAGCACGCTCTTGCTTTCTAGAGTCTCTAAGACAGCAGGAAACGTGAGTGTGCCCAGAACAAAAGAAAGGTGTTTCCTACACATAAGGACCATATGTAGTCCAAATCTTATTCTGAAACTGATACAATGCACTGACCCTCTAACTTCCAATGCTTGTCAGTTAAGATGAGAAACGTGTGAGCTTCGTGAACTATGAAGTTCCTTTGAGCAGAAAACTGACTGCCCTTACCTGAAATGAAGTCTTGCTTGTAGGAAGACTCAGAGCCTGGGATTTAACTCCACTTCTGAAGGGAAACACACAGCATAGTTTTCATCCATGGATCACACTCTGCTTTAGAAAGAAGCACGCTCTTGCTTTCTAGAGTCTCTAAGACAGCAGGAAACGTGAGTGTGCAGAGAACAAAAGAACGGTGTTTCCTACACATATGGACCATATCTAGTCCAACTCTTCTTCTGAAACTGATACAAAGCACTGGTCCTCTAACATCCAATGCTTGTCAGTTAAGATGAGAAACATGTGAGCTTCGTGAACGATGTAGTTCGTTTGAGCAGAAAAGTGACTGCCCTTACCTGAAACGAAGTCTTGCTTGTAGGAAGACTCAGAGCCTGGGATTTAACTCCATTTCTGATGTGAAACGCACAGCAGTATTCTCATCCATGGATCACACTCTGCTTTAGAGCGAGAAGCACGCTCTTGCTTTCTAAATTCTCTAAGACAGCATGAAACGTGAGTGTGCTGAGAACAAAAGAACGGTGTTTCCTACACATAGGGACCATATCTAGTCCAACTCTGCTTCTGAAACAGATACAAAGCACTGGTCCTCTAACATCCAATGCTTGTCAGTTAAGATGAGAAACGTGTGAGCTACGTGAAAGATGTAGTTCGTTTGAGCTGAAAAGTGACTGCCCTTACCTGAAACGAATTCTTGCTTGTAGGAAGACACAGAGCATGGGATTTAACTCCATTTCTGAAGTGAAACACACAGCATAGTCTCATCCATGGATCACACTCTGTTTTAGAGCGAGAAGCATGCTCTTGCTTTCTAGAGTCTCTAAGACAGCAGGAAACGTGAGTGTGCCCAGAACAAAAGATCGGTGTTTGCAACACATATGGACCATATGTAGTCGAAATCTGCTTCTGAAACTGATACAAAGCACTGGTCCTCTAACATCCAATGCTTGTCTGTTAAGATGAGAAACGTGTGAGCTTCGTGAACGATGAAGTTACTTTGAGCAGAAAACTGACGGCCCTTACCTGAAACGAAGTCTTGCTTGTAGGAAGACTCAGAGCCTGGGATTTAACTCCATTTCTGAAGGGAAACACACAGCATAGTTTTCATCCATGGATCACACTCTGCTTTAGAAAGAAGCACGCTCTTGCTTTCTAGAGTCTCTAAGACAGCAGGAAACGTGAGTGTGCTGAGAACAAAAGAACGGTGTTTCCTACACATAGGGCCCATATCTAGTCCAACTCTGCTTCTGAAACAGATACCAAGCACTGGTCCTCTAACATCCAATGCTTGTCAGTTAAGATGAGAAACGTGTGAGCTTCGTGAACGATGTAGTTCCTTTGAGCAGAAAAGTGACTGCCCTTACCTGAAACGAAGTCTTGGTTGTAGGGAGACACAGAGCATGGGATTTAACTCCATTTCTGAAGTGAAACACACAGCATAGTCTCATCCATGGATCACACTCTGTTTTAGAGCGAGAAGCACGCTCTTGCTTTCTAGAGTCTCTAAGGCAGCAGGAAACGTGAGTGTGCCCAGAACAAAAGATCGGTGTTTCCTACACATATGGACCATATGTAGTCCAAATCTTATTCTGAAACTGATACAAAGCACTGACCCTCTAACTTCCAATGCTTGTCAGTTAAGATGAGAAACGTGTGAGCTTCGTGAACTATGAAGTTCCTTTGAGCAGAAAACTGACGGCCCTTACCTGAAACGAAGTCTTGCTTGTAGGAAGACTCAGAGCCTGGGATTTAACTCCATTTCTGAAGTGAAACACACAGCAGTGTTCGCATCCATTGATCACACTCTGCATTAGAACAAGAAGCACGCTCTTGCTTTCTAGAGTCTCTAAGACAGCAGGAAACGTGAGTTTGCTGAGAACAAATGAACGATGTTTCCTACACAGACGGACCATATCTAGTCGAAATCTGCTTCTGAAACTGATACAAAGCACTGGTCCTCTAACATCCACTGCTTGTCTGTTAAGATGAGAAACGTGTGAGCTCCGTGAACAATGTAGTTCGTTTGAGCAGAAAAGTGACTGCCCTTAGCTGAAACGAAGTCTTGCTTGTAGGAAGACTCAGAGCCTGGGATTTAACTCCATTTCTGATGTGAAACACACAGCAGTGTTCTCATCCATGGATCACACTCTGCTTTAGAGCGAGAAGCACGCTCTTGCTTTCTAAATTCTCTAAGACAGCAGGAAACGTGAGTGTGCTGAGAACAAAAGAACGGTGTTTCCTACACATAGGGACCATATCTAGTCCAACTCTGCTTCTGAAACAGATACAAAGCACTAGTCCTCTAACATCCAATGCTTGTCAGTTAAGATGAGAAACGTGTGAGCTCCATGAAAGATGTAGTTCGTTTGAGCTGAAAAGTGACTGCCCTTACCTGAAAGGAAGTCTTGCTTGTAGGAAGACATAGAGCCTGAGATTTAACTACTTTTCTGAAGGGAAACACAAAGCATAGTTTTCATCCATGGATCACACTCTGCTTGAGAGCGAGAAGCACACTCTTGCTTTCTAGAGTCTGTAAGAGAGCAGGATATCTGAGTGTGCCCAGAATAAAAGATCGGTGTTTCCTACACATATGGACCATATCTAGTCCAAAACTCCTTCTGAAACTGATACAAAGCACTGACCCTCTAACTTCCAATGATTGTCAGTTAAGATGAGAAACGTGTGAGCTCAGTGAACGATGTAGTTCGTTTGAGCAGAAAAGTGACTGCCCTTACCTGAAATGAAGTCTTGCTTGTAGGAAGACTCAGAGCCTGGGATTTAACTCCATTTCTGAAGGGAACACACAGCATAGTTTTCATCCATGGGTCACACTCTGCTTTAGAAAGAAGCACGCTCTTGCTTTCTAGAGTCTCTAAGACAGCAGGAAATCTGAGTGTGCTGAGAACAAAAGATCGGTGTTTCCTACACATATGGACCATATCTAGTCCAAATCTCCTTTTGAAACTGATACAAAGCACTGACCCTCTAACTTCCAATGATTGTCAGTTAAGATGAGAAACGTGTGAGCTCAGTGAACGATGTAGTTCGTTTGAGCAGAAAACTGACTGCCCTTACCTGAAATGAAGTCTTGCTTGTAGGAAGACTCAGAGCCTGGGATTTAACTCCATTTCTGAAGGGAAACACACAGCATAGTTTTCATCCATGGATCACACTCTGCTTTAGAAAGAAGCACGCTCTTGCTTTCTAGAGTCTCTAAGACAGCAGGAAACGTGAGTGTGCTGAGAACAAAAGAACGGTGTTTCCTACACATATGGACCATATCTAGTCCAACTCTTCTTCTGAAACTGATACAAAGCACTGGTCCTCTAACATCCAATGCTTGTCAGTTAAGATGAGAAACGTGTGAGCTTCGTGAACTATGAAGTTCCTTTGAGCAGAAAACTGACGGCCCTTACCTGAAACGAAGTCTTGCTTGTAGGAAGACTCAGAGCCTGGGATTTAACTCCATTTCTGAAGTGAAACACACAGCAGTGTTCTCATCCATTGATCACACTCTGCATTAGAACCAGAAGCACGCTCTTGCTTTCTAGAGTCTCTAAGACAGCAGGAAACGTGAGTGTGCTGAGAACAAAAGAACGGTGTTTCCTACACATAGGGACCATATCTAGTCCAACTCTGCTTCTGAAACAGATACAAAGCACTGGTCCTCTAACATCCAATGCTTCTCAGTTAAGATGAGAAACGTGTGAGCTTCGTGAACGATGTAGTTCCTTTGAGCAGAAAAGTGACTGCCCTTACCTGAAACGAAGTCTTGCTTGTAGGGAGACACAGAGCATGGGATTTAACTCCATTTCTGAAGTGAAACACACCGCATAGTCTCATCCATGGATCACACTCTGTTTTAGAGCGAGAAGCACGCTCTTGCTTTCTAGAGTCTCTAAGACAGCAGGAAACGTGAGTGTGCCCAGAACAAAAGATCGGTGTTTCCTACACATATGGACCATATGTAGTCGAAATCTGCTTCTGAAACTGATACAAAGCACTGGTCCTCTAACATCCAATGCTTGTCTGTTAAGATGAGAAACGTGTGAGCTCCGTGAAACATGTAGTTCGTTTGAGCTGAAAAGTGACTGCCCTTACCTGAAACGAAGTCTTGCTTGTAGGAAGACATAGAGCCTGAGATTTAACTACTTTTCTGAAGGGAAACACAAAGCATAGTTTTCATCCATGGATCACACTCTGCTTTAGAGCGAGAAGCACACTCTTGCTTTCTAGAGTCTCTAAGACAGCAGGAAATCTGAGTGTGCCCAGAACAAAAGATCGGTGTTTCCTACACATATGGACCATATCTAGTCCAAATCTCCTTCTGAAACTGATAAAAAGCACTGACCCTCTAACTTCCAATGATTGTCACTAAAGATGAGAAACGTGTGAGCTCAGTGAACGATGTAGTTCGTTTGAGCAGAAAAGTGACTGCCCTTACCTGAAATGAAGTCTTGCTTTTAGGAAGACTCAGAACCTGGGATTTAACTCCATTTCTGATGTGAAACACACAGCAGTGTTCTCATCCATGGATCACACTCTGCTTTAGAGCGAGAAGCACGCTCTTGCTTTCTAAATTCTCTAAGACAGCAGGAAACGTGAGTGTGCTGAGAACAAAAGAACGGTGTTTCCTACACATAGGGACCATATCTAGTCCAACTCTGCTTCTGAAACAGATACAAAGCACTGGTCCTCTAACATCCAATGCTTGTCAGTTAAGATGAGAAACGTGTGAGCTTCGTGAACGATGTAGTTCCTTTGAGCAGAAAAGTGACTGCCCTTACCTGAAACGAAGTCTTGCTTGTAGGGAGACACAGAGCATGGGATTTAACTCCATTTCTGAAGTGAAACACACAGCATTGACTCATCCATGGATCACACTCTGTTTTAGAGGGAGAAGCACGCTCTTGCTTTCTAGAGTCTCTAAGACAGCAGGAAACGTGAGTGTGCCCAGAACAAAAGAAAGGTGTTTCCTACACATAAGGACCATATGTAGTCCAAATCTTATTCTGAAACTGATACAATGCACTGACCCTCTAACTTCCAATGCTTGTCAGTTAAGATGAGAAACGTGTGAGCTTCGTGAACTATGAAGTTCCTTTGAGCAGAAAACTGACTGCCCTTACCTGAAATGAAGTCTTGCTTGTAGGAAGACTCAGAGCCTGGGATTTAACTCCATTTCTGAAGGGAAACACACAGCATAGTTTTCATCCATGGATCACACTCTGCTTTAGAAAGAAGCACGCTCTTGCTTTCTAGAGTCTCTAAGACAGCAGGAAACGTGAGTGTGCAGAGAACAAAAGAACGGTGTTTCCTACACATATGGACCATATCTAGTCCAACTCTTCTTCTGAAACTGATACAAAGCACTGGTCCTCTAACATCCAATGCTTGTCAGTTAAGATGAGAAACATGTGAGCTTCGTGAACGATGTAGTTCGTTTGAGCAGAAAAGTGACTGCCCTTACCTGAAACGAAGTCTTGCTTGTAGGAAGACTCAGAGCCTGGGATTTAACTCCATTTCTGATGAGAAACGCACAGCAGTATTCTCATCCATGGATCACACTCTGCTTTAGAGCGAGAAGCACGCTCTTGCTTTCTAAATTCTCTAAGACAGCATGAAACGTGAGTGTGCTGAGAACAAAAGAACGGTGTTTCCTACACATAGGGACCATATCTAGTCCAACTCTGCTTCTGAAACAGATACAAAGCACTGGTCCTCTAACATCCAATGCTTGTCAGTTAAGATGAGAAACGTGTGAGCTTCGTGAACGATGTAGTTCCTTTGAGCAGAAAAGTGACTTCCCTTACCTGAAACGAAATCTGGCTTGTAGGGAGACACAGAGCATGGGATTTAACTCCATTTCTGAAGTGAAACACACAGCATAGTCTCATCCATGGATCACACTCTGTTTTAGAGCGAGAAGCACGCTCTTGCTTTCTAGAGTCTCTAAGACAGCAGGAAACGTGAGTGTGCCCAGAACAAAAGATCGGTGTTTCCTACACATATGGACCATATGTAGTCCAAATCTTATTCTGAAACTGAAACAAAGCACTGACCCTCTAACTTCTAATGCTTGTCAGTTAAGATGAGAAACGTGTGAGCTTCGTGAACTATGAAGTTCCTTTGAGCAGAAAACTGACGGCCCTTACCTGAAACGAAGTCTTGCTTGTAGGAAGACATAGAGCCTGGGATTTAACTCCATTTCTGAAGTGAAACACACAGCAGTGTTCTCATCCATTGATCACACTCTGCATTAGAACAAGAAGCACGCTCTTGCTTTCTAGAGTCTCTAAGACAGCAGGAAACGTGAGTTTGCTGAGAACAAATGAACGATGTTTCCTACACATACAGACCATATCTAGTCGAAATCTGCTTCTGAAACTGATACAAAGCACTGGTCCTCTAACATCCAATGCCTGTCAGTTAAGATGAGAAACGTGTGAGCTCCGTGAAAGATGTAGTTCGTTTGAGCTGAAAAGTGACTGCCCTTACCTGAAACGAATTCTTGCTTGTAGGAAGACACAGAGCATGGGATTTAACTCCATTTCTGAAGTGAAACACACAGCATAGTCTCATCCATGGATCACACTCTGTTTTAGAGCGAGAAGCACGCTCTTGCTTTCTAGAGTCTCTAAGACAGCAGGAAACGTGAGTTTGCTGAGAACAAATGAACGATGTTTCCTACACAGACGGACCATATCTAGTCGAAATCTGCTTCTGAAACTGATACAAAGCACTGGTCCTCTAACATCCACTGCTTGTCTGTTAAGATGAGAAACGTGTGAGCTCCGTGAACAATGTAGTTCGTTTGAGCAGAAAAGTGACTGCCCTTAGCTGAAACGAAGTCTTGCTTGTAGGAAGACTCAGAGCCTGGGATTTAACTCCATTTCTGATGTGAAACACACAGCAGTGTTCTCATCCATGGATCACACTCTGCTTTAGAGCGAGAAGCACGCTCTTGCTTTCTAAATTCTCTAAGACAGCAGGAAACGTGAGTGTGCTGAGAACAAAAGAACGGTGTTTCCTACACATAGGGACCATATCTAGTCCAACTCTGCTTCTGAAACAGATACAAAGCACTAGTCCTCTAACATCCAATGCTTGTCAGTTAAGATGAGAAACGTGTGAGCTCCATGAAAGATGTAGTTCGTTTGAGCTGAAAAGTGACTGCCCTTACCTGAAAGGAAGTCTTGCTTGTAGGAAGACATAGAGCCTGAGATTTAACTACTTTTCTGAAGGGAAACACAAAGCATAGTTTTCATCCATGGATCACACTCTGCTTGAGAGCGAGAAGCACACTCTTGCTTTCTAGAGTCTGTAAGAGAGCAGGATATCTGAGTGTGCCCAGAATAAAAGATCGGTGTTTCCTACACATATGGACCATATCTAGTCCAAAACTCCTTCTGAAACTGATACAAAGCACTGACCCTCTAACTTCCAATGATTGTCAGTTAAGATGAGAAACGTGTGAGCTCAGTGAACGATGTAGTTCGTTTGAGCAGAAAAGTGACTGCCCTTACCTGAAATGAAGTCTTGCTTGTAGGAAGACTCAGAGCCTGGGATTTAACTCCATTTCTGAAGGGAACACACAGCATAGTTTTCATCCATGGGTCACACTCTGCTTTAGAAAGAAGCACGCTCTTGCTTTCTAGAGTCTCTAAGACAGCAGGAAATCTGAGTGTGCTGAGAACAAAAGATCGGTGTTTCCTACACATATGGACCATATCTAGTCCAAATCTCCTTTTGAAACTGATACAAAGCACTGACCCTCTAACTTCCAATGATTGTCAGTTAAGATGAGAAACGTGTGAGCTCAGTGAACGATGTAGTTCGTTTGAGCAGAAAACTGACTGCCCTTACCTGAAATGAAGTCTTGCTTGTAGGAAGACTCAGAGCCTGGGATTTAACTCCATTTCTGAAGGGAAACACACAGCATAGTTTTCATCCATGGATCACACTCTGCTTTAGAAAGAAGCACGCTCTTGCTTTCTAGAGTCTCTAAGACAGCAGGAAACGTGAGTGTGCTGAGAACAAAAGAACGGTGTTTCCTACACATATGGACCATATCTAGTCCAACTCTTCTTCTGAAACTGATACAAAGCACTGGTCCTCTAACATCCAATGCTTGTCAGTTAAGATGAGAAACGTGTGAGCTTCGTGAACTATGAAGTTCCTTTGAGCAGAAAACTGACGGCCCTTACCTGAAACGAAGTCTTGCTTGTAGGAAGACTCAGAGCCTGGGATTTAAATCCATTTCTGAAGTGAAACACACAGCAGTGTTCTCATCCATTGATCACACTCTGCATTAGAACCAGAAGCACGCTCTTGCTTTCTAGAGTCTCTAAGACAGCAGGAAACGTGAGTGTGCTGAGAACAAAAGAACGGTGTTTCCTACACATAGGGACCATATCTAGTCCAACTCTGCTTCTGAAACAGATACAAAGCACTGGTCCTCTAACATCCAATGCTTCTCAGTTAAGATGAGAAACGTGTGAGCTTCGTGAACGATGTAGTTCCTTTGAGCAGAAAAGTGACTGCCCTTACCTGAAACGAAGTCTTGCTTGTAGGGAGACACAGAGCATGGGATTTAACTCCATTTCTGAAGTGAAACACACCGCATAGTCTCATCCATGGATCACACTCTGTTTTAGAGCGAGAAGCACGCTCTTGCTTTCTAGAGTCTCTAAGACAGCAGGAAACGTGAGTGTGCCCAGAACAAAAGATCGGTGTTTCCTACACATATGGACCATATGTAGTCGAAATCTGCTTCTGAAACTGATACAAAGCACTGGTCCTCTAACATCCAATGCTTGTCTGTTAAGATGAGAAACGTGTGAGCTCCGTGAAACATGTAGTTCGTTTGAGCTGAAAAGTGACTGCCCTTACCTGAAACGAAGTCTTGCTTGTAGGAAGACATAGAGCCTGAGATTTAACTACTTTTCTGAAGGGAAACACAAAGCATAGTTTTCATCCATGGATCACACTCTGCTTTAGAGCGAGAAGCACACTCTTGCTTTCTAGAGTCTCTAAGACAGCAGGAAATCTGAGTGTGCCCAGAACAAAAGATCGGTGTTTCCTACACATATGGACCATATCTAGTCCAAATCTCCTTCTGAAACTGATAAAAAGCACTGACCCTCTAACTTCCAATGATTGTCACTAAAGATGAGAAACGTGTGAGCTCAGTGAACGATGTAGTTCGTTTGAGCAGAAAAGTGACTGCCCTTACCTGAAATGAAGTCTTGCTTTTAGGAAGACTCAGAACCTGGGATTTAACTCCATTTCTGATGTGAAACACACAGCAGTGTTCTCATCCATGGATCACACTCTGCTTTAGAGCGAGAAGCACGCTCTTGCTTTCTAAATTCTCTAAGACAGCAGGAAACGTGAGTGTGCTGAGAACAAAAGAACGGTGTTTCCTACACATAGGGACCATATCTAGTCCAACTCTGCTTCTGAAACAGATACAAAGCACTGGTCCTCTAACATCCAATGCTTGTCAGTTAAGATGAGAAACGTGTGAGCTTCGTGAACGATGTAGTTCCTTTGAGCAGAAAAGTGACTGCCCTTACCTGAAACGAAGTCTTGCTTGTAGGGAGACACAGAGCATGGGATTTAACTCCATTTCTGAAGTGAAACACACAGCATTGACTCATCCATGGATCACACTCTGTTTTAGAGGGAGAAGCACGCTCTTGCTTTCTAGAGTCTCTAAGACAGCAGGAAACGTGAGTGTGCCCAGAACAAAAGAAAGGTGTTTCCTACACATAAGGACCATATGTAGTCCAAATCTTATTCTGAAACTGATACAATGCACTGACCCTCTAACTTCCAATGCTTGTCAGTTAAGATGAGAAACGTGTGAGCTTCGTGAACTATGAAGTTCCTTTGAGCAGAAAACTGACTGCCCTTACCTGAAATGAAGTCTTGCTTGTAGGAAGACTCAGAGCCTGGGATTTAACTCCATTTCTGAAGGGAAACACACAGCATAGTTTTCATCCATGGATCACACTCTGCTTTAGAAAGAAGCACGCTCTTGCTTTCTAGAGTCTCTAAGACAGCAGGAAACGTGAGTGTGCAGAGAACAAAAGAACGGTGTTTCCTACACATATGGACCATATCTAGTCCAACTCTTCTTCTGAAACTGATACAAAGCACTGGTCCTCTAACATCCAATGCTTGTCAGTTAAGATGAGAAACATGTGAGCTTCGTGAACGATGTAGTTCGTTTGAGCAGAAAAGTGACTGCCCTTACCTGAAACGAAGTCTTGCTTGTAGGAAGACTCAGAGCCTGGGATTTAACTCCATTTCTGATGAGAAACGCACAGCAGTATTCTCATCCATGGATCACACTCTGCTTTAGAGCGAGAAGCACGCTCTTGCTTTCTAAATTCTCTAAGACAGCATGAAACGTGAGTGTGCTGAGAACAAAAGAACGGTGTTTCCTACACATAGGGACCATATCTAGTCCAACTCTGCTTCTGAAACAGATACAAAGCACTGGTCCTCTAACATCCAATGCTTGTCAGTTAAGATGAGAAACGTGTGAGCTTCGTGAACGATGTAGTTCCTTTGAGCAGAAAAGTGACTTCCCTTACCTGAAACGAAATCTGGCTTGTAGGGAGACACAGAGCATGGGATTTAACTCCATTTCTGAAGTGAAACACACAGCATAGTCTCATCCATGGATCACACTCTGTTTTAGAGCGAGAAGCACGCTCTTGCTTTCTAGAGTCTCTAAGACAGCAGGAAACGTGAGTGTGCCCAGAACAAAAGATCGGTGTTTCCTACACATATGGACCATATGTAGTCCAAATCTTATTCTGAAACTGAAACAAAGCACTGACCCTCTAACTTCCAATGCTTGTCAGTTAAGATGAGAAACGTGTGAGCTTCGTGAACTATGAAGTTCCTTTGAGCAGAAAACTGACGGCCCTTACCTGAAACGAAGTCTTGCTTGTAGGAAGACTCAGAGCCTGGGATTTAACTCCATTTCTGAAGTGAAACACACAGCAGTGTTCTCATCCATTGATCACACTCTGCATTAGAACAAGAAGCACGCTCTTGCTTTCTAGAGTCTCTAAGACAGCAGGAAACGTGAGTTTGCTGAGAACAAATGAACGATGTTTCCTACACATACAGACCATATCTAGTCGAAATCTGCTTCTGAAACTGATACAAAGCACTGGTCCTCTAACATCCAATGCCTGTCAGTTAAGATGAGAAACGTGTGAGCTCCGTGAAAGATGTAGTTCGTTTGAGCTGAAAAGTGACTGCCCTTACCTGAAACGAATTCTTGCTTGTAGGAAGACACAGAGCATGGGATTTAACTCCATTTCTGAAGTGAAACACACAGCATAGTCTCATCCATGGATCACACTCTGTTTTAGAGCGAGAAGCACGCTCTTGCTTTCTAGAGTCTCTAAGAGAGCAGGAAACGTGAGTGTGCCCAGAACAAAAGATCGGTGTTTCCTACACATATGGACCATATGTAGTCGAAATCTGCTTCTCAAACTGATACAAAGCACTGGTCCTCTAACATCCAATGCTTGTCTGTTAAGATGAGAAACGTGTGAGCTTTGTGAACGATGAAGTTACTTTGAGCAGAAAACTGACTGCCCTTACCTGAAACGAAGTCTTGCTTGTAGGAAGACTCAGAGCCTGGGATTTAACTCCATTTCTGAAGGGAAACACACAGCATAGTTTTCATCCATGGATCACACTCTGCTTTAGAAAGAAGCACGCTCTTGCTTTCTAGAGTCTCTAAGACAGCAGGAAACGTGAGTGTGCTGAGAACAAAAGAACGGTGTTTCCTACACATAGGGACCATATCTAGTCCAACTCTGCTTCTGAAACAGATACAAAGCACTGGTCCTCTAACATCCAATGCTTCTCAGTTAAGATGAGAAACGTGTGAGCTTCGTGAACGATGTAGTTCCTTTGAGCAGAAAAGTGACTGCCCTTACCTGAAACGAAGTCTTGCTTGTAGGGAGACACAGAGCATGGGATTTAACTCCATTTCTGAAGTGAAACACACCGCATAGTCTCATCCATGGATCACACTCTGTTTTAGAGCGAGAAGCACGCTCTTGCTTTCTAGAGTCTCTAAGACAGCAGGAAACGTGAGTGTGCCCAGAACAAAAGATCGGTGTTTCCTACACATATGGACCATATGTAGTCGAAATCTGCTTCTGAAACTGATACAAAGCACTGGTCCTCTAACATCCAATGCTTGTCTGTTAAGATGAGAAATGTGTGAGCTCCGTGAAAGATGTAGTTCGTTTGAGCTGAAAAGTGACTGCCCTTACCTGAAACGAAGTCTTGCTTGTAGGAAGACATAGAGCCTGAGATTTAACTACTTTTCTGAAGGGAAACACAAAGCATAGTTTTCATCCATGGATCACACTCTGCTTTAGAGCGAGAAGCACACTCTTGCTTTCTAGAGTCTCTAAGACAGCAGGAAATCTGAGTGTGCCCAGAACAAAAGATCGGTGTTTCCTACACATATGGACCATATCTAGTCCAAATCTCCTTCTGAAACTGATAAAAAGCACTGACCCTCTAACTTCCAATGATTGTCACTAAAGATGAGAAACGTGTGAGCTCAGTGAACGATGTAGTTCGTTTGAGCAGAAAAGTGACTGCCCTTACCTGAAATGAAGTCTTGCTTTTAGGAAGACTCAGAACCTGGGATTTAACTCCATTTCTGATGTGAAACACACAGCAGTGTTCTCATCCATGGATCACACTCTGCTTTAGAGCGAGAAGCACGCTCTTGCTTTCTAAATTCTCTAAGACAGCAGGAAACGTGAGTGTGCTGAGAACAAAAGAACGGTGTTTCCTACACATAGGGACCATATCTAGTCCAACTCTGCTTCTGAAACAGATACAAAGCACTGGTCCTCTAACATCCAATGCTTGTCAGTTAAGATGAGAAACGTGTGAGCTTCGTGAACGATGTAGTTCCTTTGAGCAGAAAAGTGACTGCCCTTACCTGAAACGAAGTCTTGCTTGTAGGGAGACACAGAGCATGGGATTTAACTCCATTTCTGAAGTGAAACACACAGCATTGACTCATCCATGGATCACACTCTGTTTTAGAGGGAGAAGCACGCTCTTGCTTTCTAGAGTCTCTAAGACAGCAGGAAACGTGAGTGTGCCCAGAACAAAAGAAAGGTGTTTCCTACACATAAGGACCATATGTAGTCCAAATCTTATTCTGAAACTGATACAATGCACTGACCCTCTAACTTCCAATGCTTGTCAGTTAAGATGAGAAACGTGTGAGCTTCGTGAACTATGAAGTTCCTTTGAGCAGAAAACTGACTGCCCTTACCTGAAATGAAGTCTTGCTTGTAGGAAGACTCAGAGCCTGGGATTTAACTCCATTTCTGAAGGGAAACACACAGCATAGTTTTCATCCATGGATCACACTCTGCTTTAGAAAGAAGCACGCTCTTGCTTTCTAGAGTCTCTAAGACAGCAGGAAACGTGAGTGTGCAGAGAACAAAAGAACGGTGTTTCCTACACATATGGACCATATCTAGTCGAAATCTGCTTCTGAAACTGATACAAAGCACTGGTCCTCTAACATCCAATGCCTGTCAGTTAAGATGAGAAACGTGTGAGCTCCGTGAAAGATGTAGTTCGTTTGAGCTGAAAAGTGACTGCCCTTACCTGAAACGAATTCTTGCTTGTAGGAAGACACAGAGCATGGGATTTAACTCCATTTCTGAAGTGAAACACACAGCATAGTCTCATCCATGGATCACACTCTGTTTTAGAGCGAGAAGCACGCTCTTGCTTTCTAGAGTCTCTAAGAGAGCAGGAAACGTGAGTGTGCCCAGAACAAAAGATCGGTGTTTCCTACACATATGGACCATATGTAGTCGAAATCTGCTTCTCAAACTGATACAAAGCACTGGTCCTCTAACATCCAATGCTTGTCTGTTAAGATGAGAAACGTGTGAGCTTTGTGAACGATGAAGTTACTTTGAGCAGAAAACTGACTGCCCTTACCTGAAACGAAGTCTTGCTTGTAGGAAGACTCAGAGCCTGGGATTTAACTCCATTTCTGAAGGGAAACACACAGCATAGTTTTCATCCATGGATCACACTCTGCTTTAGAAAGAAGCACGCTCTTGCTTTCTAGAGTCTCTAAGACAGCAGGAAACGTGAGTGTGCTGAGAACAAAAGAACGGTGTTTCCTACACATAGGGACCATATCTAGTCCAACTCTGCTTCTGAAACAG
Organism: Onychomys leucogaster; assembly: GCA_949786385.1. Lineage (NCBI taxonomy): Eukaryota > Metazoa > Chordata > Mammalia > Rodentia > Cricetidae > Onychomys > Onychomys leucogaster. Next base: position 469,657 of record CATKUP010000128.1, on the reverse strand, counting down.
ATACAAAGCACTGGTCCTCTAACATCCAATGCTTCTCAGTTAAGATGAGAAACGTGTGAGCTTCGTGAACGATGTAGTTCCTTTGAGCAGAAAAGTGACTGCCCTTACCTGAAACGAAGTCTTGCTTGTAGGGAGACACAGAGCATGGGATTTAACTCCATTTCTGAAGTGAAACACACCGCATAGTCTCATCCATGGATCACACTCTGTTTTAGAGCGAGAAGCACGCTCTTGCTTTCTAGAGTCTCTAAGACAGCAGGAAACGTGAGTGTGCCCAGAACAAAAGATCGGTGTTTCCTACACATATGGACCATATGTAGTCGAAATCTGCTTCTGAAACTGATACAAAGCACTGGTCCTCTAACATCCAATGCTTGTCTGTTAAGATGAGAAATGTGTGAGCTCCGTGAAACATGTAGTTCGTTTGAGCTGAAAAGTGACTGCCCTTACCTGAAACGAAGTCTTGCTTGTAGGAAGACATAGAGCCTGAGATTTAACTACTTTTCTGAAGGGAAACACAAAGCATAGTTTTCATCCATGGATCACACTCTGCTTTAGAGCGAGAAGCACACTCTTGCTTTCTAGAGTCTCTAAGACAGCAGGAAATCTGAGTGTGCCCAGAACAAAAGATCGGTGTTTCCTACACATATGGACCATATCTAGTCCAAATCTCCTTCTGAAACTGATAAAAAGCACTGGTCCTCTAACTTCCAATGATTGTCACTAAAGATGAGAAACGTGTGAGCTCAGTGAACGATGTAGTTCGTTTGAGCAGAAAAGTGACTGCCCTTACCTGAAATGAAGTCTTGCTTTTAGGAAGACTCAGAACCTGGGATTTAACTCCATTTCTGATGTGAAACACACAGCAGTGTTCTCATCCATGGATCACACTCTGCTTTAGAGCGAGAAGCACGCTCTTGCTTTCTAAATTCTCTAAGACAGCAGGAAACGTGAGTGTGCTGAGAACAAAAGAACGGTGTTTCCTACACATAGGGACCATATCTAGTCCAACTCTGCTTCTGAAACAGATACAAAGCACTGGTCCTCTAACATCCAATGCTTGTCAGTTAAGATGAGAAACGTGTGAGCTTCGTGAACGATGTAGTTCCTTTGAGCAGAAAAGTGACTGCCCTTACCTGAAACGAAGTCTTGCTTGTAGGGAGACACAGAGCATGGGATTTAACTCCATTTCTGAAGTGAAACACACAGCATTGACTCATCCATGGATCACACTCTGTTTTAGAGGGAGAAGCACGCTCTTGCTTTCTAGAGTCTCTAAGACAGCAGGAAACGTGAGTGTGCCCAGAACAAAAGAAAGGTGTTTCCTACACATAAGGACCATATGTAGTCCAAATCTTATTCTGAAACTGATACAATGCACTGACCCTCTAACTTCCAATGCTTGTCAGTTAAGATGAGAAACGTGTGAGCTTCGTGAACTATGAAGTTCCTTTGAGCAGAAAACTGACTGCCCTTACCTGAAATGAAGTCTTGCTTGTAGGAAGACTCAGAGCCTGGGATTTAACTCCATTTCTGAAGGGAAACACACAGCATAGTTTTCATCCATGGATCACACTCTGCTTTAGAAAGAAGCACGCTCTTGCTTTCTAGAGTCTCTAAGACAGCAGGAAACGTGAGTGTGCAGAGAACAAAAGAACGGTGTTTCCTACACATATGGACCATATCTAGTCCAACTCTTCTTCTGAAACTGATACAAAGCACTGGTCCTCTAACATCCAATGCTTGTCAGTTAAGATGAGAAACATGTGAGCTTCGTGAACGATGTAGTTCGTTTGAGCAGAAAAGTGACTGCCCTTACCTGAAACGAAGTCTTGCTTGTAGGAAGACTCAGAGCCTGGGATTTAACTCCATTTCTGATGAGAAACGCACAGCAGTATTCTCATCCATGGATCACACTCTGCTTTAGAGCGAGAAGCACGCACTTGCTTTCTAAATTCTCTAAGACAGCATGAAACGTGAGTGTGCTGAGAACAAAAGAACGGTGTTTCCTACACATAGGGACCATATCTAGTCCAACTCTGCTTCTGAAACAGATACAAAGCACTGGTCCTCTAACATCCAATGCTTGTCAGTTAAGATGAGAAACGTGTGAGCTTCGTGAACGATGTAGTTCCTTTGAGCAGAAAAGTGACTTCCCTTACCTGAACGAAATCTGGCTTGTAGGGAGACACAGAGCATGGGATTTAACTCCATTTCTGAAGTGAAACACACAGCATAGTCTCATCCATGGATCACACTCTGTTTTAGAGCGAGAAGCACGCTCTTGCTTTCTAGAGTCTCTAAGACAGCAGGAAACGTGAGTGTGCCCAGAACAAAAGATCGGTGTTTCCTACACATATGGACCATATGTAGTCCAAATCTTATTCTGAAACTGAAACAAAGCACTGACCCTCTAACTTCCAATGCTTGTCAGTTAAGATGAGAAACGTGTGAGCTTCGTGAACTATGAAGTTCCTTTGAGCAGAAAACTGACGGCCCTTACCTGAAACGAAGTCTTGCTTGTAGGAAGACTCAGAGCCTGGGATTTAACTCCATTTCTGAAGTGAAACACACAGCAGTGTTCTCATCCATTGATCACACTCTGCATTAGAACAAGAAGCACGCTCTTGCTTTCTAGAGTCTCTAAGACAGCAGGAAACGTGAGTTTGCTGAGAACAAATGAACGATGTTTCCTACACATACAGACCATATCTAGTCGAAATCTGCTTCTGAAACTGATACAAAGCACTGGTCCTCTAACATCCAATGCCTGTCAGTTAAGATGAGAAACGTGTGAGCTCCGTGAAAGATGTAGTTCGTTTGAGCTGAAAAGTGACTGCCCTTACCTGAAACGAATTCTTGCTTGTAGGAAGACACAGAGCATGGGATTTAACTCCATTTCTGAAGTGAAACACACAGCATAGTCTCATCCATGGATCACACTCTGTTTTAGAGCGAGAAGCACGCTCTTGCTTTCTAGAGTCTCTAAGAGAGCAGGAAACGTGAGTGTGCCCAGAACAAAAGATCGGTGTTTCCTACACATATGGACCATATGTAGTCGAAATCTGCTTCTCAAACTGATACAAAGCACTGGTCCTCTAACATCCAATGCTTGTCTGTTAAGATGAGAAACGTGTGAGCTTTGTGAACGATGAAGTTACTTTGAGCAGAAAACTGACTGCCCTTACCTGAAACGAAGTCTTGCTTGTAGGAAGACTCAGAGCCTGGGATTTAACTCCATTTCTGAAGGGAAACACACAGCATAGTTTTCATCCATGGATCACACTCTGCTTTAGAAAGAAGCACGCTCTTGCTTTCTAGAGTCTCTAAGACAGCAGGAAACGTGAGTGTGCTGAGAACAAAAGAACGGTGTTTCCTACACATAGGGACCATATCTAGTCCAACTCTGCTTCTGAAACAGATACAAAGCACTGGTACTCTAACATCCAATGCTTGTCAGTTAAGATGAGAAACGTGTGAGCTTCGTGAACGATGTAGTTCCTTTGAGCAGAAAAGTGACTGCCCTTACCTGAAACGAAGTCTTGCTTGTAGGGAGACACAGAGCATGGGATTTAACTCCATTTCTGAAGTGAAACACACAGCATTGACTCATCCATGGATCACACTCTGTTTTAGAGGGAGAAGCACGCTCTTGCTTTCTAGAGTCTCTAAGACAGCAGGAAACGTGAGTGTGCCCAGAACAAAAGAAAGGTGTTTCCTACACATAAGGACCATATGTAGTCCAAATCTTATTCTGAAACTGATACAATGCACTGACCCTCTAACTTCCAATGCTTGTCAGTTAAGATGAGAAACGTGTGAGCTTCGTGAACTATGAAGTTCCTTTGAGCAGAAAACTGACTGCCCTTACCTTAAATGAAGTCTTGCTTGTAGGAAGACTCAGAGCCTGGGATTTAACTCCATTTCTGAAGGGAAACACACAGCATAGTTTTCATCCATGGATCACACTCTGCTTTAGAAAGAAGCACGCTCTTGCTTTCTAGAGTCTCTAAGACAGCAGGAAACGTGAGTGTGCAGAGAACAAAAGAACGGTGTTTCCTACACATATGGACCATATCTAGTCCAACTCTTCTTCTGAAACTGATACAAAGCACTGGTCCTCTAACATCCAATGCTTGTCAGTTAAGATGAGAAACATGTGAGCTTCGTGAACGATGTAGTTCGTTTGAGCAGAAAAGTGACTGCCCTTACCTGAAACGAAGTCTTGCTTGTAGGAAGACTCAGAGCCTGGGATTTAACTCCATTTCTGATGTGAAACGCACAGCAGTATTCTCATCCATGGATCACACTCTGCTTTAGAGCGAGAAGCACGCTCTTGCTTTCTAAATTCTCTAAGACAGCATGAAACGTGAGTGTGCTGAGAACAAAAGAACGGTGTTTCCTACACATAGGGACCATATCTAGTCCAACTCTGCTTCTGAAACAGATACAAAGCACTGGTCCTCTAACATCCAATGCTTGTCAGTTAAGATGAGAAACGTGTGAGCTTCGTGAACGATGTAGTTCCTTTGAGCAGAAAACTGACTGCCCTTACCTGAAACAAAGTCTTGGTTGTAGGGAGACACAGAGCATGGGATTTAACTCCATTTCTGAAGTGAAACACACAGCATAGTCTCATCCATGGATCACACTCTCTTTTAGAGCGAGAAGCACGCTCTTGCTTTCTAGAGTCTCTAAGGCAGCAGGAAACGTGAGTGTGCCCAGAACAAAAGATCGGTGTTTCCTACACATATGGACCATATGTAGTCCAAATCTTATTCTGAAACTGATACAAAGCACTGACCCTCTAACTTCCAATGCTTGTCAGTTAAGATGAGAAACGTGTGAGCTTCGTGAACTATGAAGTTCCTTTGAGCAGAAAACTGACGGCCCTTACCTGAAACGAAGTCTTGCTTGTAGGAAGACTCAGAGCCTGGGATTTAACTCCATTTCTGAAGTGAAACACACAGCAGTGTTCGCATCCATTGATCACACTCTGCATTAGAACAAGAAGCACGCTCTTGCTTTCTAGAGTCTCTAAGACAGCAGGAAACGTGAGTTTGCTGAGAACAAATGAACGATGTTTCCTACACAGACGGACCATATCTAGTCGAAATCTGCTTCTGAAACAGATACAAAGCACTGGTCCTCTAACATCCACTGCTTGTCTGTTAAGATGAGAAACGTGTGAGCTCCGTGAACAATGTAGTTCGTTTGAGCAGAAAAGTGACTGCCCTTAGCTGAAACGAAGTCTTGCTTGTAGGAAGACTCAGAGCCTGGGATTTAACTCCATTTCTGATGTGAAACACACAGCAGTGTTCTCATCCATGGATCACACTCTGCTTTAGAGCGAGAAGCACGCTCTTGCTTTCTAAATTCTCTAAGACAGCAGGAAACGTGAGTGTGCTGAGAACAAAAGAACGGTGTTTCCTACACATAGGGACCATATCTAGTCCAACTCTGCTTCTGAAACAGATACAAAGCACTGGTCCTCTAACATCCAATGCTTGTCAGTTAAGATGAGAAACGTGTGAGCTCCGTGAAAGATGTAGTTCGTTTGAGCTGAAAAGTGACTGCCCTTACCTGAAAGGAAGTCTTGCTTGTAGGAAGACATAGAGCCTGAGATTTAACTACTTTTCTGAAGGGAAACACAAAGCATAGTTTTCATCCATGGATCACACTCTGCTTGAGAGCGAGAAGCACACTCTTGCTTTCTAGAGTCTGTAAGAGAGCAGGATATCTGAGTGTGCCCAGAATAAAAGATCGGTGTTTCCTACACATATGGACCATATCTAGTCCAAAACTACTTCTGAAACTGATACAAAGCACTGACCCTCTAACTTCCAATGATTGTCAGTTAAGATGAGAAACGTGTGAGCTCAGTGAACGATGTAGTTCGTTTGAGCAGAAAAGTGACTGCCCTTACCTGAAATGAAGTCTTGCTTGTAGGAAGACTCAGAGCCTGGGATTTAACTCCATTTCTGAAGGGAACACACAGCATAGTTTTCATCCATGGGTCACACTCTGCTTTAGAAAGAAGCACGCTCTTGCTTTCTAGAGTCTCTAAGACAGCAGGAAATCTGAGTGTGCTGAGAACAAAAGATCGGTGTTTCCTACACATATGGACCATATCTAGTCCAAATCTCCTTTTGAAACTGATACAAAGCACTGACCCTCTAACTTCCAATGATTGTCAGTTAAGATGAGAAACGTGTGAGCTCAGTGAACGATGTAGTTCGTTTGAGCAGAAAACTGACTGCCCTTACCTGAAATGAAGTCTTGCTTGTAGGAAGACTCAGAGCCTGGGATTTAACTCCATTTCTGAAGGGAAACACACAGCATAGTTTTCATCCATGGATCACACTCTGCTTTAGAAAGAAGCACGCTCTTGCTTTCTAGAGTCTCTAAGACAGCAGGAAACGTGAGTGTGCTGAGAACAAAAGAACGGTGTTTCCTACACATATGGACCATATCTAGTCCAACTCTTCTTCTGAAACTGATACAAAGCACTGGTCCTCTAACATCCAATGCTTGTCAGTTAAGATGAGAAACGTGTGAGCTTCGTGAACTATGAAGTTCCTTTGAGCAGAAAACTGACGGCCCTTACCTGAAACGAAGTCTTGCTTGTAGGAAGACTCAGAGCCTGGGATTTAACTCCATTTCTGAAGTGAAACACACAGCAGTGTTCTCATCCATTGATCACACTCTGCATTAGAACCAGAAGCACGCTCTTGCTTTCTAGAGTCTCTAAGACAGCAGGAAACGTGAGTGTGCTGAGAACAAAAGAACGGTGTTTCCTACACATAGGGACCATATCTAGTCCAACTCTGCTTCTGAAACAGATACAAAGCACTGGTCCTCTAACATCCAATGCTTGTCAGTTAAGATGAGAAACGTGTGAGCTTCGTGAACGATGTAGTTCCTTTGAGCATAAAAGTGACTGCCCTTACCTGAAACGAAGTCTTGCTTGTAGGGAGACACAGAGCCTGGGATTTAACTCCATTTCTGAAGTGAAACAGACAGCATAGTCTCATCCATGGATCACACTCTGTTTTAGAGCGAGAAGCACGCTCTTGCTTTCTAGAGTCTCTAAGACAGCAGGAAACGTGAGTGTGCTGAGAACAAAAGAACGGTGTTTCCTACACATAGGGACCATATCTAGTCCAACTCTGCTTCTGAAACAGATACAAAGCACTGGTCCTCTAACATCCAATGCTTGTCAGTTAAGATGAGAAACGTGTGAGCTTCGTGAACGATGTAGTTCCTTTGAGCAGAAAAGTGACTGCCCTTACCTGAAACGAACTCTTGCTTGTAGGGAGACACAGAGCATGGGATTTAACTCCATTTCTGAAGTGAAACACACAGCATAGTCTCATCCATGGATCACACTCTGTTTTAGAGCGAGAAGCACGCTCTTGCTTTCTAGAGTCTCTAAGACAGCAGGAAACGTGAGTGTGCCCAGAACAAAAGATCGGTGTTTCCTACACATATGGACCATATGTAGTCCAAATTTTATTCTGAAACTGATACAAAGCACTGACCCTCTAACTTCCAATGCTTGTCAGTTAAGATGAGAAACGTGTGAGCTTCGTGAACTATGAAATTCCTTTGAGCAGAAAACTGACGGCCCTTACCTGAAACGAAGTCTTGCTTGTAGGAAGAATCAGAGCCTGGGATTTAACTCCATTTCTGAAGTGAAACACACAGCAGTGTTCTCATCCATTGATCACACTCTGCATTAGAACAAGAAGCACGCTCTTGCTTTCTAGAGTCTCTAAGACAGCAGGAAACGTGAGTTTGCTGAGAACAAATGAACGATGTTTCCTACACATACAGACCATATCTAGTCGAAATCTGCTTCTGAAACTGATACAAAGCACTGGTCCTCTAACATCCAATGCTTGTCAGTTAAGATGAGAAACGTGTGAGCTCCGTGAAAGATGTAGTTCGTTTGAGCTGAAAAGTGACTGCCCTTACCTGAAACGAATTCTTGCTTGTAGGAAGACAGAGAGCATGGGATTTAACTCCATTTCTGAAGTGAAACACACAGCATAGTCTCATCCATGGATCACACTCTGTTTTAGAGCGAGAAGCACGCTCTTGCTTTCTAGAGTCTCTAAGACAGCAGGAAACGTGAGTGTGCCCAGAACAAAAGATCGGTGTTTCCTACACATATGGACCATATGTAGTCGAAATCTGCTTCTGAAACTGATACAAAGCACTGGTCCTCTAACATCCAATGCTTGTCTGTTAAGATGAGAAACGTGTGAGCTCCGTGAAAGATGTAGTTCGTTTGAGCTGAAAAGTGACTGCCCTTACCTGAAACGAAGTCTTGCTTGTAGGAAGACATAGAGCCTGAGATTTAACTACTTTTCTGAAGGGAAACACAAATCATAGTTTTCATCCATGGATCACACTCTGCTTTAGAGTGAGAAGCACACTCTTGCTTTCTAGAGTCTCTAAGACAGCAGGAAATCTGAGTGTGCCCAGAACAAAGATCAGTGTTTCCTACACATATGGACCATATCTAGTCCAAATCTCCTTCTGAAACTGATACAAAGCACTGACCCTCTAACTTCCAATGATTGTCAGTTAAGATGAGAAACGTGTGAGCTCAGTGAACGATGTAGTTCGTTTGAGCAGAAAAATGACTGCCCTTACCTGAAATGAAGTCTTGCTTGTAGGAAGACTCAGAGCCTGGGATTTAACTCCATTTCTGAAGGGAAACACACAGCATAGTTCTCATCTATGGATCACACTCTGCTTTAGAGCAAGAAGCACGCTCTTGCTTTCTAGAGTCTCTAAGAAAGCAGGAAACATGAGTGTGCTGAGAACAAAAGAACCGTGTTGCCTACACATATGGACCATATCTAGTCCAACTCTTCTTCGGAAACTGATACAAAGCACTGGTCCTCTAACATCCAATGCTTGTCAGTTAAGATGAGAAACGTGTGAGCTCCGTGAAAGATGTAGTTCCTTTGAGCTGAAAAGTGACTTCCCTTACCTGAAACAAATTCTTGCTTGTAGGAAGACACAGAGCATGGGATTTAACTCCATTTCTGAAGTGAAACACACAGCATAGTCTCATCCATGGATCACACTCTGTTTTAGAGCGAGAAGCACGCTCTTGCTTTCTAGAGTCTCTAAGACAACAGCAAAGGTGAGTGTGCCCAGAACAAAAGATCGGTGTTTCCTACACATATGGACCATATGTAGTCGAAATCTGCTTCTGAAACTGATACAAAGCACTGGTCCTCTAACATCCAATGCTTGTCTGTTAAGATGAGAAACGTGTGAGCTCCGTGAAAGATGTAGTTCGTTTGAGCAGAAAAGTGACTGCCCTTACCTGAAATGAAGTCTTGCTTGTAGGAAGGCTCAGAGCCTGGGATTTAACTCCATTTCTGAAGGGAAACACACAGCATAGTTCTCATCTATGGATCACACTCTGCTTTAGAGCAAGAAGCACGCTCTTGCTTTCTAGAGTCTCTAAGAAAGCAGGAAACGTGAGTGTGCTGAGAACAAAAGAACGGTGTTGCCTACACATATGGACCATATCTAGTCCAACTCTTCTTCAGAAACTGATACAAAGCACTGGTCCTCTAACATCCAATGCTTGTCAGTTAAGATGAGAAACGTGTGAGCTTCGTGAACGATGTAGTTCGTTTGAGCAGAAAAGTGACTGCCCTTACCTGAAACGAAATCTTGCTTGTAGGAAGACTCAGAACCTGGGATTTAACTCCATTTCTGAAGGGAAACACACAGCATAGTTTTCATCCATGGATCACACTCTGCTTTAGAAAGAAGCACGCTCTTGCTTTCTAGAGTCTCTAAGACAGCAGGAAACGTGAGTGTGCTGAGAACAAAAGAACGGTGTTTCCTACACATAGGGACCATATCTAGTCCAACTCTGCTTCTGAAACAGATACAAAGCACTGGTCCTCTAACATCCAATGCTTCTCAGTTAAGATGAGAAACGTGTGAGCTTCGTGAACGATGTAGTTCCTTTGAGCAGAAAAGTGACTGCCCTTACCTGAAACGAAGTCTTGCTTGTAGGAAGACATAGAGCCTGAGATTTAACTACTTTTCTGAAGGGAAACACAAAGCATAGTTTTCATCCATGGATCACACTCTGCTTTAGAGCGAGAAGCACACTCTTGCTTTCTAGAGTCTCTAAGACAGCAGGAAATCTGAGTGTGCCCAGAACAAAAGATCGGTGTTTCCTACACATATGGACCATATCTAGTCCAAATCTCCTTCTGTAACTGATAAAAAGCCCTGACCCTCTAACTTCCAATGATTGTCAGTTAAGATGAGAAACGTGTGAGCTCAGTGAACGATGTAGTTCGTTTGAGCAGAAAAGTGACTGCCCTTACCTGAAACGAAGTCTTGCTTGTAGGGAGACACAGAGCATGGGATTTAACTCCATTTCTGAAGTGAAACACACAGCATAGTCTCATCCATGGATCACATTCTGTTTTAGAGCGAGAAGCACGCTCTTGCTTTCTAGAGTCTCTAAGACAGCAGGAAACGTGAGTGTGGCCAGAACAAAAGATCGGTGTTTCCTACACATATGGACCATATGTAGTCCAAATCTTATTCTGAAACTGATACAAAGCACTGACCCTCTAACTTCCAATGCTTGTCAGTTAAGATGAGAAACGTGTGAGCTTCGTGAACTATGAAGTTCCTTTGAGCAGAAAACTGAAGGCCCTTACCTGAAACGAAGTCTTGCTTGTAGGAAGACTCAGAGCCTGGGATTTAACTCCATTTCTGAAGTGAAACACACAGCAGTGTTCTCATCCATTGATCACACTCTGCATTAGAACAAGAAGCACGCTCTTGCTTTCTAGAGTCTCTAAGACAGCAGGAAACGTGAGTTTGCTGAGAACAAATGAACGATGTTTCCTACACATACAGACCATATCTAGTCGAAATCTGCTTCTGAAACTGATACAAAGCACTGGTCCTCTAACATCCAATGCCTGTCAGTTAAGATGAGAAACGTGTGAGCTCCGTGAAAGATGTAGTTCGTTTGAGCTGAAAAGTGACTGCCCTTACCTGAAACGAATTCTTTCTTGTAGGAAGACACAGAGCATGGGATTTAACTCCATTTCTGAAGTGAAACACACAGCATAGTCTCATCCATGGATCACACTCTGTTTTAGAGCGAGAAGCACGCTCTTGCTTTCTAGAGTCTCTAAGACAGCAGGAAACGTGAGTGTGCCCAGAACAAAAGATCGGTGTTTCCTACACATATGGACCATATGTAGTCGAAATCTGCTTCTGAAACTGATACAAAGCACTGGTCCTCTAACATCCAATGCTTGTCAGTTAAGATGAGAAACATGTGAGCTTCGTGAACGATGTAGTTCGTTTGAGCAGAAAAGTGACTGCCCTTACCTGAAACGAAGTCTTGCTTGTAGGAAGACTCAGAGCCTGGGATTTAACTCCATTTCTGATGTGAAACACACAGCAATATTCTCATCCGTGGATCACACTCTGCTTTAGAGCGAGAAGCACGCTCTTGCTTTCTAAATTCTCTAAGACAGCATGAAACATGAGTGTGCTGAGAACAAAAGAACGGTGTTTCCTACACATAGGGACCATATCTAGTCCAACTCTGCTTCTGAAACAGATACAAAGCACTGGTCCTCTAACATCCAATGCTTGTCAGTTAAGATGAGAAACGTGTGAGCTTCGTGAACGATGTAGTTCCTTTGAGCAGAAAAGTGACTGCCCTTACCTGAAACGAAGTCTTGCTTGTAGGGAGACACAGAGCATGGGATTTAACTCCATTTCTGAAGTGAAACACACAGCATAGTCTCATCCATGGATCACACTCTGTTTTAGAGCGAGAAGCACGCTCTTGCTTTCTAGAGTCTCTAAGACAGCAGGAAACGTGAGTGTGCCCAGAATAAAAGATCGGTGTTTCCTACACATATGGACCATATGTAGTCCAAATCTTATTCTGAAACTGATACAAAGCACTGACCCTCTAACTTCCAATGCTTGTCAGTTAAGATGAGAAACGTGTGAGCTTCGTGAACTATGAAGTTCCTTTGAGCAGAAAACTGATGGCCCTTACCTGAAACGAAGTCTTGCTTGTAGGAAGACTCAGAGCCTGGGATTTAACTCCATTTCTGAAGTGAAACACACAGCAGTGTTCTCATCCATTGATCACACTCTGCATTAGAACAAGAAGCACGCTCTTGCTTTCTAGAGTCTCTAAGACAGCAGGAAACGTGAGTTTGCTGAGAACAAATGAACGATGTTTCCTACACATACAGACCATATCTAGTCGAAATCTGCTTCTGAAACTGATACAAAGCACTGGTCCTCTAACATCCAATGCCTGTCAGTTAAGATGAGAAACGTGTGAGCTCCGTGAAAGATGTAGTTCGTTTGAGCTGAAAAGTGACTGCCCTTACCTGAAACGAATTCTTGCTTGTAGGAAGACACAGAGCATGGGATTTAACTCCATTTCTGAAGTGAAACACACAGCATAGTCTCATCCATGGATCACACTCTGTTTTAGAGCGAGAAGCACGCTCTTGCTTTCTAGAGTCTCTAAGACAGCAGGAAACGTGAGTGTGCCCAGAACAAAAGATCGGTGTTTCCTACACATATGGACCATATGTAGTCGAAATCTGCTTCTGAAACTGATACAAAGCACTGGTCCTCTAACATCCAATGCTTGTCTGTTAAGATGAGAAACGTGTGAGCTTTGTGAACGATGAAGTTACTTTGAGCAGAAAAGTGACTGCCCTTACCTGAAACGAAGTCTTGCTTGTAGGAAGACTCAGAGCCTGGGATTTAACTCCATTTCTGAAGGGAAACACACAGCATAGTTTTCATCCATGGATCACACTCTGCTTTAGAAAGAAGCACGCTCTTGCTTTGTAGAGTCTCTAAGACAGCAGGAAACGTGAGTGTGCTGAGAACAAAAGAACGGTGTTTCCTACACATATGGACCATATCTAGTCCAACTCTTCTTCTGAAACTGATACAAAGCACTGGTCCTCTAACATCCAATGCTTGTCAGTTAAGATGAGAAACATGTGAGCTTCGTGAACGATGTAGTTCGTTTGAGCAGAAAAGTGACTGCCCTTACCTGAAACGAAGTCTTGCTTGTAGGAAGACTCAGAGCCTGGGATTTAACTCCATTTCTGATGTGAAACACACAGCAGTATTCTCATCCATGGATCACACTCTGCTTTAGAGCGAGAAGCACGCTCTTGCTTTCTAAATTCTCTAAGACAGCATGAAACGTGAGTGTGCTGAGAACAAAAGAACGGTGTTTCCTACACATAGGGACCATATCTAGTCCAACTCTGCTTCTGAAACAGATACAAAGCACTGGTCCTCTAACATCCAATGCTTGTCAGTTAAGATGAGAAACGTGTGAGCTTCGTGAACGATGTAGTTCCTTTGAGCAGAAAAGTGACTGCCCTTACCTGAAACGAAGTCTTGCTTGTAGGGAGACACAGAGCATGGGATTTAACTCCATTTCTGAAGTGAAACACACAGCATAGTCTCATCCATGGATCACACTCTGTTTTAGAGCGAGAAGCACGCTCTTGCTTTCTAGAGTCTCTAAGGCAGCAGGAAACGTGAGTGTGCCCAGAACAAAAGATCGGTGTTTCCTACACATATGGACCATATGTAGTCCAAATCTTATTCTGAAACTGATACAAAGCACTGACCCTCTAACTTCCAATGCTTGTCAGTTAAGATGAGAAACGTGTGAGCTTCGTGAACTATGAAGTTCCTTTGAGCAGAAAACTGACGGCCCTTACCTGAAACGAAGTCTTGCTTGTAGGAAGACTCAGAGCCTGGGATTTAACTCCATTTCTGAAGTGAAACACACAGCAGTGTTCTCATCCATTGATCACACTCTGCATTAGAACAAGAAGCACGCTCTTGCTTTCTAGAGTCTCTAAGACAGCAGGAAACGTGAGTTTGCTGAGAACAAATGAACGAAGTTTCCTACACAGACGGACCATATCTAGTCGAAATCTGCTTCTGAAACTGATACAAAGCACTGGTCCTCTAACATCCAATGCCTGCCAGTTAAGATGAGAAACGTGTGAGCTCCGTGAAAGATGTAGTTCGTTTGAGCTGAAAAGTGACTGCCCTTACCTGAAACGAATTCTTGCTTGTAGGAAGACACAGAGCATGGGATTTAACTCCATTTCTGAAGTGAAACACACAGCATAGTCTCATCCATGGATCACACTCTGTTTTAGAGCGAGAAGCACGCTCTTGCTTTCTAGAGTCTCTAAGACAGCAGGAAACGTGAGTGTGCCCAGAACAAAAGATCGGTGTTTCCTACACATATGGACCATATGTAGTCGAAATCTGCTTCTGAAACTGATACAAAGCACTGGTCCTCTAACATCCAATGCTTGTCTGTTAAGATGAGAAACGTGTGAGCTTTGTGAACGATGAAGTTACTTTGAGCAGAAAACTGACTGCCCTTACCTGAAACGAAGTCTTGCTTGTAGGAAGACTCAGAGCCTGGGATTTAACTCCATTTCTGAAGGGAAACACACAGCATAGTTTTCATCCATGGATCACACTCTGCTTTAGAAAGAAGCACGCTCTTGCTTTCTAGAGTCTCTAAGACAGCAGGAAACGTGAGTGTGCTGAGAACAAAAGAACGGTGTTTCCTACACATAGGGACCATATCTAGTCCAACTCTGCTTCTGAAACAGATACAAAGCACGGGTCCTCTAACATCCAATGCTTGTCAGTTAAGATGAGAAACGTGTGAGCTTCGTGAACGATGTAGTTCCTTTGAGCAGAAAAGTGACTGCCCTTACCTGAAACGAAGTCTTGGTTGTAGGGAGACATAGAGCATGGGATTTAACTCCATTTCTGAAGTGAAACACACAGCATAGTCTCATCCATGGATCACACTCTGTTTTAGAGCGAGAAGCACGCTCTTGCTTTCTAGAGTCTCTAAGGCAGCAGGAAACGTGAGTGTGCCCAGAACAAAAGATCGGTGTTTCCTACACATATGGACCATATGTAGTCCAAATCTTATTCTGAAACTGATACAAAGCACTGACCCTCTAACTTCCAATGCTTGTCAGTTAAGATGAGAAACGTGTGAGCTTCGTGAACTATGAAGTTCCTTTGAGCAGAAAACTGACGGCCCTTACCTGAAACGAAGTCTTGCTTGTAGGAAGACTCAGAGCCTGGGATTTAACTCCATTTCTGAAGTGAAACACACAGCAGTGTTCTCATCCATTGATCACACTCTGCATTAGAACAAGAAGCACGCACTTGCTTTCTAGAGTCTCTAAGACAGCAGGAAACGTGAGTTTGCTGAGAACAAATGAACGATGTTTCCTACACAGACGGACCATATCTAGTCGAAATCTCCTTCTGAAACTGATACAAAGCACTGGTCCTCTAACATCCACTGCTTGTCTGTTAAGATGAGAAACGTGTGAGCTCCGTGAACAATGTAGTTCGTTTGAGCAGAAAAGGGACTGCCCTTAGATGAAACGAAGTCTTGCTTGTAGGAAGACTCAGAGCCTGGGATTTAACTCCATTTCTGATGTGAAACACACAGCAGTGTTCTCATCCATGGATCACACTCTGCTTTAGAGCGAGAAGCACGCTCTTGCTTTCTAAATTCTCTAAGACAGCAGGAAACGTGAGTGTGCTGAGAACAAAAGAACGGTGTTTCCTACACATAGGGACCATATCTAGTCCAACTCTGCTTCTGAAACAGATACAAAGCACTGGTCCTCTAACATCCAATGCTTGTCAGTTAAGATGAGAAACGTGTGAGCTCCGTGAAAGATGTAGTTCGTTTGAGCTGAAAAGTGACTGCCCTTACCTGAAACGAAGTCTTGCTTGTAGGAAGACATAGAGCCTGAGATTTAACTACTTTTCTGAAGGGAAACACAAAGCATAGTTTTCATCCATGGATCACACTCTGCTTGAGAGCGAGAAGCACACTCTTGCTTTCTAGAGTCTCTAAGAGAGCAGGAAATCTGAGTGTGCCCAGAACAAAAGATCGGTGTTTCCTACACATATGGACCATATCTAGTCCAAATCTCCTTCTGAAACTGATACAAAGCACTGACCATCTAACTTCCAATGATTGTCAGTTAAGATGAGAAACGTGTGAGCTCAGTGAATGATGTAGTTCGTTTGAGCAGAAAAGTGACTGCCCTTACCTGAAATGAAGTCTTGCTTGTAGGAAGACTCAGAGCCTGGGATTTAACTCCATTTCTGAAGGGAAACACACAGCATAGTTTTCATCCATGGGTCACACTCTGCTTTAGAAAGAAGCACGCTCTTGCTTTCTAGAGTCTCTAAGACAGCAGGAAACGTGAGTGTGCTGAGAACAAAAGATCGGTGTTTCCTACACATATGGACCATATCTAGTCCAAATCTCCTTTTGAAACTGATACAAAGCACTGACCCTCTAACTTCCAATGATTGTCAGTTAAGATGAGAAACGTGTGAGCTCAGTGAACGATGTAGTTCGTTTGAGCAGAAAACTGACTGCCCTTACCTGAAATGAAGCCTTACTTGTAGGAAGACTCAGAGCCTGGGATTTAACTCCATTTCTGAAGGGAAACACACAGCATAGTTTTCATCCATGGATCACACTCTGCTTTAGAAAGAAGCACGCTCTTGCTTTCTAGAGTCTCTAAGACAGCAGGAAACATGAGTGTGCTGAGAACAAAAGAACGGTGTTTCCTACACATATGGACCATATCTAGTCCAACTCTTGTCTGAAACTGATACAAAGCACTGGTCCTCTAACATCCAATGCTTGTCAGTTAAGATGAGAAACATGTGAGCTTCGTGAACGATGTAGTTCGTTTGAGCAGAAAACTGACTGCCCTTACCTGAAACGAAGTCTTGCTTGTAGGGAGACACAGAGCATGGGATTTAACTCCATTTCTGAAGTGAAACACACAGCATAGTCTCATCCATGGATCACACTCTGTTTTAGAGCGAGAAGCACGCTCTTGCTTTCTAGAGTCTCTAAGACAGCAGGAAACGTGAGTGTGCCCAGAACAAAAGATCGGTGTTTCCTACACATATGGACCATATGTAGTCGAAATCTGCTTCTGAAACTGATACAAAGCACTGGTCCTCTAACATCCAATGCTTGTCTGTTAAGATGAGAAACGTGTGAGCTTTGTGAATGATGAAGTTACTTTGAGCAGAAAACTGACTGCCCTTACCTGAAACGAAGTCTTGCTTGTAGGAAGACTCAGAGCCTGGGGTTTAACTCCATTTCTGAAGGGAAACACACAGCATAGTTTTCATCCATGGATCACACTCTGCTTTAGAAAGAAGCATGCTCTTGCTTTCTAGAGTCTCTAAGACAGCAGGAAACATGAGTGTGCTGAGAACAAAAGAACGGTGTTTCCTACACATAGGGACCATATCTAGTCCAACTCTGCTTCTGAAACAGATACAAAGCACTGGTCCTCTAACATCCAATGCTTGTCAGTTAAGATGAGAAACGTGTGAGCTTCGTGAACGATGTAGTTCCTTTGAGCAGAAAACTGACTGCCCTTACCTGAAACGAAGTCTTGCTTGTAGGGAGACACAGAGCATGGGATTTAACTCCATTTCTGAAGTGAAACACACAGCATAGTCTCATCCATGGATCACACTCTGTTTTAGAGCGAGAAGCACGCTCTTGCTTTCTAGAGTCTCTAAGACAGCAGGAAACGTGAGTGTACCCAGAACAAAAGATCGGTGTTTCCTACACATATGGACCATATGTAGTCCAAATCTTATTCTGAAACTGATACAAAGCACTGACCCTCTAACTTCCAATGCTTGTCAGTTAAGATGAGAAACGTGTGAGCTTCGTGAACTATGAAGTTCCTTTGAGCAGAAAACTGACGGCCCTTACCTGAAACGAAGTCTTGCTTGTAGGAAGGCTCAGAGCCTGGGATTTAACTCCATTTCTGAAGTGCAAAACACAGCAGTGTTCTCATCCATTGATCACACTCTGCATTAGAACAAGAAGCACGCTCTTGCTTTCTAGAGTCTCTAAGACAGCAGGAAACGTGAGTTTGCTGAGAACAAATGAACGATGTTTCCTACACAGACGGACCATATCTACTCGAAATCTGCTTCTGAAACTGATACAAAGCACTGGTCCTCTAACATCCACTGCTTGTCTGTTAAGATGAGAAACGTGTGAGCTCCGTGAACAATGTAGTTCGTTTGAGCAGAAAAGTGACTGCCCTTAGGTGAAACGAAGTCTTGCTTGTAGGAAGACTCAGAGCCTGGGATTTAACTCCATTTCTGATGTGAAACACACAGCAGTGTTCTCATCCATGGATCACACTCTGCTTTAGAGCGAGAAGCACGCTCTTGCTTTCTAAATTCTCTAAGACAGCAGGAAACGTGAGTGTGCTGAGAACAAAAGAACGGTGTTTCCTACACATAGGGACCATATCTAGTCCAACTCTGCTTCTGAAACAGATACAAAGCACTGGTCCTCTAACATCCAATGCTTGTCAGTTAAGATGAGAAACGTGTGAGCTCCGTCAAAGATGTAGTTCCTTTGAGCTGAAAAGTGACTGCCCTTACCTGAAACGAAGTCTTGCTTGTAGGAAGACATAGAGCCTGAGATTTAACTACTTTTCTGAAGGGAAACACAAAGCATAGTTTTCATCCATGGATCACACTCTGCTTTAGAGCGAGAAGCACACTCTTGCTTTCTAGAGTCTCTAAGAGAGCAGGAAATCTGAGTGTGCCCAGAACAAAAGATCGGTGTTTCCTACGCATATGGACCATATCTAGTCCAAATCTCCTTCTGAACCTGATACAAAGCACTGACCCTCTATCTTCCAATGATTGTCAGTTAAGATGAGAAACGTGTGAGCTTCGTGAACGATGTAGTTCCTTTGAGCAGAAAAGTGACTGCCCTTACCTGAAACGAAGTCTTGCTTGTAGGGAGACACAGAGCATGGGATTTAACTCCATTTCTGAAGTGAAAAACACAGCATAGTCTCATCCATGGATCACACTCTGTTTTAGAGCGAGAAGCACGCTCTTGCTTTCTAGAGTCTCTAAGACAGCAGGAAACGTGAGTGTGCCCAGAACAAAAGATCGGTGTTTCCTACACATATGGACCATATGTAGTCCAAATCTTATTCTGAAACTGATACAAAGCACTGACCCTCTAACTTCCAATGCTTGTCAGTTAAGATGAGAAACGTGTGAGCTTCGTGAACTATGAAGATTCTTTGAGCAGAAAACTGACGGCCCTTACCTGAAACAAAGTCTTGCTTGTAGGAAGACTCAGAGCCTGGGATTTAACTCCATTTCTGAAGTGAAACACACAGCAGTGTTCTCTTCCATTGATCACACTCTGCATTAGAACAAGAAGCACGCTCTTGCTTTCTAGAGTCTCTAAGACAGCAGGAAACGTGAGTTTGCTGAGAACAAATGAACGATGTTTCCTACACATAGGGACCATATCTAGTCGAAATCTGCTTCTGAAACTGATACAAAGCACTGGTCCTCTAACATCCAATGCTTGTCAGTTAAGATGAGAAACGTGTGAGCTCCGTGAACGATGAAGTTACTTTGAGCAGAAAACTGACTGCCCTTACCTGAAACGAAATCTTGCTTGTAGGAAGACTCAGAGCCTGGGATTTAACTCCATTTCTGAAGGGAAACACACAGCATAGTTTTCATCCATGGATCACACTCTGCTTTAGAAAGAAGCACGCTCTTGCTTTCTAGAGTCTCTAAGACAGCAGGAAATGTGAGTGTGCTGAGAACAAAAGAACGGTGTTTCCTACACATAGGGACCATATCTAGTCCAAATCTCCTTCTGAAACTGATACAAAGCACTGACCCTCTAACTTCCAATGATTGTCAGTTAAGATGAGAAACGTGTGAGCTCAGTGAACGATGTAGTTCGTTTGAGCAGAAAAGTGACTGCCCTTACCTGAAATGAAGTCTTTCTTGTAGGAAGACTCAGAGCCTGGGATTTAACTCCATTTCTGAAGGGAAACACACAGCATAGTTTTCATCCATGGGTCACACTCTGCTTTAGAAAGAAGCACGCTCTTGCTTTCTAGAGTCTCTAAGACAGCAGGAAACGTGAGTGTGCCCAGAACAAAAGATCGGTGTTTCCTACACATATGGACCATATGTAGTCGAAATCTGCTTCTGAAACTGATACAAAGCACTGGTCCTCTAACATCCAATGCTTGTCTGTTAAGATGAGAAACGTGTGAGCTTCGTGAACGATGAAGTTACTTTGAGCAGAAAACTGACTGCCCTTACCTGAAACGAAGTCTTGCTTGTAGGAAGACTCAGAGCCTGGGATTTAACTCCATTTCTGAAGGGAAACACACAGCATAGTTTTCATCCATGGATCACACTCTGCTTTAGAAAGAAGCACGCTCTTGCTTTCAAGAGGCTCTAAGACAGCAGGAAACGTGAGTGTGCTGAGAACAAAAGAACGGTGTTTCCTACACATATGGACCATATGTAGACCAAATCTTATTCTGAAACTGATACAAAGCACTGACCCTCTAACTTCCAATGCTTGTCAGTTAAGATGAGAAACGTGTGAGCTTCGTGAACTATGAAGTTCCTTTGAGCAGAAAACTGACGGCCCTTACCTGAAACGAAGTCTTGCTTGTAGGAAGACTCAGAGCCTGGGATTTAACTCCATTTCTGAAGTGAAACACACAGCAGTGTTCTCATCCATTGATCACACTCTGCATTAGAACAAGAAGCACGCTCTTGCTTTCTAGAGTCTCTAAGACAGCAGGAAACGTGAGTTTGCTGAGAACAAATGAACGATGTTTCCTACACATACGGACCATATCTAGTCGAAATCTGCTTCTGAAACTGATACAAAGCACTGGTCCTCTAACATCCAATGCTTGTCAGTTAAGATGAGAAACGTGTGAGCTCCGTGAAAGATGTAGTTCGTTTGAGCTGAAAAGTGACTGCCTTTACCTGAAACGAATTCTTTCTTGTAGGAAGACTCAGAGCCTGGGATTTAACTCCATTTCTGAAGGGAAACACAAAGCATAGTTCTCATCCATGGATCACACTCTGCTTTAGAGCAAGAAGCACGCTCTTGCTTTCTAGAGTCTCTAAGAAAGCAGGAAACGTGAGTGTGCTGAGAACAAAAGAACGGTGTTGCCTACACATATGGACCATATCTAGTCCAACTCTTCTTCGGAAACTGATACAAAGCACTGGTCCTCTAACATCCAATGCTTGTCAGTTAAGATGAGAAACGTGTGAGCTTCGTGAACGATGTAGTTCGTTTGAGCAGAAAAGTGACTGCCCTTACCTGAAACGAAGTCTTGCTTGTAGGAAGACTCAGAGCCTGGGATTTAACTCCATTTCTGATGTGAAACACACAGCAGTGTTCTCATCCATGGATCACACTCTGCTTTAGAGCGAGAAGCACGCTCTTGCTTTCTAAAGTCTCTAAGACAGCAGGAAACGTGAGTGTGCTGAGAACAAAAGAACGGTGTTTCCTACACATAGGGACCATATCTAGTCCAACTCTGCTTCTGAAACAGATACAAAGCACTGGTCCTCTAACATCCAATGCTTGTCAGTTAAGATGAGAAACGTGTGAGCTCCGTGAAAGATGTAGTTCGTTTGAGCTGAAAAGTGACTGCCCTTACCTGAAACGAAGTCTTGCTTGTAGGAAGACATAGAGCCTGAGATTTAACTACTTTTCTGAAGGGAAACACAAAGCATAGTTTTCATCAATGGATCACACTCTGCTTTAGAGCGAGAAGCACACTCTTGCTTTCTAGATTCTCTAAGACAGCAGGAAATCTGAGTGTGCCCAGAACAAAAGATCGGTGTTTCCTACACATATGGACCATATCTAGTCCAACTCTTCTTCTGAAACTGATACAAAGCACTGACCCTCCAACTTCCAATGATTGTCAGTTAAGATGAGAAACGTGTGAGCTCAGTGAACGATGTAGTTCGTTTGAGCAGAAAACTGACTGCCCTTTCCTGAAATGAAGTCTTGCTTGTAGGAAGACTCAGAGCCTGGGATTTAACTCCATTTCTGAAGGGAAACACACAGCATAGTTTTCATCCATGGATCACACTCTGCTTTAGAAAGAAGCACGCTCTTGCTTTCTAGAGTCTCTAAGACAGCAGGAAACGTGAGTGTGCTGAGAACAAAAGAACGGTGTTTCCTACACATATGGACCATATCTAGTCCAAATCTTCTGAAGAAACTGATACAAAGCACTGGTCCTCTAACATCCAATGCTTGTCAGTTAAGATGAGAAACGTGTGAGCTCCGTGAAAGATGTAGTTCGTTTGAGCTGAAAAGTGACTGCCCTTACCTGAAACGAATTCTTGCTTGTAGGAAGACACAGAGCATGGGATTTAACTCCATTTCTGAAGTGAAACACACAGCATAGTCTCATCCATGGATCACACTCTGTTTCAGAGCGAGAAGCACGCTCTTGCTTTTTAGAGTCTCTAAGACAGCAGGAAACGTGAGTGTGCCCAGAACAAAAGATCGGTGTTTCCTACACATATGGACCATATGTAGTCGAAATCTGCTTCTGAAACTGATACAAAGCACTGGTCCTCTAACATCCAATGCTTGTCTGTTAAGATGAGAAACGTGTGAGCTTCGTGAACGATGAAGTTACTTTGAGCAGAAAACTGACTGCCCTTACCTGAAACGAAGTCTTGCTTGTAGGAAGACTCAGAGCCTGGGATTTAACTCCATTTCTGAAGGGAAACACACAGCATAGTTTTCATCCATGGATCACACTCTGCTTTAGAAAGAAGCACGCTCTTGCTTTCAAGAGGCTCTAAGACAGCAGGAAACGTGAGTGTGCTGAGAACAAAAGAACGGTGTTTCCTACACATAGGGACCATATCTAGTCCAACTCTGCTTCTGAAACAGATACAAAGCACTGGTCCTCTAACATCCAATGCTTGTCAGTTAAGATGAGAAACGTGTGAGCTTCGTGAACGATGTAGTTCCTTTGAGCAGAAAAGTGACTGCCCTTACCTGAAACGAAGTCTTGCTTGTAGGGAGACACAGAGCCTGGGATTTAACTCCATTTCTGAAGTGAAACAGACAGCATAGTCTCATCCATGGATCACACTCTGTTTTAGATCGAGAAGCACGCTCTTGCTTTCTAGAGTCTCTAAGACAGCAGGAAACGTGAGTGTGCCCAGACCAAAGGTTCGGTGTTTCCTACACATATGGACCATATGTAGACCAAATCTTATTCTGAAACTGATACAAAGCACTGACCCTCTAACTTCCAATGCTTGTCAGTTAAGATGAGAAACGTGTGAGCTTCGTGAACTATGAAGTTCCTTTGAGCAGAAAACTGACGGCCCTTACCTGAAACGAAGTCTTGCTTGTAGGAAGACTCAGAGCCTGGGATTTAACTCCATTTCTGAAGTGAAACACACAGCAGTGTTCTCATCCATTGATCACACTCTGCATTAGAACAAGAAGCACGCTCTTGCTTTCTAGAGTCTCTAAGACAGCAGGAAACGTGAGTGTGCTGAGAACAAAAGAACGGTGTTGCCTACACATATGGACCATATCTAGTCCAACTCTTCTTCGGAAACTGATACAAAGCACTGGTCCTCTAACATCCAATGCTTGTCAGTTAAGATGAGAAACGTGTGAGCTTCGTGAACGATGTAGTTCGTTTGAGCAGAAAAGTGACTGCCCTTACCTGAAACGAAGTCTTGCTTGTAGGAAGACTCAGAGCCTGGGATTTAACTCCATTTCTGATGTGAAACACACAGCAGTGTTCTCATCCATGGATCACACTCTGCTTTAGAGCGAGAAGCACGCTCTTGCTTTCTAAAGTCTCTAAGACAGCAGGAAACGTGAGTGTGCTGAGAACAAAAGAACGGTGTTTCCTACACATAGGGACCATATCTAGTCCAACTCTGCTTCTGAAACAGATACAAAGCACTGGTCCTCTAACATCCAATGCTTGTCAGTTAAGATGAGAAACGTGTGAGCTCCGTGAAAGATGTAGTTCGTTTGAGCTGAAAAGTGACTGCCCTTACCTGAAACGAAGTCTTGCTTGTAGGAAGACATAGAGCCTGAGATTTAACTACTTTTCTGAAGGGAAACACAAAGCATAGTTTTCATCAATGGATCACACTCTGCTTTAGAGCGAGAAGCACACTCTTGCTTTCTAGATTCTCTAAGACAGCAGGAAATCTGAGTGTGCCCAGAACAAAAGATCGGTGTTTCCTACACATATGGACCATATCTAGTCCAACTCTTCTTCTGAAACTGATACAAAGCACTGACCCTCCAACTTCCAATGATTGTCAGTTAAGATGAGAAACGTGTGAGCTCAGTGAACGATGTAGTTCGTTTGAGCAGAAAACTGACTGCCCTTTCCTGAAATGAAGTCTTGCTTGTAGGAAGACTCAGAGCCTGGGATTTAACTCCATTTCTGAAGGGAAACACACAGCATAGTTTTCATCCATGGATCACACTCTGCTTTAGAAAGAAGCACGCTCTTGCTTTCTAGAGTCTCTAAGACAGCAGGAAACGTGAGTGTGCTGAGAACAAAAGAACGGTGTTTCCTACACATATGGACCATATCTAGTCCAACTCTTCTTCTGAAACTGATACAAAGCACTGGTCCTCTAACATCCAATGCTTGTCAGTTAAGATGAGAAACGTGTGAGCTCCGTGAAAGATGTAGTTCGTTTGAGCTGAAAAGTGACTGCCCTTACCTGAAACGAATTCTTGCTTGTAGGAAGACACAGAGCATGGGATTTAACTCCATTTCTGAAGTGAAACACACAGCATAGTCTCATCCATGGATCACACTCTGTTTCAGAGCGAGAAGCACGCTCTTGCTTTCTAGAGTCTCTAAGACAGCAGGAAACGTGAGTGTGCCCAGAACAAAAGATCGGTGTTTCCTACACATATGGACCATATGTAGTCGAAATCTGCTTCTGAAACTGATACAAAGCACTGGTCCTCTAACATCCAATGCTTGTCTGTTAAGATGAGAAACGTGTGAGCTTCGTGAACGATGAAGTTACTTTGAGCAGAAAACTGACTGCCCTTACCTGAAACGAAGTCTTGCTTGTAGGAAGACTCAGAGCCTGGGATTTAACTCCATTTCTGAAGGGAAACACACAGCATAGTTTTCATCCATGGATCACACTCTGCTTTAGAAAGAAGCACGCTCTTGCTTTCAAGAGGCTCTAAGACAGCAGGAAACGTGAGTGTGCTGAGAACAAAAGAACGGTGTTTCCTACACATAGGGACCATATCTAGTCCAACTCTGCTTCTGAAACAGATACAAAGCACTGGTCCTCTAACATCCAATGCTTGTCAGTTAAGATGAGAAACGTGTGAGCTTCGTGAACGATGTAGTTCCTTTGAGCAGAAAAGTGACTGCCCTTACCTGAAACGAAGTCTTGCTTGTAGGGAGACACAGAGCCTGGGATTTAACTCCATTTCTGAAGTGAAACAGACAGCATAGTCTCATCCATGGATCACACTCTGTTTTAGATCGAGAAGCACGCTCTTGCTTTCTAGAGTCTCTAAGACAGCAGGAAACGTGAGTGTGCCCAGACCAAAGGTTCGGTGTTTCCTACACATATGGACCATATGTAGACCAAATCTTATTCTGAAACTGATACAAAGCACTGACCCTCTAACTTCCAATGCTTGTCAGTTAAGATGAGAAACGTGTGAGCTTCGTGAACTGTGAAGTTCCTTTGAGCAGAAAACTGACGGCCCTTACCTGAAACGAAGTCTTGCTTGTAGGAAGACTCAGAGCCTGGGATTTAACTCCATTTCTGAAGTGAAACACACAGCAGTGTTCTCATCCATTGATCACACTCTGCATTAGAACAAGAAGCACGCTCTTGCTTTCTAGAGTCTCTAAGACAGCAGGAAACGTGAGTGTGCTGAGAACAAAAGAACGGTGTTGCCTACACATATGGACCATATCTAGTCCAACTCTTCTTCGGAAACTGATACAAAGCACTGGTCCTCTAACATCCAATGCTTGTCAGTTAAGATGAGAAACGTGTGAGCTTCGTGAACGATGTAGTTCGTTTGAGCAGAAAAGTGACTGCCCTTACCTGAAACGAAGTCTTGCTTGTAGGAAGACTCAGAGCCTGGGATTTAACTCCATTTCTGATGTGAAACACACAGCAGTGTTCTCATCCATGGATCACACTCTGCTTTAGAGCGAGAAGCACGCTCTTGCTTTCTAAAGTCTCTAAGACAGCAGGAAACGTGAGTGTGCTGAGAACAAAAGAACGGTGTTTCCTACACATAGGGACCATATCTAGTCCAACTCTGCTTCTGAAACAGATACAAAGCACTGGTCCTCTAACATCCAATGCTTGTCAGTTAAGATGAGAAACGTGTGAGCTCCGTGAAAGATGTAGTTCGTTTGAGCTGAAAAGTGACTGCCCTTACCTGAAACGAAGTCTTGCTTGTAGGAAGACATAGAGCCTGAGATTTAACTACTTTTCTGAAGGGAAACACAAAGCATAGTTTTCATCAATGGATCACACTCTGCTTTAGAGCGAGAAGCACACTCTTGCTTTCTAGATTCTCTAAGACAGCAGGAAATCTGAGTGTGCCCAGAACAAAAGATCGGTGTTTCCTACACATATGGACCATATCTAGTCCAACTCTTCTTCTGAAACTGATACAAAGCACTGACCCTCCAACTTCCAATGATTGTCAGTTAAGATGAGAAACGTGTGAGCTCAGTGAACGATGTAGTTCGTTTGAGCAGAAAACTGACTGCCCTTTCCTGAAATGAAGTCTTGCTTGTAGGAAGACTCAGAGCCTGGGATTTAACTCCATTTCTGAAGGGAAACACACAGCATAGTTTTCATCCATGGATCACACTCTGCTTTAGAAAGAAGCACGCTCTTGCTTTCTAGAGTCTCTAAGACAGCAGGAAACGTGAGTGTGCTGAGAACAAAAGAACGGTGTTTCCTACACATATGGACCATATCTAGTCCAACTCTTCTTCTGAAACTGATACAAAGCACTGGTCCTCTAACATCCAATGCTTGTCAGTTAAGATGAGAAACGTGTGAGCTCCGTGAAAGATGTAGTTCGTTTGAGCTGAAAAGTGACTGCCCTTACCTGAAACGAATTCTTGCTTGTAGGAAGACACAGAGCATGGGATTTAACTCCATTTCTGAAGTGAAACACACAGCATAGTCTCATCCATGGATCACACTCTGTTTCAGAGCGAGAAGCACGCTCTTGCTTTCTAGAGTCTCTAAGACAGCAGGAAACGTGAGTGTGCCCAGAACAAAAGATCGGTGTTTCCTACACATATGGACCATATGTAGTCGAAATCTGCTTCTGAAACTGATACAAAGCACTGGTCCTCTAACATCCAATGCTTGTCTGTTAAGATGAGAAACGTGTGAGCTTCGTGAACGATGAAGTTACTTTGAGCAGAAAACTGACTGCCCTTACCTGAAACGAAGTCTTGCTTGTAGGAAGACTCAGAGCCTGGGATTTAACTCCATTTCTGAAGGGAAACACACAGCATAGTTTTCATCCATGGATCACACTCTGCTTTAGAAAGAAGCACGCTCTTGCTTTCAAGAGGCTCTAAGACAGCAGGAAACGTGAGTGTGCTGAGAACAAAAGAACGGTGTTTCCTACACATAGGGACCATATCTAGTCCAACTCTGCTTCTGAAACAGATACAAAGCACTGGTCCTCTAACATCCAATGCTTGTCAGTTAAGATGAGAAACGTGTGAGCTTCGTGAACGATGTAGTTCCTTTGAGCAGAAAAGTGACTGCCCTTACCTGAAACGAACTCTTGCTTGTAGGGAGACACAGAGCCTGGGATTTAACTCCATTTCTGAAGTGAAACAGACAGCATAGTCTCATCCATGGATCACACTCTGTTTTAGATCGAGAAGCACGCTCTTGCTTTCTAGAGTCTCTAAGACAGCAGGAAACGTGAGTGTGCCCAGACCAAAGGTTCGGTGTTTCCTACACATATGGACCATATGTAGACCAAATCTTATTCTGAAACTGATACAAAGCACTGACCCTCTAACTTCCAATGCTTGTCAGTTAAGATGAGAAACGTGTGAGCTTCGTGAACTATGAAGTTCCTTTGAGCAGAAAACTGACGGCCCTTACCTGAAACGAAGTCTTGCTTGTAGGAAGACTCAGAGCCTGGGATTTAACTCCATTTCTGAAGTGAAACACACAGCAGTGTTCTCATCCATTGATCACACTCTGCATTAGAACAAGAAGCACGCTCTTGCTTTCTAGAGTCTCTAAGACAGCAGGAAACGTGAGTTTGCTGAGAACAAATGAACGATGTTTCCTACACATACGGACCATATCTAGACGAAATCTGCTTCTGAAACTGATACAAAGCACTGGTCCTCTAACATCCAATGCTTGTCAGTTAAGATGAGAAACGTGTGAGCTCCGTGAAAGATGTAGTTCGTTTGAGCTGAAAAGTGACTGCCTTTACCTGAAACGAATTCTTTCTTGTAGGAAGACTCAGAGCCTGGGATTTAACTCCATTTCTGAAGGGAAACACAAAGCATAGTTCTCATCCATGGATCACACTCTGCTTTAGAGCAAGAAGCACGCTCTTGCTTTCTAGAGTCTCTAAGAAAGCAGGAAACGTGAGTGTGCTGAGAACAAAAGAACGGTGTTGCCTACACATATGGACCATATCTAGTCCAACTCTTCTTCGGAAACTGATACAAAGCACTGGTCCTCTAACATCCAATGCTTGTCAGTTAAGATGAGAAACGTGTGAGCTTCGTGAACGATGTAGTTCGTTTGAGCAGAAAAGTGACTGCCCTTACCTGAAACGAAGTCTTGCTTGTAGGAAGACTCAGAGCCTGGGATTTAACTCCATTTCTGATGTGAAACACACAGCAGTGTTCTCATCCATGGATCACAATCTGCTTTAGAGCGAGAAGCACGCTCTTGCTTTCTAAAGTCTCTAAGACAGCAGGAAACGTGAGTGTGCTGAGAACAAAAGAACGGTGTTTCCTACACATAGGGACCATATCTAGTCCAACTCTGTTTCTGAAACAGATACAAAGCACTGGTCCTCTAACATCCAATGCTTGTCAGTTAAGATGAGAAACGTGTGAGCTCCGTGAAAGATGTAGTTCGTTTGAGCTGAAAAGTGACTGCCCTTACCTGAAACGGAGTCTTGCTTGTAGGAAGACATAGAGCCTGAGATTTAACTACTTTTCTGAAGGGAAACACAAAGCATAGTTTTCATCCATGGATCACACTCTGCTTTAGAGCGAGAAGCACACTCTTGCTTTCTAGAGTCTCTAAGACAGCAGGAAATCTGAGTGTGCCCAGAAAAAAAGATCGGTGTTTCCTACACATATGGACCATATCTAGTCCAACTCTTCTTCTGAAACTGATACAAAGCACTGACCCTCCAACTTCCAATGATTGTCAGTTAAGATGAGAAACGTGTGAGCTCAGTGAACGATGTAGTTCGTTTGAGCAGAAAACTGACTGCCCTTACCTGAAATGAAGTCTTGCTTGTAGGAAGACTCAGAGCCTGGGATTTAACTCCATTTCTGAAGGGAAACACACAGCATAGTTTTCATCCATGGATCACACTCTGCTTTAGAAAGAAGCACGCTCTTGCTTTCTAGAGTCTCTAAGACAGCAGGAAACGTGAGTGTGCTGAGAACAAAAGAACGGTGTTTCCTACACATATGGACCATATCTAGTCCAACTCTTCTTCTGAAACTGATACAAAGCACTGGTCCTCTGACATCCAATGCTTGTCAGTTAAGATGAGAAACGTGTGAGCTCCGTGAAAGATGTAGTTCGTTTGAGCTTAAAAGTGACTGCCCTTAGCTGAAACGAAGTCTTGCTTGTAGGAAGACACAGAGTATGGGATTTAACTCCATTACTGAAGTGAAACACACAGCATAGTCTCATCCATGGATCACACTCTGTTTTAGAGCGAGAAGCACGCTCTTGCTTTCTAGAGTCTCTAAGACAGCAGGAAACGTGAGTGTGCCAAGAACAAAAGATCGGTGTTTCCTACACATATGGACCATATGTAGTCGAAATCTGCTTCTGAAACTGATACAAAGCACTGGTCCTCTAACATCCAATGCTTGTCTGTTAAGATGAGAAACGTGTGAGCTCCGTGAAAGATGTAGTTCGTTTGAGCTGAAAAGTGACTGCCCTTACCTGAAACGAAGTCTTGCTTGTAGGAAGACATAGAGCCTGAGATTTAACTACTTTTCTGAAGGGAAACACAAAGCATAGTTTTCATCCATGGATCACACTCTGCTTTAGAGCGAGAAGCAAACTCTTGCTTTCTAGAGTCTCTAAGACAGCAGGAAATCTGAGTGTACCCAGAACAAAAGATCGGAGTTTCCTACACATATGGACCATATCTAGTCCAAATCTCCTTCTGAAACTGATACGAAGCACTGACACTCTAACTTCCAATGATTGTCAGTTAAGATGAGAAACGTGTGAGCTCAGTGAACGATGTAGTTCGTTTGAGCAGAAAACTGACTGCCCTTACCTGAAATGAAGTCTTGCTTGTAGGAAGACTCAGAGCCTGGGATTTAACTCCATTTCTGAAGGGAAACACACAGCAATAGTTCTCATCCATGGATCACACTCTGCTTTAGAGCAAGAAGCACCCTCTTGCTTTCTAGAGTCTCTAAGAAAGCAGGAAACGCGAGTGTGCTGAGAACAAAAGAACGGTGTTTCCTACACATATGGACCATATCTAGTCCAACTCTTCTTCGGAAACTGATACAAAGCACTGGTCCTCTAACATCCAATGCTTGTCAGTTAAGATGAGAAACGTGTGAGCTTCGTGAACGATGTAGTTCGTTTGAGCAGAAAAGTGACTGCCCTTACCTGAAACGAAGTCTTGCTTGTAGGAAGACTCAGAGCCTGGGATTTAACTCCATTTCTGATGTGAAACACACAGCAGTGTTCTCATCCATGGATCACACTCTGCTTTAGAGCGAGAAGCACGCTC
This sequence comes from Onychomys leucogaster, assembly GCA_949786385.1. NCBI lineage: Eukaryota > Metazoa > Chordata > Mammalia > Rodentia > Cricetidae > Onychomys > Onychomys leucogaster. The sequence continues at coordinate 438,627 of CATKUP010000128.1, read as the reverse complement.
TTGCTTTCTAGAGTCTCTAAGACAGCAGGAAACGTGAGTGTGCCCAGAACAAAAGATCGGTGTTTCCTACACATATGGACCATACGTAGTCCAAATCTTATTCTGAAACTGATACAAAGCACTGACCCTCTAACTTCCACTGCTTGTCAGTTAAGATGAGAAACGTGTGAACTTCGTGAACTATGAAGTTCCTTTGAGCAGAAAACTGACGGCCCTTACCTGAAACGAAGTCTTGCTTGTAGGAAGACTAAGAGCCTGGGATTTAACTCCATTTCTGAAGTGAAACACACAGCAGTGTTCTCATCCATTGATCACACTCTGCATTAGAACAAGAAGCACGCTCTTGCTTTCTAGAGTCTCTAAGACAGCAGGAAACGTGAGTTTGCTGAGAACAAATGAACGATGTTTCCTACACATACGGACCATATCTAGTCGAAATCTGCTTCTGAAACTGATACAAAGCACTGGTCCTCTTACATCCAATGCTTGTCTGTTAAGATGAGAAACGTGTGAGCTCCGTGAACAATGTAGTTCTTTTGAGCAGAAAAGTGACTGCCCTTACCTGAAACGAAGTCTTGCTTGTAGGAAGACTCAGAGCCTGTGATTTAACTCCATTTCTGATGTGAAATACACAGCAGTGTTCTCATCCATGGATCAGACTCTGCTTTAGAGCGAGAAGCACGCTCTTGCTTTCTAAATTCTCTAAGACAGCAGGAAACGTGAGTGTGCTGAGAACTAAAAGAACGGTGTTTCCTACACATAGGGACCATATCTAGTCCAACTCTGCTTCTGAAACAGATACAAAGCACTGGTCCTCTAACATCCAATGCTTGTCAGTTAAGATGAGAAACGTGTGAGCTCCGTGAAAGATGTAGTTTGTTTGAGCTGAAAAGTGACTGCCCTTACCTGAAACGAAGTCTTGCTTGTAGGAAGACATAGAGCCTGAGATTTAACTACTTTTCTGAAGGGAAACACAAAGCATAGTTTTCATCCATGGATCACACTCTGCTTTAGAGCGAGAAGCACGCTCTTGCTTTCTAGAGTCTCTAAGACAGCAGGAAATCTGAGTGTGCCCAGAACAAAAGATCGGTGTTTCCAACACATATGGACCATATCTAGTCGAAATCTCCTTCTGAAACTGATACAAAGCCCTGACCCTCTAACTTCCAATGATTGTCAGTTAAGATGAGAAATGTGTGAGCTCAGTGAACGATGTAGTTCGTTTGAGCAGAAAATTGACTGCCCTTACCTGAAATGAAGTCTTGCTTGTAGGAAGACTCAGAACCTGGGATTTAACTCCATTTCTGAAGGGAAACACACAGCATAGTTTTCATCCATGGATCACACTCTGCTTTAGAAAGAAGCACGCTCTTGCTTTGTAGAGTCTCTAAGACAGCAGGAAACGTGAGTGTGCTGAGAACAAAAGAACGGTGTTTCCTACACATATGGACCATATCTAGGCCAACCCTTCTTCTGAAACTGATAGAAAGCACTGGTCCTCTAACATCCAATGCTTGTCAGTTAAGATGAGAAACGTGTGAGCTTCGTGAACGACGTAGTTCGTTTGAGCAGAAAAGTGACTGCCCTTACCTGAAATGAAGTCTTGCTTGTAGGAAGACACAGAGCCTGGGATTTAACTCCAATTCTGATGTGAAACACACAGCAGTGTTCTCATCCATGGATCACACTCTGCTTTAGAGCGAGAAGCACGCTCTTGCTTTCTTAATTCTCTAAGACAGCAGGAAACGTGAGTGTGCTGAAAACAAAAGAACGGTGTTTCCTACACATAGGGACCATATCTAGTCCAACTCTGCTTCTGAAACAGATACAAAGCACTGGTCCTCTAACATCCAATGCTTGTCAGTTAAGATGAGAAACGTGTGAGCTTCGTGAACGATGTAGTTCCTTTGAGCAGAAAAGTGACTGCCCTTACCTGAAACGAAGTCTTGCTTGTAGGGAGACACAGAGCATGGCATTTAACTCCATTTCTGAAGTGAAACACACAGCATAGTCTCATCCATGGATCACACTCTGTTTTAGAGCGAGAAGCACGCTCTTGCTTTCTAGAGTCTCTAAGACAGCAGGAAACGTGAGTGTGCCCAGAACAAAAGATCGGTGTTTCCTACACATATGGACCATATGTAGTCCAAATCTTATTCTGAAACTGATACAAAGCACTGACCCTCTAAATTCCAATGCTTGTCAGTTAAGATGAGAAACGTGTGAGCTCAGTGAACGATGTAGTTCGTTTGAGCAGAAAAGTGACTGCCCTTACCTGAAACGAAGTCTTGCTTGTAGGAGATCTCAGAGCCTGGGATTTAACTCTATTTCTGAAGGCAAACACATAGCATAGTTCTCATCCCTGGATCACACTCTGCTTTAGAGCGAGAAGCACGCTCTTGCTTTCGAGAGTCTCTAATACAGCAGGAAATCTGAGTGTGCCCAGAACAAAAAACGGTGTTTACTACACATATGGACCATATGTAGTCCAAATCTGCTTCTGAAACTGATACAAAGCACTGACCCTCTAACTTCCAATGCTTGTCAGTTAAGATGAGAAACGTGTTAGCTTCCTGCACGATGTAGTTAGTTTGAGCAGAAAAGTGACTGCCCTTACCTGAATTGAAGTCTTGCTTGTAGGAAGACTCAGAGCCTGGGATTTAACTCCATTTCTGAAGTAAAACACATAGCAGTGTAATCATCCATTGATCACACTCTGCTTTAGAACAAGAAGCACGCTCTTGATTTCTAGACTCTCTAAGACCGCAGGAAACGTGAGTGTGCTGAGAACAAAAGAACGGTGTTTCCTACATATAGGGACCATATCTAGTCCAACTCTGCTTCTGAAACAGATACATGCTTGTCAGTTAAGATGAGAAACTTGTGAGCTTTGTGAACGATGTAGTTCCTTTGAGCAGAAAAGTGACTTCCCTTACCTGAAACGAAATCTGGCTTGTAGGGAGACACAGAGCATGGGATTTAACTCCATTTCTGAAGTGAAACACACAGCATAGTCTCATCCATGGATCACACTCTGTTTAAGAGCGAGAAACAAGCTCTTGCTTTCTAGAGTCTCTAAGACAGCAGGAAACGTGAGTGTGCCCAGAACAAAAGATCGGTGTTTCCTACACGTATGGACCATATCTAGTCCAACTCTTCTTCTGAAACTGATACAAAGCACTGACCCTCTAACATCCAATGCTTGTCAGTTAAGATGAGAAACGTGTGAGCTTCGTGAACGATGTAGTTCGTTTGAGCAGAAAACTGACTGCCTTTACCTGAAACAAAGTCTTGCTTGTAGGAAGACTCAGAGCCTGGGATTTAACTCCATTTCTGAAGTGAAACACACAGCAGTGTTCTCATCCATTGATCACACTCTGCGTTTGAACAAGAAGCATGCTCTTCTTTCTAGAGTCTCTAAGACAGCAGGAAATGTGAGTTTGCTGAGAACAAAAGAACGGTTTTTCCTACACATACGGACCATATCTAGTCGAAATCTGCTTCTGAAACTGATACAAAGCACTGGTCCTCTAACATCCAATGCTTGTCTGTTAAGATGAGAAACGTGTGATCTCCGTGAAAGATGTAGTTCGTTTGAGCTGAAAAGTGACTGCCCTTACCTGAAACGAAGTCTTGCTTGTAGGAAGACATAGAGCCTGGGATTTAACTACTTTTCTGAAGGGAAACACAAAGCATAGTTTTCATCCATGGATCACACTCTGCTTTAGAGCGAGAAGCACACTCTTGCTTTCTAGATTCTCTAAGACAGCAGGAAATCTGAGTGTGCCCAGAACAAAAGATCGGTGTTTCCTACACATATGGACCATATCTAGTCCAAATCTCCTTTTGAAACTGATACAAAGCACTGCCCCTCTAACTTCCAATGATTGTCAGTTAAGATGAGAAAGTGTGAGCTCAGTGAACGATGTAGTTCGTTTGAGCAGAAAAGTGACTGCCCTTACCTGAAATGAAGTCTTGCTTGTAGGAAGACTCAGAGCCTGGGATTTAACTCCATTTCTGAAGGGAAACACACAGCATAGTTCTCATCCATGGATCACACTATGCTTTAGAAAGAAGCAGGCTCTTGCTTTCTAGAGTCTCTAAGACAGCAGGAAACGTGAGTGTGCCCAGAACAAAAGATCGGTGTTTCCTACACATATGGACCATATGTAGTCCAAATCTTATTCTGAAACTGATACAAAGCACTGACCCTCTGACTTCCAATGCTTGTCATTTAAGATGAGAAACGTGTGAGCTTCGTGAACTATGAAGTTCCTTTGAGCAGAAAACTGACGGCCCTTACCTGAAACGAAGTCTTGCTTGTAGGAAGACTCAGAGCCTGGGATTTAACTCCATTACTGAAGTGAAACACACAGCAGTGTTCTCATCCATTGATCACACTCTGCATTAGAACAAGAAGCACGCTCTTGCTTTCTAGATTCTCTAAGACAGCAGGAAACGTGAGTTTGCTGAGAACAAATGAACGATGTTTCCTACACATACGGACCATATCTAGTCGAAATCTGCTTCTGAAACTGATACAAAGCACTGGTCCTCTAACATCCAATGCTTGTCAGTTAAGATGAGAAACGTGTGAGCTCTGTGAAAGATGTAGTTCGTTTGAGCTGAAAAGTGACTGCCCTTACCTGAAACGAATTCTTGCTTGTAGGAAGACACAGAGCATGGGATTTAACTCCATTTCTGAAGTGAAACACACAGCATAGTCTCATCCATGGATCACACTCTGTTTTAGAGCGAGAAGCACGCTCTTGCTTTCTAGAGTCTCTAAGACAGCAGGAAACGTGAGTGTGCCCAGAACAAAAGATCGGTGTTTCCTACACATATGGACCATATCCAGTCCAAATCTGCTTCTGAAACTGATACAAAGCACTGGTCCTCTAACATCCAATGCTTGTCTGTTAAGAAGAGAAACGTGTGAGCTCCGTGAAAGATGTAGTTCGTTTGAGCTGAAAAGTGACTGCCCTTACCTGAAACGAAGTCTTGCTTGTAGGAAGACATAGAGCCTGAGATTTAACTACTTTTCTGAAGGGAAACACAAAGAGTAGTTTTCATCGATGGATCACACTCTGCTTTAGAGCGAGAAGCATACTCTTGCTTTCTAGAGTCTCTAAGACAGCAGGAAACGTGAGTGTGCTGAGAACAAAAGAACGGTGTTTCCTACACATAGGGACCATATCTAGTCCAACTCTGCTTCTGAAACAGATACAAAGCACTGGTCCTCTAATATCCAATGCTTGTCAGTTAAGATGAGAAACGTGTGAGCTTCGTGAACGATGTAGTTCCTTTGAGCAGAAAAGTGACTGCCCTTACCTGAAACGAAGTCTTGCTTGTAGGGAGACACAGAGCATGGGATTTAACTCCATTTCTGAAGTGAAACACACAGCATAGTCTCATCCATGGATCACACTCTGTTTTAGAGCGAGAAGCACGCTCTTGCTTTCTAGAGTCTCTAAGACAGCAGGAAACGTGAGTGTGCCCAGAACAAAAGATTGGTGTTTCCTACACATATGGACCATATCCAGTCCAAATCTGCTTCTGAAACTGATACAAAGCACTGGTCCTCTAACATCCAATGCTTGTCTGTTAAGATGAGAAATGTGTGAGCTCCGTGAAAGATGTAGTTCGTTTGAGCTGAAAAGTGACTGCCCGTACCTGAAACGAATTCTTCCGTGTAGGAAGACACAGAGCATGGGATTTAACTCCATTTCTGAAGTGAAACACACAGCATAGTCTCATCCATGGATCACACTCTGTTTTAGAGCGAGAAGCACGCTCTTGCTTTCTAGAGTCTCTAAGACAGCAGGAAACGTGAGTGTGCCCAGAACAAAAGATCGGTGTTTCCTACACATATGAACCATATCTAGTCCAAATCTCCTTCTGAAACTGATACAAAGCACTGAGCCTCTAACTTCCAATGATTGTCAGTTAAGATGAGAAACGTGTGAGCTCAGTGAACGATGTAGTTCGTTTGAGCAGAAAAGTGACTGCCCTTACCTGAAATGAAGTCTTGCTTGTAGGAATACTCAGAGCCTGGGATTTAACTCCATTTCTGAAGGGAAACACACAGCATAGTTCTCATCCATGGATCACACTCTGCTTTAGAAAGAAGCACGCTCTTGCTTTCTAGAGTCTCTAAGAAAGCAGGAAACGTGAGTGTGCTCAGAACAAAGAACGGTGTTGCCTACACATATGGACCATATCTAGTCCAACTCTTCTTCAGAAAGTGATACAAAGCACTGGTCCTTTAACATCCAATGCTTGTCAGTTAAGATGAGAAACGTGTGAGCATCGTGAACGATGTAGTTTGTTTGAGCAGAAAAGTGACTGCCCTTACCTGAAACGATCTTGCTTGTAGGAAGACTCAGAGCCTGGGATTTATCTCCATTTCTGAAGGGAAACACACAGCATAGTTCTCATCCATGGATCACACTCTCCTTTAGAGCAAGAAGCACACTCTAGCTTTCTAGATTCTCTAATACAGCAGGAATTCTGAGTGTGCCCAGAACAATGAACTGTGTTTCCTACACAAATGCACCATATGTAGTCCAAATCTGCTTCTGAAACTGATACAAAGCACTGACCCTCTAACTTCCAATGCTTGTCAGTTAAGATGAGAAACGTGTGAGCTTTGTGAACGATGTAGTTAGTTTGAGCAGAAAAGTGACTGCCCTTACCTGAATTGAAGTCTTGCTTGTAGGAAGACTCAGAGCCTGGGATTTAACTCCATTTCTGAAGTAAAACACACAGAAGTGTAATCATCCATTGTTCACACTCTGCTTTAGAACAAGAAGCACGCTCTTGATTTCTAGAGTCTCTAAGACAGCAGGAAACATGAGTGTGCTGAAAAAAAAACAATGGTGTTTCCTACACATACGGACCATATCTAGTCCAACTCTTCTTCTGAAACTGATACAAAGCACTGGTCCTCTAATATCCAATGTTTGTCAGTTAAGATGAGAAACGTGTGAGCTTCGTGAACGATGTAGTTCCTTTGAGCAGAAAAGTGACTGCCCTTACCTGAAACGAAGTCTTGCTTGTAGGAAGACTCAGAGCCTGGGATTTAACTCCATTTCTGATGTGAAACACACAGCAGTGTTCTCATCCATGGATCACACTCTGCTTTAGAGCGAGAAGCACGCTCTTGCTTTCTAAATTCTCTAAGACAGCAGGAAACGTGACTGTGCTGAGAACAAAAGAACGATGTTTCCTACACATAAGGACCATATCTAGTCCAACTCTGCTTCTGAAACAGATACAAAGCACTGGTCCTCTAACATCCAATGCTTGTCAGTTAAGATGAGAAACGTGTGGGCTATGTCAACGATGTAGTTTCTTTGAGCTGAAAACTGACTGCCCTTACCTGAAATGAAGTCTTGCTTGTAGGGAGACACAGAGCATGGGATTTAACTCCATTTCTGAAATGAAACATACAGCATAGTCTCATCCATGGATCACACTCTGTTTTAGAGCGAGAAGCACGCTCTTGCTTTCTAGAGTCTCTAATACAGAAGGAAATCTGAGTGTGCCCAGAACAAAAGAACGGTGTTTCCTACACGTACTGATTATATGTAGTCCAAATCTTCTTCTGAAACTGATACAATGCACTGGTCCTCTAACATCCAATGCTTGTCAGTAAAGATGAGAAACGTGTGAGCTTCGTGAACGATGTAGTTCCTTTGAGCAGAAAAGTGACTGCCCTTACCTTAACTGAAGTCTTGCTTGTAGGGTGACTCAGAGCATGGGATTTATCTCCATTTCTGAAGTGAAACACACAGCATTGTCTCATCCATTGATCAAACTCTGCTTTAGAACAAGAAGCACGCTCTTGCTTTGTAGAGTCTCTAAGACAGCAGGAAACGTAAGTGTGCTGCGAAAAAAAGAATGGTGTTTCCTACACATACAGACCCTATCTAGTCCAACTCTGCTTCTTAAACTAATACAAAGCACTGGTCTTCTAACATCCAATGCTTGTCTGTTAAGATGAGAAACGTGTGAGCTCCGTGAAATATGTAGTTCGTTTGAGCTGAAAAGTGACTGCCCTTACCTGAAACGAAGTCTTGCTTGTAGGAAGACATAGAGCCTGGGATTTAACTACTTTTCTGAAGCGAAACACACAGCATAGTTCTCATCCATGGATCACACTATGCTTTAGAGCGAGAAGCACACTCTTGCTTTCTAGAGTCTCTAAGACAGCAGGAAATCTGAGTGTGCCCAGAACAAAAGAACGGTGTTTCCTACACATATGGACCACTTCTAGTCCAACTCTGCTTCTGAAACTGATACAAAGCACTGACCCTCTAAATTCCAATGCTTGTCAGTTAAGATGAGAAACGTGTGAGCTCAGTGAACGATGTAGTTCGTTTGAGCAGAAAAGTGACTGCCCTTACCTGAAACGAAGTCTTGCTTGTAGGAGGTCTCAGAGCCTGGGATTTAACTCCATTTCTGAAGGCAAACACATAGCATAGTTCTCATCCCTGGATCACACTCTGCTTTAGAGCGAGAAGCACGCTCTTGCTTTCGAGAGTCTCTAATACAGCAGGAAATCTGAGTGTGCCCAGAACAAAAGAACGGTGTTTACTACACATATGGACCATATGTAGTCCAAATCTGCTTCTGAAACTGATACAAAGCACTGACCCTCTAACTTCCAATGCTTGTCAGTTAAGATGAGAAACGTGTTAGCTTCCTGTACGATGTAGTTAGTTTGAGCAGAAAAGTGACTGCCCTTACCTGAATTGAAGTCTTGCTTGTAGGAAGACTCAGAGCCTGGGATTTAACTCCATTTCTGAAGTAAAACACATAGCAGTGTAATCATCCATTGATCACACTCTGCTTTAGAACAAGAAGCACGCTCTTGATTTCTAGACTCTCTAAGACAGCAGGAAACGTGAGTGTGCTGAGAACAAAAGAACGGTGTTTCCTACATATAGGGACCATATCTAGTCCAACTCTGCTTCTGAAACAGATACATGCTTGTCAGTTAAGATGAGAAACTTGTGAGCTTTGTGAACGATGTAGTTCCTTTGAGCAGAAAAGTGACTTCCCTTACCTGAAACGAAATCTGGCTTGTAGGGAGACACAGAGCATGGGATTTAACTCCATTTCTGAAGTGAAACACACAGCATAGTCTCATCCATGGATCACACTCTGTTTTAGAGCGAGAAAGAAGCTCTTGCTTTCTAGAGTCTCTAAGACAGCAGGAAACGTGAGTGTGCCCAGAACAAAAGATCGGTGTTTCCTACACGTATGGACCATATCTAGTCCAACTCTTCTTCTGAAACTGATACAAAGCACTGACCCTCTAACATCCAATGCTTGTCAGTTAAGATGAGAAACGTGTGAGCTTCGTGAACGATGTAGTTCGTTTGAGCAGAAAACTGACTGCCTTTACCTGAAACAAAGTCTTGCTTGTAGGAAGACTCAGAGCCTGGGATTTAACTCCATTTCTGAAGTGAAACACACAGCAGTGTTCTCATCCATTGATCACACTCTGCGTTTGAACAAGAAGCATGCTCTTCTTTCTAGAGTCTCTAAGACAGCAGGAAATGTGAGTTTGCTGAGAACAAAAGAACGGTTTTTCCTACACATACGGACCATATCTAGTCGAAATCTGCTTCTGAAACTGATACAAAGCACTGGTCCTCTAACATCCAATGCTTGTCTGTTAAGATGAGAAACGTGTGATCTCCGTGAAAGATGTAGTTCGTTTGAGCTGAAAAGTGACTGCCCTTACCTGAAACGAAGTCTTGCTTGTAGGAAGACATAGAGCCTGGGATTTAACTACTTTTCTGAAGGGAAACACAAAGCATAGTTTTCATCCATGGATCACACTCTGCTTTAGAGCGAGAAGCACACTCTTGCTTTCTAGATTCTCTAAGACAGCAGGAAATCTGAGTGTGCCCAGAACAAAAGATCGGTGTTTCCTACACATATGGACCATATCTAGTCCAAATCTCCTTTTGAAACTGATACAAAGCACTGCCCCTCTAACTTCCAATGATTGTCAGTTAAGATGAGAAACGTGTGAGCTCAGTGAACGATGTAGTTCGTTTGAGCAGAAAAGTGACTGCCCTTACCTGAAATGAAGTCTTGCTTGTAGGAAGACTCAGAGCCTGGGATTTAACTCCATTTCTGAAGGGAAACACACAGCATAGTTCTCATCCATGGATCACACTATGCTTTAGAAAGAAGCAGGCTCTTGCTTTCTAGAGTCTCTAAGACAGCAGGAAACGTGAGTGTGCCCAGAACAAAAGATCGGTGTTTCCTACACATATGGACCATATGTAGTCCAAATCTTATTCTGAAACTGATACAAAGCACTGACCCTCTAACTTCCAATGCTTGTCATTTAAGATGAGAAACGTGTGAGCTTCGTGAACTATGAAGTTCCTTTGAGCAGAAAACTGACGGCCCTTACCTGAAACGAAGTCTTGCTTGTAGGAAGACTCAGAGCCTGGGATTTAACTCCATTTCTGAAGTGAAACACACAGCAGTGTTCTCATCCATTGATCACACTCTGCATTAGAACAAGAAGCACGCTCTTGCTTTCTAGATTCTCTAAGACAGCAGGAAACGTGAGTTTGCTGAGAACAAATGAACGATGTTTCCTACACATACGGACCATATCTAGTCGAAATCTGCTTCTGAAACTGATACAAAGCACTGGTCCTCTAACATCCAATGCTTGTCAGTTAAGATGAGAAACGTGTGAGCTCTGTGAATGATGTAGTTCGTTTGAGCAGAAAAGTGACTGCCCTTACCTGAAACAAAGTCTTGCTTTTAGGAAGACTCAGAGCCTGGGATTTAACTCCATTTCTGATGTGAAACACACAGCAGTGTTCTCATCCACGGATCACACTCCGCTTTAGAGCGAGAAGCACGCTCTTGCTTTCTAAAGTCTCTAGGACAGCAGGAAACGTGAGTGTTCTGAGAACAAAAGAACGGTGTTTCCTACATATAGGGACCATATCTAGTCCAACACTACTTCTGAAACAGATACAAAGCACTGGTCCTCTAACATCCAATGCTTGTCAGTTAAGATGAGAAACGTGTGAGCTTCGTGAACGATGTAGTTCCTTTGAGCAGAAAAGTGACTGCCCTTACCTGAAACGAAGTCTTGCTTGTAGGGAGACACAGAGCATGGGATTTAACTCCATTTCTGAAGTGAAACACACAGCATAGTCTCATCCATGGATCACACTCTGTTTTAGAGCGAGAAGCACGCTCTTGCTTTCTAGAGTCTCTAAGACAGCAGGAAACGTGAGTGTGCCCAGAACAAAAGATCGGTGTTTCCTACACATATGGACCATATGTAGTCCAAATCTTATTCTGAAACTGATACAAAGCACTGACCCTCTAACTTCCAATGCTTGTCAATTAAGATGAGAAACGTGTGAGCTTCGTGAATGATGAAGTTACTTTGAGCAGAAAACTGACTGCCCTTACCTGAAATGAAGTCTTGCTTGTAGGAAGACTCAGAGCCTGGGATTTAACTCCATTTCTGAAGTGAAACACACAGCAGTGTTCTCATCCATTGATCACACTCTGCTTTAGAACAAGAAGCATGCTTTTGCTTTCTAGAGTCTTTAAGATAGCAGGAAACGTGAGTTTGCTGAGAAAAAAAGAACGGTGTTTCCTACACATAAGGACCATATCTAGTCGAACTCTGCTTCTGAAACTGAAACAAAGCACTGAACCTCTAACATCCAATGCTTGTCAGTTAAGATGAGAAACGTGTGAGCTTCGTGAACGATTTAGTTAGTTTGAGCAGAAATGTCACTGCCTTTATCTGAATGGAAGTCTTGCTTGTAGGAAGACTCAGAGCCTGGGATTTAACTCCATTTCTGAAGTAAAACTCCTAGCATAGTTCTCATCCATGGATCACACTCTGCTTTAGAGCGAGAAGCACTCTCTTGCTTTCGAGAGTCTCTAATACAGCAGGAAATCTGAGTGTGCCCAGAACAAAAGAACGGAGTTTCCTACATATATGGACCATATGTAGTCCAAATCTGCTTCTGAAACTGATACAAAGCACTGACCCTCTAACTTCCAATGCTTGTCAGTTAAGATGAGAAACGTGTTAGCTTCGTGTACGATGTAGTTAGTTTGAGCAGAAAAGTCACTGCCCTTACCTGAATTGAAGTCTTGCTTTTAGGAAGACTCAGAGCCTGGGATTTAACTCCATTTCTGAAGGGAAACACACCGCATAGTTCTCATCCATGGATCACACTATGCTTTAGAAAGAAGCACGCTCTTGCTTTCTAGAGTCTCTAAGACAGCAGGAAACGTGAGTGTGCTGAGAACAAAAGAACGGTGTTTCCTACACATAGGGACCATATCTCGTCCAACTCTGCTTCTGAAACAGATACATGCTTGTCAGTTAAGATGAGAAACGTGTGAAGAGCTTTGTGAACGATGTAGTTCCTTTTAGCAGAAAAGTGACTGCCCTTACCTGAAACGAAATCTGGCTTGTAGGGAGACACAGAGCATGGGATTTAACTCCATTTCTGAAGTGAAACACACAGCATAGTCTCATCCATGGATCACACTCTGTTTTAGAGCGAGAAACAAGCTCTTGCTTTCTAGAGTCTCTAAGACAGCAGGAAACGTGAGTGTGCCCAGAACAAAAGATCGGTGTTTCCTACACATATGGACCATATCTAGTCCAACTCTTCTTCTGAAACTGATACAAAGCACTGACCCTCTAACATCCAATGCTTGTCAGTTAAGATGAGAAACGTGTGAGCTTCGTGAACGATGTAGTTCGTTTGAGCAGAAAACTGACTGCCTTTACCTGAAACAAAGTCTTGCTTGTAGGAAGACTCAGAGCCTGGGATTTAACTCCATTTCTGAAGTGAAACACACAGCAGTGTTCTCATCCATTGATCACACTCTGCGTTTGAACAAGAAGCATGCTCTTCTTTCTAGAGTCTCTAAGACAGCAGGAAATGTGAGTTTGCTGAGAACAAAAGAACGGTTTTTCCTACACATACGGACCATATCTAGTCGAAATCTGCTTCTGAAACTGATACAAAGCACTGGTCCTCTAACATCCAATGCTTGTCTGTTAAGATGAGAAACGTGTGATCTCCGTGAAAGATGTAGTTCGTTTGAGCTGAAATGTGACTGCCCTTACCTGAAACGAAGTCTTGCTTGTAGGAAGACATAGAGCCTGGGATTTAACTACTTTTCTGAAGGGAAACACAAAGCATAGTTTTCATCCATGGATCACACTCTGCTTTAGAGCGAGAAGCACACTCTTGCTTTCTAGATTCTCTAAGTCAGCAGGAAATCTGAGTGTGCCCAGAACAAAAGATCGGTGTTTCCTACACATATGGACCATATCTAGTCCAAATCTCCTTTTGAAACTGATACAAAGCACTGCCCCTCTAACTTCCAATGATTGTCAGTTAAGATGAGAAACGTGTGAGCTCAGTGAACGATGTAGTTCGTTTGAGCAGAAAAGTGACTGCCCTTACCTGAAATGAAGTCTTGCTTGTAGGAAGACTCAGAGCCTGGGATTTAACTCCATTTCTGAAGGGAAACACACAGCATAGTTCTCATCCATGGATCACACTATGCTTTAGAAAGAAGCAGGCTCTTGATTTCTAGAGTCTCTAAGACAGCAGGAAACGTGAGTGTGCTGAGAACAAAAGAACGGTGTTTCCTACACATACGGACCATATCTAGTCCAACTCTTCTTCTGAAACTGATACAAAGCACTGGTCCTCTAACATCCAATGCTTGTCAGTTAAGATGAGAAACGTGTGAGCTTCGTGAACGATGTAGTTCGTTTGAGCAGAAAAGTGACTGCCCTTACCTGAAACAAAGTCTTGCTTTTAGGAAGACTCAGAGCCTGGGATTTAACTCCATTTCTGATGTGAAACACACAGCAGTGTTCTCATCCACGGATCGCACTCCGCTTTAGAGCGAGAAGCACGCTCTTGCTTTCTAAAGTCTCTAGGACAGCAGGAAACGTGAGTGTTCTGAGAACAAAAGAACGGTGTTTCCTACATATAGGGACCATATCTAGTCCAACTCTGCTTCTGAAACAGATACAAAGCACTGGTCCTCTAACATCCAATGCTTGTCAGTTAAGATGAGAAACGTGTGAGCTTCGTGAACGATGTAGTTCCTTTGAGCAGAAAAGTGACTGCCCTTACCTGAAACGAAGTCTTGCTTGTAGGGAGACACAGAGCATGGGATTTAACTACATTTCTGAAGTGAAACACACAGCATAGTCTCATCCATGGATCACACTCTGTTTTAGAGCGAGAAGCACGCTCTTGCTTTCTAGAGTCTCTAAGACAGCAGGAAACGTGAGTGTGCCCAGAACAAAAGATCGGTGTTTCCTACACATATGGACCATATGTAGTCCAAATCTTATTCTGAAACTGATACAAAGCACTGACCCTCTAACTTCCAATGCTTGTCAATTAAGATGAGAAACGTGTGAGCTTCGTGAATGATGAAGTTACTTTGAGCAGAAAACTGACTGCCCTTACCTGAAACGAAGTCTTGCTTGTAGGAAGACTCAGAGCCTGGGATTTAACTCCATTTCTGAAGTGAAACACCCAGCAGTGTTCTCATCCATTGATCACACTCTGCTTTAGAACAAGAAGCATGCTTTTGCTTTCTAGAGTCTTTAAGATAGCAGGAAACGTGAGTTTGCTGAGAAAAAAAGAACGGTGTTTCCTACACATAAGGACCATATCTAGTCGAACTCTGCTTCTGAAACTGAAACAAAGCACTGAACCTCTAACATCCAATGCTTGTCAGTTAAGATGAGAAACGTGTGAGCTTCGTGAACGATTTAGTTAGTTTGAGCAGAAATGTCACTGCCTTTATCTGAATGGAAGTCTTGCTTGTAGGAAGACTCAGAGCCTGGGATTTAACTCCATTTCTGAAGTAAAACTCCTAGCATAGTTCTCATCCATGGATCACACTCTGCTTTAGAGCGAGAAGCACTCTCTTGCTTTCGAGAGTCTCTAATACAGCAGGAAATCTGAGTGTTCCCATTACAAAAGAACGGAGTTTCCTACATATATGGACCATATGTAGTCCAAATCTGCTTCTGAAACTGATACAAAGCACTGACCCTCTAACTTCCAATGCTTGTCAGTTAAGATGAGAAACGTGTTAGCTTCGTGTACGATGTAGTTAGTTTGAGCAGAAAAGTCACTGCCCTTACCTGAATTGAAGTCTTGCTTTTAGGAAGACTCAGAGCCTGGGATTTAACTCCATTTCTGAAGGGAAACACACAGCATAGTTCTCATCCATGGATCACACTATGCTTTAGAAAGAAGCACGCTATTGCTTTCTAGAGTCTCTAAGACAGCAGGAAACGTGAGTGTGCTGAGAACAAAAGAACGGTGTTTCCTACACATAGGGACCATATCTAGTCCAACTCTGCTTCTGAAACAGATACATGCTTGTCAGTTAAGATGAGAAACGTGTGAGGAGCTTTGTGAACGATGTAGTTCCTTTGAGCAGAAAAGTGACTGCCCTTACCTGAAACGAAATCTGGCTTGTAGGGAGACACAGAGCATGGGATTTAACTCCATTTCTGAAGTGAAACACACAGCATAGTCTCATCCATGGATCACACTCTGTTTTAGATCGAGAAACAAGCTCTTGCTTTCTAGAGTCTCTAAGACAGCAGGAAACGTGAGTGTGCCCAGAACAAAAGATCGGTGTTTCCTACACATATGGACCATATCTAGTCCAACTCTTCTTCTGAAACTGATACAAAGCACTGACCCTCTAACATCCAATGCTTGTCAGTTAAGATGAGAAACGTGTGAGCTTCGTGAACGATGTAGTTCGTTTGAGCAGAAAACTGACTGCCTTTACCTGAAACGAAGTCTTGCTTGTAGGAAGACTCAGAGCCTGGGATTTAACTCCATTTCTGAAGTGAAACACACAGCAGTGTTCTCATCCATTGATCACACTCTGCGTTTGAACAAGAAGCATGCTCTTCTTTCTAGAGTCTCTAAGACAGCAGGAAATGTGAGTTTGCTGAGAACAAAAGAACGGTTTTTCCTACACATACGGACCAGATCTAGTCGAAATCTGCTTCTGAAACTGATACAAAGCACTGGTCCTCTAACATCCAATGCTTGTCTGTTAAGATGAGAAACGTGTGATCTCCGTGAAAGATGTAGTTCGTTTGAGCTGAAAAGTGACTGCCCTTACCTGAAACGAAGTCTTGCTTCTAGGAAGACATAGAGCCTGGGATTTAACTACTTTTCTGAAGGGAAACACAAAGCATAGTTTTCATCCATGGATCACACTCTGCTTTAGAGCGAGAAGCACACTCTTGCTTTCTAGAGTCTCTAAGACAGCAGGAAATCTGAGTGTGCCCAGAACAAAAGATCGGTGTTTCCTACACATATGGACCATATCTAGTCCAAATCTCCTTTTGAAACTGATACAAAGCACTGCCCCTCTAACTTCCAATGATTGTCAGTTAAGATGAGAAACGTGTGAGCTCAGTGAACGATGTAGTTCGTTTGAGCAGAAAAGTGACTGCCCTTACCTGAAATGAAGTCTTGCTTGTAGGAAGACTCAGAGCCTGGGATTCAACTCCATTTCTGAAGGGAAACACACAGCATAGTTCTCATCCATGGATCACACTATGCTTTAGAAAGAAGCACGCTCTTGCTTTCTAAAGTCTCTAGGACAGCAGGAAACGTGAGTGTTCTGAGAACAAAAGAACGGTGTTTCCTACATATAGGGACCATATCTAGTCCAACTCTGCTTCTGAAACAGATACAAAGCACTGGTCCTCTAACATCCAATGCTTGTCAGTTAAGATGAGAAACGTGTGAGCTTCGTGAACGATGTAGTTCCTTTGAGCAGAAAAGTGACTGCCCTTACCTGAAACGAAGTCTTGCTTGTAGGGAGACACAGAGCATGGGATTTAACTCCATTTCTGAAGTGAAACACACAGCATAGTCTCATCCATGGATCACACTCTGTTTTAGAGCGAGAAGCACGCTCTTGCTTTCTAGAGTCTCTAAGACAGCAGGAAACGTGAGTGTGCCCAGAACAAAAGATCGGTGTTTCCTACACATATGGACCATATGTAGTCCAAATCTTATTCTGAAACTGATACAAAGCACTGACCCTCTAACTTCCAATGCTTGTCAATTAAGATGAGAAACGTGTGAGCTTCGTGAATGATGAAGTTACTTTGAGCAGAAAACTGACTGCCCTTACCTGAAATGAAGTCTTGCTTGTAGGAAGACTCAGAGCCTGAGATTTAACTCCATTTCTGAAGTGAAACACACAGCAGTGTTCTCATCCATTGATCACACTCTGCTTTAGAACAAGAAGCATGCTTTTGCTTTCTAGAGTCTTTAAGATAGCAGGAAACGTGAGTTTGCTGAGAAAAAAAGAACGGTGTTTCCTACACATAAGGACCATATCTAGTCGAACTCTGCTTCTGAAACTGAAACAAAGCACTGAACCTCTAACATCCAATGCTTGTTAGTTAAGATGAGAAACGTGTGAGCTTCGTGAACGATTTAGTTAGTTTGAGCAGAAATGTCACTGCCTTTATCTGAATGGAAGTCTTGCTTGTAGGAAGACTCAGAGCCTGGGATTTAACTCCATTGCTGAAGTAAAACTCCTAGCATAGTTCTCATCCATGGATCACACTCTGCTTTAGAGCGAGAAGCACTCTCTTGCTTTCGAGAGTCTCTAATACAGCAGGAAATCTGAGTGTGCCCAGAACAAAAGAACGGAGTTTCCTACATATATGGACCATATGTAGTCCAAATCCGCTTCTGAAACTGATACAAAGCACTGACCCTCTAACTTCCAATGCTTGTCAGTTAAGATGAGAAACGTGTTAGCTTCGTGTACGATGTAGTTAGTTTGAGCAGAAAAGTCACTGCCCTTACCTGAATTGAAGTCTTGCTTTTAGGAAGACTCAGAGCCTGGGATTTAACTCCATTTCTGAAGGGAAACACACAGCATAGTTCTCATCCATGGATCACACTATGCTTTAGAAAGAAGCACGCTCTTGCTTTCTAGAGTCTCTAAGACAGCAGGAAACGTGAGTGTGCTGAGAACAAAAGAACGGTGTTTCCTACACATAGGGACCATATCTAGTCCAACTCTGCTTCTGAAACAGATACATGCTTGTCAGTTAAGATGAGAAACGTGTGAGGAGCTTTGTGAACGATGTAGTTCCTTTGAGCAGAAAAGTGACTGCCCTTACCTGAAACGAAATCTGGCTTGTAGGGAGACACAGAGCATGGGATTTAACTCCATTTCTGAAGTGAAACACACAGCATATTCTCATCCATGGATCACACTGTGTTTTAGAGCGAGAAACAAGCTCTTGCTTTCTAGAGTCTCTAAGACAGCAGGGAACGTGAGTGTGCCCAGAACAAAAGATCGGTGTTTCCTACACATATGGACCATATCTAGTCCAACTCTTCTTCTGAAACTGATACAAAGCACTGACCCTCTAACATCCAATGCTTGTCAGTTAAGATGAGAAACGTGTGAGCTTCCTGAACGATGTAGTTCGTTTGAGCAGAAAACTGACTGCCTTTACCTGAAACGAAGTCTTGCTTGTAGGAAGACTCAGAGCCTGGGATTTAACTCCATTTCTGAAGTGAAACACACAGCAGTGTTCTCATCCATTGATCACACTCTGCGTTTGAACAAGAAGCATGCTCTTCTTTCTAGAGTCTCTAAGACAGCAGGAAATGTGAGTTTGCTGAGAACAAAAGAACGGTTTTTCCTACACATACGGACCAGATCTAGTCGAAATCTGCTTCTGAAACTGATACAAAGCACTGGTCCTCTAACATCCAATGCTTGTCTGTTAAGATGAGAAACGTGTGATCTCCGTGAAAGATGTAGTTCGTTTGAGCTGAAAAGTGACTGCCCTTACCTGAAACGAAGTCTTGCTTGTAGGAAGACATAGATCCTGGGATTTAACTACTTTTCTGAAGGGAAACACAAAGCATAGTTTTCATCCATGGATCACACTCTGCTTTAGAGCGAGAAGCACACTCTTGCTTTCTAGAGTCTCTAAGACAGCAGGAAATCTGAGTGTGCCCAGAACAAAAGATCGGTGTTTCCTACACATATGGACCATATCTAGTCCAAATCTCCTTTTGAAACTGATACAAAGCACTGCCCCTCTAACTTCCAATGATTGTCAGTTAAGATGAGAAACGTGTGAGCTCAGTGAACGATGTAGTTCGTTTGAGCAGAAAAGTGACTGCCCTTACCTGAAATGAAGTCTTGCTTGTAGGAAGACTCAGAGCCTGGGATTTAACTCCATTTCTGAAGGGAAACACACAGCATAGTTCTCATCCATGGATCACACTCTGCTTTAGAAAGAAGCACGCTCTTGCTTTCTAGAGTCTCTAAGACAGCAGGAAACGTGAGTGTGCTGAGAACAAAAGAACGGTGTTTCCTACACATATGGACCATATCTAGTCCAACTCTTCTTCTGAAACTGATACAAAGCACTGGTCCTCTAACATCCAATACTTGTCAGTTAAGATGAGAAACGTGTGAGCTTCGTGAACGATGTAGTTCGTTTGAGCAGAAAATTGACTGCCCTTACCTGAAACAAAGTCTTGCTTGTAGGAAGACTCAGAGCCTGGGACTTAACTCCATTTCTGATGTGAAACACACAGCAGTGTTCTCATCCACGGATCACACTCCGCTTTAGAGCGAGAAGCACGCTCTTGCTTTCTAGAGTCTCTAAGATAGCAGGAAACGTGAGTGTGCCCAGAACAAAAGATCGGTGTTTCCTACACATATGGACCATATGTAGTCCAAATCTTATTCTGAAACTGATACAAAGCACTGACCCTCTAACATCCAATGCTTGTCAGTTAAGATGAGAAACGTGTGAGCTTCGTGAACGATGAAGTTACTTTGAGCAGAAAACTGACTGCCCTTACCTGAAACGAAGTCTTGCTTGTACGAAGACTCAGAGCCTGGGATTTAACTCCATTTCTGAAGGGAAACACACAGCATAGTTTTCATCCATGGATCACACTCTGCTTTAGAAAGAAGCATGCTCTTGCTTTCTAGAGTCTCTAAGACAGCAGGAAACGTGAGTGTGCTGAGAACAAAAGAACGGTGTTTCCTACACTTTGGACCATATCTAGTCCAACTCTTCTTCTGAAACTGATACAAAGCACTGATCCTCTAACATCCAATGCTTGTCAGTTAAGATGAGAAACGTGTGAGCTTCGTGAACGATGTAGTTCCTTTGAGCAGAAAAGTGACTGCCCTTACCTGAAACGAAATCTTGCTTGTAGGGAGACACAGAGCCTGTTATTTAACTCCATTTCTGAATTGCAACACAGCATAGTCTCATCCATGGATCACACTCTGTTTTAGAGCGAGAAGCACGCTCTTGCTTTCTAGAGTCTCTAAAACAGCAGGAAACGTGAGTTTGCTGAGAACAAATGAACGATGTTTCCTACACATACGGACCATATCTAGTCGAAATCTGCTTCTGAAACTGATACAAAGCACTGGTCCTCTAACATCCAATGCTTGTCAGTTAACATGAGAAACGTGTGAGCTCCGTGAAAGATGTAGTTCGTTTGAGCTGAAAAGTGACTGCCCTTACCGGAAACGAATTCTTGCTTGTAGGAAGACACAGAGTATGGGATTTAACTCCATTTCTGAAGTGAAACACACAGCATAGTCTCATCCATGGATCACACTCTGTTTTAGAGCGAGAAGCACGCTCTTGCTTTCTAGAGTCTCTAAGACAGCAGGAAACGTGAGTGTGCCCAGAACAAAAGATCGGTGTTTCCTACACATATGGACCATATGTAGTCGAAATCTGCTTCTGAAACTGATACAAAGCACTGGTCCTCTAACATCCAATGCTTGTCTGTTAAGATGAGAAACGTGTGAGCTCCGTGAAAGATGTAGTTCGTTTGAGCTGAAAAGTGACTGCCCTTACCTGAAACGAAGTCTTGCTTGTAGGAAGACATAGAGCCTGAGATTTAACTCCATTTCTGAAGTGAAACACACAGCATAGTCTCATCCATGGATCACACTCTGTTTTAGAGCGAGAAGCACGCTCTTGCTTTCTAGAATCTCTAAGACAGCAGGAAACGTGAGTGTGCTGAGAAATAAATAACGGTGTTTCCTACACATACGGACCATATCTAGTCCAACTCTGCTTCTGAAACTCATACAAAGCACTGGTCCTCTATCATGCAATGCTTGTCAGTTAGGATGGGAAACGGGTGAGCTTCATGAACGATGTAGTTCTTTTGAGCAGAAAAGTGACTGCCCTTACCAGAAATGAAGTCTTGCTTGTAGGAAGACTCAGAGCCTGGGATTTAACTCCATTTCTGACGGGAAACACACAGCATAGTTCTCATCCATGGATCGATCACAATCTGCTTTAGAGCGAGAAGCATGCTGTTGCTTTCTAGAATCTCTAACACAGCAGGAAACGTGAGTGTGCTGAGAACAAAAGAACGGTGTTTCCTACACATATGGACCATATCTAGTCCAACTCTGCTTCTGAAACTGATACAAAGCACTGACCCTTTAACATCCAATGCTTGTCAGTTAAGATGTGAAACGTGTGAGCTTCATGAACGATGTAGTTTGTGTGAGCAGAAAAGTGACTGCCTTACCTGAATTGAAGTCTTGCTTGTAGGAAGACTCAGAGCCTGGGATTTAACTCCATTTCTGAAGGCAAACACACAGCATAGTTCTCATCCATGGATCACACTCTGCTTTAGAGAGAGAATCACGCTCTTGCTTTCTAGAGTCTCTAAGACAGCAGGAAGTCTGAGTGTGCCCAGAACAAAAGAACGGTGTTTCCTACACATACGGACTATATGTAGTCCAAAACTTCTTCTGAAACTGATACAATGCACTGGTCCTCTAACATCCAATGCTAGTCAGTTAAGATGATAATCGTGTGATCTTTGTTAATGATGTAGTTCGTTTGAGCAGAAAAGTGACTGCCATTACCTGAAATGAATTCGTGCTTGTAGGAAGACTCAGAGCCTGGGATTTAACTCCATTTCTGAAGTGAAACACACAGCAGTGTTCTCATCCATTGATGACCCTCTGCTTTAGAACAAGAAGCACGCTCTTGCTTTCTAGAGTCTCTAAGACAGCAGGAAACGTGAGTGTGCTGAGAAAAAAGAACGGAGTTTCTTACAAATACGGACCATATCTAGTCCAACTCATCTTCTGAAACAGATACAAAGCACTGGTCCTCTAACATCCAATGCTTGTCAGTTAATATGGGAAACGTGTGAGCTCTGTGAACGATGTAGTTCGTTTGAGCATAAAAGTGACTGCCCTTACCTGAAACGATGTATTGCTTGTAGGAAGACTCAGAGCCTGGGATTTAACTCCATTTCTGAAGGCAAACACACAGCATAGTTCTCATCCATGGATCACACTCTGCTTTAGAACGAGAAGCACGCTCTTGCTTTATAGAGTCTCTAAGACAGCAGGAAATGTGAGTGTGCTGAGAACAAAAGAACGGTGTTTCCTACACATACGGACCATATCTAGTCCAACTCTGCTTCTGAAACTGATACAAAGCACTGGTCCTCTAACATCCAATGCTTGTCAGTTAAGATGAGAAACGTGTGAGCTTCTGGAACGATGTAGTTCCTTTGAGCAGAAAAGTGACTGTCCTTACCTGAAACGAAGTCTTGCTTTTAGGAAGAATCAGAGCCTGGGATTTAACTCCATTTCTGAAGGCAAACACACAGCATAGTTCTCATCCATGGATCACACTCTGCTTTAGAGCTAGAAGCACGCTCTTTCTTTCTAGAGTCTCTAAGACAGCAGGAAACGTGAGTGTGCTGAGAACAAAAGAACGGTGTTTCCTACACATACGGACCATATCTAGTCCAACTCTGCTTCTGAAACTGATACAAAGCACTGATCTTCTAACATCCAATACTTGTCAGTTAAGATGGGAAACGTGTAACCTTCATGAACCATGTAGTTCTTTTGAGCAAAAAAGTGACTGCCCTTACCTTAAAGGAAGTCTTGCTTGTACGAAGACTCAGAGCCTGGGATTTAACTCCATTTCTGAATTGAAACACACAGTAGTGTTCTCATCCATTGATCACACTCTGCTTTAGAATAAGAAGCACGCTCTTGCTTTTTAGAGTCTCTAAGACAGGAGGAAACCTGATTTTGCTGAGAACAAAAGAACGGAGTTTCCTACACATACGGATCATATCTAGTCCAAATCTGCTTCTGAAACTGATATAAAGCACTGACCCTCTAACATCCAATGCTTGTCAGTTAAGATGTGAAACGTGTGAGCTTCATGAACGATGTAGTTTGTGTGAGCAGAAAAGTGACTGCCTTACCTGAATTGAAGTCTTGCTTGTAGGAAGACTCAGAGCCTGGGATTTAACTCCATTTCTGAAGGGAAACACACAGCATAGTATTCATCCATGGATCACACTATGGTTAGAGCGAGAAGCACACCCTTGTTTTCTAGTCTCTAAGACAGCAGGAAATTTGAGTGTGCCCAGAACAATAGAATGGTGTTTCCTACACATATGGACCATATCCAGTCCAAATCTGCTTCTGAAACTGATATAAAGCATTGACCCTCTAACATCCAAAGATTGTCAGTTAGGATGAGAAACGTGTGTGCTTCGGGAAAGATGTAGTTCGTTTGAGCAGAAAAGTGACTGCCCTTACCTGAATTGAAGTCTTGCCTGTAGGAAGACTCAGAGCCTGGGATTTAACTCCATTTCTGAAGTAAAACACACAGCAGTGTAATCATCCATTCATCACACGCTGCTATATAACAAGAAGCACGCTCTTGCTTTCTAGAGTCTCTAAGACAGCAGGAAACGTGATTTTGCTGAGAACAAAAGAACGGTGTTTCCTACACATACGGACCATATCTAGTTCAACTCTGCTTCTGAAACTGATACAAAGCACTGGTCCTCTAACATCCAATGCTTGTCAGTTAAGATGAGAAACGTGTGAGCTTTGTGAATGATGTAGTTCCTTTGAACTGAAAAGTGACTGCCCTTACCTGACGAAGTCTTGCTTGTAGTAAGACAGAGAGCCTGGGATTTAACTCCATTTCTTAAGAGAAACACACAGCATAGTTCTCATCCATGGATCACACTCTGCTTTAGAGCGAGAAGCACGCTCTTGCTTTTAGAGTCTCTAATATAGCAGGAAATCTGAGTGTGCCCAGAACAAAAGAACGGTGTTTCCGACATATACGGACCATATCTAGTCCAACTCATCTTCTGAAACTGATAAAAAGCACTGGTCCTCTAACATCCAATGCTTGTCAGTTAAGATGGGAAACGTGTGAGCTTTGTGAATGATGTAGTTCCTTTGAACTGAAAAGTGACTGCCCTTACCTGAAACGAAGTCTTGCTTGTAGTAAGACACAGAGCCTGGGATTTAACTCCATTTCTTAAGAGAAACACACAGCATAGTTCTCATCCATGGGTCACACTCTGCTTTAGAGCGAGAAGCACGCTCTTGCTATTAGACTCTCTAATATAGCAGGAAATCTGACTGTGCCCAGAACAAAAGAATGGTGTTTCCTACATTTACGGACCATATGTAGTCCAAATCTGCTTCTGAAACTGATACAATGCACTGGTCCTCTAACATCCAATGCTTGTCAGTTAAGATGAGAATCGTGTGATTTTCATTAACGATGTAGTTCGTTTGAGCAGAAAAGTGACTGCCCTTACCAGAAATGAAGTCTTGCTTGTAGGAAGACTCAGAGCCTGGGATTTAACTCCATTTCTGAAGGGAAACACACAGCATAATTCTCATCCATGGATCACAATCTGCTTTAGAGCGAGAAGCACGCTCTTGATTTCTAGAGTCTCTAACACAGCAGGAAACGTGAGTGTGCTGAGAACAAAAGAACGGTGTTTCCTACACATACGGACCATATCTAGTCCAACTCTGCTTCTGAAACTCATACAAAGCACTGGTCCTCTAACATCCAATGCTTGTCTGTTAAGATGGGAAACATGTGAGCTTCATGAACGATGTAGTTTGTTTGAGCAGAAAAGTGACTGCCCTTACCTTAAAAGAAGTCTTGCTTGTAGGAAGACTCAGAGCCTGGGATTTAACTCCATTTCTGAATTGAAACACACAGGAGTGTTCTCATCCATTGATCACACTGTGCTTTAGAACAAGAAGCACGCTCTTGCTTTCTAGAGTCTCTAAGACAGCAGGAAACGTGAGTGTGCTGAGAACAAAAGAACGGTGTTTCCTACACAGACGGACCATATCTAGTCCAACTCTGCTTCTGAAACTGATACAAAGCACTGGTCCTCTAACATCCAATGTTTGTCAGTTAAGATGAGAAACGTGTGAGCTTTGTGAATGATGTAGTTCCTTTGAACTGAAAAGTGACTACCCTTACCTGAAACGAAGTCTTGCATGTAGGAAGACACAGAGCCTTGGATTTAACTCCATTTCTGAAGGGAAACACACAGCATAGTATTCATCCATGGATCACACTATGGTTAGAGCGAGAAGCACACTCTTGTTTTCTAGAGTCTCTAAGACAGCAGGAAATTTGAGTGTGCCCAGAACAATAGAATGGTGTTTCCTACACATATGGACCATATCCAGTCCAAATCTGCTTCTGAAACTGATATAAAGCATTGACCCTCTAACATCCAAAGATTGTCAGTTAGGATGAGAAACGTGTGTGCTTCGGGGAAGATGTAGTTCGTTTGAGCAGAAAAGTGACTGCCCTTACCTGAATTGAAGTCTTGCCTGTAGGAAGACTCAGAGCCTGGGATTTAACTCCATTTCTGAAGTAAAACACACAGCAGTGTAATCATCCATTCATCACACGCTGCTTTATAACAAGAAGCACGCTCCTGCTTTCTAGAGTCTCTAAGACAGCAGGAAACGTGATTTTGCTGAGAACAAAAGAACGGCGTTTCCTACACATACGGACCATATCTAGTTCAACTCTGCTTCTGAAACTGATACAAAGCACTGGTCCTCTAACATCCAATGCTTGTCAGTTAAGATGAGAAACGTGTGAGCTTTGTGAATGATGTAGTTCCTTTGAACTGAAAAGTGACTGCCCTTACCTGAAACGAAGTCTTGCTTGTAGTAAGACAGAGAGCCTGGGATTTTCTCCATTTCTTAAGAGAAACACACAGCATAGTTCTCATCCATGGATCACACTCTGCTTTAGAGCGAGAAGCACGCTCTTGCTTTTAGAGTCTCTAATATAGCAGGAAATCTGAGTGTGCCCAGAACAAAAGAACAGTGTTTCCTACATATACGGACCATATCTAGTCCAACTCATCTTCTGAAACTGATAAAAAGCACTGGTACTCTAACATCCAATGCTTGTCAGTTAAGATGGGAAACGTGTGAGCTTTGTGAATGATGTAGTTCCTTTGAAATGAAAAGTGACTGCCCTTACCTGAAACGAAGTCTTGCTTGTAGTAAGACACAGAGCCTGGGATTTAACTCCATTTCTTAAGAGAAACACACAGCATAGTTCTCATCCATGGGTCACACTCTGCTTTAGAGCGAGAAGCACGCTCTTGCTATTAGACTCTCTAATATAGCAGGAAATCTGAGTGTGCCCAGAACAAAAGAATGGTGTTTCCTACATTTACGGACCATATGTAGTCCAAATCTGCTTCTGAAACTGATATAAAGCATTGACCCTCTAATATCCAATGCTTGTCAGTTAAGATGAGAAATGTGTGAGCTCTGTGAACGATGTAGTTCGTTTGAGCAGAAAAGTGACTGTCCTTTCCTGAAACGATGTCTTGATTGTAGGAAGACTTAGAGCCTGGGATTTAAGTCCATTACTGAAGGCAAACACACAGCATAGTTCTCATCCATGGATCACACTCTGCTTTAGAGCGAGAAGCACGCTCTTGCTTTCTAGAGTCTCTAAGACAGCAGGAAACGTGAGTGTGCTGAGAACAAAAGAACGGTGTTTCCTACACATACGGACCATATCTAGTCCAACTCATCTTCTGAAACTGATACAAAGCACTGGACCTCTAACATCCAATGCTTGTCAATTAAGATAGGAAACGTGTGAGCTTCATGAACGATGTAATTCGTTTGAGCAGAAAAGTGACTGCCTTACCTGAATTGAAGTCTTGCTTGTCGGAAGACTCAGAGCCTGGGATTTAACTCCATTTCTGAAGTAAGACACACAGCAGTGTAATCATCCATTGATCATACTCTGCTTTATAACAAGAAGCACGCTCTTGCTTCCTAGAGTCTCTAAGACAGCAGGAAACGTGATTTTGCTGAGAACAAAAGAACGGTGTTTCCTACACATACGGACCATATCTAGTTCAACTCTGCTTCTGAAACTGATACAAAGCACTGGTCCTCTAACATCCAATGCTTGTCAGTTAAGATGAGAAACGTGTGAGCTTTGTGAATGATGTAGTTCCTTTGAACTGAAAAGTGACTGCCCTTACCTGAAACGAAGTCTTGCTTGTAGTAAGACACAGAGCCTGGGATTTAACTCCATTTCTTAAGAGAAACACACAGCATAGTTCTCATCCATGGATCACACTCTCCTTTAGAGCGAGATGCACGCTCTTGCTATTAGACTCTCTAATATAGCAGGAAATCTGAGTGTGCCCAGAACAAAAGAACGGTGTTTCCTACATATGCGGACCATATGTAGTCCAAATCTGCTTCTGAAACTGATACAATGCACTGGTCCTCTAACATCCAATGCTTGTCATTTAAGATGAGAATCGTGTGATCTTCGTTAACGATGTAGTTCGTTTGAGCAGAAAAGTGACTGCCCTTACCTGAAATGAAGTCTTGCTTGTAGGAAGACTCAGAGCCTGGGATTTAACTCCATTTCTGAAGTAAAACACACAGCAGTGTAATCATCCATTGATCACACTCTGCTTTAGTATAAGAAGCACGCTCTTGCTTTCTAGCGTCTCTAAGACAGCAGGAAACTTGAGTGTGCTGAGAACAAAAGAACGGTGTTTCCTACACATACGGACCATATCTAGTCCAACTCTACTTCTTAAACTGATACAAAGCACTGGTCCTCTAACATCCAATGCTTGTCTGTTAAGATGAGAAATGTGGTGAGCTCAGTGAACGATGTAGTTCATTTGAGCTGAAAAGTGACTGCCCTTACATGAAACGAAGTCTTGCTTGCAGGAAGACACAGAGATTGGGATTGAACTCCATTTCTGAAGGGAAACACACAGCATAGTTCTCATCCATGGATCACAATCTGCTTTAGAGCGAGAAGCACGCTCTTGCTTTCTAGAGTCTCTAAAACAGCAGGAAACGTGAGTGTGCTGAGAAATAAATAACGGTGTTTCCTACACATACGGACCATATCTAGTCCAACTCTGCTTCTGAAACTCATACAAAGCACTGGTCCTCTATCATGCAATGCTTGTCAGTTAGGATGGGAAACGGGTGAGCTTCATGAACGATGTAGTTCTTTTGAGCAGAAAAGTGACTGCCCTTACCAGAAATGAAGTCTTCCTTGTAGGAAGACTCAGAGCCTGGGATTTAACTCCATTTCTGAAGGGAAACACACAGCATAGTTCTCATCCATGGATCGATCACAATCTGCTTTAGAGCGAGAAGCATGCTGTTGCTTTCTAGAGTCTCTAACACAGCAGGAAACGTGAGTGTGCTGAGAACAAAAGAACGGTGTTTCCTACACATACGGACCATATCTAGTCCAACTCTGCTTCTGAAACTGATACAAAGCACTGACCCTCTAACATCCAATGCTTGTCAGTTAAGATGTGAAACGTGTGAGCTTCATGAACGATGTAGTTTGTGTGAGCAGAAAAGTGACTGCCTTACCTGAATTGAAGTCTTGCTTGTAGGAAGACTCAGAGCCTGGGATTTAACTCCATTTCTGAAGGCAAACACACAGCATAGTTCTCATCCATGGATCACACTCTGCTTTAGAGAGAGAATCACGCTCTTGCTTTCTAGAGTCTCTAAGACAGCAGGAAGTCTGAGTGTGCCCAGAACAAAAGAACGGTGTTTCCTACACATACGGACTATATGTAGTCCAAAACTTGTTCTGAAACTGATACAATGCACTGGTCCTCTAACATCCAATGCTAGTCAGTTAAGATGATAATCGTGTGATCTTTGTTAATGATGTAGTTCGTTTGAGCAGAAAAGTGACTGCCATTACCTGAAATGAATTCGTGCTTGTAGGAAGACTCAGAGCCTGGGATTTAACTCCATTTCTGAAGTGAAACACACAGCAGTGTTCTCAACCATTGATGACCCTCTGCTTTAGAACAAGAAGCACGCTCTTGCTTTCTAGAGTCTCTAAGACAGCAGGAAACGTGAGTGTGCTGAGAAAAAAGAACGGTGTTTCTTACAAGTACGGACCATATCTAGTCCAACTCATCTTCTGAAACAGATACAAAGCACTGGTCCTCTAACATCCAATGCTTGTCAGTTAATATGGGAAACGTGTGAGCTCTGTGAACGATGTAGTTCGTTTGAGCATAAAAGTGACTGCCCTTACCTGAAACGATGTCTTGCTTGTAGGAAGACTCAGAGCCTGGGATTTAACTCCATTTCTGAAGGCAAACACACAGCATAGTTCTCATCAATGGATCACACTCTGCTTTAGAACAAGAAGGACGCTCTTGCTTTCTAGAGTCTCTAAGACAGCAGGAAACGTGAGTGTGCTGAGAACAAAAGAACGGTGTTTCCTACACATACGGACCATACCTAGTCCAACTCTGCTTCTGAAACTGATACAAAGCACTGGTCCTCTAACATCCAATGCTTGTCAGTTAAGATGAGAAACGTGTGAGCTTCTGGAACGATGTAGTTCCTTTGAGCAGAAAAGTGACTGTCCTTACCTGAAACGAAGTCTTGCTTTTAGGAAGAATCAGAGCCTGGGATTTAACTCCATTTCTGAAGGCAAACACACAGCATAGTTCTCATCCATGGATCACACTCTGCTTTAGAGCTAGAAGCACGCTCTTTCTTTCTAGAGTCTCTAAGACAGCAGGAAACTTGAGTGTGCTGAGAACAAAAGAACGGTGTTTCCTACACATACGGACCATATCTAGTCCAACTCATCTTCTGAAACTGATACAAAGCACTGATCTTCTAACATCCAATACTTGTCAGTTAAGATGGGAAACGTGTAACCTTCATGAACCATGTAGTTGTTTTGAGCAAAAAAGTGACTGCCCTTACCTTAAAGGAAGTCTTGCTTGTACGAAGACTCAGAGCCTGGGATTTAACTTCATTTCTGAATTGAAACACACAGTAGTGTTCTCATCCATTGATCACACTCTGCTTTAGAATAAGAAGCACGCTCTTGCTTTTTAGAGTCTCTAAGACAGGAGGAAACCTGATTTTGCTGAGAACAAAAGAACGGAGTTTCCTACACATACGGATCATATCTAGTCCAAATCTGCTTCTGAAACTGATATAAAGCACTGACCCTCTAACATCCAATGCTTGTCAGTTAAGATGTGAAACGTGTGAGCTTCATGAACGATGTAGTTTGTGTGAGCAGAAAAGTGACTGCCTTACCTGAATTGAAGTATTGCTTGTAGGAAGATTCAGAGCCTGGGATTTAACTCCATTTCTGAAGGCAAACACACAGCATAGTTCTCATCCATGGATCACACTCTGCTTTAGAGAGAGAATCATGCTCTTGCTTTCTAGAGTCTCTAAGACAGCAGGAAATCTGAGTGTGCCCAGAACAAAAGAACGGTGTTTCCTACACATACGGACTATATGTAGTCCAAAACTTCTTCTGAAACTGATACAATGCACTGGTCCTCTAACATCCAATGCTAGTCAGTTAAGATGATAATCGTGTGATCTTTGTTAACGATGTAGTTCGTTTGAGCAGAAAAGTGACTGCCATTACCTGAAATGAATTCGTGCTTGTAGGAAGACTCAGAGCCTGGGATTTAACTCCATTTCTGAAGTGAAACACACAGCAGTGTTCTCATCCATTGATGACCCTCTGCTTTAGAACAAGAAGGACGCTCTTGCTTTCTAGAGTCTCTAAGACAGCAGGAAACGTGAGTGTGCTGAGAACAAAAGAACGGTGTTTCTTACAAATACGGACCATATCTAGTCCAACTCATCTTCTGAAACTGATACAAAGCACTGGTCCTCTAACATCCAATGCTTGTCAGTTAATATGGGAAACGTGTGAGCTGTGTGAACGATGTAGTTCGTTTGAGCAGAAAAGTGACTGCCCTTACCTGAAACGATGTCTTGCTTGTAGGAAGACTCAGAGCCTGGGATTTAACTCCATTTCTGAAGGCAAACACACAGCATAGTTCTCATCCATGGATCACACTCTGCTTTAGAGCGAGAAGCACGCTCTTGCTATCTAGAGTCTCTAAGACAGCAGGAAACGTGAGTGTGCTGAGAACAAAAGAACGGTGTTTCCTACACATACGGACCATATCTAGTCCAACTCTTCTTCTGAAACTGATACAAAGCACTGGTCCTCTAACATCCAATGCTTGTCAGTTAAGATGGGAAACGTGTGAGCTTCATGAACGATGTAGTTCGTTTGAGCAAAAAAGTGACTGCCCTTACCTTAAACGAATTCTTGCTTGTACGAAGACTCAGAGCCTGGGATTTAACTCCATTTCTGAAGGGAAACACACAGCATAGTTCTCATCCATGGATCACAATCTGATTTAGAGCGAGAAGCACGCTCTTGCTTTCTAGATTCTCTAACACAGCAGGAAACGTGAGTGTGCTGAGAACAAAAGAACGGTGTTTCCTACACATACGGACCATATCTAGTCCAACTCTGCGTCTGAATCTCATACAAAGCACTGGTCCTCTAACATCCAATGCTTGTCAGTTAAGATGAGAAACGTGTGAGCTTCGTGAACGATGTAGTTCCTTTGAGCAGAAAAGTGACTGCCCTTACTTTAAACGAAGTTTTGCTTGTAGGAAGACTCAGAGCCTGGGATTTAACTCAATTTCTGAAGTGAAACACACAGCAGTGTTCTCATCCATTGATGACACTCTGCTTTAGAACAAGAAGCACGCTCTTGCTTTCTGGAGTCCCTAAGACAGCAGGAAACGTGATTTTGCTGAGAACAAAAGAACGGTGTTTCCTACACATACGGACATTATATAGTCCAACTCTGCTTCTGAAACTGATACAAAGCACTGGTCCTCTAACATCCAATACTTGTCTGTTAAGGTGAGAAACATGTGAGCTTCTGGAACGATGTAGTTCGTTTGAGCAGAAAAGTGACTGGCCTTACCTGAAACGAAGTCTTGCTTGGAGGAAGACTCAGAGACTGGGATTAAACTCCATTTCTGAAGTAAAACACACAGCGTAGTTCTCATCCATGGATCACACTCTGCTCCAGAGCAAGAAGCACACTCTTGCTTTCTAGAGTTTCTAAGACAGCAGGAAATCTGAGTGTGCCCAGAACAAAAGAACGGTGTTTCCTGCACATACGGACTATATGTAGTCCAAAACTTCTTCTGAAACTGATAGAATGCACTGGTCCTCTAACATCCAATGCTTGTCAGTTAAGATGAGAAACGTGTGAGCTTCGTGAAAGATGTAGTTCGTTTGAGCAGAAAAGTGACTGCCTTTACCTGAAACGAAGTCTTCCTTGTAGGGAGACTCAGAGCCTGGAATTTATCTCCTTTTCTGAAGTGAAACACACAGCATAGTTCTCATCCATGGATCACACTCTGTTTTAGAGCGAGAAGCACGCTCTTGCTATCTAGAGTTTCTAAGACAGCAGGAAAAGTGAGTGTGCTGAGAACAAAAGAACGGTGTTTCCTACACATACGGACCATATCTAGTCCAAATCTGCGTCTGAATCTCATACAAAGCACTGGTCCTCTAACATCCAATGCTTGTCAGTTAAGATGAGAAACGTGTGAGCTTCGTGAACGATGTAGTTCCTTTGAGCAGAGGAGTGACTGCCCTTACTTTAAACGAAGTTTTGCTTGTAGGAAGACTCAGAGCCTGGGATTTAATTCCATTTCTGAAGTGAAACACACAGCAGTGTTCTCATCCATTGATGACACTCTGCTTTAGAACAAGAAGCACGCTCTTGCTTTCTAGAGTCTCTAAGACAGCAGGAAACGTGATTTTGCTGAGAACAAAAGAACGGTGTTTCCTACACATACGGACATTATATAGTCCAACTCTGCTTCTGAAACTGATACAAAGCACTGGTCCTCTAACATCCAATACTTGTCTGTTAAGGTGAGAAACATGTGAGCTTCTGGAACGATGTAGTTCGTTTGAGCAGAAAAGTGACTGGCCTTACCTGAAACGAAGTCTTGCTTGGAGGAAGACTCAGAGACTGGGATTTAACTCCATTTCTGAAGTGAAACACACAGCGTAGTTCTCATCCATGGATCACACTCTGCTCCAGAGCAAGAAGCACACTCTTGCTTTCTAGAGTTTCTAAGACAGCAGGAAATCTGAGTGTGCCCAGAATAAAAGAACGGTGTTTCCTACACATACGGACTATATGTAGTCCAAAACTTCTTCTGAAACTGATAGAATGCACTGGTCCTCTAACATCCAATGCTTGTCAGTTAAGATGAGAAACGTGTGAGCTTCGTGAAAGATGTAGTTCGTTTGAGCAGAAAAGTGACTGCCCTTACCTGAAACGAGGTCTTCCTTGTAGGGAGACTCAGAGCCTGGAATTTATCTCCTTTTCTGAAGTGAAACACACAGCATAGTTTTCATCCATGGATCACACTCTGCTTTAGAACGAGAAGCACACTCTTGCTTTCTAGAGTCTCTAAGACAGCAGGAAACGTGAGTGTGCTGAGAACAAAAGAACGGTGTTTCCTACACATACGGACCATATCTAGTCCAAATCTGCTTCTTAAACTAAAACAAAGCACTGGTCCTCTAACATCCAATGCTTGTCTGTTAAGATGAGAAACGTGTGAGCTTTGTGAATGATATAGTTCCTTTGAACTGAAAAGTGACTGCCCTTACCCGAAAAGAAGTCTTGCTTTTAGGAAGACTCAGAGCCTGGGATTTAACTCCATTTCTGAAGGCAAACACACAGCATAGTTCTCATCCATGGATCACACTCTGCTTTAGAGCGAGAAGCACGCTCTTGCTATCTAGAGTCTCTAAGACAGCAGGAAACGTGAGTGTGCTGAGAACAAACGAACGGTGTTTCCTACACATACGGACCATATCTAGTCCAACTCTGCGTCTGAATCTCATACAAAGCACTGGTCCTCTAACATCCAATGCTTGTCAGTTAAGATGGGAAACGTGTGAGCTTCATGAACGATTGTAGTTCGTTTGAGCAGAAAAGTGACTGCCCTTACCTTAAACGAAGTCTTGCTTGTATGAAGACTCAGAGCCTGGGATTTAACTCCATTTCTGAAGGGAAACACACAGCATAGTTCTCATACATGGATCACAATCTAATTTAGAGCGAGAAGCACGCTCTTGCTTTCTAGAGTCTCTAACACAGCAGGAAATGTGAGTGTGCTGAGAACAAAAGAACGGTGTTTCCTACACATACGGACCATTTCTAGTCCAACTCTGCTTCTGAAACTGATCCAAGGCACTGACCCACTAACATCCAATGCTTGTCAGTAAAGATGGGAAACGTGTGAGCTTTATGAACGCTGTAGTTCGTTTGAGCAGAAAAGTGACCACCCTTACCTTAAACGAAGTCTTGCTTGTAGGAAGACTCAGAGCCTGGGATTTAACTCCATTTCTGAAGTGAAACACACAGCAGTGTTCTCATCCATTGATGACACTCTGCTTTAGAACAAGAAGCACACTCTTGCTTTCTAGAGTCTCTAAGACAGCAGGAAACGTGATTTTGCTGAGAACAAAAGAACGGTGTTTCCTACACATACGGACATTATATAGTCCAACTCTGCTTCTGAAACTGATACAAAGCACTGGTCCTCTAACATCCAATACTTGTCTGTTAAGGTGAGAAACATGTGAGCTTCTGGAACGATGTAGTTCGTTTGAGCAGAAAAGTGACTGCCCTTACCTGAAACGAAGTCTTGCTTCGAGGAAGACTCAGCCTGGGATTTAACTCCATTTCTGAAGGGAAACACACAGCATAGTTCTCATCCATGGATCACACTCTGCTTTAGAGCGAGAAATATGCTCTTGCTTTCTAAAGTCTCTAAGAGAGCAGGAAATCTGAGTGTGCCCAGAATAAAAGAACGGTGTTTCCTACACATACGGACTATATGTAGTCCAAAAGTTCTTCTGAAACTGATACAATGCACTGGTCCTCTAACATCCAATGCTAGGCAGTTAAGATGATAATCGTGTGATCTTCGTTAATGATGTAGTTCCTTTGAGCAGAAAAGTGACTGCCCTTATCTGAAATGAATTCGTGCTTGTAGGAAGACTCAGAGCCTGGGATTTAACTCCATTTCTGAAGTGAAACACACAGCAGTGTTCTCATCCATTGATGACCCTCTGCTTTAGAACAAGAAGCACGCTCTTGCTTTCTAGAGTCTCTAAGAGAGCAGGAAACGTGAGTGTGCTGAGAACAAAAGAACGGTGTTTCTTAGACATACGGACCATATCTAGTCCAACTTTGCTTCTTAAACAGATACAAAGCACTGGTCCTCTAACATCCAATGCTTGTCTGTTAAGATGAGAAATGTGTGAGCTCAGTGAACGATGTAGTTCTTTTGAGCTGAAAAGTGACTGCCCTTACCTGAAACGAAGTCTTGCTTGTAGGAAGACACAGAGCCTGGGATTTAACTCCATTTCTTAAGAGAAACACACAGCATAGTTCCCATCCATGGATCACACTGTGCTTTAGAGCGAGAAGCACGCTCCTGTTTTCTAGAGTCTCTAAAACAGCAGGAAACGTGAGTGTGCTGAGAATAAAGAACGGTGTTTCCTACACATACGGACCATATCTAGTCCAACTCATCTTCTGAAACTGATACAAAGCACTGGTCCTCTAACATCCAATGCTTGTCAGTTAAGATGGGAAACGTGTGAGCTCTGTTAACGATGTAGTTAGTTTGAGCAGAAAAGTGGCTGCCCTTACCTGAAACGAAGTCTTGCGTGTAGGAAGAGACAGAGCCTGGGATTTAACTCCATTTCTGAAGGGAAACACACAGCATAGTTCTCATCCATGGATCACACTCTGCTTTAGAGCGAGAAGCACGCTCTTGCTTTCTAGAGTCTCTAAGACAGCAGGAAATCTGAGTGTGCCCAGAATAAAAGAACGGTGTTTCCTACACATACTGACTATATGTAGTCCAAAACTTCTTCTGAAACTGATAGAATGCAGTGGTCCTCTAACATCCAATGCTTGTCAGTTAAGATGATAAACGTGTGAGCTTCGTGAAAGATGTAGTTCGTTTGAGCAGAAAAGTGACTGCCCTTACCTGAAATGAAGTCTTGCTTGTAGGGAGACTCAGAGCCTGGGATTTACCTCCTTTTCTGAAGTGAAACACACAGCATAGTTTTCATTAATGGATCACACTCTGCTTTAGAATGAGAAGCACGCTCTTGCTTTCTAGAGTCTCTAAGAAAGCAGGAAACGTGAGTGTGCTGAGAACAAAAGAACGGTGTTTCCTACACATACGGACATTATATAGTCCAACTCTGCTTCTGAAACTGATACAAAGCACTGGTCCTCTAACATCCAATACTTGTCTGTTAAGGTGAGAAACGTGTGAGCTTCTGGAATGATGTAGTTCGTTTGAGCAGAAAAGTGACTGCCCTTACCTGAAACGAAGTCTTGCTTCGAGGAAGACTCAGAGCCTGGGATTTAACTCCATTTCTGAAGTGAAACACACAGCAGTGTTCTCATCCATTGATGACACTCTGCTTTAGAACAAGAAGCACACTCTTGCTTTCTAGAGTCTCTAAGACAGCAGGAAACGTGATTTTGCTGAGAACAAAAGAACGGTGTTTCCTACACATACGGACATTATATAGTCCAACTCTGCTTCTGAAACTGATACAAAGCACTGGTCCTCTAACATCCAATACTTGTCTGTTAAGGTGAGAAACGTGTGAGCTTCTGGAACGATGTAGTTCGTTTGAGCAGAAAAGTGACTGCCCTTACCTGAAATGAAGTCTTGCTTCGAGGAAGACTCAGCCTGGGATTTAACTCCATTTCTGAAGGGAAACACACAGCATAGTTCTCATCCATGGATCACACTCTGCTTTAGAGCGAGAAATATGCTCTTGCTTTCTAAAGTCTCTAAGAGAGCAGGAAATCTGAGTGTGCCCAGAATAAAAGAACGGTGTTTCCTACACATACGGACTATATGTAGTCCAAAAGTTC
Organism: Onychomys leucogaster; assembly: GCA_949786385.1. Classification (NCBI taxonomy): domain Eukaryota; kingdom Metazoa; phylum Chordata; class Mammalia; order Rodentia; family Cricetidae; genus Onychomys; species Onychomys leucogaster. The sequence continues at coordinate 401,317 of CATKUP010000128.1, read as the reverse complement.
TTCTGAAACTGATACAATGCACTGGTCCTCTAACATCCAATGCTAGGCAGTTAAGATGATAATCGTGTGATCTTCGTTAACGATGTAGTTCCTTTGAGCAGAAAAGTGACTGCCCTTATCTGAAATGAATTCGTGCTTGTAGGAAGACTCAGAGCCTGGGATTTAACTCCATTTCTGAAGTGAAACACACAGCAGTGTTCTCATCCATTGATGACCCTCTGCTTTAGAACAAGAAGCACGCTCTTGCTTTCTAGAGTCTCTAAGAGAGCAGGAAACGTGAGTGTGCTGAGAACAAAAGAACGGTGTTTCTTACACATACGGACCATATCTAGTCCAACTTTGCTTCTTAAACAGATACAAAGCACTGGTCCTCTAACATCCAATGCTTGTCTGTTAAGATGAGAAATGTGTGAGCTCAGTGAACGATGTAGTTCTTTTGAGCTGAAAAGTGACTGCCCTTACCTGAAACGAAGTCTTGCTTGTAGGAAGACACAGAGCCTGGGATTTAACTCCATTTCTTAAGAGAAACACACAGCATAGTTCCCATCCATGGATCACACTGTGCTTTAGAGCGAGAAGCACGCTCCTGTTTTCTAGAGTCTCTAAAACAGCAGGAAACGTGAGTGTGCTGAGAACAAAGAACGGTGTTTCCTACACATACGGACCATATCTAGTCCAACTCATCTTCTGAAACTGATACAAAGCACTGGTCCTCTAACATCCAATGCTTGTCTGTTAAGATGAGAAATGTGTGAGCTCAGTGAACGATGTAGTTCTTTTGAGCTGAAAAGTGACTGCCCTTACCTGAAACGAAGTCTTGCTTGTAGGAAGACACAGAGCCTGGGATTTAACTCCATTTCTTAAGAGAAACACACAGCATAGTTCCCATCCATGGATCACACTGTGCTTTAGAGCGAGAAGCACGCTCCTGTTTTCTAGAGTCTCTAAAACAGCAGGAAACGTGAGTGTGCTGAGAACAAAGAACGGTGTTTCCTACACATACGGACCATATCTAGTCCAACTCATCTTCTGAAACTGATACAAAGCACTGGTCCTCTAACATCCAATGCTTGTCAGTTAAGATGGGAAACGTGTGAGCTCTGTTAACGATGTAGTTAGTTTGAGCAGAAAAGTGACTGCCCTTACCTGAAACGAAGTCTTGCGTGTAGGAAGAGACAGAGCCTGGGATTTAACTCCATTTCTGAAGGGAAACACACAGCATAGTTCTCATCCATGGATCACACTCTGCTTTAGAGCGAGAAGCACGCTCTTGCTTTCTAGAGTCTCTAAGACAGCAGGAAATCTGAGTGTGCCCAGAATAAAAGAACGGTGTTTCCTACACATACTGACTATATGTAGTCCAAAACTTCTTCTGAAACTGATAGAATGCAGTGGTCCTCTAACATCCAATGCTTGTCAGTTAAGATGATAAACGTGTGAGCTTCGTGAAAGATGTAGTTCGTTTGAGCAGAAAAGTGACTGCCCTTACCTGAAATGAAGTCTTGCTTGTAGGGAGACTCAGAGCCTGGGATTTACCTCCTTTTCTGAAGTGAAACACACAGCATAGTTTTCATTAATGGATCACACTCTGCTTTAGAATGAGAAGCACGCTCTTGCTTTCTAGAGTCTCTAAGAAAGCAGGAAACGTGAGTGTGCTGAGAACAAAAGAACGGTGTTTCCTACACATACGGACTTTATATAGTCCAACTCTGCTTCTGAAACTGATACAAAGCACTGGTCCTCTAACATCCAATACTTGTCTGTTAAGGTGAGAAACGTGTGAGCTTCTGGAACGATGTAGTTCGTTTGAGCAGAAAAGTGACTGCCCTTACCTGAAACGAAGTCTTGCTTCGAGGAAGACTCAGAGCCTGGGATTTAACTCCATTTCTGAAGTGAAACACACAGCAGTGTTCTCATCCATTGATGACACTCTGCTTTAGAACAAGAAGCACACTCTTGCTTTCTAGAGTCTCTAAGACAGCAGGAAACGTGATTTTGCTGAGAACAAAAGAACGGTGTTTCCTACACATACGGACATTATATAGTCCAACTCTGCTTCTGAAACTGATACAAAGCACTGGTCCTCTAACATCCAATACTTGTTTGTTAAGGTGAGAAACGTGTGAGCTTCTGGAACGATGTAGTTCGTTTGAGCAGAAAAGTGACTGCCCTTACCTGAAATGAAGTCTTGCTTCGAGGAAGACTCAGCCTGGGATTTAACTCCATTTCTGAAGGGAAACACACAGCATAGTTCTCATCCATGGATCACACTCTGCTTTAGAGCGAGAAATATGCTCTTGCTTTCTAAAGTCTCTAAGAGAGCAGGAAATCTGAGTGTGCCCAGAATAAAAGAACGGTGTTTCCTACACATACGGACTATATGTAGTCCAAAAGTTCTTCTGAAACTGATACAATGCACTGGTCCTCTAACATCCAATGCTAGGCAGTTAAGATGATAATCGTGTGATCTTCGTTAACGATGTAGTTCCTTTGAGCAGAAAAGTGACTGCCCTTATCTGAAATGAATTCGTGCTTGTAGGAAGACTCAGAGCCTGGGATTTAACTCCATTTCTGAAGTGAAACACACAGCAGTGTTCTCATCCATTGATGACCCTCTGCTTTAGAACAAGAAGCACGCTCTTGCTTTCTAGAGTCTCTAAGAGAGCAGGAAACGTGAGTGTGCTGAGAACAAAAGAACGGTGTTTCTTACACATACGGACCATATCTAGTCCAACTTTGCTTCTTAAACAGATACAAAGCACTGGTCCTCTAACATCCAATGCTTGTCTGTTAAGATGAGAAATGTGTGAGCTCAGTGAACGATGTAGTTCTTTTGAGCTGAAAAGTGACTGCCCTTACCTGAAAAGAAGTCTTGCTTGTAGGAAGACACAGAGCCTGGGATTTAACTCCATTTCTTAAGAGAAACACACAGCATAGTTCCCATCCATGGATCACACTGTGCTTTAGAGCGAGAAGCACGCTCCTGTTTTCTAGAGTCTCTAAAACAGCAGGAAACGTGAGTGTGCTGAGAACAAAGAACGGTGTTTCCTACACATACGGACCATATCTAGTCCAACTCATCTTCTGAAACTGATACAAAGCACTGGTCCTCTAACATCCAATGCTTGTCAGTTAAGATGGGAAACGTGTGAGCTCTGTTAACGATGTAGTTAGTTTGAGCAGAAAAGTGACTGCCCTTACCTGAAACGAAGTCTTGCGTGTAGGAAGAGACAGAGCCTGGGATTTAACTCCATTTCTGAAGGGAAACACACAGCATAGTTCTCATCCATGGATCACACTCTGCTTTAGAGCGAGAAGCACGCTCTTGCTTTCTAGAGTCTCTAAGACAGCAGGAAATCTGAGTGTGCCCAGAATAAAAGAACGGTGTTTCCTACACATACTGACTATATGTAGTCCAAAACTTCTTCTGAAACTGATAGAATGCAGTGGTCCTCTAACATCCAATGCTTGTCAGTTAAGATGATAAACGTGTGAGCTTCGTGAAAGATGTAGTTCGTTTGAGCAGAAAAGTGACTGCCCTTACCTGAAATGAAGTCTTGCTTGTAGGGAGACTCAGAGCCTGGGATTTACCTCCTTTTCTGAAGTGAAACACACAGCATAGTTTTCATTAATGGATCACACTCTGCTCTAGAATGAGAAGCACGCTCTTGCTTTCTAGAGTCTCTAAGAAAGCAGGAAACGTGAGTGTGCTGAGAACAAAAGAACGGTGTTTCCTACACATACGGACATTATATAGTCCAACTCTGCTTCTGAAACTGATACAAAGCACTGGTCCTCTAACATCCAATACTTGTCTGTTAAGGTGAGAAACGTGTGAGCTTCTGGAACGATGTAGTTCGTTTGAGCAGAAAAGTGACTGCCCTTACCTGAAACGAAGTCTTGCTTCGAGGAAGACTCAGCCTGGGATTTAACTCCATTTCTGAAGGGAAACACACAGCATAGTTCTCATCCATGGATCACACTCTGCTTTAGAGCGAGAAATATGCTCTTGCTTTCTAAAGTCTCTAAGAGAGCAGGAAATCTGAGTGTGCCCAGAATAAAAGAACGGTGTTTCCTACACATACGGACTATATGTAGTCCAAAAGTTCTTCTGAAACTGATACAATGCACTGGTCCTCTAACATCCAATGCTAGGCAGTTAAGATGATAATCGTGTGATCTTCGTTAACGATGTAGTTCCTTTGAGCAGAAAAGTGACTGCCCTTATCTGAAATGAATTCGTGCTTGTAGGAAGACTCAGAGCCTGGGATTTAACTCCATTTCTGAAGTGAAACACACAGCAGTGTTCTCATCCATTGATGACCCTCTGCTTTAGAACAAGAAGCACGCTCTTGCTTTCTAGAGTCTCTAAGAGAGCAGGAAACGTGAGTGTGCTGAGAACAAAAGAACGGTGTTTCTTACACATACGGACCATATCTAGTCCAACTTTGCTTCTTAAACAGATACAAAGCACTGGTCCTCTAACATCCAATGCTTGTCAGTTAAGATGGGAAACGTGTGAGCTTCATGAACGATGTAGTTCTTTTGAGCTGAAAAGTGACTGCCCTTACCTGAAACGAAGTCTTGCTTGTAGGAAGACACAGAGCCTGGGATTTAACTCCATTTCTTAAGAGAAACACACAGCATAGTTCCCATCCATGAATCACACTGTGCTTTAGAGCGAGAAGCATGCTCCTGTTTTCTAGAGTCTCTAAAACAGCAGGAAACATGAGTGTGCTGAGAACAAAGAACGGTGTTTCCTACACATACGGACCATATCTAGTCCAACTCATCTTCTTAAACTGATACAAAGCACTGGTCCTCTAACATCCAATGCTTGTCAGTTAAGATGGGAAACGTGTGAGCTCTGTTAACGATGTAGTTAGTTTGAGCAGAAAAGTGACTGCCCTTACCTGAAACGAAGTCTTGCGTGTAGGAAGAGACAGAGCCTGGGATTTAACTCCATTTCTGAAGGGAAACACACAGCATAGTTCTCATCCATGGATCACACTCTGCTTTAGAGCGAGAAGCACGCTCTTGCTTTCTAGAGTCTCTAAGACAGCAGGAAATCTGAGTGTGCCCAGAATAAAAGAACGGTGTTTCCTACACATACTGACTATATGTAGTCCAAAACTTCTTCTGAAACTGATAGAATGCAGTGGTCCTCTAACATCCAATGCTTGTCAGTTAAGATGATAAACGTGTGAGCTTCGTGAAAGATGTAGTTCGTTTGAGCAGAAAAGTGACTGCCCTTACCTGAAATGAAGTCTTGCTTGTAGGGAGACTCAGAGCCTGGGATTTACCTCCTTTTCTGAAGTGAAACACACAGCATAGTTTTCATTAATGGATCACACTCTGCTTTAGAATGAGAAGCACGCTCTTGCTTTCTAGAGTCTCTAAGACAGCAGGAAACGTGAGTGTGCTGAGAACAAAAGAACGGTGTTTCCTACACATACGGACCATATCTAGTCCAACTCTGCTTCTGAAACTGATACAAAGCACTGGTCCTCTAACATCCAATGTTTGTCAGTTAAGATGAGAAACGTGTGAGCTTTGTGAATGATGTAGTTCCTTTAAACTGAAAAGTGACTACCCTTACCTGAAACGAAGTCTTGCTTGTAGGAAGACACAGAGCCTGGGATTTAACTCCATTTCTGAAGGGAAACACACAGCATAGTATTCATCCATGGATCACACTGTGGTTAGAGCGAGAAGCACACTCTTGCTTTCTAGAGTCTCTAAGACAGCAGGAAATTTGAGTGTGCCCAGAAAAATAGAACGGTGTTTCCAACACATATGGACCATATCCAGTCCAAATCTGCTTCTGAAACTGATATAAAGCATTGACCCTCTAACATCCAATGCTTGTCATTTAAGATGAGAAACGTGTGAGCTCTGTGAACGATGTAGTTCGTTTGAGCAGAAAAGTGACTGTCCTTACCTCAAACGAAGTCTTGCTTGTAGGAAGACTCAGAGCCTGGGATTTAACTCCATTTCTGAAGGCAAACACACAGCATAGTTCTCATCCATGGATCACACTCTGCTTTAGAGCGAGAAGCACTCTCTTGCTTTCTAGAGTCTCTAAGACAGCAGGAAACGTGAGTGTGCTGAGAACAAATGAACGGTGTTTCCTACACATACGGACCATATCTAGTCCAACTCATCTTCTGAAACTGATACAAAGCACTGGTCCTCTAACATCCAATGCTTGTCAGTTAAGATGGGAAACGTGTGAGCTTCATGCACGATGTAGTTCGTTTGAGCAAAAAAGTGACTGCCCTTACCTTAAACGAAGTCTTGCTTGTAGGAAGACTCAGAGCCTGGGATTTAACACCATTTCTGAATTGAAACACACAGCAGTGTTCTCATCCATAGATCACACTCTGCTTTAGAATAAGAAGCACGCACTTGCTTTTTAGAGTCTCTAAGACAGGAGGAAACGTGATTTTGCTGACAACAAAATAACAGAGTTTCCTACACAAACAGACCATATCTAGTCCAAATCTGCTTCTGAAACTGATAGAAATCACTGACCCTCTAGCATCCAATGCTTGTCAGTTAAGATGGGAAACGTGTGAGCTTCATGAACGATGTAGTTTGTTTGAGCAGAAAAGTGACTGCCTTACCTGAATTGAAGTCTTGCTTGTAGGAAGACTCAGAGCCTGGGATTTAACTCCATTTCTGAAGGCAAACACACAGCATAGATCTCATCCATGGATCACACTCTGGTTTAGAGCGAGAAGTACGCTCTTGCTTTCTAGAGACTCTAAGACAGCAGGAAACGTGAGTGTGCCCAGAACAAAAGAACGGTGTTTCCTACACATAGGACTATATGTAGTCCAAAACTTCTTCTGAAACAGATAGAATGCACTGGTCCTCTAACATCCAATGCTTGTCAGTTAAGATGCGAAACGTGTGTGCTTCATGAACGATGTAGTTCGTTTGAGCAGAAAAGTGACTGCCCTTACCTGAATTGAAGTCTTGCCTGTAGGAAGACTCAGAGCCTGGGATTTAACTCCATTTCTGAAGTAAAACACACAGCAGTGTAATCATCAATTGATCACACTCTGCTTTATAACAAGAAGCACGCTATTGCTTTCTAGAGTCTCTAAGACAGCAGGAAACGTGATTTTGCTGAGAACAAAAGAACGGTGTTTCCTACACATATTGACATTATATAGTCCAACTCTGCTTCTGAAACTGATACAAAGCACTGGTCCTCTAACATCCAATGCTTGTCAGTTAATATGGGAAACGTGTGAGCTCTGTGAACGATGTAGTTCGTTTGAGCAGAAAAGTGACAGCCCTTACTTTAAACGAAGTTTTGCTTGTAGGAAGACTCAGAGCCTGGGATTTAACTCCATTTCTGAAGGCAAACACACAGCATAGTTCTCATCCATGGATCACACTCTGCTTTAGAGCGAGAAGCACGCTCTTGCTATCTAGAGTCTCTAAGACAGCAGGAAACGTGAGTGTGCTGAGAACAAAAGAACGGTGTTTCCTACACATACGGACCATATCTAGTCCAACTCTTCTTCTGAAACTGATACAAAGCACTGGTCCTCTAACATCCAATGCTTGTCAGTTAAGATGGGAAACGTGTGAGCTTCATGAACGATGTAGTTCTTTTGAGCAAAAAAGTGACTGCCCTTACCTTAAACGAAGTCTTGCTTGTACGAAGACTCAGAGCCTGGGATTTAACTCCATTTCTGAAGTGAAACACACAGCAGTGTTCTCATCCATTGATCACACTCTGCTTTAGAATAAGAAGCACGCTCTTGCTTTTTAGAGTCTCTAAGAGAGCAGGAAACGTGAGTGTGCTGAGAACAAAAGAACGGTGTTTCCTGCACATACGGACTATATGTAGTCCAAAACTTCTTCTGAAACTGATAGAATGCACTGGTCCTCTAACATCCAATGCTTGTCAGTTAAGATGAGAAACGTGTGAGCTTCGTGAAAGATGTAGTTCGTTTGAGCAGAAAAGTGACTGCCTTTACCTGAAACGAAGTCTTCCTTGTAGGGAGACTCAGAGCCTGGAATTTATCTCCTTTTCTGAAGTGAAACACACAGCATAGTTCTCATCCATGGATCACACTCTGCTTTAGAGCGAGAAGCACGCTCTTGCTATCTAGAGTCTCTAAGACAGCAGGAAACGTGAGTGTGCTGAGAACAAAAGAACGGTGTTTCCTACACATACGGACCATAATTAGTCCAACTCTTCTTCGGAAACTGATACAAAGCACTGGTCCTCTAACATCCAATGCTTGTCAGTTAAGATGGGAAACGTGTGAGCTTCATGAACGATGTAGTTCGTTTGAGCAAAAAAGTGACTGCCCTTACCTTAAACGAAGTCTTGCTTGTACGAAGACTCAGAGCCTGGGATTTAACTCCATTTCTGAAGGGAAACACACAGCATAGTTCTCATACATGGATCACAATCTGATTTAGAGCGAGAAGCACGCTCTTGCTTTCTAGAGTCTCTAACACAGCAGGAAACGTGAGTGTGCTGAGAACAAAAGAACTGTGTTTCCTACACATACGGACCATATCTAGTCCAACTGTGCGTCTGAATCTCATACAAAGCACTGGTCCTCTAACATCCAATGCTTGTCAGTTAAGATGGGAAACGAGTGAGCTTCATGAACGACGTAGTTCGTTTGAGCAGAAAAGTGACTGCCCTTACCTGAAACGAAGTCTTGCTTGTAGGAAGACTCAGAGCCTGGGATTTAACTCCATTTCTGAAGTGAAACACACAGCAGTGTTCTCATCCATTGATGACACTCTGCTTTAGAACAAGAAGCACGCTCTTGCTTTCTAGAGTCTCTAAGACAGCAGGAAACTTGATTTTGCTGAGAACAAAATAACGGTGTTTCCTACACATACGGACCATATCTAGTCCAACTCTGCTTCTGAAACTCATACAAAGCACTGGTCCTCTATCATCCAATGCTTGTCAGTTAGGATGGGAAACGGGTGAGCTTCATGAAAGATGTAGTTCGTTTGAGCAGAAAAGTGACTGTCCTTACCTGAAATGAATTCTTGCTTGTAGAAAGACTCAGAGCCTGGGATTTAACTCCATTTCTGAAGTGAAACACACAGCAGTGTTCTCATCCATTGATGACACTCTGCTTTAGAACAAGAAGCACGCTCTGGCTTTCTTGAGTCTCTAAGACAGCAGGAAACGTGATTTTGCTGAGAACAAAAGAACGGTGTTTCCTACACATACGGACCATATCTAGTCCAACTCTGCTTCTGAAACTGATACAAAGCACTGGTCCTCTAACATCCAATGTTTGTCAGTTAAGATGAGAAACGTGTGAGCTTTGTGAATGATGTAGTTCCTTTAAACTGAAAAGTGACTACCCTTACCTGAAACGAAGTCTTGCTTGTAGGAAGACACAGAGCCTGGGATTTAACTCCATTTCTGAAGGCAAACACACAGCATAGTTCTCATCCATGGATCACACTCTGCTTTAGAGCGAGAAGCACGCTCTTGCTTTCTAGAGTCTCTAAGACAGCAGGAATCGTGAGTGTGCCCAGAACAAAAGAACGGTGTTTCCTACACATATGGACTATATGTAGTCCAAAACATCTTCTGAAACAGATAGAATGCACTGGTCCTCTAACATCCAATGCTTGTCAGTTAAGATGAGAAACGTGTGTGCTTCGTGAAAGATGTAGTTCTTTTGAGCAGAAAAGTGACTGCCCTTACCTGAAACGAAGTCTTGCTTGTAGGGAGACTCAGAGCCTGGGATTTAACTCCTTTTCTGAAGTGAAACACACAGCATAGTTTTCATCCATGGATCACACTCTGCTTCAGAACGAGAAGCACGCTGTTGCTTTCTAGAGTCTCGAAATCAGCAGGAAACGTGAGTGTGCTGAGAACAAAAGAACGGTGTTTCCTACACAGACGGACCATATCTAGTCCAAATCTGCTTCTGAAACTGATACAAAGCACTGATCCTCTAACATCCAATGCTTGTCGGTTAAGATGAGAAACATGTGAGCTTCATGAATGATGTAGTTCGTTTGAGCAGAAAAGTGACTGCCTTTACCTGAAATGAAATCTTGCTGTAGTAAGACACAGAGCCTGGGATTTAACTCCATTTCTTAAGAGACACACACAGCATAGTTCTCATCCATGGATCACACTCTGATTTAGAGCGAGAAGCACGCTCTTGCTTTTAGAGTGTCTAATATAGCAGGAAATCTGAGTGTGCCCAGAACAAAAGAACGGTGTTTCCTACATATACGGACCATATGTAGTCCAAATCTGCTTCTGAAACTGATACAATGCACTGGTCCTCTAACATCCAATGCTTGTCAGTTAAGATGAGAATCGTGTGATCTTCATTAACGATGTAGTTCGTTTGAGCAGAAAAGTGACTGTCCTTACCTGAAATGAAGTCTTGCTTGTAGAAAGACTCAGAGCCTGGGATTTAACTCCATTTCTGAAGTGAAACACACAGCAGTGTTCTCATCCATTGATGACACTCTGCTTTAGAACAAGAAGCACGCTCTTGCTTTCTAGAGTCTCTAAGACAGCAGGAAACGTGAGTGTGCTGAGAACAAAATAACGGTGTTTCCTACACATACGGACCATATCTAGTCCAAATCTGCTTCTGAAACTGATACAAAGCACTGGTCTTCTAACATCCAATGCTTGTCAGTTAAGATGAGAAACGTGTGAACTTTCGTGAACGATGTAGTTCGTTTCAGCAGAAAACTGACTGCCCTTACCTGAATCGAAGTCTTGCTTGTAGGAAGACTCAGAGCCTGGGATTTAAATCCATTTCTGAATTGAAAGACAGCAGTGTAATCATCCACTGATCACACTCTGCTTTAGTACAAGAAGCATGCTCTTGCTTTCTAGAGTCTCTAAGACAGCAGGAAACGTGTGTGTGCTGAGAACAAAAGAACGGTGTTTTCTAAACATACGGACCATATCTAGTTCAACTCTGCTTCTGAAACTGATACCAAGCACTGGTCCTCTAACATCCAATGCTTGTCAGTTAAGATGATAAACATGTGAGCTTTGTGAATGATGTAGTTCCTTTGAACTGAAAAGTGACTGCCCTTACCTGAAACGAAGTCTTGCTTGTAGTAAGACACAGAGCCTGGGATTTAACTCCACTTCTTAAGAGAAACACACAGCAAAGTTCTCATCCATGGATCACACTCTGCTTTAGAGCGAGAAGCACGCTCTTGCTATTAGAGTCTCTAATATAGCAGGAAATCTGAGTGTGCCCAGAACAAAAGAACGGTGTTTCCTACATATACGGACCATATGTAGTCCAAATCGGCTTCTGATACTGATACAATGCACTGGTCCTCTAACATCCAATGGTTGTCAGTTAAGATGAGAATCTTGTGATCTTCGTTAACGATGTAGTTCGTTTGAGCAGAAAAGTGAAGGCCCTTACCTGAAATGAAGTCTTGTTGTAGGAAGACTCAGAGCCTGGGATTTAACTCCATTTCTGAAGTGAAACACACAGCAGTGTTCTCATCCATTGATCACACTCTGCTTTAGAACAAGAAGCACACTCTTGCTTTCTATATTCTCTAAGACAGCAGGAAACGTGAGTGTGCTGAGCACAAAAGAACGGTGTTTCCTACACATACAGACCATATCTAGTCCAACTCTGCTTCTGAAACTGATACAAAGCACTGGTCCTCTAACATCCAATGTTTGTCAGTTAAGATGAGAAACGTGTGAGCTTTGTGAATGATGTAGTTCCTTTGAACTGAAAAGTGACTACCCTTAACTGAAACGAAGTCTTGCGTGTAGGAAGAGACAGAGCCTGGGATTTAACTCCATTTCTGAAGGGAAACACACAGCATAGTTCTCATCCATGGATCACACTCTGCTTTAGAGCGAGAAGCACGCTCTTGCTTTCTAGAGTCTAAGACAGCAGGAAATCTGAGTGTGCCCAGAATAAAAGAACGGTGTTTCCTACACATACTGACTATATGTAGTCCAAAACTTCTTCTGAAACTGATAGAATGCACTGGTCCTCTAACATCCAATGCTTGTCATTTAAGATGATAAACGTGTGAGCTTCATGAAAGATGTAGTTCGTTTGAGCAGAAAAGTGACTGCCCTTACCTGAAATGAAGTCTTGCTTGTAGGGAGACACAGAGCCTGGGATTTACCTCCTTTTCTGAAGTGAAACACACAGCATAGTTTTCATTAATGGATCACACTCTGCTTTAGAATGAGAAGCACGCTCTTGCTTTCTAGAGTCTCTAAGACAGCAGGAAACGTGAGTGTGCTGAGAACAAAAGAACGGTGTTTCCTACACATACGGACCATATCTAGTCCAACTCTGCTTCTGAAACTGATACAAAGCACTGGTCCTCTAACATCCAATGTTTGTCAGTTAAGATGAGAAACGTGTGAGCTTTGTGAATGATGTAGTTCCTTTAAACTGAAAAGTGACTACCCTTACCTGAAACGAAGTCTTGCTTGTAGGAAGACACAGAGCCTGGGATTTAACTCCATTTCTGAAGGGAAACACACAGCATAGTATTCATCCATGGATCACACTGTGGTTAGAGCGAGAAGCACACTCTTGCTTTCTAGAGTCTCTAAGACAGGAGGAAACGTGAGTGTGCCCAGAACAATAGAACGGTGTTTCCTACACATATGGACCATATCCAGTCCAAATCTGCTTCTGAAACTGATATAAAGCATTGACCCTCTAACATCCAATGCTTGTCAGTTAAGATGAGAAACGTGTGAGCTCTGTGAACGATGTAGTTCGTTTGAGCAGAAAAGTGACTGTCCTTACCTGAAACGAAGTCCTGCTTGTAGGAAGACTCAGAGCCTGGGATTTAACTCCATTTCTGAAGGCAAACACACAGCATAGTTCTCATCCAAAGATCATACTCTGCTTTAGAGCGAGAAGCACTCTCTTGCTTTCTAGAGTCTCTAAGACAGCAGGAAACGTGAGTGTGCTGAGAACAAAAGAACGGTGTTTCCTACACATACGGACCATATCTAGTCCAACTCATCTTCTGAAACTGATACAAAGCACTGGTCCTCTAACATCCAATGCTTGTCAGTTAAGATGGGAAACGTGTGAGCTTCATGCACGATGTAGTTCGTTTGAGCAAAAAAGTGACTGCCCTTACCTTAAATGAAGTCTTGCTTGTAGGAAGACTCAGAGCCTGGGATTTAACTCCATTTCTGAATTGAAACACACAGCAGTGTTCTCATCCATGGATCACACTCTGCTTTAGAATAAGAAGCACGCTCTTGCTTTTTAGAGTCTCTAAGACAGGAGGAAACGTGATTTTGCTGAGAACAAAAGAACGGAGTTTCCTACACAAATGGACCATATCTAGTCCAAATCTGCTTCTGAAACTGATAGAAATCACTGACCCTCTAGCATCCAATGCTTGTCAGTTAAGATGGGAAACGTGTGAGCTTCATGAATGATGTAGTTTGTTTGAGCAGAAAAGTGACTGCCTTACCTGAATTGAAGTCTTGCTTGTAGGAAGACTCAGAGCCTGGGATTTAACTCCATTTCTGAAGGCAAACACACAGCATAGTTCTCATCCATGGATCACACTCTGCTTTAGAGCGAGAATTACGCTCTTGCTTTCTAGAGTCTCTAAGACAGCAGGAAACGTGAGTGTGCCCAGAACAAAAGAACGGTGTTTCCTACACATACAGACTATATGTAGTCCAAAACTTCTTCTGAAACAGATAGAATGCACTGGTCCTCTAACATCCAATGCTTGTCAGTTAAGATGCGAAACGTGTGTGCTTCATGAACGATGTAGTTCGTTTGAGCAGAAAAGTGACTGCCCTTACCTGAATTGAAGTCTTGCCTGTAGGAAGACTCAGAGCCTGGGATTTAACTCCATTTCTGAAGTAAAACACACAGCAGTGTAATCATCAATTGATCACACTCTGCTTTATAACAAGAAGCACGCTTTTGCTTTCTAGAGTCTCTAAGACAGCAGGAAACGTGATTTTGCTGAGAACAAAAGAACGGTGTTTCCTACACATATGGACATTATATAGTCCAACTCTGCTTCTGAAACTGATACAAAGCACTGGTCCTCTAACATCCAATGCTTGTCAGTTAAGATGAGAAACGTGTGAGCTCTGTGAACGATGTAGTTCGTTTGAGCAGAAAAGTGACTGTCCTTACCTGAAACGAAGTCTTGCTTGTAGGAAGACTCAGAGCCTGGGATTTAACTCCATTTCTGAAGGCAAACACACAGCATAGTTCTCATCCATAGATCACACTCTGCTTTAGAGCGAGAAGCACGCTCTTGCTTTCTAGAGTCTCTAAGACAGCAGGAAACGTGAGTGTGCTGAGAACAAAAGAACGGTGTTTCCTACACATACGGACCATATCTAGTCCAACTCTGCTTCTGAAACTGATACAAAGCACTGGTCCTCTAACATCCAATGTTTGTCTTTTAAGATGAGAAACGTGTGAGCTTTGTGAATGATGTAGTTCCTTTAAACTGAAAAGTGACTACCCTTACCTGAAACGAAGTCTTGCTTGTAGGAAGACACAGAGCCTGGGATTTAACTCCATTTCTGAAGGCAAACACACAGCATAGTTCTCATCCATGGATCACACTCTGCTTTAAAGCGAGAAGCACGTTCTTGCTTTCTAGAGTCTCTAAGACAGCAGGAAACGTGAGTGTGCCCAGCACAAAAGAACGGTGTTTCCTACACATACGGACTATATGTAGCCCAAAACTTCTTCTGAAACAGATAGAATGCACTGGTCCTCTAACATCCAATGCTTGTGAGTTAAGATGAGAAACGTGTGTGCTTCGTGAACGATGTAGTTCGTTTGAGCTGAAAAGTGACTGCCCTTACCTGAAACGAAGTCTTGCTTGTAGGAAGACTCAGAGCCTGGGATTTAACTCCATTAATGAAGGGAAACACACAGCATAGTTCTCATCCATGGATCACACTCTGCTTTAGAACGAGAAGCACGCTCTTGCTTTCTAGAGTCTCTAAGACAGCAGGAAACGTGAGTGTGCTGAGAACAAAATAACGGTGTTTCCTACACATACGGACCATATCTACTCCAACTCTGCTTCTGAAACTGATACAAAGCACTGGTCCTCTAACATCCAATGCTTGTCAGTGAAGATGAGAAACGTGTGAGCTTCTGGAACGATGTAGTTCCTTTGAACAGAACAGTGACTGTCCTTACCTGAAACGAAGTCTTGCTTGTAGGAAGAATCAGAGCCTGGGATTTAACTCCATTTCTGAAGGCAAACACACAGCATAGTTCTCATCCATGGATCACACTCTGCTTTAGAGCTAGAAGCACGCTCTTGCTTTCTAGAGTCTCTAAGACAGCAGGAAACGTGAGTGTGCTGAGAACAAAAGAACGGTGTTTCCTACACATACGGACCATATCTAGTCCAAACCATCTTCTGAAACTGATACAATGCACTGGTCCTCTAACATCCAATGCTAGTCAGTTAAGATGATAATCGTGTGATCTTCGTTAACGATGTAGTTCGTTTGAGCGGAAAAGTGACTGCCCTTAGCTGAAATGAATTCGTGCTTGTAGGAAGACTCAGACCCTGGGATTTAACTCCTTTTCTGAAGTGAAACACACAGCAGTGTTCTCATCCCTTGATGACACTCTGCTTTAGAACAAGAAGCACGCTCTTGCTTTCTAGAATCTCTAAGACAGCAGGAAACGTGATTTTGCTGAGAACAAAAGAACGGTGTTTCCTACACATACGGACATTATAGTCCAACTCTGCTTCTGAAACTGATACAAAGCACTGGTCCTCTAACATCCAATACTTGTCTGTTAAGGTGAGAAACGTGTGAGCTTCTGGAACGATGTAGTTCGTTTGAGCAGAAAAGTGACTGCCCTTACCTGAAACGAAGTCTTGCTTGGAGGAAGACTCAGAGCCTGGGATTTAACTCCATTTCTGAAGTGAAACACACAGCGTAGTTCTCATCCATGGATCACACTCTGCTCTAGAGCATGAAGCACACTCTTGCTTTCTAGAATTTCTAAGACAGCAGGAAATCTGAGTGTGCCCAGAACAAAAGAACGGTGTTTCCTACACATAAGGACTATATGTAGTCCAAAACTTCTTCTGAAACTGATAGAATGCACTGGTCCTCTAACATCCAATGCTTGTCAGTTAAGATGAGAAACGTGTGAGCTTCGTGAAAGATGTAGTTCGTTTGAGCAGAAAAGTGACTGCCCTTACCTGAAACGACGTCTTGCTTGTAGGGAGACTCAGAGCCTGGGATTTATCTCCTTTTCTGAAGTGAAACACACAGCATAGTTTTCATCCATGGATCACACTCTGCTTTAGAACGAGAAGCACGCTCTTGCTTTCTAGAGTCTCTAAGACAGCAGGAAACGTGAGTGTGCTGAGAACAAAAGAACGGTGTTTCCTACACATATGGACCATATCTAGTCCAAATCTGCTTCTTAAACTAAAACAAAGCACTGGTCCTCTAACATCCAATGCTTGTCTGTTATGATGAGAAACGTGTGAGCTTTGTGAAAGATATAGTTCCCTTGAACTGAAAAGTGACTGCCCTTACCCGAAAAGAAGTCTTGCTTTTAGGAAGACACAGAGCCTGGGATTTAAGTCCATTTCTGAAGGGAAACACACAGCATAGTTCTCATCCATGGATCACACTCTGCTTTAGAGCGAGAAATATGCTCTTGCTTTCTAAAGTCTCTAAGAGAGCAGGAAATCTGAGTGTGCCCAGAATAAAAGAACGGTGTTTCCTACACATACGGACTATATGTAGTCCAAAACTTCTTCTGAAACTGATACAATGCACTGGTCCTCTAACATCCAATGCTAGTCAGTTAAGATGATAATCGTGTGATCTTCGTTAACGATGTAGTTCCTTTGAGCAGAAAAGTGACTGCCCTTATCTGAAATGAATTCGTGCTTGTAGGAAGACTCAGAGCCTGGGATTTAACTCCATTTCTGAAGTGAAACACACAGCAGTGTTCTCATCCATGGATCACACTCTGCTTTAGAGCGAGAAGCACGCTCTTGCTATCTAGAGTCTCTAAGACAGCAGGAAACGTGAGTGTGCTGAGAACAAAAGAACTGTGTTTCCTACACATACGGACCATATCTAGTCCAACTCTTCTTCTGAAACTGATACAAAGCACTGGTCCTCTAACATCCAATGCTTTGTGAGTTAAGATGGGAAACGTGTGAGCTTCATGAACGATGTAGTTCGTTTGAGCAAAAAAGTGACTGCCCTTACCTTAAACAAAGTCTTGCTTGTACGAAGACTCAGAGCCTGGGATTTAACTCCATTTCTGAAGGGAAACACACAGCATAGTTCTCATACATGGATCACAATCTGATTTAGAGCGAGAAGCACGCTCTTGCTTTCTAGAGTCTCTAACACAGCAGGAAATGTGAGTGTGCTGAGAACAAAAGAACGGTGTTTCCTACACATACGGACCATATCTAGTCCAACTATGCGTCTGAATCTCATACAAAGCACTGGTCCTCTAACATCCAATGCTTGTCAGTTAAGATGAGAAACGTGTGAGCTTCGTGAAAGATGTAGTTCGTTTGAGCAGAAAAGTGACTGCCCTTACCTGAAACGAAGTCTTGCTTGGAGGAAGACTCAGAGCCTGGGATTTAACTCCATTTCTGAAGTGAAACACACAGCGTAGTTCTCATCCATGGATCACACTCTGCTCTAGAGCAAGAAGCACACTCTTGCTTTCTAGAGTTTCTAAGACAGAAGGAAATCTGAGTGTGCCCAGAACAAAAGAACGGTGTTTCCTACACATACGGACTATATGTAGTCCAAAACTTCTTCTGAAACTGATACAAAGCACTGGTCCTCTAACATCCAATGCTTGTCAGTTAAGATGGGAAACGTGTGAGCTTCATGCACGATGTAGTTCGTTTGAGCAAAAAAGTGACTGCCCTTACCTTAAATGAAGTCTTGCTTGTAGGAAGACTCAGAGCCTGGGATTTAACTCCATTTCTGAATTGAAACACACAGCAGTGTTCTCATCCATGGATCACACTCTGCTTTAGAATAAGAAGCACGCTCTTGCTTTTTAGAGTCTCTAAGACAGGAGGAAACGTGATTTTGCTGAGAACAAAAGAACGGAGTTTCCTACACAAATGGACCATATCTAGTCCAAATCTGCTTCTGAAACTGATAGAAATCACTGACCCTCTAGCATCCAATGCTTGTCAGTTAAGATGGGAAACGTGTGAGCTTCATGAATGATGTAGTTTGTTTGAGCAGAAAAGTGACTGCCTTACCTGAATTGAAGTCTTGCTTGTAGGAAGACTCAGAGCCTGGGATTTAACTCCATTTCTGAAGGCAAACACACAGCATAGTTCTCATCCATGGATCACACTCTGCTTTATAGCGAGAAGTACGCTCTTGCTTTCTAGAGTCTCTAAGACAGCAGGAAACGTGAGTGTGCCCAGAACAAAAGAACGGTGTTTCCTACACATACGGACTATATGTAGTCCAAAACTTCTTCTGAAACAGATAGAATGCAGTGGTCCTCTAACATCCAATGCTTGTCAGTTAAGATGCGAAACGTGTGTGCTTCATGAACGATGTAGTTCGTTTGAGCAGAAAAGTGACTGCCCTTACCTGAATTGAAGTCTTGCCTGTAGGAAGACTCAGAGCCTGGGATTTAACTCCATTTCTGAAGTAAAACACACAGCAGTGTAATCATCAATTGATCACACTCTGCTTTATAACAAGAAGCACGCTTTTGCTTTCTAGAGTCTCTAAGACAGCAGGAAACGTGATTTTGCTGAGAACAAAAGAACGGTGTTTCCTACACATATGGACATTATATAGTCCAACTCTGCTTCTGAAACTGATACAAAGCACTGGTCCTCTAACATCCAATGCTTGTCAGTTAAGATGAGAAACGTGTGAGCTCTGTGAACGATGTAGTTCGTTTGAGCAGAAAAGTGACTGTCCTTACCTGAAACGAAGTCTTGCTTGTAGGAAGACTCAGAGCCTGGGATTTAACTCCATTTCTGAAGGCAAACACACAGCATAGTTCTCATCCATAGATCACACTCTGCTTTAGAGCGAGAAGCACGCTCTTGCTTTCTAGAGTCTCTAAGACAGCAGGAAACGTGAGTGTGCTGAGAACAAAAGAACGGTGTTTCCTACACATACGGACCATATCTAGTCCAACTCTGCTTCTGAAACTGATACAAAGCACTGGTCCTCTAACATCCAATGTTTGTCTTTTAAGATGAGAAACGTGTGAGCTTTGTGAATGATGTAGTTCCTTTAAACTGAAAAGTGACTACCCTTACCTGAAACGAAGTCTTGCTTGTAGGAAGACACAGAGCCTGGGATTTAACTCCATTTCTGAAGGCAAACACACAGCATAGTTCTCATCCATGGATCACACTCTGCTTTAAAGCGAGAAGCACGTTCTTGCTTTCTAGAGTCTCTAAGACAGCAGGAAACGTGAGTGTGCCCAGCACAAAAGAACGGTGTTTCCTACACATACGGACTATATGTAGTCCAAAACTTCTTCTGAAACAGATAGAATGCACTGGTCCGCTAACATCCAATGCTTGTGAGTTAAGATGAGAAACGTGTGTGCTTCGTGAACGATGTAGTTCGTTTGAGCTGAAAAGTGACTGCCCTTACCTGAAACGAAGTCTTGCTTGTAGGAAGACTCAGAGCCTGGGATTTAACTCCATTAATGAAGGGAAACACACAGCATAGTTCTCATCCATGGATCACACTCTGCTTTAGAACGAGAAGCACGCTCTTGCTTTCTAGAGTCTCTAAGACAGCAGGAAACGTGAGTGTGCTGAGAACAAAATAACGGTTTTTCCTACACATATGGACCATATCTAGTCCAAATCTGCTTCTTAAACTAAAACAAAGCACTGGTCCTCTAACATCCAATGCTTGTCTGTTAAGATGAGAAACGTGTGAGCTTTGTGAATGATATAGTTCCCTTGAACAAAAAAGTGACTGCCCTTACCCGAAAAGAAGTCTTGCTTTTAGGAAGACACAGAGCCTGGGATTTAAGTCCATTTCTGAAGGGAAACACACAGCATAGTTCTCATCCATGGATCACACTCTGCTTTAGAGCGAGAAATATGCTCTTGCTTTCTAAAGTCTCTAAGAGAACAGGAAATCTGAGTGTGCCCAGAATAAAAGAACGGTGTTTCCTACACATACGGACTATATGTAGTCCAAAACTTCTTCTGAAACTGATACAATGCACTGGTTCTCTAACATCCAATGCTAGTCAGTTAAGATGATAATCGTGTGATCTTCGTTAACGATGTAGTTCCTTTGAGCAGAAAAGTGACTGCCCTTATCTGAAATGAATTCGTGCTTGTAGGAAGACTCAGAGCCTGGGATTTAACTCCATTTCTGAAGTGAAACACACATCAGTGTTCTCATCCATGGATCACACTCTGCTTTAGAGCGAGAAGCACGCTCTTGCTATCTAGAGTCTCTAAGACAGCAGGAAACGTGAGTGTGCTGAGAACAAAAGAACTGTGTTTCCTACACATACGGACCATATCTAGTCCAACTCTTCTTCTGAAACTGATACAAAGCACTGGTCCTCTAACATCCAATGCTTTGTGAGTTAAGATGGGAAACGTGTGAGCTTCAAGAACGATGTAGTTCGTTTGAGCAAAAAAGTGACTGCCCTTACCTTAAACGAAGTCTTGCTTGTACGAAGACTCAGAGCCTGGGATTTAACTCCATTTCTGAAGGGAAACACACAGCATAGTTCTCATACATGGATCACAATCTGATTTAGAGCGAGAAGCACGCTCTTGCTTTCTAGAGTCTCTAACACAGCAGGAAATGTGAGTGTGCTGAGAACAAAAGAACGGTGTTTCCTACACATACGGACCATATCTAGTCCAACTATGCGTCTGAATCTCATACAAAGCACTGGTCCTCTAACATCCAATGCTTGTCAGTTAAGATGAGAAACGTGTGAGCTTCGTGAAAGATGTAGTTCGTTTGAGCAGAAAAGTGACTGCCCTTACCTGAAACGAAGTCTTGCTTGGAGGAAGACTCAGAGCCTGGGATTTAACTCCATTTCTGAAGTGAAACACACAGCGTAGTTCTCATCCATGGATCACACTCTGCTCTAGAGCAAGAAGCACACTCTTGCTTTCTAGAGTTTCTAAGACAGAAGGAAATCTGAGTGTGCCCAGAACAAAAGAACGGTGTTTCCTACACATACGGACTATATGTAGTCCAAAACTTCTTCTGAAACTGATACAAAGCACTGGTCCTCTAACATCCAATGCTTGTCAGTTAAGATGGGAAACGTGTGAGCTTCATGCACGATGTAGTTCGTTTGAGCAAAAAAGTGACTGCCCTTACCTTAAATGAAGTCTTGCTTGTAGGAAGACTCAGAGCCTGGGATTTAACTCCATTTCTGAATTGAAACACACAGCAGTGTTCTCATCCATGGATCACACTCTGCTTTAGAATAAGAAGCACGCTCTTGCTTTTTAGAGTCTCTAAGACAGCAGGAAACGTGAGTGTGCCCAGAACAAAAGAACGGTGTTTCCTACACATACGGACTATATGTAGTCCAAAACTTCTTCTGAAACAGATAGAATGCACTGGTCCTCTAACATCCAATGCTTGTCAGTTAAGATGCGAAACGTGTGTGCTTCATGAACGATGTAGTTCGTTTGAGCAGAAAAGTGACTGCCCTTACCTGAATTGAAGTCTTGCCTGTAGGAAGACTCAGAGCCTGGGATTTAACTCCATTTCTGAAGTAAAACACACAGCAGTGTAATCATCAATTGATCAAACTCTGCTTTATAACAAGAAGCACGCTTTTGCTTTCTAGAGTCTCTAAGACAGCAGGAAACGTGAGTGTGCCCAGAACAAAAGAACGGTGTTTCCTACACATACGGACTATATGTAGTCCAAAACTTCTTCTGAAACAGATAGAATGCACTGGTCCTCTAACATCCAATGCTTGTCAGTTAAGATGCGAAACGTGTGTGCTTCATGAACGATGTAGTTCGTTTGAGCAGAAAAGTGACTGCCCTTACCTGAATTGAAGTCTTGCCTGTAGGAAGACTCAGAGCCTGGGATTTAACTCCATTTCTGAAGTAAAACACACAGCAGTGTAATCATCAATTGATCACACTCTGCTTTATAACAAGAAGCACGCTTTTGCTTTCTAGAGTCTCTAAGACAGCAGGAAACGTGATTTTGCTGAGAACAAAAGAACGGTGTTTCCTACACATATGGACATTATATAGTCCAACTCTGCTTCTGAAACTGATACAAAGCACTGGTCCTCTAACATCCAATGCTTGTCAGTTAAGATGAGAAACGTGTGAGCTCTGTGAACGATGTAGTTCGTTTGAGCAGAAAAGTGACTGTCCTTACCTGAAACGAAGTCTTGCTTGTAGGAAGACTCAGAGCCTGGGATTTAACTCCATTTCTGAAGGCAAACACACAGCATAGTTCTCATCCATAGATCACACTCTGCTTTAGAGCGAGAAGCACGCTCTTGCTTTCTAGAGTCTCTAAGAGAGCAGGAAACGTGAGTGTGCTGAGAACAAAAGAACGGTGTTTCCTACACATACGGACCATATCTAGTCCAACTCTGCTTCTGAAACTGATACAAAGCACTGGTCCTCTAACATCCAATGTTTGTCTTTTAAGATGAGAAACGTGTGAGCTTTGTGAATGATGTAGTTCCTTTAAACTGAAAAGTGACTACCCTTACCTGAAACGAAGTCTTGCTTGTAGGAAGACACAGAGCCTGGGATTTAACTCCATTTCTGAAGGCAAACACACAGCATAGTTCTCATCCATGGATCACACTCTGCTTTAAAGCGAGAAGCACGTTCTTGCTTTCTAGAGTCTCTAAGACAGCAGGAAACGTGAGTGTGCCCAGCACAAAAGAACGGTGTTTCCTACACATACGGACTATATGTAGTCCAAAACTTCTTCTGAAACAGATAGAATGCACTGGTCCTCTAACATCCAATGCTTGTGAGTTAAGATGAGAAACGTGTGTGCTTCGTGAACGATGTAGTTCGTTTGAGCTGAAAAGTGACTGCCCTTACCTGAAACGAAGTCTTGCTTGTAGGAAGACTCAGAGCCTGGGATTTAACTCCATTTCTGAAGGCAAACACACAGCATAGTTCTCATCCATGGATCACACTCTGCTTTAGAACGAGAAGCACGCTCTTGCTTTCTAGAGTCTCTAAGACAGCAGGAAACGTGAGTGTGCTGAGAACAAAATAACGGTTTTTCCTACACATATGGACCATATCTAGTCCAAATCTGCTTCTTAAACTAAAACAAAGCACTGGTCCTCTAACATCCAATGCTTGTCTGTTAAGATGAGAAACGTGTGAGCTTTGTGAATGATATAGTTCCCTTGAACAAAAAAGTGACTGCCCTTACCCGAAAAGAAGTCTTGCTTTTAGGAAGACACAGAGCCTGGGATTTAAGTCCATTTCTGAAGGGAAACACACAGCATAGTTCTCATCCATGGATCACACTCTGCTTTAGAGCGAGAAATATGCTCTTGCTTTCTAAAGTCTCTAAGAGAACAGGAAATCTGAGTGTGCCCAGAATAAAAGAACGGTGTTTCCTACACATACGGACTATATGTAGTCCAAAACTTCTTCTGAAACTGATACAATGCACTGGTTCTCTAACATCCAATGCTAGTCAGTTAAGATGATAATCGTGTGATCTTCGTTAACGATGTAGTTCCTTTGAGCAGAAAAGTGACTGCCCTTATCTGAAATGAATTCGTGCTTGTAGGAAGACTCAGAGCCTGGGATTTAACTCCATTTCTGAAGTGAAACACACATCAGTGTTCTCATCCATGGATCACACTCTGCTTTAGAGCGAGAAGCACGCTCTTGCTATCTAGAGTCTCTAAGACAGCAGGAAACGTGAGTGTGCTGAGAACAAAAGAACTGTGTTTCCTACACATACGGACCATATCTAGTCCAACTCTTCTTCTGAAACTGATACAAAGCACTGGTCCTCTAACATCCAATGCTTTGTGAGTTAAGATGGGAAACGTGTGAGCTTCAAGAACGATGTAGTTCGTTTGAGCAAAAAAGTGACTGCCCTTACCTTAAACGAAGTCTTGCTTGTACGAAGACTCAGAGCCTGGGATTTAACTCCATTTCTGAAGGGAAACACACAGCATAGTTCTCATACATGGATCACAATCTGATTTAGAGCGAGAAGCACGCTCTTGCTTTCTAGAATCTCTAACACAGCAGGAAATGTGAGTGTGCTGAGAACAAAAGAACGGTGTTTCCTACACATACGGACCATATCTAGTCCAACTATGCGTCTGAATCTCATACAAAGCACTGGTCCTCTAACATCCAATGCTTGTCAGTTAAGATGAGAAACGTGTGAGCTTCGTGAAAGATGTAGTTCGTTTGAGCAGAAAAGTGACTGCCCTTACCTGAAACGAAGTCTTGCTTGGAGGAAGACTCAGAGCCTGGGATTTAACTCCATTTCTGAAGTGAAACACACAGCGTAGTTCTCATCCATGGATCACACTCTGCTCTAGAGCAAGAAGCACACTCTTGCTTTCTAGAGTTTCTAAGACAGAAGGAAATCTGAGTGTGCCCAGAACAAAAGAACGGTGTTTCCTACACATACGGACTTTATGTAGTCCAAAACTTCTTCTGAAACTGATACAAAGCACTGGTCCTCTAACATCCAATGCTTGTCAGTTAAGATGGGAAACGTGTGAGCTTCATGCACGATGTAGTTCGTTTGAGCAAAAAAGTGACTGCCCTTACCTTAAATGAAGTCTTGCTTGTAGGAAGACTCAGAGCCTGGGATTTAACTCCATTTCTGAATTGAAACACACAGCAGTGTTCTCATCCATGGATCACACTCTGCTTTAGAATAAGAAGCACGCTCTTGCTTTTTAGAGTCTCTAAGACAGCAGGAAACGTGAGTGTGCCCAGAACAAAAGAACGGTGTTTCCTACACATACGGACTATATGTAGTCCAAAACTTCTTCTGAAACAGATAGAATGCACTGGTCCTCTAACATCCAATGCTTGTCAGTTAAGATGCGAAACGTGTGTGCTTCATGAACGATGTAGTTCGTTTGAGCAGAAAAGTGACTGCCCTTACCTGAATTGAAGTCTTGCCTGTAGGAAGACTCAGAGCCTGGGATTTAACTCCATTTCTGAAGTAAAACACACAGCAGTGTAATCATCAATTGATCACACTCTGCTTTATAACAAGAAGCACGCTTTTGCTTTCTAGAGTCTCTAAGACAGCAGGAAACGTGATTTTGCTGAGAACAAAAGAACGGTGTTTCCTACACATATGGACATTATATAGTCCAACTCTGCTTCTGAAACTGATACAAAGCACTGGTCCTCTAACATCCAATGCTTGTCAGTTAAGATGAGAAACGTGTGAGCTCTGTGAACGATGTAGTTCGTTTGAGCAGAAAAGTGACTGTCCTTACCTGAAACGAAGTCTTGCTTGTAGGAAGACTCAGAGCCTGGGATTTAACTCCATTTCTGAAGGCAAACACACAGCATAGTTCTCATCCATAGATCACACTCTGCTTTAGAGCGAGAAGCACGCTCTTGCTTTCTAGAGTCTCTAAGACAGCAGGAAACGTGAGTGTGCTGAGAACAAAAGAACGGTGTTTCCTACACATACGGACCATATCTAGTCCAACTCTGCTTCTGAAACTGATACAAAGCACTGGTCCTCTAACATCCAATGTTTGTCTTTTAAGATGAGAAACGTGTGAGCTTTGTGAATGATGTAGTTCCTTTAAACTGAAAAGTGACTACCCTTACCTGAAACGAAGTCTTGCTTGTAGGAAGACACAGAGCCTGGGATTTAACTCCATTTCTGAAGGCAAACACACAGCATAGTTCTCATCCATGGATCACACTCTGCTTTAAAGCGAGAAGCACGTTCTTGCTTTCTAGAGTCTCTAAGACAGCAGGAAACGTGAGTGTGCCCAGCACAAAAGAACGGTGTTTCCTACACATACGGACTATATGTAGTCCAAAACTTCTTCTGAAACAGATAGAATGCACTGGTCCTCTAACATCCAATGCTTGTGAGTTAAGATGAGAAACGTGTGTGCTTCGTGAACGATGTAGTTCGTTTGAGCTGAAAAGTGACTGCCCTTACCTGAAACGAAGTCTTGCTTGTAGGAAGACTCAGAGCCTGGGATTTAACTCCATTAATGAAGGGAAACACACAGCATAGTTCTCATCCATGGATCACACTCTGCTTTAGAACGAGAAGCACGCTCTTGCTTTCTAGAGTCTCTAAGACAGCAGGAAACGTGAGTGTGCTGAGAACAAAATAACGGTTTTTCCTACACATACGGACCATATCTACTCCAACTCTGCTTCTGAAACTGATACAAAGCACTGGTCCTCTAACATCCAATGCTTGTCAGTGAAGATGAGAAACGTGTGAGCTTCTGGAACGATGTAGTTCCTTTGAACAGAACAGTGACTGTCCTTACCTGAAACGAAGTCTTGCTTGTAGGAAGAATCAGAGCCTGGGATTTAACTCCATTTCTGAAGGCAAACACACAGCATAGTTCTCATCCATGGATCACACTCTGCTTTAGAGCTAGAAGCACGCTCTTGCTTTCTAGAGTCTCTAAGACAGCAGGAAACGTGAGTGTGCTGAGAACAAAAGAACGGTGTTTCCTACACATACGGACCATATCTAGTCCAAACCATCTTCTGAAACTGATACAATGCACTGGTCCTCTAACATCCAATGCTAGTCAGTTAAGATGATAATCGTGTGATCTTCGTTAACGATGTAGTTCGTTTGAGCGGAAAAGTGACTGCCCTTACCTGAAATGAATTCGTGCTTGTAGGAAGACTCAGAGCCTGGGATTTAACTCCTTTTCTGAAGTGAAACACACAGCAGTGTTCTCATCCCTTGATGACACTCTGCTTTAGAACAAGAAGCACGCTCTTGCTTTCTAGAATCTCTAAGACAGCAGGAAACGTGATTTTGCTGAGAACAAAAGAACGGTGTTTCCTACACATACGGACATTATAGTCCAACTCTGCTTCTGAAACTGACACAAAGCACTGGTCCTCTAACATCCAATACTTGTCTGTTAAGGTGAGAAACGTGTGAGCTTCTGGAACGATGTAGTTCGTTTGAGCAGAAAAGTGACTGCCCTTACCTGAAACGAAGTCTTGCTTCGAGGAAGACTCAGAGCCTGGGATTTAACTCCATTTCTGAAGTGAAACACACAGCGTAGTTCTCATCCATGGATCACACTCTGCTCTAGAGCATGAAGCACACTCTTGCTTTCTAGAATTTCTAAGACAGCAGGAAATCTGAGTGTGCCCAGAACAAAAGAACGGTGTTTCCTACACATAAGGACTATATGTAGTCCAAAACTTCTTCTGAAACTGATAGAATGCACTGGTCTTCTAACATCCAATGCTTGTCAGTTAAGATGAGAAACGTGTGAGCTTCGTGAAAGATGTAGTTCGTTTGAGCAGAAAAGTGACTGCCCTTACCTGAAACGACGTCTTGCTTGTAGGGAGACTCAGAGCCTGGGATTTATCTCCTTTTCTGAAGTGAAACACACAGCATAGTTTTCATCCATGGATCACACTCTGCTTTAGAACGAGAAGCACGCTCTTGCTTTCTAGAGTCTCTAAGACAGCAGGAAACGTGAGTGTGCTGAGAACAAAAGAACGGTGTTTCCTACACATATGGACCATATCTAGTCCAAATCTGCTTCTTAAACTAAAACAAAGCACTGGTCCTCTAACATCCAATGCTTGTCTGTTAAGATGAGAAACGTGTGAGCTTTGTGAATGATATAGTTCCCTTGAACTGTAAAGTGACTGCCCTTACCCTAAAAGAAGTCTTGCTTTTAGGAAGACACAGAGCCTGGGATTTAAGTCCATTTCTGAAGGGAAACACACAGCATAGTTCTCATCCATGGATCACACTCTGCTTTAGAGCGAGAAATATGCTCTTGCTTTCTAAAGTCTCTAAGAGAGCAGGAAATCTGAGTGTGCCCAGAATAAAAGAACGGTGTTTCCTACACATACGGACTATATGTAGTCCAAAACTTCTTCTGAAACTGATACAATGCACTGATCCTCTAACATCCAATGCTAGTCAGTTAAGATGATAATCGTGTGATCTTCGTTAACGATGTAGTTCCTTTGAGCAGAAAAGTGACTGCCCTTATCTGAAATGAATTCGTGCTTGTAGGAAGACTCAGAGACTGGGATTTAACTCCATTTCTGAAGTGAAACACACAGCAGTGTTCTCATCCATGGATCACACTCTGCTTTAGAGCGAGAAGCACGCTCTTGCTATCTAGAGTCTCTAAGACAGCAGGAAACGTGAGTGTGCTGAGAACAAAAGAACTGTGTTTCCTACACATATGGACCATATCTAGTCCAACTCTTCTTCTGAAACTGATACAAAGCACTGGTCCTCTAACATCCAATGCTTTGTGAGTTAAGATGGGAAACGTGTGAGCTTCATGAACGATGTAGTTCGTTTGAGCAAAAAAGTGACTGCCCTTACCTTAAACGAAGTCTTGCTTGTACGAAGACTCAGAGCCTGGGATTTAACTCCATTTCTGAAGGGAAACACACAGCATAGTTCTCATACATGGATCACAATCTGATTTAGAGCGAGAAGCACGCTCTTGCTTTCTAGAGTCTCTAACACAGCAGGAAATGTGAGTGTGCTGAGAACAAAAGAACGGTGTTTCCTACACATACGGACCATATCTAGTCCAACTATGCGTCTGAATCTCATACAAAGCACTGGTCCTCTAACATCCAATGCTTGTCAGTTAAGATGAGAAACGTGTGAGCTTCGTGAAAGATGTAGTTCGTTTGAGCAGAAAAGTGACTGCCCTTACCTGAAACGAAGTCTTGCTTGGAGGAAGACTCAGAGCCTGGGATTTAACTCCATTTCTGAAGTGAAACACACAGCGTAGTTCTCATCCATGGATCACACTCTGCTCTAGAGCAAGAAGCACACTCTTGCTTTCTAGAGTTTCTAAGACAGAAGGAAATCTGAGTGTCCAGAACAAAAGAACGGTGTTTCCTACACATACGGACTATATGTAGTCCAAAACTTCTTCTGAAACTGATAGAATGCACTGGTCCTCTAACATCCAATGCTTGTCAGTTAAGATGAGAAACATGTGAGCTTCGTGAAAGATGTAGTTCGTTTGAGCAGAAAAGTGACTGCCCTTACCTGAAACGACGTCTTGCTTGTAGGGAGACTCAGAGCCTGGGATTTATCTCCTTTTCTGAAGTGAAACACACAGCATAGTTTTCATCCATGGATCACACTCTGCTTTAGAACGAGAAGCACGCTCTTGCTTTCTAGAGTCTCTAAGACAGCAGGAAACGTGAGTGTGCTGAGAACAAAAGAACGGTGTTTCCTACACATATGGACCATATCTAGTCCAAATCTGCTTCTTAAACTAAAACAAAGCACTGGTCCTCTAACATCCAATGCTTGTCTGTTAAGATGAGAAACGTGTGAGCTTTGTGAATGATATAGTTCCCTTGAACTGAAAAGTGACTGCCCTTACCCGAAAAGAAGTCTTGCTTTTAGGAAGACACAGAGCCTGGGATTTAAGTCCATTTCTGAAGGGAAACACACAGCATAGTTCTCATCCATGGATAACACTCTGCTTTAGAGCGAGAAATATGCTCTTGCTTTCTAAAGTCTCTAAGAGAGCAGGAAATCTGAGTGTGCCCAGAATAAAAGAACGGTGTTTCCTACACATACGGACTATATGTAGTCCAAAACTTCTTCTGAAACTGATACAATGCACTGGTCCTCTAACATCCAATGCTAGTCAGTTAAGATGATAATCGTGTGATCTTCGTTAACGATGTAGTTCCTTTGAGCAGAAAAGTGACTGCCCTTATCTGAAATGAATTCGTGCTTGTAGGAAGACTCAGAGCCTGGGATTTAACTCCATTTCTGAAGTGAAACACACAGCAGTGTTCTCATCCATGGATCACACTCTGCTTTAGAGCGAGAAGCACGCTCTTGCTATCTAGAGTCTCTAAGACAGCAGGAAACGTGAGTGTGCTGAGAACAAAAGAACTGTGTTTCCTACACATACGGACCATATCTAGTCCAACTCTTCTTCTGAAACTGATACAAAGCACTGGTCCTCTAACATCCAATGCTTTGTGAGTTAAGATGGGAAACGTGTGAGCTTCATGAACGATGTAGTTCGTTTGAGCAAAAAAGTGACTGCCCTTACCTTAAACGAAGTCTTGCTTGTACGAAGACTCAGAGCCTGGGATTTAACTCCATTTCTGAAGGGAAACACACAGCATAGTTCTCATACATGGATCACAATCTGATTTAGAGCGAGAAGCACGCTCTTGCTTTCTAGAGTCTCTAACACAGCAGGAAATGTGAGTGTGCTGAGAACAAAAGAACGGTGTTTCCTACACATACGGACCATATATAGTCCAACTATGCGTCTGAATCTCATACAAAGCACTGGTCCTCTAACATCCAATGCTTGTCAGTTAAGATGAGAAACGTGTGAGCTTCGTGAAAGATGTAGTTCGTTTGAGCAGAAAAGTGACTGCCCTTACCTGAAACGAAGTCTTGCTTGGAGGAAGACTCAGAGCCTGGGATTTAACTCCATTTCTGAAGTGAAACACACAGCGTAGTTCTCATCCATGGATCACACTCTGCTCTAGAGCAAGAAGCACACTCTTGCTTTCTAGAGTTTCTAAGACAGAAGGAAATCTGAGTGTGCCCAGAACAATAGAACGGTGTTTCCTACACATACGGACTATATGTAGTCCAAAACTTCTTCTGAAACTGATAGAATGCACTGGTCCTCTAACATCCAATGCTTGTCAGTTAAGATGAGAAACATGTGAGCTTCATGAAAGATGTAGTTCGTTTGAGCAGAAAAGTGACTGCCCTTACCTGAAACGAAGTCTTGCTTGTAGGGAGACTCAGAGCCTGGGATTTATCTCCTTTTCTGAAGTGAAACACACAGCATAGTTTTCATCCATGGATCACACTCTGCTTTAGAACGAGAAGCAGGCTCTTGCTTTCTAGAGTCTCTAAGACAGCAGGAAACGTGAGTGTGCTGAGAACAAAAGAACGGTGTTTCCTACACATACGGACCATATCTAGTCCAAATCTGCTTCTTAAACTGAAACAAAGCACTGGTCCTCTAACATCCAATGCTTGTCTGTTAAGATGAGAAACGTGTGAGCTTTGTGAATGATATAGTTCCTTTGAACTGAAAAGTGACTGCCCTTACCCGAAAAGAAGTATTGCTTTTAGGAAGACACAGAGCCTGAGATTTAAGTCCATTTCTGAAGGGAAACACACAGCATAGTTCTCATCCATGGATCACACTCTGCTTTAGAGCGAGAAATATGCTCTTGCTTTCTAAAGTCTCTAAGAGAGCAGGAAATCTGAGTGTGCCCAGAATAAAAGAACGGTGTTTCATACACATACGGACTATATGTAGTCCAAAACTTCTTCTGAAACTGATACAATGCACTGGTCCTCTAACATCCAATGCTAGTCAGTTAAGATGATAATCGTGTGATCTTCGTTAACGATGTAGTTCCTTTGAGCAGAAAAGTGACTGCCCTTATCTGAAATGAATTCGTGCTTGTAGGAAGACTCAGAGCCTGGGATTTAACTCCATTTCTGAAGTGAAACACACAGCAGTGTTCTCATCCATTGATGACCCTCTGCTTTAGAACAAGAAGCACGCTCTTGCTTTCTAGAGTCTCTAAGACAGCAGGAAACGTGAGTGTGCTGAGAACAAAAGAACGGTGTTTCTTACACATACGGACCATATCTAGTCCAACTTTGCTTCTTAAACTGATACAAAGCACTGGTCCTCTAACATCCAATGCTTGTCTGTTAAGATGAGAAATGTGTGAGCTCAGTGAACGATGTAGTTCTTTTGAGCTGAAAAGTGACTGCCCTTACCTGAAATGAAGTCTTGCTTGTAGGAAGACACAGAGCCTGGGATTTTACTCCATTTCTTAAGAGAAACACACAGCATAGTTATAATCCATGGATCACACTCTGCTTTAGAGCGAGAAGCACGCTCTTGCTTTCTAGAGTCTCTAAAACAGCAGGAAACGTGAGTGTGCTGAGAACAAAAGAACGGTGTTTCCTACACGTACGGACCATATCTAGTCCAACTCATCTTCTGAAACTGATACAAAGCACTGGTCCTCTAACATCCAATGCTTGTCAGTTAAGATGGGAAACGTGTGAGCTCTGTTAACGATGTAGTTAGTTTGAGCAGAAAAGTGACTGCCCTTACCTGAAACGAAGTCTTGCTTGTAGGAAGACTCAGAGCCTGGGATTTAACTCCATTTCTGAAGGCAAACACACAGCATAGTTCTCATCCATGGATCACACTCTGCTTTAGAGCGAGAAGCACGCTCTTGCTATCTAGAGTCTCTAAGACAGCAGGAAACGTGAGTGTGCTGAGAACAAAAGAACGGTGTTTCCTACACATACGGACCATATCTAGTCCAACTCTTCTTCTGAAACTGATACAAAGCACTGGTCCTCTAACATCCAATACTTGTCTGTTAAGGTGAGAAACGTGTGAGCTTCTGGAACGATGTAGTTCGTTTGAGCAGAAAAGTGACTGCCCTTACCTGAAACGAAGTCTTGCTTGGAGGAAGACTCAGAGCCTGGGATTTAACTCCATTTCTGAAGTGAAACACACAGCGTAGTTCTCATCCATGGATCACACTCTGCTCTAGAGCAAGAAGCACACTCTTGCTTTCTAGAGTTTCTAAGACAGAAGGAAATCTGAGTGTGCCCAGAACAAAAGAACGGTGTTTCCTACACATAAGGACTATATGTAGTCCAAAACTTCTTCTGAAACTGATAGAATGCACTGGTCCTCTAACATCCAATGCTTGTCAGTTAAGATGAGAAACGTGTGAGCTTCGTGAAAGATGTAGTTCGTTTGAGCAGAAAAGTGACTGCCCTTACCTGAAACGACGTCTTGCTTGTAGGGAGACTCAGAGCCTGGG
This sequence comes from Onychomys leucogaster, assembly GCA_949786385.1. Lineage (NCBI taxonomy): Eukaryota > Metazoa > Chordata > Mammalia > Rodentia > Cricetidae > Onychomys > Onychomys leucogaster. Next base: position 368,251 of record CATKUP010000128.1, on the reverse strand, counting down.
ATTTATCTCCTTTTCTGAAGTGAAACACACAGCATAGTTTTCATCCATGGATCACACTCTGCTTTAGAACGAGAAGCACGCTCTTGCTTTCTAGAGTCTCTAAGACAGCAGGAAACGTGAGTGTGCTGAGAACAAAAGAACGGTGTTTCCTACACATATGGACCATATCTAGTCCAAATCTGCTTCTTAAACTAAAACAAAGCACTGGTCCTCTAACATCCAATGCTTGTCTGTTAAGATGAGAAACGTGTGAGCTTTGTGAATGATATAGTTCCCTTGAACTGAAAAGTGACTGCCCTTACCCGAAAAGAAGTCTTGCTTTTAGGAAGACACAGAGCCTGGGATTTAAGTCCATTTCTGAAGGGAAACACACAGCATAGTTCTCATCCATGGATCACACTCTGCTTTAGAGCGAGAAATATGCTCTTGCTTTCTAAAGTCTCTAAGAGAGCAGGAAATCTGAGTGTGCCCAGAATAAAAGAACGGTGTTTCCTACACATACGGACTATATGTAGTCCAAAACTTCTTCTGAAACTGATACAATGCACTGGTCCTCTAACATCCAATGCTAGTCAGTTAAGATGATAATCGTGTGATCTTCGTTAACGATGTAGTTCCTTTGAGCAGAAAAGTGACTGCCCTTATCTGAAATGAATTCGTGCTTGTAGGAAGACTCAGAGCCTGGGATTTAACTCCATTTCTGAAGTGAAACACACAGCAGTGTTCTCATCCATGGATCACACTCTGCTTTAGAGCGAGAAGCACGCTCTTGCTATCTAGAGTCTCTAAGACAGCAGGAAACGTGAGTGTGCTGAGAACAAAAGAACTGTGTTTCCTACACATACGGACCATATCTAGTCCAACTCTTCTTCTGAAACTGATACAAAGCACTGGTCCTCTAACATCCAATGCTTTGTGAGTTAAGATGGGAAACGTGTGAGCTTCATGAACGATGTAGTTCGTTTGAGCAAAAAAGTGACTGCCCTTACCTTAAACGAAGTCTTGCTTGTACGAAGACTCAGAGCCTGGGATTTAACTCCATTTCTGAAGGGAAACACACAGCATAGTTCTCATACATGGATCACAATCTGATTTAGAGCGAGAAGCACGCTCTTGCTTTCTAGAGTCTCTAACACAGCAGGAAATGTGAGTGTGCTGAGAACAAAAGAACGGTGTTTCCTACACATACGGACCATATCTAGTCCAACTATGCGTCTGAATCTCATAGAAAGCACTGGTCCTCTAACATCCAATGCTTGTCAGTTAAGATGAGAAACGTGTGAGCTTCGTGAAAGATGTAGTTCGTTTGAGCAGAAAAGTGACTGCCCTTACCTGAAACGAAGTCTTGCTTGGAGGAAGACTCAGAGCCTGGGATTTAACTCCATTTCTGAAGTGAAACACACAGCGTAGTTCTCATCCATGGATCACACTCTGCTCTAGAGCAAGAAGCACACTCTTGCTTTCTAGAGTTTCTAAGACAGAAGGAAATCTGAGTGTGCCCAGAACAAAAGAACGGTGTTTCCTACACATATGGACTATATGTAGTCCAAAACTTCTTCTGAAACTGATAGAATGCACTGGTCCTCTAACATCCAATGCTTGTCAGTTAAGATGAGAAACATGTGAGCTTCGTGAAAGATGTAGTTCGTTTGAGCAGAAAAGTGACTGCCCTTACCTGAAACGACGTCTTGCTTGTAGGGAGACTCAGAGCCTGGGATTTATCTCCTTTTCTGAAGTGAAACACACAGCATAGTTTTCATCCATGGATCACACTCTGCTTTAGAACGAGAAGCAGGCTCTTGCTTTCTAGAGTCTCTAAGACAGCAGGAAACGTGAGTGTGCTGAGAACAAAAGAACGGTGTTTCCTACACATACGGACCATATCTAGTCCAAATCTGCTTCTTAAACTGAAACAAAGCACTGGTCCTCTAACATCCAATGCTTGTCTGTTAAGATGAGAAACGTGTGAGCTTTGTGAATGATATAGTTCCTTTGAACTGAAAAGTGACTGCCCTTACCCGAAAAGAAGTATTGCTTTTAGGAAGACACAGAGCCTGAGATTTAAGTCCATTTCTGAAGGGAAACACACAGCATAGTTCTCATCCATGGATCACACTCTGCTTTAGAGCGAGAAATATGCTCTTGCTTTCTAAAGTCTCTAAGAGAGCAGGAAATCTGAGTGTGCCCAGAATAAAAGAACGGTGTTTCCTACACATACGGACTATATGTAGTCCAAAACTTCTTCTGAAACTGATACAATGCACTGGTCCTCTAACATCCAATGCTAGTCAGTTAAGATGATAATCGTGTGATCTTCGTTAACGATGTAGTTCCTTTGAGCAGAAAAGTGACTGCCCTTATCTGAAATGAATTCGTGCTTGTAGGAAGACTCAGAGCCTGGGATTTAACTCCATTTCTGAAGTGAAACACACAGCAGTGTTCTCATCCATTGATGACCCTCTGCTTTAGAACAAGAAGCACGCTCTTGCTTTCTAGAGTCTCTAAGACAGCAAGAAACGTGAGTGTGCTGAGAACAAAAGAACGGTGTTTCTTACACATACGGACCATATCTAGTCCAACTTTGCTTCTTAAACTGATACAAAGCACTGGTCCTCTAACATCCAATGCTTGTCTGTTAAGATGAGAAATGTGTGAGCTCAGTGAACGATGTAGTTCTTTTGAGCTGAAAAGTGACTGCCCTTACCTGAAATGAAGTCTTGCTTGTAGGAAGACACAGAGCCTGGGATTTTACTCCATTTCTTAAGAGAAACACACAGCATAGTTCTAATCCATGGATCACACTCTGCTTTAGAGCGAGAAGCACGCTCTTGCTTTCTAGAGTCTCTAAAACAGCAGGAAATGTGAGTGTGCTGAGAACAAAAGAACGGTGTTTCCTACACATACGGACCATATCTAGTCCAACTCATCTTCTGAAACTGATACAAAGCACTGGTCCTCTAACATCCAATGCTTGTCAGTTAAGATGGGAAACGTGTGAGCTCTGTTAACGATGTAGTTAGTTTGAGCAGAAAAGTGACTGCCCTTACCTGAAACGAAGTCTTGCTTGTAGGAAGACTCAGAGCCTGGGATTTAACTCCATTTCTGAAGGCAAACACACAGCATAGTTCTCATCCATGGATCACACTCTGCTTTAGAGCGAGAAGCACGCTCTTGCTATCTAGAGTCTCTAAGACAGCAGGAAACGTGAGTGAGCTGAGAACAAAAGAACGGTGTTTCCTACACATACGGACCATATCTAGTCCAACTCTTCTTCTGAAACTGATACAAAGCACTGGTCCTCTAACATCCAATACTTGTCTGTTAAGGTGAGAAACGTGTGAGCTTCTGGAACGATGTAGTTCGTTTGAGCAGAAAAGTGACTGCCCTTACCTGAAACGAAGTCTTGCTTGGAGGAAGACTCAGAGCCTGGGATTTAACTCCATTTCTGAAGTGAAACACACAGCGTAGTTCTCATCCATGGATCACACTCTGCTCTAGAGCAAGAAGCACACTCTTGCTTTCTAGAGTTTCTAAGACAGAAGGAAATCTGAGTGTGCCCAGAACAAAAGAACGGTGTTTCCTACACATACGGACTATATGTAGTCCAAAACTTCTTCTGAAACTGATAGAATGCACTGGTCCTCTAACATCCAATGCTTGTCAGTTAAGATGAGAAACATGTGAGCTTCATGAAAGATGTAGTTCGTTTGAGCAGAAAAGTGACTGCCCTTACCTGAAACGAAGTCTTGCTTGTAGGGAGACTCAGAGCCTGGGATTTATCTCCTTTTCTGAAGTGAAACACACAGCATAGTTTTCATCCATGGATCACACTCTGCTTTAGAACGAGAAGCAGGCTCTTGCTTTCTAGAGTCTCTAAGACAGCAGGAAACGTGAGTGTGCTGAGAACAAAAGAACGGTGTTTCCTACACATACGGACCATATCTAGTCCAAATCTGCTTCTTAAACTGAAACAAAGCACTGGTCCTCTAACATCCAATGCTTGTCTGTTAAGATGAGAAACGTGTGAGCTTTGTGAATGATATAGTTCCTTTGAACTGAAAAGTGACTGCCCTTACCCAAAAAGAAGTCTTGCTTTTAGGAAGACACAGAGCCTGGGATTTAAGTCCATTTCTGAAGGGAAACACACAGCATAGTTCTCATCCATGGATCACACTCTGCTTTAGAGCGAGAAATATGCTCTTGCTTTCTAAAGTCTCTAAGAGAGCAGGAAATCTGAGTGTGCCCAGAATAAAAGAACGGTGTTTCATACACATACGGACTATATGTAGTCCAAAACTTCTTCTGAAACTGATACAATGCACTGGTCCTCTAACATCCAATGCTAGTCAGTTAAGATGATAATCGTGTGATCTTCGTTAACGATGTAGTTCCTTTGAGCAGAAAAGTGACTGCCCTTATCTGAAATGAATTCGTGCTTGTAGGAAGACTCAGAGCCTGGGATTTAACTCCATTTCTGAAGTGAAACACACAGCAGTGTTCTCATCCATTGATGACCCTCTGCTTTAGAACAAGAAGCACGCTCTTGCTTTCTAGAGTCTCTAAGACAGCAGGAAAGGTGAGTGTGCTGAGAACAAAAGAACGGTGTTTCTTACACATACGGACCATATTAGTCCAACTTTGCTTCTTAAACTGATACAAAGCACTGGTCCTCTAACATCCAATGCTTGTCAGTTAAGATGGGAAACGTGTGAGCTCTGTTAACGATGTAGTTAGTTTGAGCAGAAAAGTGACTGCCCTTACCTGAAACGAAGTCTTGCTTGTAGGAAGACTCAGAGCCTGGGATTTAACTCCATTTCTGAAGGCAAACACACAGCATAGTTCTCATCCATGGATCACACTCTGCTTTAGAGCGAGAAGCACGCTCTTGCTATCTAGATTCTCTAAGACAGCAGGAAACGTGAGTGAGCTGAGAACAAAAGAACGGTGTTTCCTACACATACGGACCATATCTAGTCCAACTCTTCTTCTGAAACTGATACAAAGCACTGTTCCTCTAACATCCAGTGCTTGTCAGTTAAGATGGGAAACGTGTGAGCTTCATGAACGTTGTAGTTCGTTTGAGCAAAAAAGTGACTGCCCTTACCTTAAACGAAGTCTTGCTTGTACGAAGACTCAGAGCCTGGGATTTAACTCCATTTCTGAATTGAAACACACAGCAGTGTTCTCATCCATTGATCACACTCTGCTTTAGAACAAGAAGCACGCTCTTGCTTTTTAGAGTCTCTAAGACAGGAGGAAATGTGATTTTGCTGAGAACAAAAGAACGGAGTTTCCTACACATACGGACCATATCTAGTCCAACTCTGCTTCTGAAACTCATACAAAGCACTGGTCCTCTAACATCCAATGCTTGTCTGTTAAGATGAGAAATGTGTGAGCTCCGTGAACGATGTAGTTCGTTTGAGCTGAAAAGTGACTGCCCTTACCTGAAAAGAAGTCTTGCTTGTAGGAAGACACAGAGCCTGGGATTTAACTCCATTTCTGAAGGCAAACGCACAGCATAGTTCTCATCCATGGATCACACTCTGCTTTAGAGCGAGAATCACGCTCTTGCTTTCTAGAGTCTCTAAGACAGCAGGAAATCTGAGTGTGCCCAGAACAAAAGAACGGTGTTTCCTACACATACGGACTATATGTAGTCCAAAACTTCTTCTGAAACTGATACAATGCACTAGTCCTCTAACATCCAATGCTAGTCAGTTAAGATGATAACCGTGTGATCTTCGTTAACCATGTAGTTCGTTTGAGCAGAAAAGTGACTGCCCTTACCTGAAATGAATTCGTGCTTGTAGGAAGACTCAGAGCCTGGGATTTAACTCCTTTTCTGAAGTGAAACACACAGCAGTGTTCTCATCCATTGATGACCCTCTGCTTTAGAGCAAGAAGCACGCTCTTGCTTTCTAGAGTCTCTAAGACAGCAGGAAACGTGAGTGTGCTGAGAACAAAAGAACGGTGTTTCTTACAAATACGGACCATATCTAGTCCAACTCATCTTCTGAAACTGATACAAAGCACTGGTCCTCTAACATCCAATGCTTGTCAGTTAATATGGGAAACGTGTGAGCTCTGTGAACGATGTAGTTCGTTTGAGCAGAAAAGTGACTGCCCTTACCTGAAACGAAGTCTTGCTTGTAGGAAGACTCAGAGCCTGGGATTTAACTCCATTTCTGAAGGCAAACACACAGCATAGTTCTCATCCATGGAACACACTCTGCTTTAGAGCGAGAAGCACGCTCTTGCTATCTAGAGTCTCTAAGACAGCAGGAAACGTGAGTGTGCTGAGAACAAAAGAACGGTGTTTCCTACACATACGGACCATATCTAGTCCAACTCTTCTTCTGAAACTGATACAAAGCACTGGTCCTCTAACATCCAATGCTTGTCAGTTAAGATGGGAAACGTGTGAGCTTCATGAACGATGTTGTTCGTTTGAGCAAAAATTGACTGTCCTTACCTTAAACGAAGTCTTGCTTGTACGAAGACTCAGAGCCTGGGATTTAACTCCATTTCTGAAGGGAAACACACAGCATAGTTCTCATCCATGGATCACAATCTGATTTAGAGCGAGAAGCACGCTCTTGCTTTCTAGAGTCTCTAACACAGCAGGAAACGTGAGTGTCCTGAGAACAAAAGAACGGTGTTTCCTACACATATGGACCATATCTAGTCCAACTCTGCGTCTGAATCTCATACAAAGCACTGGTCCTCTAACATCCAATGCTTGTCAGTTAAGATGGGAAACGAGTGAGCTTCATGAACGACGTAGTTCGTTTGAACAGAAAAGTGACTGCCCTTACCTTAAACGAAGTCTTGCTTGTAGGAAGACTCAGAGCCTGGGATTTAACTCCATTTCTGAAGTGAAACACACAGCAGTGTTCTCATCCATTGATGACACTCTGCTTTAGAACAAGAAGCACGCTCTTGCTTTCTAGAGTCTCTAAGACAGCAGGAAACGTGAGTGTGCTGAGAACAAAAGAACGGTGTTTCCTACACATACGGACCATATCTAGTCCAACTCATCTTCTGAAACTGATACAAAGCACTGGTCCTCTAACATCCAATGCTTGTCAGTTAAGATGGGAAACGTGTGAGCTCTGTTAACGATGTAGTTAGTTTGAGCAGAAAAGTGACTGCCCTTACCTGAAACGAAGTCTTGCTTGTAGGAAGACTCAGAGCCTGGGATTTAACTCCATTTCTGAAGGCAAACACACAGCAAAGTTCTCATCCATGGATCACACTCTGCTTTAGAGCGAGAAGCACGCTCTTGCTATCTAGAGTCTCTAAGACAGCAGGAAACGTGAGTGAGCTGAGAACAAAAGAACGGTGTTTCCTACACATACGGACCATATCTAGTCCAACTCTTCTTCTGAAACTGATACAAAGCACTGGTCCTCTAACATCCAATGCTTGTCAGTTAAGATGGGAAACGTGTGAGCTTCATGAACGTTGTAGTTCGTTTGAGCAAAAAAGTGACTGCCCTTACCTTAAACGAATTCTTGCTTGTACGAAGACTCAGAGCCTGGGATTTAACTCCATTTCTGAATTGAAACACACAGCAGTGTTCTCATCCATTGATCACACTCTGCTTTAGAACAAGAAGCACGCTCTTGCTTTTTAGAGTCTCTAAGACAGGAGGAAACGTGATTTTGCTGAGAACAAAAGAACGGAGTTTCCTACACATACGGACCATATCTAGTCCAACTCTGCTTCTGAAACTGATACAAAGCACATGACCCACTAACATCCAATGCTTGTCATTAAGATGGGAAACGTGTGAGCTTTATGAACGATGTAGTTCGTTTGAGCAGAAAAGTGACTGCCCTTACTTTAAACGAAGTTTTGCTTGTAGGAAGACTCAGAGCCTGGGATTTAACTCCATTTCTGAAGTGAAACACACAGCAGTGTTCTCATCCATTGATGACACTCTGCTTTAGAACAAGAAGCACGCTCTTGCTTTCTAGAGTCTCTAAGACAGCAGGAAACGTGATTTTGCTGAGAACAAAAGAACGGTGTTTCCTACACATACGGACATTATAGTCCAACTCTGCTTCTGAAACTGATACAAAGCACTGGTCCTCTAACATCCAATACTTGTCTGTTAAGGTGAGAAACGTGTGAGCTTCGTGAAAGATGTAGTTCGTTTGAGCAGAAAAGTGACTGCCCTTACCTGAAACGACGTCTTGCTTGTAGGGAGACTCAGAGCCTGGGATTTATCTCCTTTTCTGAAGTGAAACACACAGCATAGTTTTCATCCATGGATCACACTCTGCTTTAGAACGAGAAGCACGCTCTTGCTTTCTAGAGTCTCTAAGACAGCAGGAAACGTGAGTGTGCTGAGAACAAAAGAACGGTTTTTCCTACACATACGGACCATATCTAGTCCAACTCATCTTCTGAAACTGATACAAAGCACTGGTCCTCTAACATCCAATGCTTGTCAGTTAAGATGGGAAACGTGTGAGCTTCGTGAAAGATGTAGTTCGTTTGAGCAGAAAAGTGACTGCCCTTACCTGAAACGAAGTCTTGCTTGGAGGAAGACTCAGAGCCTGGGATTTAACTCCATTTCTGAAGGCAAACACACAGCATAGTTCTCATCCATGGATCACACTCTGCTTTAGAGCGAGAAGCACGCTCTTGCTATCTAGAGTCTCTAAGACAGCAGGAAACGTGAGTGAGCTGAGAACAAAAGAACGGTGTTTCCTACACATACGGACTATATGTAGTCCAAAACTTCTTCTGAAACTGATAGAATGCACTGGTCCTCTAACATCCAATGCTTGTCAGTTAAGATGAGAAACATGTGAGCTTCGTGAAAGATGTAGTTCGTTTGAGCAGAAAAGTGACTGCCCTTACCTGAAACGAAGTCTTGCTTGTAGGGAGACTCAGAGCCTGGGATTTATCTCCTTTTCTGAAGTGAAACACACAGCATAGTTTTCATCCATGGATCACACTCTGCTTTAGAACGAGAAGCAGGCTCTTGCTTTCTAGAGTCTCTAAGACAGCAGGTAACGTGAGTGTGCTGAAAACAAAAGAACGGTGTTTCCTACACATACGGACCATATCTAGTCCAAATCTGCTTCTTAAACTGAAACAAAGCACTGGTCCTCTAACATCCAATGCTTGTCTGTTAAGATGAGAAACGTGTGAGCTTTGTGAATGATATAGTTCTTTGAACTGAAAAGTGACTGCCCTTACCCGAAAAGAAGTCTTGCTTTTAGGAAGACACAGAGCCTGGGATTTAAGTCCATTTCTGAAGGGAAACACACAGCATAGTTCTCATCCATGGATCACACTCTGCTTTAGAGCGAGAAATATGCTCTTGCTTTCTAAAGTCTCTAAGAGAGCAGGAAATCTGAGTGTGCCCAGAATAAAAGAACGGTGTTTCATACACATAAGGACTATATGTAGTCCAAAACTTCTTCTGAAACTGATACAATGCACTGGTCCTCTAACATCCAATGCTAGTCAGTTAAGATGATAATCGTGTGATCTTCGTTAACGATGTAGTTCCTTTGAGCAGAAAAGTGACTGCCCTTATCTGAAATGAATTCGTGCTTGTAGGAAGACTCAGAGCCTGGGATTTAACTCCATTTCTGAAGTGAAACACACAGCAGTGTTCTCATCCATTGATGACCCTCTGCTTTAGAACAAGAAGCACGCTCTTGCTTTCTAGAGTCTCTAAGACAGCAGGAAAGGTGAGTGTGCTGAGAACAAAAGAACGGTGTTTCTTACACATACGGACCATATTAGTCCAACTTTGCTTCTTAAACTGATACAAAGCACTGGTCCTCTAACATCCAATGCTTGTCAGTTAAGATGGGAAACGTGTGAGCTCTGTTAACGATGTAGTTAGTTTGAGCAGAAAAGTGACTGCCCTTACCTGAAACGAAGTCTTGCTTGTAGGAAGACTCAGAGCCTGGGATTTAACTCCATTTCTGAAGGCAAACACACAGCATAGTTCTCATCCATGGATCACACTCTGCTTTAGAGCGAGAAGCACGCTCTTGCTATCTAGATTCTCTAAGACAGCAGGAAACGTGAGTGAGCTGAGAACAAAAGAACGGTGTTTCCTACACATACGGACCATATCTAGTCCAACTCTTCTTCTGAAACTGATACAAAGCACTGTTCCTCTAACATCCAGTGCTTGTCAGTTAAGATGGGAAACGTGTGAGCTTCATGAACGTTGTAGTTCGTTTGAGCAAAAAAGTGACTGCCCTTACCTTAAACGAAGTCTTGCTTGTACGAAGACTCAGAGCCTGGGATTTAACTCCATTTCTGAATTGAAACACACAGCAGTGTTCTCATCCATTGATCACACTCTGCTTTAGAACAAGAAGCACGCTCTTGCTTTTTAGAGTCTCTAAGACAGGAGGAAATGTGATTTTGCTGAGAACAAAAGAACGGAGTTTCCTACACATACGGACCATATCTAGTCCAACTCTGCTTCTGAAACTCATACAAAGCACTGGTCCTCTAACATCCAATGCTTGTCTGTTAAGATGAGAAATGTGTGAGCTCCGTGAACGATGTAGTTCGTTTGAGCTGAAAAGTGACTGCCCTTACCTGAAAAGAAGTCTTGCTTGTAGGAAGACACAGAGCCTGGGATTTAACTCCATTTCTGAAGGCAAACGCACAGCATAGTTCTCATCCATGGATCACACTCTGCTTTAGAGCGAGAATCACGCTCTTGCTTTCTAGAGTCTCTAAGACAGCAGGAAATCTGAGTGTGCCCAGAACAAAAGAACGGTGTTTCCTACACATACGGACTATATGTAGTCCAAAACTTCTTCTGAAACTGATACAATGCACTAGTCCTCTAACATCCAATGCTAGTCAGTTAAGATGATAACCGTGTGATCTTCGTTAACGATGTAGTTCGTTTGAGCAGAAAAGTGACTGCCCTTACCTGAAATGAATTCGTGCTTGTAGGAAGACTCAGAGCCTGGGATTTAACTCCTTTTCTGAAGTGAAACACACAGCAGTGTTCTCATCCATTGATGACCCTCTGCTTTAGAGCAAGAAGCACGCTCTTGCTTTCTAGAGTCTCTAAGACAGCAGGAAACGTGAGTGTGCTGAGAACAAAAGAACGGTGTTTCTTACAAATACGGACCATATCTAGTCCAACTCATCTTCTGAAACTGATACAAAGCACTGGTCCTCTAACATCCAATGCTTGTCAGTTAATATGGGAAACGTGTGAGCTCTGTGAACGATGTAGTTCGTTTGAGCAGAAAAGTGACTGCCCTTACCTGAAACGAAGTCTTGCTTGTAGGAAGACTCAGAGCCTGGGATTTAACTCCATTTCTGAAGGCAAACACACAGCATAGTTCTCATCCATGGAACACACTCTGCTTTAGAGCGAGAAGCACGCTCTTGCTATCTAGAGTCTCTAAGACAGCAGGAAACGTGAGTGTGCTGAGAACAAAAGAACGGTGTTTCCTACACATACGGACCATATCTAGTCCAACTCTTCTTCTGAAACTGATACAAAGCACTGGTCCTCTAACATCCAATGCTTGTCAGTTAAGATGGGAAACGTGTGAGCTTCATGAACGATGTTGTTCGTTTGAGCAAAAATTGACTGTCCTTACCTTAAACGAAGTCTTGCTTGTACGAAGACTCAGAGCCTGGGATTTAACTCCATTTCTGAAGGGAAACACACAGCATAGTTCTCATCCATGGATCACAATCTGATTTAGAGCGAGAAGCACGCTCTTGCTTTCTAGAGTCTCTAACACAGCAGGAAACGTGAGTGTCCTGAGAACAAAAGAACGGTGTTTCCTACACATATGGACCATATCTAGTCCAACTCTGCGTCTGAATCTCATACAAAGCACTGGTCCTCTAACATCCAATGCTTGTCAGTTAAGATGGGAAACGAGTGAGCTTCATGAACGACGTAGTTCGTTTGAACAGAAAAGTGACTGCCCTTACCTTAAACGAAGTCTTGCTTGTAGGAAGACTCAGAGCCTGGGATTTAACTCCATTTCTGAAGTGAAACACACAGCAGTGTTCTCATCCATTGATGACACTCTGCTTTAGAACAAGAAGCACGCTCTTGCTTTCTAGAGTCTCTAAGACAGCAGGAAACGTGAGTGTGCTGAGAACAAAAGAACGGTGTTTCCTATACATACGGACCATATCTAGTCCAACTCATCTTCTGAAACTGATACAAAGCACTGGTCCTCTAACATCCAATGCTTGTCAGTTAAGATGGGAAACGTGTGAGCTCTGTTAACGATGTAGTTAGTTTGAGCAGAAAAGTGACTGCCCTTACCTGAAACGAAGTCTTGCTTGTAGGAAGACTCAGAGCCTGGGATTTAACTCCATTTCTGAAGGCAAACACACAGCAAAGTTCTCATCCATGGATCACACTCTGCTTTAGAGCGAGAAGCACGCTCTTGCTATCTAGAGTCTCTAAGACAGCAGGAAACGTGAGTGAGCTGAGAACAAAAGAACGGTGTTTCCTACACATACGGACCATATCTAGTCCAACTCTTCTTCTGAAACTGATACAAAGCACTGGTCCTCTAACATCCAATGCTTGTCAGTTAAGATGGGAAACGTGTGAGCTTCATGAACGTTGTAGTTCGTTTGAGCAAAAAAGTGACTGCCCTTACCTTAAACGAATTCTTGCTTGTACGAAGACTCAGAGCCTGGGATTTAACTCCATTTCTGAATTGAAACACACAGCAGTGTTCTCATCCATTGATCACACTCTGCTTTAGAACAAGAAGCACGCTCTTGCTTTTTAGAGTCTCTAAGACAGGAGGAAACGTGATTTTGCTGAGAACAAAAGAACGGAGTTTCCTACACATACGGACCATATCTAGTCCAACTCTGCTTCTGAAACTGATACAAAGCACATGACCCACTAACATCCAATGCTTGTCATTAAGATGGGAAACGTGTGAGCTTTATGAACGATGTAGTTCGTTTGAGCAGAAAAGTGACTGCCCTTACTTTAAACGAAGTTTTGCTTGTAGGAAGACTCAGAGCCTGGGATTTAACTCCATTTCTGAAGTGAAACACACAGCAGTGTTCTCATCCATTGATGACACTCTGCTTTAGAACAAGAAGCACGCTCTTGCTTTCTAGAGTCTCTAAGACAGCAGGAAACGTGATTTTGCTGAGAACAAAAGAACGGTGTTTCCTACACATACGGACATTATAGTCCAACTCTGCTTCTGAAACTGATACAAAGCACTGGTCCTCTAACATCCAATACTTGTCTGTTAAGGTGAGAAACGTGTGAGCTTCGTGAAAGATGTAGTTCGTTTGAGCAGAAAAGTGACTGCCCTTACCTGAAACGACGTCTTGCTTGTAGGGAGACTCAGAGCCTGGGATTTATCTCCTTTTCTGAAGTGAAACACACAGCATAGTTTTCATCCATGGATCACACTCTGCTTTAGAACGAGAAGCACGCTCTTGCTTTCTAGAGTCTCTAAGACAGCAGGAAACGTGAGTGTGCTGAGAACAAAAGAACGGTTTTTCCTACACATACGGACCATATCTAGTCCAACTCATCTTCTGAAACTGATACAAAGCACTGGTCCTCTAACATCCAATGCTTGTCAGTTAAGATGGGAAACGTGTGAGCTTCGTGAAAGATGTAGTTCGTTTGAGCAGAAAAGTGACTGCCCTTACCTGAAACGAAGTCTTGCTTGGAGGAAGACTCAGAGCCTGGGATTTAACTCCATTTCTGAAGGGAAACACACAGCATAGTTCTCATCCATGGATCACACTCTGCTTTAGAGCGAGAAATATGCTCTTGCTTTCTAAAGTCTCTAAGAGAACAGGAAATCTGAGTGTGCCCAGAATAAAAGAACGGTGTTTCCTACACATACGGACTATATGTAGTCCAAAACTTCTTCTGAAACTGATACAATGCACTGGTCCTCTAACATCCAATGCTTGTCAGTTAAGATGAGAAACATGTGAGCTTCGTGAAAGATGTAGTTCGTTTGAGCAGAAAAGTGACTGCCCTTATCTGAAACGAAGTCTTGCTTGTAGGGAGACTCAGAGCCTGGGATTTATCTCCTTTTCTGAAGTGAAACACACAGCATAGTTTTCATCCATGGATCACACTCTGCTTTAGAACGAGAAGCAGGCTCTTGCTTTCTAGAGACTCTAAGACAGCAGGTAACGTGAGTGTGCTGAGAACAAAAGAACTGTGTTTCCTACACATACGGACCATATCTAGTCCAAATCTGCTTCTTAAACTGAAACAAAGCACTGGTCCTCTAACATCCAATGCTTGTCTGTTAAGATGAGAAACGTGTGAGCTTTGTGAATGATATAGTTCCTTTGAACTGAAAAGTGACTGCCCTTACCCGAAAAGAAGTCTTGCTTTTAGGAAGACACAGAGCCTGGGATTTAAGTCCATTTCTGAAGGGAAACACACAGCATAGTTTTCATCCATGGATCACACTCTGCTTTAGAACGAGAAGCAGGCTCTTGCTTTCTAGAGTCTCTAAAACAGCAGGAAACGTGAGTGTGCTGAGAACAAAAGAACGGTGTTTCCTACACATACGGACCATATCTAGTCCAAATCTGCTTCTTAAACTGAAACAAAGCACTGGTCCTCTAACATCCAATGCTTGTCTGTTAAGATGAGACACGTGTGAGCTTTGTGAATGATATAGTTCCTTTGAACTGAAAAGTGACTGCCCTTACCCGAAAAGAAGTCTTGCTTTTAGGAAGACACAGAGCCTGGGATTTAAGTCCATTTCTGAAGGGAAACACACAGCATAGTTCTCATCCATGGATCACACTCTGCTTTAGAGCGAGAAATATGCTCTTGCTTTCTAAAGTCTCTAAGAGAGCAGGAAATCTGAGTGTGCCCAGAATAAAAGAACGGTGTTTCATACACATACGGACTATATGTAGTCCAAAACTTCTTCTGAAACTGATACAATGCACTGGTCCTCTAACATCCAATGCTAGTCAGTTAAGATGATAATCGTGTGATCTTCGTTAACGATGTAGTTCCTTTGAGCAGAAAAGTGACTGCCCTTATCTGAAATGAATTCGTGCTTGTAGGAAGACTCAGAGCCTGGGATTTAACTCCATTTCTGAAGTGAAACACACAGCAGTGTTCTCATCCATTGATGACCCTCTGCTTTAGAACAAGAAGCACGCTCTTGCTATCTAGAGTCTCTAAGACAGCAGGAAACGTGAGTGTGCTGAGAACAAAAGAACGGTGTTTCCTACACATACGGACCATATCTAGTCCAACTCTTCTTCTGAAACTGATACAAAGCACTGGTCCTCTAACATCCAATGCTTGTCAGTTAAGATGGGAAACGTGTGAGCTTCATGAACGATGAGGTTCGTTTGAGCAAAAATTGACTGTCCTTACCTTAAACGAAGTCTTGCTTGTACGAAGACTCAGAGCCTGGGATTTAACTCCATTTCTGAAGGGAAACACACAGCATAGTTCTCATCCATGGATCACAATCTGATTTAGAGCGAGAAGCACGCTCTTGCTTTCTAGAGTCTCTAACACAGCAGGAAACGTGAGTGTCCTGAGAACAAAAGAACGGTGTTTCCTACACATATGGACCATATCTAGTCCAACTCTGCGTCTGAATCTCATACAAAGCACTGGTCCTCTAACATCCAATGCTTGTCAGTTAAGATGGGAAACGAGTGAGCTTCATGAACGACGTAGTTCATTTGAACAGAAAAGTGACTGCCCTTACCTTAAACGAAGTCTTGCTTGTAGGAAGACTCAGAGCCTGGGATTTAACTCCATTTCTGAAGTGAAACACACAGCAGTGTTCTCATCCATTGATGACACTCTGCTTTAGAACAAGAAGCACGCTCTTGCTTTCTAGAGTCTCTAAGACAGCAGGAAACGTGAGTGTGCTGAGAACAAAAGAACGGTGTTTCCTACACATACGGACCATATCTAGTCCAACTCATCTTCTGAAACTGATACAAAGCACTGGTCCTCTAACATCCAATGCTTGTCAGTTAATGGGAAACGTGTGAGCTCTGTTAACGATGTAGTTAGTTTGAGCAGAAAAGTGACTGCCCTTACCTGAAACGAAGTCTTGCTTGTAGGAAGACTCAGAGCCTGGGATTTAACTCCATTTCTGAAGGCAAACACACAGCAAAGTTCTCATCCATGGATCACACTCTACTTTAGAGCGAGAAGCACGCTCTTGCTATCTAGAGTCTCTAAGACAGCAGGAAACGTGATTTTGCTGAGAACAAAAGAACGGTGTTTCCTACACATACGGACATTATAGTCCAACTCTGCTTCTGAAACTGATACAAAGCACTGGTCCTCTAACATCCAATACTTGTCTGTTAAGGTGAGAAACGTGTGAGCTTCGTGAAAGATGTAGTTCGTTTGAGCAGAAAAGTGACTGCCCTTACCTGAAACGACGTCTTGCTTGTAGGGAGACTCAGAGCCTGGGATTTATCTCCTTTTCTGAAGTGAAACACACAGCATAGTTTTCATCCATGGATCACACTCTGCTTTAGAACGAGAAGCACGCTCTTGCTTTCTAGAGTCTCTAAGACAGCAGGAAACGTGAGTGTGCTGAGAACAAAAGAACGGTTTTTCCTACACATACGGACCATATCTAGTCCAACTCATCTTCTGAAACTGATACAAAGCACTGGTCCTCTAACATCCAATGCTTGTCAGTTAAGATGGGAAACGTGTGAGCTCTGTTAACGATGTAGTTAGTTTGAGCAGAAAAGTGACTGCCCTTACCTGAAACGAAGTCTTGCTTGTAGGAAGACTCAGAGCCTGGGATTTAACTCCATTTCTGAAGGCAAACACACAGCAAAGTTCTCATCCATGGATCACACTCTACTTTAGAGCGAGAAGCACGCTCTTGCTATCTAGAGTCTCTAAGACAGCAGGAAACGTGATTTTGCTGAGAACAAAAGAACGGTGTTTCCTACACATACGGACATTATAGTCCAACTCTGCTTCTGAAACTGATACAAAGCACTGGTCCTCTAACATCCAATACTTGTCTGTTAAGGTGAGAAACGTGTGAGCTTCGTGAAAGATGTAGTTCGTTTGAGCAGAAAAGTGACTGCCCTTACCTGAAACGACGTCTTGCTTGTAGGGAGACTCAGAGCCTGGGATTTATCTCCTTTTCTGAAGTGAAACACACAGCATAGTTTTCATCCATGGATCACACTCTGCTTTAGAACGAGAAGCACGCTCTTGCTTTCTAGAGTCTCTAAGACAGCAGGAAACGTGAGTGTGCTGAGAACAAAAGAACGGTTTTTCCTACACATACGGACCATATCTAGTCCAACTCATCTTCTGAAACTGATACAAAGCACTGGTCCTCTAACATCCAATGCTTGTCAGTTAAGATGGGAAACGTGTGAGCTTCGTGAAAGATGTAGTTCGTTTGAGCAGAAAAGTGACTGCCCTTACCTGAAACGAAGTCTTGCTTGGAGGAAGACTCAGAGCCTGGGATTTAACTCCATTTCTGAAGGGAAACACACAGCATAGTTCTCATCCATGGATCACACTCTGCTTTAGAGCGAGAAATATGCTCTTGCTTTCTAAAGTCTCTAAGAGAACAGGAAATCTGAGTGTGCCCAGAATAAAAGAACGGTGTTTCCTACACATACGGACTATATGTAGTCCAAAACTTCTTCTGAAACTGATACAATGCACTGGTCCTCTAACATCCAATGCTTGTCAGTTAAGATGAGAAACATGTGAGCTTCGTGAAAGATGTAGTTCGTTTGAGCAGAAAAGTGACTGCCCTTATCTGAAACGAAGTCTTGCTTGTAGGGAGACTCAGAGCCTGGGATTTATCTCCTTTTCTGAAGTGAAACACACAGCATAGTTTTCATCCATGGATCACACTCTGCTTTAGAACGAGAAGCAGGCTCTTGCTTTCTAGAGACTCTAAGACAGCAGGTAACGTGAGTGTGCTGAGAACAAAAGAACGGTGTTTCCTACACATACGGACCATATCTAGTCCAAATCTGCTTCTTAAACTGAAACAAAGCACTGGTCCTCTAACATCCAATGCTTGTCTGTTAAGATGAGAAACGTGTGAGCTTTGTGAATGATATAGTTCCTTTGAACTGAAAAGTGACTGCCCTTACCCGAAAAGAAGTCTTGCTTTTAGGAAGACACAGAGCCTGGGATTTAAGTCCATTTCTGAAGGGAAACACACAGCATAGTTTTCATCCATGGATCACACTCTGCTTTAGAACGAGAAGCAGGCTCTTGCTTTCTAGAGTCTCTAAAACAGCAGGAAACGTGAGTGTGCCGAGAACAAAAGAACGGTGTTTCCTACACATACGGACCATATCTAGTCCAAATCTGCTTCTTAAACTGAAACAAAGCACTGGTCCTCTAACATCCAATGCTTGTCTGTTAAGATGAGACACGTGTGAGCTTTGTGAATGATATAGTTCCTTTGAACTGAAAAGTGACTGCCCTTACCCGAAAAGAAGTCTTGCTTTTAGGAAGACACAGAGCCTGGGATTTAAGTCCATTTCTGAAGGGAAACACACAGCATAGTTCTCATCCATGGATCACACTCTGCTTTAGAGCGAGAAATATGCTCTTGCTTTCTAAAGTCTCTAAGAGAGCAGGAAATCTGAGTGTGCCCAGAATAAAAGAACGGTGTTTCATACACATACGGACTATATGTAGTCCAAAACTTCTTCTGAAACTGATACAATGCACTGGTCCTCTAACATCCAATGCTAGTCAGTTAAGATGATAATCGTGTGATCTTCGTTAACGATGTAGTTCCTTTGAGCAGAAAAGTGACTGCCCTTATCTGAAATGAATTCGTGCTTGTAGGAAGACTCAGAGCCTGGGATTTAACTCCATTTCTGAAGTGAAACACACAGCAGTGTTCTCATCCATTGATGACCCTCTGCTTTAGAACAAGAAGCACGCTCTTGCTATCTAGAGTCTCTAAGACAGCAGGAAACGTGAGTGTGCTGAGAACAAAAGAACGGTGTTTCCTACACATACGGACCATATCTAGTCCAACTCTTCTTCTGAAACTGATACAAAGCACTGGTCCTCTAACATCCAATGCTTGTCAGTTAAGATGGGAAACGTGTGAGCTTCATGAACGATGTTGTTCGTTTGAGCAAAAATTGACTGTCCTTACCTTAAACGAAGTCTTGCTTGTACGAAGACTCAGAGCCTGGGATTTAACTCCATTTCTGAAGGGAAACACACAGCATAGTTCTCATCCATGGATCACAATCTGATTTAGAGCGAGAAGCACGCTCTTGCTTTCTAGAGTCTCTAACACAGCAGGAAACGTGAGTGTCCTGAGAACAAAAGAACGGTGTTTCCTACACATATGGACCATATCTAGTCCAACTCTGCGTCTGAATCTCATACAAAGCACTGGTCCTCTAACATCCAATGCTTGTCAGTTAAGATGGGAAACGAGTGAGCTTCATGAACGACGTAGTTCATTTGAACAGAAAAGTGACTGCCCTTGCCTTAAACGAAGTCTTGCTTGTAGGAAGACTCAGAGCCTGGGATTTAACTCCATTTCTGAAGTGAAACACACAGCAGTGTTCTCATCCATTGATGACACTCTGCTTTAGAACAAGAAGCACGCTCTTGCTTTCTAGAGTCTCTAAGACAGCAGGAAACGTGAGTGTGCTGAGAACAAAAGAACGGTGTTTCCTACACATACGGACCATATCTAGTCCAACTCATCTTCTGAAACTGATACAAAGCACTGGTCCTCTAACATCCAATGCTTGTCAGTTAAGATGGGAAACGTGTGAGCTCTGTTAACGATGTAGTTAGTTTGAGCAGAAAAGTGACTGCCCTTACCTGAAACGAAGTCTTGCTTGTAGGAAGACTCAGAGCCTGGGATTTAACTCCATTTCTGAAGGCAAACACACAGCAAAGTTCTCATCCATGGATCACACTCTACTTTAGAGCGAGAAGCACGCTCTTGCTATCTAGAGTCTCTAAGACAGCAGGAAACGTGAGTGAGCTGAAAACAAAAGAACGGTGTTTCCTACACATACGGACCATATCTAGTCCAACTCTTCTTCTGAAACTGATACAAAGCACTGGTCCTCTAACATCCAATGCTTGTCAGTTAAGATGGGAAACGTATGAGCTTCATGAACGTTGTAGTTCGTTTGAGCAAAAAAGTGACTGCCCTTACCTTAAACGAATTCTTGCTTGTACGAAGACTCAGAGCCTGGGATTTAACTCCATTTCTGAATTGAAACACACAGCAGTGTTCTCATCCATTGATCACACTCTGCTTTAGAACAAGAAGCACGCTCTTCCTTTTTAGAGTCTCTAAGACAGGAGGAAACGTGATTTTGCTGAGAACAAAAGAACGGAGTTTCCTACACATACGGACCATATCTAGTCCAACTCTGCTTCTGAAACTGATACAAAGCACATGACCCACTAACATCCAATGCTTGTCATTAAGATGGGAAACGTGTGAGCTTTATGAACGATGTAGTTCGTTTGAGCAGAAAAGTGACTGCCCTTACTTTAAACGAAGTTTTGCTTGTAGGAAGACTCAGAGCCTGGGATTTAACTCCATTTCTGAAGTGAAACACACAGCAGTGTTCTCATCCATTGATGACACTCTGCTTTAGAACAAGAAGCACGCTCTTGCTTCTAGAGTCTCTAAGACAGCAGGAAACGTGATTTTGCTGAGAACAAAAGAACGGTGTTTCCTACACATACGGACCATATCTAGTCCAAATCTGCTTCTTAAACTGAAACAAAGCACTGGTCCTCTAACATCCAATGCTTGTCTGTTAAGATGAGAAACGTGGTAGCTTTGTGAATGATATAGTTCCTTTGAACTGAAAAGTGACTGCCCTTACCCGAAAAGAAGTCTTGCTTTTAGGAAGACACAGAGCCTGGGATTTAAGTCCATTTCTGAAGGGAAACACACAGCATAGTTTTCATCCATGGATCACACTCTGCTTTAGAACGAGAAGCAGGCTCTTGCTTTCTAGAGTCTCTAAAACAGCAGGAAACGTGAGTGTGCTGAGAACAAAAGAACGGTGTTTCCTACACATACGGACCATATCTAGTCCAAATCTGCTTCTTAAACTGAAACAAAGCACTGGTCCTCTAACATCCAATGCTTGTCTGTTAAGATGAGACACGTGTGAGCTTTGTGAATGATATAGTTCCTTTGAACTGAAAAGTGACTGCCCTTACCCGAAAAGAAGTCTTGCTTTTAGGAAGACACAGAGCCTGGGATTTAAGTCCATTTCTGAAGGGAAACACACAGCATAGTTCTCATCCATGGATCACACTCTGCTTTAGAGCGAGAAATATGCTCTTGCTTTCTAAAGTCTCTAAGAGAGCAGGAAATCTGAGTGTGCCCAGAATAAAAGAACGGTGTTTCATACACATACGGACTATATGTAGTCCAAAACTTCTTCTGAAACTGATACAATGCACTGGTCCTCTAACATCCAATGCTAGTCAGTTAAGATGATAATCGTGTGATCTTCGTTAACGATGTAGTTCCTTTGAGCAGAAAAGTGACTGCCCTTATCTGAAATGAATTCGTGCTTGTAGGAAGACTCAGAGCCTGGGATTTAACTCCATTTCTGAAGTGAAACACACAGCAGTGTTCTCATCCATTGATGACCCTCTGCTTTAGAACAAGAAGCACGCTCTTGCTTTCTAGAGTCGCTAAGACAGCAGGAAACGTGAGTGTGCTGAGAACAAAAGAACGGTGTTTCTTACACATACGGACCATATCTAGTCCAACTTTGCTTCTTAAACTGATACAAAGCACTGGTCCTCTATCATCCAATGCTTGTCTGTTAAGATGAGAAATGTGTGAGCTCAGTGAACGATGTAGTTCTTTTGAGCTGAAAAGTGACTGCCCTTACCTGAAATGAAGTCTTCCTTGTAGGAAGACACAGAGCCTGGGATTTAACTCCATTTCTGAAGGGAAACACACAGCATAGTTTTCATCCATGGATCACACTCTGCTTTAGAACGAGAAGCAGGCTCTTGCTTTCTAGAGTCTCTAAAACAGCAGGAAACGTGAGTGTGCTGAGAACAAAAGAACGGTGTTTCCTACACATACAGACCATATCTAGTCCAAATCTGCTTCTTAAACTGAAACAAAGCACTGGTCCTCTAACATCCAATGCTTGTGTGTTAAGATGAGAAACGTGTGAGCTTTGTGAATGATATAGTTCCTTTGAACTGAAAAGTGACTGCCCTTACCCAAAAAGAAGTCTTGCTTTTAGGAAGACACAGAGCCTGGGATTTAAGTCCATTTCTGAAGGGAAACACACAGCATAGTTCTCATCCATGGATCACACTCTGCTTTAGAGCGAGAAATATGCTCTTGCTTTCTAAAGTCTCTAAGAGAGCAGGAAATCTGAGTGTGCCCAGAATAAAAGAACGGTGTTTCATACACATACGGACTATATGTAGTCCAAAACTTCTTCTGAAACTGATACAATGCACTGGTCCTCTAACATCCAATGCTAGTCAGTTAAGATGATAATCGTGTGATCTTCGTTAACGATGTAGTTCCTTTGAGCAGAAAAGTGACTGCCCTTATCTGAAATGAATTCGTGCTTGTAGGAAGACTCAGAGCCTGGGATTTAACTCCATTTCTGAAGTGAAACACACAGCAGTGTTCTCATCCATTGATGACCCTCTGCTTTAGAACAAGAAGCACGCTCTTGCTTTCTAGAGTCTCTAAGACAGCAGGAAAGGTGAGTGTGCTGAGAACAAAAGAACGGTGTTTCTTACACATACGGACCATATCTAGTCCAACTTTGCTTCTTAAACTGATACAAAGCACTGGTCCTCTAACATCCAATGCTTGTCTGTTAAGATGAGAAATGTGTGAGCTCAGTGAACGATGTAGTTCTTTTGAGCTGAAAAGTGACTGCCCTTACCTGAAATGAAGTCTTGCTTGTAGGAAGACACAGAGCCTGGGATTTAACTCCATTTCTGAAGGGAAACACACAGCATAGTTCTCATCCATGGATCACACTCTGCTTTAGAGCGAGAAGCACGCTCTTGCTTTCTAGAGTCTCTAAAACAGCAGGAAACGTGAGTGTGCTGAGAACAAAAGAACGGTGTTTCCTACACATACGGACCATATCTAGTCCAACTCATCTTCTGAAACTGATACAAAGCACTGGTCCTCTAACATCCAATGCTTGTCAGTTAAGATGGGAAACGTGTGAGCTCTGTTAACGATGTAGTTAGTTTGAGCAGAAAAGTGACTGCCCTTACCTGAAACGAAGTCTTGCTTGGAGGAAGACTCAGAGCCTGGGATTTAACTCCATTTCTGAAGTGAAACACACAGCGTAGTTCTCATCCATGGATCACACTCTGCTCTAGAGCAAGAAGCACACTCTTGCTTTCTAGAGTTTCTAAGACAGAAGGAAATCTGAGTGTGCCCAGAACAAAAGAACGGTGTTTCCTACACATACGGACTATATGAAGTCCAAAACTTCTTCTGAAACTGATAGAATGCACTGGTCCTCTAACATCCAATGCTTGTCAGTTAAGATGAGAAACATGTGAGCTTCGTGAAAGATGTAGTTCGTTTGAGCAGAAAAGTGACTGCCCTTACCTGAGACGAAGTCTTGCTTGTAGGGAGACTCAGAGCCTGGGATTTATCTCCTTTTCTGAAGTGAAACACACAGCATAGTTTTCATCCATGGATCACACTCTGCTTTAGAGCGAGAATCACGCTCTTGCTTTCTAGAGTCTCTAAGACAGCAGGAAATCTGAGTGTGCCCAGAACAAAAGAACGGTGTTTCCTACACATACGGACTATATGTAGTCCAAAACTTCTTGTGAAACTGATACAATGCACTAGTCCTCTAACATCCAATGCTAGTCAGTTAAGATGATAACCGTGTGATCTTCGTTAACGATGTAGTTCGTTTGAGCAGAAAAGTGACTGCCCTTACCTGAAATGAATTCGTGCTTGTAGGAAGACTCAGAGCCTGGGATTTAACTCCTTTTCTGAAGTGAAACACACAGCAGTGTTCTCATCCATTGATGACCCTCTGCTTTAGAACAAGAAGCACGCTCTTGCTTTCTAGAGTCTCTAAGACAGCAGGAAACGTGAGTGTGCTGAGAACAAAAGAACGGTGTTTCTTACAAATACGGACCATATCTAGTCCAACTCATCTTCTGAAGCTGATACAGAGCACTGGTCCTCTAACATCCAATGCTTGTCAGTTAATATGGGAAACGTGTGATCTCTGTGAACGATGTAGTTCGTTTGAGCAGAAAAGTGACTGCCCTTACCTGAAACGAAGTCTTGCTTGTAGGAAGACTCAGAGCCTGGGATTTAACTCCATTTCTGAAGGCAAACACACAGCATAGTTCTCATCCATGGATCACACTCTGCTTTAGAGCGAGAAGCACGCTCTTGCTATCTAGAGTCTCTAAGACAGCAGGAAACGTGAGTGTGCTGAGAACAAAAGAACGGTGTTTCCTACACATATGGACTATATGTAGTCCAAAACTTCTTGTGAAACTGATACAATGCACTAGTCCTCTAACATCCAATGCTAGTCAGTTAAGATGATAACCGTGTGATCTTCGTTAACGATGTAGTTCGTTTGAGCAGAAAAGTGACTGCCCTTATCTGAAATGAATTCGTGCTTGTAGGAAGACTCAGAGCCTGGGATTTAACTCCTTTTCTGAAGTGAAACACACAGCAGTGTTCTCATCCATTGATGACCCTCTGCTTTAGAACAAGAAGCACGCTCTTGCTTTCTAGAGTCTCTAAGACAGCAGGAAACGTGAGTGTGCTGAGAACAAAAGAACGGTGTTTCTTAAAAATACGGACCATATCTAGTCCAACTCATCTTCTGAAGCTGATACAGAGCACTGGTCCTCTAACATCCAATGCTTGTCAGTTAATATGGGAAACGTGTGAGCTCTGTGAACTATGTAGTTCGTTTGAGCAGAAAAGTGACTGCCCTTACCTGAAACGAAGTCTTGCTTGTAGGAAGACTCAGAGCCTGGGATTTAACTCCATTTCTGAAGGCAAACACACAGCATAGTTCTCATCCATGGATCACACTCTGCTTTAGAGCGAGAAGCACGCTCTTGCTATCTAGAGTCTCTAAGACAGCAGGAAACGTGAGTGTGCTGAGAACAAAAGAACGGTGTTTCCTACACATACGGACTATATGTAGTCCAAAACTTCTTGTGAAACTGATACAATGCACTAGTCCTCTAACATCCAATGCTAGTCAGTTAAGATGATAATCGTGTGATATTCGTTAACGATGTAGTTCCTTTGAGCAGAAAAGTGACTGCCCTTATCTGAAATGAATTCGTGCTTGTAGGAAGACTCAGAGCCTGGGATTTAACTCCATTTCTGAAGTGAAACACACAGCAGTGTTCTCATCCATTGATGACCCTCTGCTTTAGAACAAGAAGCACGCTCTTGCTTTCTAGAGTCTCTAAGACAGCAGGAAACGTGAGTGTGCTGAGAACAAAAGAACGGTGTTTCTTACACATACGGACCATATCTAGTCCAACTTTGCTTCTTAAACTGATACAAAGCACTGGTCCTCTAACATCCAATGCTTGTCTGTTAAGATGAGAAATGTGTGAGCTCAGTGAACGATGTAGTTCTTTTGAGCTGAAAAGTGACTGCCCTTACCTGAAATGAAGTCTTGCTTGTAGGAAGACACAGAGCCTGGGATTTAACTCCATTTCTGAAGGGAAACACACAGCATAGTTCTCATCCATGGATCACACTCTGCTTTAGAGCGAGAAGCACGCTCTTGCTTTCTAGAGTCTCTAAAACAGCAGGAAACGTGAGTGTGCTGAGAACAAAAGAACGGTGTTTCCTACACATACGGACCATATCTAGTCCAACTCATCTTCTGAAACTGATACAAAGCACTGGTCCTCTAACATCCAATGCTTGTCAGTTAAGATGGGAAACGTGTGAGCTCTGTTAACGATGTAGTTAGTTTGAGCAGAAAAGTGACTGCCCTTACCTGAAACGAAGTCTTGCTTGTAGGAAGACTCAGAGCCTGGGATTTAACTCCATTTCTGAAGGCAAACACACAGCATAGTTCTCATCCATGGATCACACTCTGCTTTAGAGCGAGAAGCACGCTCTTGCTATCTAGAGTCTCTAAGACAGGAGGAAACGTGAGTGAGCTGAGAACAAAAGAACGGTGTTTCCTACACATGCGGACCATATCTAGTCCAACTCTTCTTCTGAAACTGATACAAAGCACTGGTCCTCTAACATCCAATACTTGTCTGTTAAGGTGAGAAACTTGTGAGCTTCTGGAACGATGTAGTTCGTTTGAGCAGAAAAGTGACTGCCCTTACCTGAAACGAAGTCTTGCTTGGAGGAAGACTCAGAGCCTGGGATTTAACTCCATTTCTGAAGTGAAACACACAGCGTAGTTCTCATCCATGGATCACACTCTGCTCTAGAGCAAGAAGCACACTCTTGCTTTCTAGAGTTTCTAAGACAGAAGGAAATCTGAGTGTGCCCAGAACAAAAGAACGGTGTTTCCTACACATACGGACTATATGAAGTCCAAAACTTCTTCTGAAACTGATAGAATGCACTGGTCCTCTAACATCCAATGCTTGTCAGTTAAGATGAGAAACATGTGAGCTTCGTGAAAGATGTAGTTCGTTTGAGCAGAAAAGTGACTGCCCTTACCTGAAACGAAGTCTTGCTTGTAGGGAGACTCAGAGCCTGGGATTTATCTCCTTTTCTGAAGTGAAACACACAGCATAGTTTTCATCCATGGATCACACTCTGCTTTAGAACGAGAAGCAGGCTCTTGCTTTCTAGAGTCTCTAAGACAGCAGGAAACGTGAGTGTGCTGAGAACAAAAGAACGGTGTTTCCTACACATACGGACCATATCTAGTCCAAATCTGCTTCTTAAACTGAAACAAAGCACTGGTCCTCTAACATCCAATGCTTGTCTGTTAAGATGAGAAACGTGTGAGCTTTGTGAATGATATAGTTCCTTTGAACTGAAAAGTGACTGCCCTTACCCGAAAAGAAGTCTTGCTTTTAGGAAGACACAGAGCCTGGGATTTAAGTCCATTTCTGAAGGGAAACACACAGCATAGTTCTCATCCATGGATCACACTCTGCTTTAGAGCGAGAAATATGCTCTTGCTTTCTAAAGTCTCTAAGAGAGCAGGAAATCTGAGTGTGCCCAGAATAAAAGAACGGTGTTTCATACACATACGGACTATATGTAGTCCAAAATTTCTTCTGAAACTGATACAATGCACTGGTCCTCTAACATCCAATGCTAGTCAGTTAAGATGATAATCGTGTGATCTTCGTTAACGATGTAGTTCCTTTGAGCAGAAAAGTGACTGCCCTTATCTGAAATGAATTCGTGCTTGTAGGAAGACTCAGAGCCTGGGATTTAACTCCATTTCTGAAGTGAAACACACAGCAGTGTTCTCATCCATTGATGACCCTCTGCTTTAGAACAAGAAGCACACTCTTGCTTTCTAGAGTCTCTAAGACAGCAGGAAAGGTGAGTGTGCTGAGAACAAAAGAACGGAGTTTCCTACACATACGGACCATATCTAGTCCAACTCTGCTTCTGAAACTCATACAAAGCACTGGTCCTCTAACATCCAATGCTTGTCTGTTAAGATGAGAAATGTGTGAGCTCCGTGAACGATGTAGTTCGTTTGAGCTGAAAAGTGACTGCCCTTACCTGAAAAGAAGTCTTGCTTGTAGGAAGACACAGAGCCTGGGATTTAACTCCATTTCTGAAGGCAAACACACAGCATAGTTCTCATCCATGGATCACACTCTGCTTTAGAGCGAGAATCACGCTCTTGCTTTCTAGAGTCTCTAAGACAGCAGGAAATCTGAGTGTGCCCAGAACAAAAGAACGGTGATTCCTACACATACGGACTATATGTAGTCCAAAACTTCTTGTGAAACTGATACAATGCACTAGTCCTCTAACATCCAATGCTAGTCAGTTAAGATGATAATCGTGTGATCTTCGTTAACGATGTAGTTCCTTTGAGCAGAAAAGTGACTGCCCTTATCTGAAATGAATTCGTGCTTGTAGGAAGACTCAGAGCCTGGGATTTAACTCCATTTCTGAAGTGAAACACACAGCAGTGTTCTCATCCATTGATGACCCTCTGCGTTAGAACAAGAAGCACGCTCTTGCTTTCTAGAGTCTCTAAGACAGCAGGAAACGTGAGTGTGCTGAGAACAAAAGAACGGTGTTTCTTACACATACGGACCATATCTAGTCCAACTTTGCTTCTTAAACTGATACAAAGCACTGGTCCTCTAACATCCAATGCTTGTCTGTTAAGATGAGAAATGTGTGAGCTCAGTGAACGATGTAGTTCTTTTGAGCTGAAAAGTGACTGCCCTTACCTGAAATGAAGTCTTGCTTGTAGGAAGACACAGAGCCTGGGATTTAACTCCATTTCTGAAGGGAAACACACAGCATAGTTCTCATCCATGGATCACACTCTGCTTTAGAGCGAGAAGCACGCTCTTGCTTTCTAGAGTCTCTAAAACAGCAGGAAACGTGAGTGTGCTGAGAACAAAAGAACGGTGTTTCCTACACATACGGACCATATCTAGTCCAACTCATCTTCTGAAACTGATACAAAGCACTGGTCCTCTAACATCCAATGCTTGTCAGTTAAGATGGGAAACGTGTGAGCTCTGTTAACGATGTAGTTAGTTTGAGCAGAAAAGTGACTGCCCTTACCTGAAACGAAGTCTTGCTTGTAGGAAGACTCAGAGCCTGGGATTTAACTCCATTTCTGAAGGCAAACACACAGCATAGTTCTCATCCATGGATCACACTCTGCTTTAGAGCGAGAAGCACGCTCTTGCTATCTAGAGTCTCTAAGACAGGAGGAAACGTGAGTGAGCTGAGAACAAAAGAACGGTGTTTCCTACACATACGGACCATATCTAGTCCAACTCTTCTTCTGAAACTGATACAAAGCACTGGTCCTCTAACATCCAATACTTGTCTGTTAAGGTGAGAAACTTGTGAGCTTCTGGAACGATGTAGTTCGTTTGAGCAGAAAAGTGACTGCCCTTACCTGAAACGAAGTCTTGCTTGGAGGAAGACTCAGAGCCTGGGATTTAACTCCATTTCTGAAGTGAAACACACAGCGTAGTTCTCATCCATGGATCACACTCTGCTCTAGAGCAAGAAGCACACTCTTGCTTTCTAGAGTTTCTAAGACAGAAGGAAATCTGAGTGTGCCCAGAACAAAAGAACGGTGTTTCCAACACATACGGACTATATGAAGTCCAAAACTTCTTCTGAAGCTGATAGAATGCACTGGTCCTCTAACATCCAATGCTTGTCAGTTAAGATGAGAAACATGTGAGCTTCGTGAAAGATGTAGTTCGTTTGAGCAGAAAAGTGACTGCCCTTACCTGAAACGAAGTCTTGCTTGTAGGGAGACTCAGAGCCTGGGATTTATCTCCTTTTCTGAAGTGAAACACACAGCATAGTTTTCATCCATGGATCACACTCTGCTTTAGAACGAGAAGCAGGCTCTTGCTTTCTAGAGTCTCTAAGACAGCAGGAAACGTGAGTGTGCTGAGAACAAAAGAACGGTGTTTCCTACACATACGGACCATATCTAGTCCAAATCTGCTTCTTAAACTGAAACAAAGCACTGGTCCTCTAACATCCAATGCTTGTCTGTTAAGATGAGAAACGTGTGAGCTTTGTGAATGATATAGTTCCTTTGAACTGAAAAGTGACTGCCCTTACCCGAAAAGAAGTCTTGCTTTTAGGAAGACACAGAGCCTGGGATTTAAGTCCATTTCTGAAGGGAAACACACAGCATAGTTCTCATCCATGGATCACACTCTGCTTTAGAGCGAGAAATATGCTCTTGCTTTCTAAAGTCTCTAAGAGAGCAGGAAATCTGAGTGTGCCCAGAATAAAAGAACGGTGTTTCATACACATACGGACTATATGTAGTCCAAAACTTCTTCTGAAACTGATACAAAGCACTGTTCCTCTAACATCCAATGCTTGTCAGTTAAGATGGGAAACGTGTGAGCTTCATGAACGTTGTAGTTCGTTTGAGCAAAAAAGTGACTGCCCTTACCTTAAACGAAGTCTTGCTTGTACGAAGACTCAGAGCCTGGGATTTAACTCCATTTCTGAATTGAAACACACAGCAGTGTTCTCATCCATTGATCACACTCTGCTTTAGAACAAGAAGCACGCTCTTGCTTTTTAGAGTCTCTAAGACAGGAGGAAACGTGATTTTGCTGAGAACAAAAGAACGGAGTTTCCTACACATACGGACCATATCTAGTCCAACTCTGCTTCTGAAACTCATACAAAGCACTGGTCCTCTAACATCCAATGCTTGTCTGTTAAGATGAGAAATGTGTGAGCTCCGTGAACGATGTAGTTCGTTTGAGCTGAAAAGTGACTGCCCTTACCTGAAAAGAAGTCTTGCTTGTAGGAAGACACAGAGCCTGGGATTTAACTCCATTTCTGAAGGCAAACACACAGCATAGTTCTCATCCATGGATCACACTCTGCTTTAGAGCGAGAATCACGCTCTTGCTTTCTAGAGTCTCTAAGACAGCAGGAAATCTGAGTGTGCCCAGAACAAAAGAACGGTGATTCCTACACATACGGACTATATGTAGTCCAAAACTTCTTGTGAAACTGATACAATGCACTAGTCCTCTAACATCCAATGCTAGTCAGTTAAGGTGATAATCGTGTGATCTTCGTTAACGATGTAGTTCCTTTGAGCAGAAAAGTGACTGCCCTTATCTGAAATGAATTCGTGCTTTTAGGAAGACTCAGAGCCTGGGATTTAACTCCATTTCTGAAGTGAAACACACAGCAGTGTTCTCATCCATTGATGACCCTCTGCTTTAGAACAAGAAGCACGCTCTTGCTTTCTAGAGTCTCTAAGACAGCAGGAAATGTGAGTGTGCTGAGAACAAAAGAACGGTGTTTCTTACACATACGGACCATATCTAGTCCAACTTTGCTTCTTAAACTGATACAAAGCACTGGTCCTCTAACATCCAATGCTTGTCTGTTAAGATGAGAAATGTGTGAGCTCAGTGAACGATGTAGTTCTTTTGAGCTGAAAAGTGACTGCCCTTACCTGAAATGAAGTCTTGCTTGTAGGAAGACACAGAGCCTGGGATTTAACTCCATTTCTGAAGGGAAACACACAGCATAGTTCTCATCCATGGATCACACTCTGCTTTAGAGCGAGAAGCACGCTCTTGCTTTCTAGAGTCTCTAAAACAGCAGGAAACGTGAGTGTGCTGAGAACAAAAGAACGGTGTTTCCTACACATACGGACCATATCTAGTCCAACTCATCTTCTGAAACTGATACAAAGCACTGGTCCTCTAACATCCAATGCTTGTCAGTTAAGATGGGAAACGTGTGAGCTCTGTTAACGATGTAGTTATTTTGAGAAGAAAAGTGACTGCCCTTACCTGAAACGAAGTCTTGCTTGTAGGAAGACTCAGAGCCTGGGATTTAACTCCATTTCTGAAGGCAAACACACAGCATAGTTCTCATCCATGGATCACACTCTGCTTTAGAGCGAGAAGCACGCTCTTGCTATCTAGAGTCTCTAAGACAGCAGGAAACGTGAGTGAGCTGAGAACAAAAGAACGGTGTTTCCTACACATACGGACCATATCTAGTCCAACTCTTCTTCTGAAACTGATACAAAGCACTGGTCCTCTAACATCCAATACTTGTCTGTTAAGGTGAGAAACTTGTGAGCTTCTGGAACGATGTAGTTCGTTTGAGCAGAAAAGTGACTGCCCTTACCTGAAACGAAGTCTTGCTTGGAGGAAGACTCAGAGCCTGGGATTTAACTCCATTTCTGAAGGGAAACACACAGCATAGTTCTCATCCATGGATCACACTCTGCTTTAGAGCGAGAAATATGCTCTTGCTTTCTAAAGTCTCTAAGAGAGCAGGAAATCTGAGTGTGCCCAGAATAAAAGAACGGTGTTTCATACACATACAGACTATATGTAGTACAAAACTTCTTCTGAAACTGATACAAAGCACTGGTCCTCTAACATCCAATGCTTGTCTGTTAAGATGAGAAATGTGTGAGCTCAGTGAACGATGTAGTTCTTTTGAGCTGAAAAGTGACTGCCCTTACCTGAAATGAAGTCTTGCTTGTAGGAAGACACAGAGCCTGGGATTTAACTCCATTTCTTAAGAGAAACACACAGCATAGTTCTAATCCATGGATCACACTCTGCTTTAGAGCGAGAAGCACGCTCTTGCTTTCTAGAGTCTCTAAAACAGCAGGAAACGTGAGTGTGCTGAGAACAAAAGAACGGTGTTTCCTACACATACGGACCATATCTAGTCCAACTCATCTTCTGAAACTGATACAAAGCACTGGTCCTCTAACATCCAATGCTTGTCAGTTAAGATGGGAAACGTGTGAGCTCTGTTAACGATGTAGTTAGTTTGAGCAGAAAAGTGACTGCCCTTACCTGAAACGAAGTCTTGCTTGTAGGAAGACTCAGAGCCTGGGATTTAACTCCATTTCTGAAGGCAAACACACAGCATAGTTCTCATCCATGGATCACACTCTGCTTTAGAGCGAGAAGCACGCTCTTGCTATCTAGAGTCTCTAAGACAGCAGGAAACGTGAGTGAGCTGAGAACAAAAGAACGGTGTTTCCTACACATACGGACCATATCTAGTCCAACTCTTCTTCTGAAACTGATACAAAGCACTGTTCCTCTAACATCCAATGCTTGTCAGTTAAGATGGGAAACGTGTGAGCTTCATGAACGTTGTAGTTCGTTTGAGCAAAAAAGTGACTGCCCTTACCTTAAACGAAGTCTTGCTTGTACGAAGACTCAGAGCCTGGGATTTAACTCCATTTCTGAATTGAAACACACAGCAGTGTTCTCATCCATTGATCACACTCTGCTTTAGAACAAGAAGCACGCTCTTGCTTTTTAGAGTCTCTAAGACAGGAGGAAACGTGATTTTGCTGAGAACAAAAGAACGGAGTTTCCTACACATACGGACCATATCTAGTCCAACTCTGCTTCTGAAACTCATACAAAGCACTGGTCCTCTAACATCCAATGCTTGTCTGTTAAGATGAGAAATGTGTGAGCTCCGTGAACGATGTAGTTCGTTTGACCTGAAAAGTGACTGCCCTTACCTGAAAAGAAGTCTTGCTTGTAGGAAGACACAGAGCCTGGGATTTAACTCCATTTCTGAAGGCAAACACACAGCATAGTTCTCATCCATGGATCACACTCTGCTTTAGAGCGAGAATCACGCTCTTGCTTTCTAGAGTCTCTAAGACAGCAGGAAATCTGAGTGTGCCCAGAACAAAAGAACGGTGTTTCCTACACATACGGACTATATGTAGTCCAAAACTTCTTGTGAAACTGATACAATGCACTAGTCCTCTAACATCCAATGCTAGTCAGTTAAGATGATAACCGTGTGATCTTCGTTAACGATGTAGTTCGTTTGAGCAGAAAAGTGACTGCCCTTACCTGAAATGAATTCGTGCTTGTAGGAAGACTCAGAGCCTGGGATTTAACTCCTTTTCTGAAGTGAAACACACAGCAGTGTTCTCATCCATTGATGACCCTCTGCTTTAGAACAAGAAGCACGCTCTTGCTTTCTAGAGTCTCTAAGACAGCAGGAAACGTGAGTGTGCTGAGAAAAAAAGAACGGTGTTTCTTACAAATACGGACCATATCTAGTCCAACTCATCTTCTGAAACTGATACAGAGCACTGGTCCTCTAACATCCAATGCTTGTCAGTTAATATGGGAAACGTGTGAGCTCTGTGAACGATGTAGTTCGTTTGAGCAGAAAAGTGACTGCCCTTACCTGAAACGAAGTCTTGCTTGTAGGAAGACTCAGAGCCTGGGATTTAACTCCATTTCTGAAGGCAAACACACAGCATAGTTCTCATCCATGGATCACACTCTGCTTTAGAGCGAGAAGCACGCTCTTGCTATCTAGAGTCTCTAAGACAGCAGGAAACGTGAGTGTGCTGAGAACAAAAGAACGGTGTTTCCTACACATACGGACCATATCTAGTCCAACTCTGCGTCTGAATCTCATACAAAGCACTGGTCCTCTAACATCCAATGCTTGTCAGTTAAGATGGGAAACGAGTGAGCTTCATGAACGACGTAGTTCGTTTGAACAGAAAAGTGACTGCCCTTACCTTAAACGAAGTCTTGCTTGTAGGAAGACCCAGAGCCTGGGATTTAACTCCATTTCTGAAGTGAAACACACAGCAGTGTTCTCATCCATTGATGACACTCTGCTTTAGAACAAGAAGCACGCTCTTGCTTTCTAGAGTCTCTAAGACAGCAGGAAACGTGATTTTGCTGAGAATAAAAGAACGGTGTTTCCTACACATACGGACCATATCTAGTCCAAATCTGCTTCTTAAACTAAAACAAAGCACTGGTCCTCTAACATCCAATGCTTGTCAGTTAAGATGAGAAACGTGTGAGCTTCTTGAAAGATGTAGTTCGTTTGAGCAGAAAAGTGACTGCCCTTACCTGAAACGAAGTCTTGCTTGGAGGAAGACTCAGAGCCTGGGATTTAACTCCATTTCTGAAGGCAAACACACAGCATAGTTCTCATCCATGGATCACACTCTGCTTTAGAGCGAGAATCACGCTCTTGCTTTCTAGAGTCTCTAAGACAGCAGGAAATCTGTGTGTGCCCAGAACAAAAGAACGGTGTTTCCTACACATACGGACTATATGTAGTCCAAAACTTCTTCTGAAACTGATACAATGCACTAGTCCTCTAACATCCAATGCTAGTCAGTTAAGATGATAACCGTGTGATCTTCGTTAACGATGTAGTTCGTTTGAGCAGAAAAGTGACTGCCCTTACCTGAAATGAATTCGTGCTTGTAGGAAGACTCAGAGCCTGGGATTTAACTCCTTTTCTGAAGTGAAACACACAGCAGTGTTCTCATCCATTGATGACCCTCTGCTTTAGAACAAGAAGCACGCTCTTGCTTTCTAGAGTCTCTAAGACAGCAGGAAACGTGAGTGTGCTGAGAACAAAAGAACGGTGTTTCTTACAAATACGGACCATATCTAGTCCAACTCATCTTCTGAAACTGATACAAAGCACTGGTCCTCTAACATCCAATGCTTGTCAGTTAATATGGGAAACGTGTGAGCTCTGTGAACGATGTAGTTCGTTTGAGCAGAAAAGTGACTGCCCTTACCTGAAACGAAGTCTTGCTTGTAGGAAGACTCAGAGCCTGGGATTTAACTCCATTTCTGAAGGCAAACACACAGCATAGTTCTCATCCATGGATCACACTCTGCTTTAGAGCGAGAAGCACGCTCTTGCTATCTAGAGTCTCTAAGACAGCAGGAAACGTGAGTGTGCTGAGAACAAAAGAACGGTGTTTCCTACACATACGGACCATATCTAGTCCAAATCTGCTTCTTAAACTAAAACAAAGCACTGGTCCTCTAACATCCAATGCTTGTCAGTTAAGATGAGAAACGTGTGAGCTTCGTGAAAGATGTAGTTCGTTTGAGCAGAAAAGTGACTGCCCTTACCTGAAACGAAGTCTTGCTTGGAGGAAGACTCAGAGCCTGGGATTTAACTCCATTTCTGAAGGGAAACACACAGCATAGTTCTCATCCATGGATCACACTCTGCTTTAGAGCGAGAAATATGCTCTTGCCTTCTAAAGTCTCTAAGAGAGCAGGAAATCTGAGTGTGCCCAGAATAAAAGAACGGTGTTTCCTACACATACGGACTATATGTAGTCCAAAACTTCTTCTGAAACTGATACAATGCACTGGTCCTCTAACATCCAATGCTTGTCAGTTAAGATGAGAAACATGTGAGCTTCGTGAAAGATGTAGTTCGTTTGAGCAGAAAAGTGACTGCCCTTACCTGAAACGAAGTCTTGCTTGTAGGGAGACTCAGAGCCTGGGATTTATCTCCTTTTCTGAAGTGAAACACACAGCATAGTTTTCATCCATGGATCACACTCTGCTTTAGAACGAGAAGCAGGCTCTTGCTTTCTAGAGTCTCTAAGACAGCAGGTAACGTGAGTGTGCTGAGAACAAAAGAACGGTGTTTCCTACACATACGGACCATATCTAGTCCAAATCTGCTTCTTAAACTGAAACAAAGCACTGGTCCTCTAACATCCAATGCTTGTCTGTTAAGATGAGAAACGTGTGAGCTTTGTGAATGATATAGTTCTTTGAACTGAAAAGTGACTGCCCTTACCCGAAAAGAAGTCTTGCTTTTAGGAAGACACAGAGCCTGGGATTTAAGTCCATTTCTGAAGGGAAACACACAGCATAGTTCTCATCCATGGATCACACTCTGCTTTAGAGCGAGAAATATGCTCTTGCTTTCTAAAGTCTCTAAGAGAGCAGGAAATCTGAGTGTGCCCAGAATAAAAGAACGGTGTTTCATACACATACGGACTATATGTAGTCCAAAACTTCTTCTGAAACTGATACAATGCACTGGTCCTCTAACATCCAATGCTAGTCAGTTAAGATGATAATCGTGTGATCTTCGTTAACGATGTAGTTCCTTTGAGCAGAAAAGTGACTGCCCTTATCTGAAATGAATTCGTGCTTGTAGGAAGACTCAGAGCCTGGGATTTAACTCCATTTCTGAAGTGAAACACACAGCAGTGTTCTCATCCATTGATGACCCTCTGCTTTAGAACAAGAAGCACGCTCTTGCTTTCTAGAGTCTCTAAGACAGCAGGAAAGGTGAGTGTGCTGAGAACAAAAGAACGGTGTTTCTTACACATACGGACCATATCTAGTCCAACTTTGCTTCTTAAACTGATACAAAGCACTGGTCCTCTAACATCCAATGCTTGTCTGTTAAGATGAGAAATGTGTGAGCTCAGTGAACGATGTAGTCCTTTTGAGCTGAAAAGTGACTGCCCTTACCTGAAATGAAGTATTGCTTGTAGGAAGACACAGAGCCTGGGATTTAACTCCATTTCTTAAGAGAAACACACAGCATAGTTCTAATCCATGGATCACACTCTGCTTTAGAGCGAGAAGCACGCTCTTGCTTTCTAGAGTCTCTAAAACAGCAGGAAACGTGAGTGTGCTGAGAACAAAAGAACGGTGTTTCCTACACATACGGACCATATCTAGTCCAACTCATCTTCTGAAACTGATACAAAGCACTGGTCCTCTAACATCCAATGCTTGTCAGTTAAGATGGGAAACGTGTGAGCTCTGTTAACGATGTAGTTAGTTTGAGCAGAAAAGTGACTGCCCTTACCTGAAACGAAGTCTTGCTTGTAGGAAGACTCAGAGCATGGGATTTAACTCCATTTCTGAAGGCAAACACACAGCATAGTTCTCATCCATGGATCACACTCTGCTTTAGAGCGAGAAGCACGCTCTTGCTATCTAGAGTCTCTAAGACAGCAGGAAACGTGAGTGAGCTGAGAACAAAAGAACGGTGTTTCCTACACATACGGACCATATCTAGTCCAACTCTTCTTCTGAAACTGATACAAAGCACTGTTCCTCTAACATCCAATGCTTGTCAGTTAAGATGAGAAACGTGTGAGCTTCATGAACGTTGTAGTTCGTTTGAGCAAAAAAGTGACTGCCCTTACCTTAAACGAAGTCTTGCTTGTACGAAGACTCAGAGCCTGGGATTTAACTCCATTTCTGAATTGAAACACACAGCAGTGTTCTCATCCATTGATCACACTCTGCTTTAGAACAAGAAGCACGCTCTTGCTTTTTAGAGTCTCTAAGACAGGAGGAAACGTGATTTTGCTGAGAACAAAAGAACGGAGTTTCCTACACATACGGACCATATCTAGTCCAACTCTGCTTCTGAAACACATACAAAGCACTGGTCCTCTAACATCCAATGCTTGTCTGTTAAGATGAGAAATGTGTGAGCTCCGTGAACGATGTAGTTCGTTTGAGCTGAAAAGTGACTGCCCTTACCTGAAAAGAAGTCTTGCTTGTAGGAAGACACAGAGCCTGGGATTTAGCTCCATTTATGAAGGCAAACACACAGCATAGTTCTCATCCATGGATCACACTCTGCTTTAGAGCGAGAATCACGCTCTTGCTTTCTAGAGTCTCTAAGACAGCAGGAAATCTGAGTGTGCCCAGAACAAAAGAACGGTGTTTCCTACACATACGGACTATATGTAGTCCAAAACTTCTTCTGAAACTGATACAATGCACTAGTCCTCTAACATCCAATGCTAGTCAGTTAAGATGATAACCGTGTGATCTTCGTTAACGATGTAGTTCGTTTGAGCAGAAAAGTGACTGCCCTTACCTGAAATGAATTCGTGCTTGTAGGAAGACTCAGAGCCTGGGATTTAACTCCTTTTCTGAAGTGAAACACACAGCAGTGTTCTCATCCATTGATGACCCTCTGCTTTAGAACAAGAAGCACGCTCTTGCTTTCTAGAGTCTCTAAGACAGCAGGAAACGTGAGTGTGCTGAGAACAAAAGAACGGTGTTTCTTACAAATACGGACCATATCTAGTCCAACTCATCTTCTGAAACTGATACAAAGCACTGGTCCTCTAACATCCAATGCTTGTCAGTTAATATGGGAAACGTGTGAGCTCTGTGAACGATGTAGTTCGTTTGAGCAGAAAAGTGACTGCCCTTACCTGAAACGAAGTCTTGCTTGTAGGAAGACTCAGAGCCTGGGATTTAACTCCATTTCTGAAGGCAAACACACAGCATAGTTCTCATCCATGGATCACACTCTGCTTTAGAGCGAGAAGCACGCTCTTGCTATCTAGAGTCTCTAAGACAGCAGGAAACGTGAGTGTGCTGAGAACAAAAGAACGGTGTTTCCTACACATACGGACCATATCTAGTCCAAATCTGCTTCTTAAACTAAAACAAAGCACTGGTCCTCTAACATCCAATGCTTGTCAGTTAAGATGAGAAACGTGTGAGCTTCGTGAAAGATGTAGTTCGTTTGAGCAGAAAAGTGACTGCCCTTACCTGAAACGAAGTCTTGCTTGGAGGAAGACTCAGAGCCTGGGATTTAACTCCATTTCTGAAGGGAAACACACAGCATAGTTCTCATCCATGGATCACACTCTGCTTTAGAGCGAGAAATATGCTCTTGCTTTCTAAAGTCTCTAAGAGAGCAGGAAATCTGAGTGTGCCCAGAATAAAAGAACGGTGTTTCCTACACATACGGACTATATGTAGTCCAAAACTTCTTCTGAAACTGATACAATGCACTGGTCCTCTAACATCCAATGCTTGTCAGTTAAGATGAGAAACATGTGAGCTTCGTGAAAGATGTAGTTCGTTTGAGCAGAAAAGTGAATGCCCTTACCTGAAACGAAGTCTTGCTTGTAGGGAGACTCAGAGCCTGGGATTTATCTCCTTTTCTGAAGTGAAACACACAGCATAGTTTTCATCCATGGATCACACTCTGCTTTAGAACGAGAGCAGGCTCTTGCTTTCTAGAGTCTCTAAGACAGCAGGTAACGTGAGTGTGCTGAGAACAAAAGAACGGTGTTTCCTACACATACGGACCATATCTAGTCCAAATCTGCTTCTTAAACTGAAACAAAGCACTGGTCCTCTAACATCCAATGCTTGTCTGTTAAGATGAGAAACGTGTGAGCTTTGTGAATGATATAGTTCTTTGAACTGAAAAGTGACTGCCCTTACCCGAAAAGAAGTCTTGCTTTTAGGAAGACACAGAGCCTGGGATTTAAGTCCATTTCTGAAGGGAAACAAACAGCATAGTTCTCTTCCATGGATCACACTCTGCTTTAGAGCGAGAAATATGCTCTTGCTTTCTAAAGTCTCTAAGAGAGCAGGAAATCTGAGTGTGCCCAGAATAAAAGAACGGTGTTTCATACACATACGGACAATATGTAGTCCAAAACTTCTTCTGAAACTGATACAATGCACTGGTCCTCTAACATCCAATGCTAGTCAGTTAAGATGATAATCGTGTGATCTTCGTTAACGATGTAGTTCCTTTGAGCAGAAAAGTGACTGCCCTTATCTGAAATGAATTCGTGCTTGTAGGAAGACTCAGAGCCTGGGATTTAACTCCATTTCTGAAGTGAAACACACAGCAGTGTTCTCATCCATTGATGACCCTCTGCTTTAGAACAAGAAGCACGCTCTTGCTTTCTAGAGTCTCTAAGACAGCAGGAAAGGTGAGTGTGCTGAGAACAAAAGAACGGTGTTTCTTACACATACGGACCATATCTAGTCCAACTTTGCTTCTTAAACTGATACAAAGCACTGGTCCTCTAACATCCAATGCTTGTCTGTTAAGATGAGAAATGTGTGAGCTCAGTGAACGATGTAGTCCTTTTGAGCTGAAAAGTGAAAGCCCTTACCTGAAATGAAGTATTGCTTGTAGGAAGACACAGAGCCTGGGATTTAACTCCATTTCTTAAGAGAAACACACAGCATAGTTCTAATCCATGGATCACACTCTGCTTTAGAGCGAGAAGCACGCTCTTGCTTTCTAGAGTCTCTAAAACAGCAGGAAACGTGAGTGTGCTGAGAACAAAAGAACGGTGTTTCCTACACATACGGACCATATCTAGTCCAACTCATCTTCTGAAACTGATACAAAGCACTGGTCCTCTAACATCCAATGCTTGTCAGTTAAGATGGGAAACGTGTGAGCTCTGTTAACGATGTAGTTAGTTTGAGCAGAAAAGTGACTGCCCTTACCTGAAACGAAGTCTTGCTTGTAGGAAGACTCAGAGCCTGGGATTTAACTCCATTTCTGAAGGCAAACACACAGCATAGTTCTCATCCATGGATCACACTCTGCTTTAGAGCGAGAAGCACGCTCTTGCTATCTAGAGTCTCTAAGACAGCAGGAAACGTGAGTGAGCTGAGAACAAAAGAACGGTGTTTCCTACACATACGGACCATATCTAGTCCAACTCTTCTTCTGAAACTGATACAAAGCACTGTTCCTCTGACATCCAATGCTTGTCAGTTAAGATGGGAAACGTGTGAGCTTCATGAACGTTGTACTTCGTTTGAGCAAAAAAGTGACTGCCCTTACCTTAAACGAAGTCTTGCTTGTACGAAGACTCAGAGCCTGGGATTTAACTCCATTTCTGAATTGAAACACACAGCAGTGTTCTCATCCATTGATCACACTCTGCTTTAGAACAAGAAGCACGCTCTTGCTTTTTAGAGTCTCTAAGACAGGAGGAAACGTGATTTTGCTGAGAACAAAAGAACGGAGTTTCCTACACATACGGACCATATCTAGTCCAACTCTGCTTCTGAAACTCATACAAAGCACTGGTCCTCTAACATCCAATGCTTGTCTGTTAAGATGAGAAATGGGTGAGCTCCGTGAACGATGTAGTTCGTTTGAGCTGAAAAGTGACTGCCCTTACCTGAAAAGAAGTCTTGCTTGTAGGAAGACACAGAGCCTGGGATTTAACTCCATTTCTGAAGGCAAACACACAGCATAGTTCTCATCCATGGATCACACTCTGCTTTAGAGCGAGAATCACGCTCTTGCTTTCTAGAGTCTCTAAGACAGCAGGAAATCTGAGTGTGCCCAGAACAAAAGAATGGTGTTTCCTACACATACGGACTATATGTAGTCCAAAACTTCTTCTGAAACTGATACAATGCACTAGTCCTCTAACATCCAATGCTAGTCAGTTAAGATGATAACCGTGTGATCTTCGTTAACGATGTAGTTCGTTTGAGCAGAAAAGTGACTGCCCTTACCTGAAATGAATTCGTGCTTGTAGGAAGACTCAGAGCCTGGGATTTAACTCCTTTTCTGAAGTGAAACACACAGCAGTGTTCTCATCCATTGATGACCCTCTGCTTTAGAACAAGAAGCACGCTCTTGCTTTCTAGAGTCTCTAAGACAGCAGGAAAGGTGAGTGTGCTGAGAACAAAAGAACGGTGTTTCTTACACATACGGACCATATCTAGTCCAACTTTGCTTCTTAAACTGATACAAAGCACTGGTCCTCTAACATCCAATGCTTGTCTGTTAAGATGAGAAATGTGTGAGCTCAGTGAACGATGTAGTCCTTTTGAGCTGAAAAGTGACTGCCCTTACCTGAAATGAAGTATTGCTTGTAGGAAGACACAGAGCCTGGGATTTAACTCCATTTCTTAAGAGAAACACACAGCATAGTTCTAATCCATGGATCACACTCTGCTTTAGAGCGAGAAGCACGCTCTTGCTTTCTAGAGTCTCTAAAACAGCAGGAAACGTGAGTGTGCTGAGAACAAAAGAACGGTGTTTCCTACACATACGGACCATATCTAGTCCAACTCATCTTCTGAAACTGATACAAAGCACTGGTCCTCTAACATCCAATGCTTGTCAGTTAAGATGGGAAACGTGTGAGCTCTGTTAACGATGTAGTTAGTTTGAGCAGAAAAGTGACTGCCCTTACCTGAAACGAAGTCTTGCTTGTAGGAAGACTCAGAGCCTGGGATTTAACTCCATTTCTGAAGTGAAACACACAGCAGTGTTCTCATCCATTGATGACACTCTGCTTTAGAACAAGAAGCACGCTCTTGCTTTCTAGAGTCTCTAAGACAGCAGGAAACGTGAGTGTGCTGAGAACAAAAGAACGGTGTTTCCTACACATACGGACCATATCTAGTCCAACTCATCTTCTGAAACTGATACAAAGCACTGGTCCTCTAACATCCAATGCTTGTCAGTTAATATGGGAAACGTGTGAGCTCTGTGAACGATGTAGTTCGTTTGAGCAGAAAAGTGACTGCCCTTACCTGAAACGAAGTCTTGCTTGTAGGAAGACTCAGAGCCTGGGATTTAACTCCATTTCTGAAGGCAAACACACAGCATAGTTCTCATCCATGGATCACACTCTGCTTTAGAGCGAGAAGCACGCTCTTGCTATCTAGAGTCTCTAAGACAGCAGGAAACGTGAGTGAGCTGAGAACAAAAGAACGGTGTTTCCTACACATACGGACCATATCTAGTCCAACTCTTCTTCTGAAACTGATACAAAGCACTGTTCCTCTCACATCCAATGCTTGTCAGTTAAGATGGGAAACGTGTGAGCTTCATGAACGTTGTAGTTCGTTTGAGCAAAAAAGTGACTGCCCTTACCTTAAACGAAGTCTTGCTTGTACGAAGACTCAGAGCCTGGGATTTAACTCCATTTCTGAATTGAAACACACAGCAGTGTTCTCATCCATTGATCAACTCTGCTTTAGAACAAGAAGCACGCTCTTGCTTTTTAGAGTCTCTAAGACAGGAGGAAACGTGATTTTGCTGAGAACAAAAGAACGGAGTTTCCTACACATACGGACCATATCTAGTCCAACTCTGCTTCTGAAACTCATACAAAGCACTGGTCCTCTAACATCCAATGCTTGTCTGTTAAGATGAGAAATGTGTGAGCTCCGTGAACGATGTAGTTCGTTTGAGCTGAAAAGTGACTGCCCTTACCTGAAAAGAAGTCTTGCTTGTAGGAAGACACAGAGCCTGGGATTTAACTCCATTTCTGAAGTGAAACACACAGCATAGTTCTCATCCATGGATCACACTCTGCTTTAGAGCGAGAATCACGCTCTTGCTTTCTAGAGTCTCTAAGACAGCAGGAAATCTGAGTGTGCCCAGAACAAAAGAACGGTGTTTCCTACACATACGGACTATATGTAGTCCAAAACTTCTTCTGAAACTGATACAATGCACTAGTCCTCTAACATCCAATGCTAGTCAGTTAAGATGATAACCGTGTGATCTTCGTTAACGATGTAGTTCGTTTGAGCAGAAAAGTGACTGCCCTTACCTGAAATGAATTCGTGCTGGTAGGAAGACTCAGAGCCTGGGATTTAACTCCTTTTCTGAAGTGAAACACACAGCAGTGTTCTCATCCATTGATGACCCTCTGCTTTAGAACAAGAAGCACGCTCTTGCTTTCTAGAGTCTCTAAGACAGCAGGAAACGTGAGTGTGCTGAGAAAAAAAGAACGGTGTTTCTTACAAATACGG
This sequence comes from Onychomys leucogaster, assembly GCA_949786385.1. Taxonomy (NCBI): domain Eukaryota; kingdom Metazoa; phylum Chordata; class Mammalia; order Rodentia; family Cricetidae; genus Onychomys; species Onychomys leucogaster. Next base: position 324,207 of record CATKUP010000128.1, on the reverse strand, counting down.
ACCATATCTAGTCCAACTCATCTTCTGAAACTGATACAAAGCACTGGTCCTCTAACATCCAATGCTTGTCAGTTAATATGGGAAACGTGTGAGCTCTGTGAATGATGTAGTTCGTTTGAGCAGAAAAGTGACTGCCCTTACCTGAAAGGAAGTCTTGCTTGTAGGAAGACTCAGAGCCTGGGATTTAACTCCATTTCTGAAGGCAAACACACAGCATAGTTCTCATCCATGGATCACACTCTGCTTTAGAGCGAGAAGCACGCTCTTGCTATCTAGAGTCTCTAACACAGCAGGAAACGTGAGTGTGCTGAGAACAAAAGAACGGTGTTTCCTACACATACGGACCATATCTAGTCCAACTCTGCGTCTGAATCTCATACAAAGCACTGGTCCTCTAACATCCAATGCTTGTCAGTTAAGATGGGAAACGAGTGAGCTTCATGAACGACGTAGTTCGTTTGAACAGAAAAGTGACTGCCCTTACCTTAAACGAAGTCTTGCTTGTAGGAAGACTCAGAGCCTGGGATTTAACTCCATTTCTGAAGTGAAACACACAGCAGTGTTCTCATCCATTGATGACACTCTGCTTTAGAACAAGAAGCACGCTCTTGCTTTCTAGAGTCTCTAAGACAGCAGGAAACGTGAGTGTGCTGAGAACAAAAGAACGGTGTTTCCTACACATACGGACCATATCTAGTCCAACTCATCTTCTGAAACTGATACAAAGCACTGGTCCTCTAACATCCAATGCTTGTCAGTTAAGATGGGAAACGTGTGAGCTCTGTTAACGATGTAGTTAGTTTGAGCAGAAAAGTGACTGCCCTTACCTGAAACGAAGTCTTGCTTGTAGGAAGACTCAGAGCCTGGGATTTAACTCCATTTCTGAAGGCAAACACACAGCATAGTTCTCATCCATGGATCACACTCTGCTTTAGAGCGAGAAGCACGCTCTTGCTATCTAGAGTCTCTAAGACAGCAGGAAACGTGAGTGAGCTGAGAACAAAAGAACGGTGTTTCCTACACATACGGACCATATCTAGTCCAACTCTTCTTCTGAAACTGATACAAAGCACTGTTCCTCTAACATCCAATGCTTGTCAGTTAAGATGGGAAACGTGTGAGCTTCATGAACGTTGTAGTTCGTTTGAGCAAAAAAGTGACTGCCCTTACCTTAAACGAATTCTTGCTTGTACGAAGACTCAGAGCCTGGGATTTAACTCCATTTCTGAATTGAAACACACAGCAGTGTTCTCATCCATTGATCACACTCTGCTTTAGAACAAGAAGCACGCTCTTGCTTTTTAGAGTCTCTAAGACAGGAGGAAACGTGATTTTGCTGAGAACAAAAGAACGGAGTTTCCTACACATACGGACCATATCTAGTCCAACTCTGCTTCTGAAACTCATACAAAGCACTGGTCCTCTAACATCCAATGCTTGTCTGTTAAGATGAGAAATGTGTGAGCTCCGTGAACGATGTAGTTCGTTTGAGCTGAAAAGTGACTGCCCTTACCTGAAAAGAAGTCTTGCTTGTAGGAAGACACAGAGCCTGGGATTTAACTCCATTTCTGAAGGCAAACACACAGCATAGTTCTCATCCATGGATCACACTCTGCTTTAGAGCGAGAATCACGCTCTTGCTTTCTAGAGTCTCTAAGACAGCAGGAAATCTGAGTGTGCCCAGAACAAAAGAACGGTGTTTCCTACACATACGGACTATATGTAGTCCAAAACTTCTTCTGAAACTGATACAATGCACTAGTCCTCTAACATCCAATGCTAGCCAGTTAAGATGATAACCGTGTGATCTTCGTTAACGATGTAGTTCGTTTGAGCAGAAAAGTGACTGCCCTTACCTGAAATGAATTCGTGCTTGTAGGAAGACTCAGAGCCTGGGATTTAACTCCTTTTCTGAAGTGAAACACACAGCAGTGTTCTCATCCATTGATGACCCTCTGCTTTAGAACAAGAAGCACGCTCTTGCTTTCTAGAGTCTCTAAGACAGCAGGAAACGTGAGTGTGCTGAGAACAAAAGAACGGTGTTTCTTACAAATACGGACCATATCTAGTCCAACTCATCTTCTGAAACTGATACAAAGCACTGGTCCTCTAACATCCAATGCTTGTCAGTTAATATGGGAAACGTGTGAGCTCTGTGAACGATGTAGTTCGTTTGAGCAGAAAAGTGACTGCCCTTACCTGAAACGAAGTCTTGCTTGTAGGAAGACTCAGAGCCTGGGATTTAACTCCATTTCTGAAGGCAAACACACAGCATAGTTCTCATCCATGGATCACACTCTGCTTTAGAGCGAGAAGCACGCTCTTGCTATCTAGAGTCTCTAAGACAGCAGGAAACGTGAGTGTGCTGAGAACAATAGAACGGTGTTTCCTACACATACGGACCATATCTAGTCCAACTCTTCTTCTGAAACTGATACAAAGCACTGGTCCTCTAACATCCAATGCTTGTCAGTTAAGATGGGAAACGTGTGAGCTTCATGAACGATGTTGTTCGTTTGAGCAAAAATTGACTGTCCTTACCTTAAACGAAGTCTTGCTTGTACGAAGACTCAGAGCCTGGGATTTAACTCCATTTCTGAAGTGAAACACACAGCAGTGTTCTCATCCATTGATGACACTCTGCTTTAGAACAAGAAGCACGCTCTTGCTTTCTAGAGTCTCTAAGACAGCAGGAAACGTGAGTGTGCTGAGAACAAAAGAACGGTGTTTCCTACACATACGGACCATATCTAGTCCAACTCTGCTTCTGAAACTGATACAAAGCACATGACCCACTAACATCCAATGCTTGTCATTAAGATGGGAAACGTGTGAGCTTTATGAACGATGTAGTTCGTTTGCGCAGAAAAGTGACTGCCCTTACTTTAAACGAAGTTTTGCTTGTAGGAAGACTCAGAGCCTGGGATTTAACTCCATTTCTGAAGTGAAACACACAGCAGTGTTCTCATCCATTGATGACACTCTGCTTTAGAACAAGAAGCACGCTCTTGCTTTCTAGAGTCTCTAAGACAGCAGGAAACGTGATTTTGCTGAGAACAAAAGAACGGTGTTTCCTACACATACGGACATTATAGTCCAACTCTGCTTCTGAAACTGATACAAAGCACTGGTCCTCTAACATCCAATACTTGTCTGTTAAGGTGAGAAACGTGTGAGCTTCGTGAAAGATGTAGTTCCTTTGAGCAGAAAAGTGACTGCCCTTACCTGAAACGACGTCTTGCTTGTAGGGAGACTCAGAGCCTGGGATTTATCTCCTTTTCTGAAGTGAAACACACAGCATAGTTTTCATCCATGGATCACACTCTGCTTTAGAACGAGAAGCACGCTCTTGCTTTCTAGAGTCTCTAAGACAGCAGGAAACGTGAGTGTGCTGAGAACAAAAGAACGGTTTTTCCTACACATACGGACCATATCTAGTCCAACTCATCTTCTGAAACTGATACAAAGCACTGGTCCTCTAACATCCAATGCTTTCAGTTAAGATGGGAAACGTCTGAGCTTCGTGAAAGATGTAGTTCGTTTGAGCAGAAAAGTGACTGCCCTTACCTGAAACGAAGTCTTGCTTGGAGGAAGACTCAGAGCCTGGGATTTAACTCCATTTCTGAAGGGAAACACACAGCATAGTTCTCATCCATGGATCACACTCTGCTTTAGAGCGAGAAATATGCTCTTGCTTTCTAAAGTCTCTAAGAGAGCAGGAAATCTGAGTGTGCCCAGAATAAAAGAACGGTGTTTCCTACACATACGGACTATATGTAGTCCAAAACTTCTTCTGAAACTGATACAATGCACTGGTCCTCTAACATCCAATGCTTGTCAGTTAAGATGAGAAACATGTGAGCTTCGTGAAAGATGTAGTTCGTTTGAGCAGAAAAGTGACTGCCCTTACCTGAAACGAAGTCTTGCTTGTAGGGAGACTCAGAGCCTGGGATTTATCTCCTTTTCTGAAGTGAAACACACAGCATAGTTTTCATCCATGGATCACACTCTGCTTTAGAACGAGAAGCAGGCTCTTGCTTTCTAGAGACTCTAAGACAGCAGGTAACGTGAGTGTGCTGAGAACAAAAGAACGGTGTTTCCTACACATACGGACCATATCTAGTCCAAATCTGCTTCTTAAACTGAAACAAAGCACTGGTCCTCTAACATCCAATGCTTGTCTGTTAAGATGAGAAACGTGTGAGCTTTGTGAATGATATAGTTCCTTTGAACTGAAAAGTGACTGCCCTTACCCGAAAAGAAGTCTTGCTTGTAGGAAGACACAGAGCCTGGGATTTAAGTCCATTTCTGAAGGGAAACACACAGCATAGTTCTCATCCATGGATCACACTCTGCTTTAGAGCGAGAAATATGCTCTTGCTTTCTAAAGTCTCTAAGAGAGCAGGAAATCTGAGTGTGCCCAGAATAAAAGAACGGTGTTTCATACACATACGGACTATATGTAGTCCAAAACTTCTTCTGAAACTGATACAATGCACTGGTCCTCTAACATCCAATGCTAGTCAGTTAAGATGATAACCGTGTGATCTTCGTTAACGATGTAGTTCGTTTGAGCAGAAAAGTGACTGCCCTTACCTGAAATGAATTCGTGCTTGTAGGAAGACTCAGAGCCTGGGATTTAACTCCTTTTCTGAAGTGAAACACACAGCAGTGTTCTCATCCATTGATGACCCTCTGCTTTAGAACAAGAAGCACGCTCTTGCTTTCTAGAGTCTCTAAGACAGCAGGAAAGGTGAGTGTGCTGAGAACAAAAGAACGGTGTTTCTTACACATACGGACCATATCTAGTCCAACTTTACTTCTTAAACTGATACAAAGCACTGGTCCTCTAACATCCAATGCTTGTCTGTTAAGATGAGAAATGTGTGAGCTCAGTGAATGATGTAGTCCTTTTGAGCTGAAAAGTGACTGCCCTTACCTGAAATGAAGTATTGCTTGTAGGAAGACACAGAGCCTGGGATTTAACTCCATTTCTTAAGAGAAACACACAGCATAGTTCTAATCCATGGATCACACTCTGCTTTAGAGCGAGAAGCACGCTCTTGCTTTCTAGAGTCTCTAAAACAGCAGGAAACGTGAGTGTGCTGAGAACAAAAGAACGGTGTTTCCTACACATACGGACCATATCTAGTCCAACTCATCTTCTGAAACTGATACAAAGCACTGGTCCTCTAACATCCAATGCTTGTCAGTTAAGATGGGAAACGTGTGAGCTCTGTTAACGATGTAGTTAGTTTGAGCAGAAAAGTGACTGCCCTTACCTGAAACGAAGTCTTGCTTGTAGGAAGACTCAGAGCCTGGGATTTAACTCCATTTCTGAAGGCAAACACACAGCATAGTTCTCATCCATGGATCACACTCTGCTTTAGAGCGAGAAGCACGCTCTTGCTATCTAGAGTCTCTAAGACAGCAGGAAACGTGAGTGAGCTGAGAACAAAAGAACGGTGTTTCCTACACATACGGACCATATCTAGTCCAACTCTTCTTCTGAAACTGATACAAAGCACTGTTACTCTAACATCCAATGCTTGTCAGTTAAGATGGGAAACGTGTGAGCTTCATGAACGTTGTAGTTCGTTTGAGCAAAAAAGTGACTGCCCTTACCTTAAACGAAGTCTTGCTTGTACGAAGACTCAGAGCCTGGGATTTAACTCCATTTCTGAATTGAAACACACAGCAGTGTTCTCATCCATTGATCAACTCTGCTTTAGAACAAGAAGCACGCTCTTGCTTTTTAGAGTCTCTAAGACAGGAGGAAACGTGATTTTGCTGAGAACAAAAGAACGGAGTTTCCTACACATACGGACCATATCTAGTCCAACTCTGCTTCTGAAACTCATACAAAGCACTGGTCCTCTAACATCCAATGCTTGTCTGTTAAGATGAGAAATGTGTGAGCTCCGTGAACGATGTAGTTCGTTTGAGCTGAAAAGTGACTGCCCTTACCTGAAAAGAAGTCTTGCTTGTAGGAAGACACAGAGCCTGGGATTTAACTCCATTTCTGAAGTGAAACACACAGCATAGTTCTCATCCATGGATCACACTCTGCTTTAGAGCGAGAATCACGCTCTTGCTTTCTAGAGTCTCTAAGACAGCAGGAAATCTGAGTGTGCCCAGAACAAAAGAACGGTGTTTCCTACACATACGGACTATATGTAGTCCAAAACTTCTTCTGAAACTGATACAATGCACTAGTCCTCTAACATCCAATGCTAGTCAGTTAAGATGATAACCGTGTGATCTTCGTTAACGATGTAGTTCGTTTGAGCAGAAAAGTGACTGCCCTTACCTGAAATGAATTCGTGCTGGTAGGAAGACTCAGAGCCTGGGATTTAACTCCTTTTCTGAAGTGAAACACACAGCAGTGTTCTCATCCATTGATGACCCTCTGCTTTAGAACAAGAAGCACGCTCTTGCTTTCTAGAGTCTCTAAGACAGCAGGAAACGTGAGTGTGCTGAGAAAAAAAGAACGGTGTTTCTTACAAATACGGACCATATCTAGTCCAACTCATCTTCTGAAACTGATACAAAGCACTGGTCCTCTAACATCCAATGCTTGTCAGTTAATATGGGAAACGTGTGAGCTCTGTGAATGATGTAGTTCGTTTGAGCAGAAAAGTGACTGCCCTTACCTGAAAGGAAGTCTTGCTTGTAGGAAGACTCAGAGCCTGGGATTTAACTCCATTTCTGAAGGCAAACACACAGCATAGTTCTCATCCATGGATCACACTCTGCTTTAGAGCGAGAAGCACGCTCTTGCTATCTAGAGTCTCTAACACAGCAGGAAACGTGAGTGTGCTGAGAACAAAAGAACGGTGTTTCCTACACATACGGACCATATCTAGTCCAACTCTGCGTCTGAATCTCATACAAAGCACTGGTCCTCTAACATCCAATGCTTGTCAGTTAAGATGGGAAACGAGTGAGCTTCATGAACGACGTAGTTCGTTTGAACAGAAAAGTGACTGCCCTTACCTTAAACGAAGTCTTGCTTGTAGGAAGACTCAGAGCCTGGGATTTAACTCCATTTCTGAAGTGAAACACACAGCAGTGTTCTCATCCATTGATGACACTCTGCTTTAGAACAAGAAGCACGCTCTTGCTTTCTAGAGTCTCTAAGACAGCAGGAAACGTGAGTGTGCTGAGAACAAAAGAACGGTGTTTCCTACACATACGGACCATATCTAGTCCAACTCATCTTCTGAAACTGATACAAAGCACTGGTCCTCTAACATCCAATGCTTGTCAGTTAATATGGGAAACGTGTGAGCTCTGTGAACGATGTAGTTCGTTTGAGCAGAAAAGTGACTGCCCTTACCTGAAACGAAGTCTTGCTTGTAGGAAGACTCAGAGCCTGGGATTTAACTCCATTTCTGAAGGCAAACACACAGCATAGTTCTCATCCATGGATCACACTCTGCTTTAGAGCGAGAAGCACGCTCTTGCTATCTAGAGTCTCTAAGACAGCAGGAAACGTGAGTGTGCTGAGAACAAAAGAACGGTGTTTCCTACACATATGGACCATATCTAGTCCAACTCTTCCTCTGAAACTGATACAAAGCACTGGTCCTCTAACATCCAATGCTTGTCAGTTAAGATGGGAAACGTGTGAGCTTCATGAACGATGTTGTTCGTTTGAGCAAAAATTGACTGTCCTTACCTTAAACGAAGTCTTGCTTGTACGAAGACTCAGAGCCTGGGATTTAACTCCATTTCTGAAGGAAAACACACAGCATAGTTCTCATCCATGGATCACAATCTGATTTAGAGCGAGAAGCACGCTCTTGCTTTCTAGAGTCTCTAACACAGCAGGAAACGTGAGTGTGCTGAGAACAAAAGAACGGTGTTTCCTACACATACGGACCATATCTAGTCCAACTCTGCGTCTGAATCTCATACAAAGCACTGGTCCTCTAACATCCAATGCTTGTCAGTTAAGATGGGAAACGAGTGAGCTTCATGAACGACGTAGTTCGTTTGAACAGAAAAGTGACTGCCCTTACTTTAAACGAAGTTTTGCTTGTAGGAAGACTCAGAGCCTGGGATTTAACTCCATTTCTGAAGTGAAACACACAGCAGTGTTCTCATCCATTGATGACACTCTGCTTTAGAACAAGAAGCACGCTCTTGCTTTCTAGAGTCTCTAAGACAGCAGGAAACGTGATTTTGCTGAGAACAAAAGAACGGTGTTTCCTACACATACGGACATTATAGTCCAACTCTGCTTCTGAAACTGATACAAAGCACTGGTCCTCTAACATCCAATACTTGTCTGTTAAGGTGAGAAACGTGTGAGCTTCGTGAAAGATGTAGTTCCTTTGAGCAGAAAAGTGACTGCCCTTACCTGAAACGACGTCTTGCTTGTAGGGAGACTCAGAGCCTGGGATTTATCTCCTTTTCTGAAGTGAAACACACAGCATAGTTTTCATCCATGGATCACACTCTGCTTTAGAACGAGAAGCACGCTCTTGCTTTCTAGAGTCTCTAAGACAGCAGGAAACGTGAGTGTGCTGAGAACAAAAGAACGGTTTTTCCTACACATACGGACCATATCTAGTCCAACTCATCTTCTGAAACTGATACAAAGCACTGGTCCTCTAACATCCAATGCTTGTCAGTTAAGATGGGAAACGTGTGAGCTTCGTGAAAGATGTAGTTCGTTTGAGCAGAAAAGTGCCTGCCCTTACCTGAAACGAAGTCTTGCTTGGAGGAAGACTCAGAGCCTGGGATTTAACTCCATTTCTGAAGGGAAACACACAGCATAGTTCTCATCCATGGATCACACTCTGCTTTAGAGCGAGAAATATGCTCTTGCTTTCTAAAGTCTCTAAGAGAGCAGGAAATCTGAGTGTGCCCAGAATAAAAGAACGGTGTTTCCTACACATACGGACTATATGTAGTCCAAAACTTCTTCTGAAACAGATAGAATGCACTGGTCCTCTAACATCCAATGCTTGTCAGTTAAGATGAGAAACATGTGAGCTTCGTGAAAGATGTAGTTCGTTTGAGCAGAAAAGTGACTGCCCTTACCTGAAACGAAGTCTTGCTTGTAGGGAGACTCAGAGCCTGGGATTTATCTCCTTTTCTGAAGTGAAACACACAGCATAGTTTTCATCCATGGATCACACTCTGCTTTAGAACGAGAAGCAGGCTCTTGCTTTCTAGAGACTCTAAGACAGCAGGTAACGTGAGTGTGCTGAGAACAAAAGAACGGTGTTTCCTACACATACGGACCATATCTAGTCCAAATCTGCTTCTTAAACTGAAACAAAGCACTGGTCCTCTAACATCCAATGCTTGTCTGTTAAGATGAGAAACGTGTGAGCTTTGTGAATGATATAGTTCCTTTGAACTGAAAAGTGACTGCCCTTACCCGAAAAGAAGTCTTGCTTGTAGGAAGACACAGAGCCTGGGATTTAAGTCCATTTCTGAAGGGAAACACACAGCATAGTTCTCATCCATGGATCACACTCTGCTTTAGAGCGAGAAATATGCTCTTGCTTTCTAAAGTCTCTAAGAGAGCAGGAAATCTGAGTGTGCCCAGAATAAAAGAACGGTGTTTCATACACATACGGACTATATGTAGTCCAAAACTTCTTCTGAAACTGATACAATGCACTGGTCCTCTAACATCCAATGCTAGTCAGTTAAGATGATAATCGTGTGATCTTCGTTAACGATGTAGTTCCTTTGAGCAGAAAAGTGACTGCCCTTATCTGAAATGAATTCGTGCTTGTAGGAAGACTCAGAGCATGGGATTTAACTCCATTTCTGAAGTGAAACACACAGCAGTGTTCTCATCCATTGATGACCCTCTGCTTTAGAACAAGAAGCACGCTCTTGCTTTCTAGAGTCTCTAAGACAGCAGGAAACGTGAGTGTGCTGAGAACAAAAGAACGGTGTTTCTTACACATACGGAACATATCTAGTCCAACTTTGCTTCTTAAACTGATACAAAGCACTGGTCCTCCAACATCCAATGCTTGTCCGTTAAGATGAGAAATGTGTGAGCTCAGTGAACGATGTAGTTCTTTTGAGCTGAAAAGTGACTGCCCTTACCTGAACTGAAGTCTTGCTTGTAGTAAGACACAGAGCCTGGGATTTAACTCCATTTCTTAAGAGAAACACACAGCATAGTTCTAATCCATGGATCACACTCTGCTTTAGAGCGAGAAGCACGCTCTTGCTTTCTAGAGTCTCTAAAACAGCAGGAAACGTGAGAGTGCTGAGAACAAAAGAACGGTGTTTCCTACACATACGGACCATATCTAGTCCAACTCATCTTCTGAAACTGATACAAAGCACTGGTCCTCTAACATCCAATGCTTGTCAGTTAAGATGGGAAACGTGTGAGCTCTGTTAACGATGTAGTTAGTTTGAGCAGAAAAGTGACTGCCCTTACCTGAAACGAAGTCTTGCTTGTAGGAAGACTCAGAGCCTGGGATTTAACTCCATTTCTGAAGGCAAACACACAGCATAGTTCTCATCCATGGACCACACTCTGCTTTAGAGCGAGAAGCACGCTCTTGCTATCTAGAGTCTCTAAGACAGCAGGAAACGTGAGTGAGCTGAGAACAAAAGAACGGTGTTTCCTACACATACGGACCATATCTAGTCCAACTCTTCTTCTGAAACTGATACAAAGCACTGGTCCTCTAACATCCAATGCTTGTCAGTTAAGATGGGAAACGTGTGAGCTTCATGAACGTTGTAGTTCGTTTGAGCAAAAAAGTGACTGCCCTTACCTTAAACGAATTCTTGCTTGTACGAAGACTCAGAGCCTGGGATTTAACTCCATTTCTGAATTGAAACACACAGCAGTGTTCTCATCCATTGATCACACTCTGCTTTAGAACAAGAAGCACGCTCTTGCTTTTTAGAGTCTCTAAGACAGGAGGAAACGTGATTTTGCTGAGAACAAAAGAACGGAGTTTCCTACACATAGGGACCATATCTAGTCCAACTCTGCTTCTGAAACTCATACAAAGCACTGGTCCTCTAACATCCAATGCTTGTCTGTTAAGATGAGAAATGTGTGAGCTCCGTGAACGATGTAGTTCGTTTGAGCTGAAAAGTGACTGCCCTTACCTGAAAAGAAGTCTTGCTTGTAGGAAGACACAGAGCCTGGGATTTAACTCCATTTCTGAAGGCAAACACACAGCATAGTTCTCATCCATGGATCACACTCTGCTTTAGAGCGAGAATCACGCTCTTGCTTTCTAGAGTCTCTAAGACAGCAGGAAATCTGAGTGTGCCCAGAACAAAAGAACGTTGTTTCCTACACATACGGACTATATGTAGTCCAAAACTTCTTCTGAAACTGATACAATGCACTGGTCCTCTAACATCCAATATTAGTCAGTTAAGATGATAATCGTGTGATCTTCGTTAACGATGTAGTTCGTTTGAGCAGAAAAGTGACTGCCCTTACCTGAAATGAATTCCTGCTTGTAGGAAGACTCAGAGCCTGGGATTTAACTCCTTTTCTGAAGTGAAACACACAGCAGTGTTCTCATCCATTGATGACCCTCTGCTTTAGAACAAGAAGCACGCTCTTGCTTTCTAGAGTCTCTAAGACAGCAGGAAACGTGAGTGTGCTGAGAACAAAAGAACGGTGTTTCCTACACATACGCACCATATCTAGTCCAACTCTGCGTCTGAATCTCATACAAAGCACTGGTCCTCTAACATCCAATGCTTGTCAGTTAAGATGGAAAACGAGTGAGCTTCATGAACGATGTAGTTCGTTTGAACAGAAAAGTGACTGCCCTTACCTTAAAAGAAGTCTTGCTTGTAGGAAGACTCAGAGTCTGGGATTTAACTCCATTTCTGAAGTGAAACACACAGCAGTGTTCTCATCCATTGATGACACTCTGCTTTAGAACCAGAAGCACGCTCTTGCTTTCTAGAGTCTCTAAGACAGCAGGAAACGTGAGTGTGCTGAGAACAAAAGAACGGTGTTTCCTACACATACGGACCATATCTAGTCCAACTCTGCTTCTGAAACTGATACAAAGCACATGACCCACTAACATCCAATGCTTATCATTAAGATGGGAAACGTGTGAGCTTTATGAACGATGTAGTTCGTTTGAGCAGAAAAGTGACTGCCCTTACTTTAAACGAAGTTTTGCTTGTAGGAAGACTCAGAGCCTGGGATTTAACTCCATTTCTGAAGTGAAACACACAGCAGTGTTCTCATCCATTGATGACACTCTGCTTTAGAACAAGAAGCACGCTCTTGCTTTCTAGAGTCTCTAAGACAGCAGGAAACGTGATTTTGCTGAGAACAAAAGAACGGTGTTTCCTACACATACGGACATTATAGTCCAACTCTGCTTCTGAAACTGATACAAAGCACTGGTCCTCTAACATCCAATACTTGTCTGTTAAGGTGAGAAACGTGTGAGCTTCTGGAACGATGTAGTTCGTTTGAGCAGAAAAGTGACTGCCCTTACCTGAAACGAAGTCTTGCTTGGAGGAAGACTCAGAGCCTGGGATTTAACTCCATTTCTGAAGTGAAACACACAGCGTAGTTCTCATCCATGGATCACACTCTGCTCTAGAGCAAGAAGCACACTCTTGCTTTCTAGAGTTTCTAAGACAGCAGGAAATCTGAGTGTGCCCAGAACAAAAGAACGGTGTTTCCTACACATACGGACTATATGTAGTCCAAAACTTCTTCTGAAACTGATAGAATGCACTGGTCCTCTAACATCCAATGCTTGTCAGTTAAGATGAGAAACGTGTGAGCTTCGTGAAAGATGTAGTTCGTTTGAGCAGAAAAGTGACTGCCCTTACCTGAAACGACGTCTTGCTTGTAGGGAGACTCAGAGCCTGGGATTTATCTCCTTTTCTGAAGTGAAACACACAGCATAGTTTTCATCCATGGATCACACTCTGCTTTAGAAAGAGAAGCACGCTCTTGCTTTCTAGAGTCTCTAAGACAGCAGGAAACGTGAGTGTTCTGAGAACAAAAGAACGGTGTTTCCTACACATACGGACCATATCTAGTCCAAATCTGCTTCTTAAACTAAAACAAAGCACTGGTCCTCTAACATCCAATGCTTGTCAGTTAAGATGAGAAACGTGTGAGCTTCGTGAAAGATGTAGTTCGTTTGAGCAGAAAAGTGACTGCCCTTACCTGAAACGAAGTCTTGCTTGGAGGAAGACTCAGAGCCTGGGATTTAACTCCATTTCTGAAGGGAAACACACAGCATAGTTCTCATCCATGGATCACACTCTGCTTTAGAGCGAGAAATATGCTCTTGCTTTCTAAAGTCTCTAAGAGAGCAGGAAATCTGAGTGTGCCCAGAATAAAAGAACGGTGTTTCCTACACATACGGACTATATGTAGTCCAAAACTTCTTCTGAAACTGATACAATGCACTGGTCCTCTAACATCCAATGCTAGTCAGTTAAGATGATAATCGTGTGATCTTCGTTAACGATGTAGTTCCTTTGAGCAGAAAAGTGACTGCCCTTATCTGAAATGAATTCGTGCTTGTAGGAAGACTCAGAGCCTGGGATTTAACTCCATTTCTGAAGTGAAACACACAGCAGTGTTCTCATCCATTGATGACCCTCTGCTTTAGAACAAGAAGCACGCTCTTGCTTTCTAGAGTCTCTAAGACAGCAGGAAACGTGAGTGTGCTGAGAACAAAAGAACGGTGTTTCCTACACATACGGACCATATCTAGTCCAAATCTGCTTCTTAAACTAAAACAAAGCACTGGTTCTCTAACATCCAATGCTTGTCTGTTAAGATGAGAAACGTGTGAGCTTTGTGAATGATATAGTTCCTTTGAAGTGAAAAGTGACTGCCCTTACCCGAAAAGAAGTCTTGCTTGTAGGAAGACTCAGAGCCTGGGATTTAACTCCATTTCTGAAGGGAAACACACAGCATAGTTCTCATCCATGGATCACACTCTGCTTTAGAGCGAGAAGCACGCTCTTGCTATCTAGAGTCTCTAAGACAGCAGGAAACGTGAGTGTGCTGAGAACAAAAGAACGGTGTTTCCTACACATACGGACCATATCTAGTCCAACTCTTCTTCTGAAACTGATACAAAGCACTGGTCCTCTAACATCCAATGCTTGTGAGTTAAGATGGGAAACGTGTGAGATTCATGAACGATGTAGTTCGTTTGAGCAAAAAAGTGACTGCCCTTACCTTAAACGAAGTCTTGCTTGTAGGAAGACTCAGAGCCTGGGATTTAACTCCATTTCTGAAGGGAAACACACAGCATAGTTCTCATACATGGATCACAATCTGATTTAGAGCTAGAAGCACGCTCTTGCTTTCTAGAGTCTCTAACACAGCAGGAAATGTGAGTGTGCTGAGAACAAAAGAACGGTGTTTCCTACACATACGGACCATATCTAGTCCAACTATGCGTCTGAATCTCATACAAAGCGCTGGTCCTCTAACATCCAATGCTTGTCAGTTAAGATGGGAAACGAGTGAGCTTCATGAACGACGTAGTTCGTTTGAGCAGAAAAGTGACTGTCCTTACCTTAAACGAAGTCTTGCTTGTAGGAAGACTCAGAGCCTGGGATTTAACTCCATTTCTGAATTGAAACACACAGCAGTGTTCTCATCCATTGATAACACTCTGCTTTAGAACAAGAAGCACGCACTTGCTTTCTAGAATCTCTAAGACAGCAGGAAACGTGAGTGTGCTGAGAACAAAAGAACGGTGTTTCCTACACATACGGACCATATCTAGTCCAACTCTGCTTCTGAAACTGATACAAAGCACTGACCCACTAACATCCAATGCTTGTCAGTTAAGATGGGAAACGTGTGAGCTTTATGAATGATGTAGTTCGTTTGAGCAGAAAAGTGACCGCCCTTACCTTAAACGAAGTCTTACTTGTAGGAAGACTCAGAGCCTGGGATTTAACTCCATTTCTGAAGTGAAACACACAGCAGTGTTCTCATCCATTGATGACACTCTGCTTTAGAACAAGAAGCACGCTCTTGCTTTCTAGAGTCTCTAAGACAGCAGGAAACGTGATTTTGCTGAGAACAAAAGAACGGTGTTTCCTACACATACGGACATTATATAGTCCAACTCTGCTTCTGAAACTGATACAAAGCACTGGTCCTCTATCATCCAATACTTGTCTGTTAAGGTGAGAAACGTGTGAGCTTCTGGAACGATGTAGTTCGTTTGAGCAGAAAAGTGACTGCCATTACCTGAAACGAAGTCTTGCTTGGAGGAAGACTCAGAGCCTGGGATTTAACTCCATTTCTGAAGTGAAACACACAGCATAGTTCTCATCCATGGATAACACTCTGCTCTATAGCAAGAAGCACACTCTTGCTTTCTAGAGTTTCAAAGACAGAAGGAAATCTGAGTGTGCCCAGAACAAAAGAACGGTGTTTCCTACACATACGGACTATATGTAGTCCAAAACTTCTTCTGAAACTGATAGAATGCACTGGTCCTCTAACATCCAATGCTTGTCAGTTAAGATGAGAAACGTGTGAGCTTCGTGAAAGATGTAGTTCGTTTGAGCAGAAAAGTGACTGCCCTTACCTGAAACGAAGTCTTGCTTGTAGGAAGACTCAGAGCCTGGGATTTAACTCCATTTCTGAAGGCAAACACACAGCATAGTTCTCATCCATGGATCACACTCTGCTTTAGAGCGAGAAGCACGCTCTTGCTATCTAGAGTCTCTAAGACAGCAGGAAACGTGAGTGAGCTGAGAACAAATGAACGGTGTTTCCTACACATAAGGACCATATCTAGTCCAACTCTGCTTCTGAAACTCATACAAAGCACTGGTCCTCTAACATCCAATGCTTGTCTGTTAAGATGAGAAATGTGTGAGCTCCGTGAACGATGTTGTTCCTTTGAGCAGAAAAGTGACGGCCCTTACCTGAAAAGAAGTCTTGCTTGTAGGAAGACACAGAGCCTGGGATTTAACTCCATTTCTGAAGGGAAACACACAGCATAGTTCTCATCCATTCAACAAACTCTGATTTAGAGCGAGAAGCATGCTCTTGCTTTCTAAAGACTCTAAGACAGCAAGAAACATGAGTGTACTGAGAACAAAAGAACCGTGGTTCCTACACATACGGACCATATCTAGTCCAACTGTGCTACTGAAACTGATACGAAGCACTGGTCCTGTAACATCCAATGTTTGTCAGTTAAGATGAGAAACGTGTGAGCTTTTTGAATGATGTAGTTCGTTTGAGCTGAAATGTGACTGCCCTTACCTGAAACGAAGTCTTGCTTGTAGGAAGACACAGAGCCTGGGATTTAACTCTTTTCTGAAGGGAAACACACAGCATAGTATTCATCCATGGATCACACTCTGGTTAGAGCGAGAAGCACACTCTTGCTTTCTAGAGTCTCTAAGACAGCAGGAAATCTGAGTGTGCCCAGAATAAAAGAACGGTGTTTCCTACACATACAGACTATATGTAGTCCAAAACTTCTTCTGAAACTGATACAATGCACTGGTCCTCTAACATCCAATGCTAGTCAGTTAAGATGATAATCGTGTGATCTTCGTTAACGATGTAGTTCCTTTGAGCAGAAAAGTGACTGCCCTTATCTGAAATGAATTCGTGCTTGTAGGAAGACTCAGAGCCTGGGATTTAACTCCATTTCTGAAGTGAAACACACAGCAGTGTTCTCATCCATTGATGACCCTCTGCTTTAGAACAAGAAGCACGCTCTTGCTTTCTAGAGTCTCTAAGACAGCAGGAAACGTGAGTGTGCTGAGAACAAAAGAACGGTGTTTCCTACACATACGGACCATATCTAGTCCAACTCTTCTTCTGAAACTGATACAAAGCACTGGTCCTCTAACATCCAATGCTTGTGAGTTAAGATGGGAAACGTGTGAGATTCATGAATGATGTAGTTCGTTTGAGCAAAAAAGTGACTGCCCTTACCTTAAACGAAGTCTTGCTTGTAGGAAGACTCAGAGCCTGGGATTTAACTCCATTTCTGAAGGGAAACACACAGCATAGTTCTCACACATGGATCACAATCTGATTTAGAGCGAGAAGCACGCTCTTGCTTTCTAGAGTCTCTAACACAGCAGGAAATGTGAGTGTGCTGAGAACAAAAGAACGGTGTTTCCTACACATACGGA
The DNA here is from genome assembly GCA_949786385.1 of Onychomys leucogaster. Lineage (NCBI taxonomy): Eukaryota > Metazoa > Chordata > Mammalia > Rodentia > Cricetidae > Onychomys > Onychomys leucogaster. The sequence continues at coordinate 307,068 of CATKUP010000128.1, read as the reverse complement.
CCATATCTAGTCCAACTATGCGTCTGAATCTCATAGAAAGCACTGGTCCTCTAACATCCAATGCTTGTCAGTTAAGATGGGAAACGAGTGAGCTTCATGAACGACGTAGTTCGTTTGAGCAGAAAAGTGACTGTCCTTACCTTAAACGAAGTCTTGCTTGTAGGAAGACTCAGAGCCTGGGATTTAACTCCATTTCTGAATTGAAACACACAGCAGTGTTCTCATCCATTGATGACACTCTGCTTTAGAACAAGAAGCACGCTCTTGCTTTCTAGAATCTCTAAGACAGCAGGAAACGTGAGTGTGCTGAGAACAAAAGAACGGTGTTTCCTACACATACGGACCATATCTAGTCCAACTCTGCTTCTGAAACTGATACAAAGCACTGACCCACTAACATCCAATGCTTGTCAGTTAAGATGGGAAACGTGTGAGCTTTATGAATGATGTAGTTCGTTTGAGCAGAAAAGTGACCACCCTTACCTTAAACGAAGTCTTACTTGTAGGAAGACTCAGAGCCTGGGATTTAACTCCATTTCTGAAGTGAAACACACAGCAGTGTTCTCATCCATTGATGACACTCTGCTTTAGAACAAGAAGCACGCTCTTGCTTTCTAGAGTCTCTAAGACAGCAGGAAACGTGATTTTGCTGAGAACAAAAGAACGGTGTTTCCTACACATATGGACATTATATAGTCCAACTCTGCTTCTGAAACTGATACAAAGCACTGGTCCTCTAACATCCAATACTTGTCTGTTAAGGTGAGAAACGTGTGAGCTTCTGGAACGATGTAGTTCGTTTGAGCAGAAAAGTGACTGCCCTTACCTGAAATGAAGTCTTGCTTGGAGGAAGACTCAGAGCCTGGGATTTAACTCCATTTCTGAAGTGAAACACACAGCGTAGTTCTCATCCATGGATCACACTCTGCTCTAGAGCAAGAAGCACACTCTTGCTTTCTAGAGTTTCTAAGACAGAAGCAAATCTGAGTGTGCCCAGAACAAAAGAACGGTGTTTCCTACACATACGGACTATATGTAGTCCAAAAATTCTTCTGAAACTGATAGAATGCACTGGTCCTCTAACATCCAATGCTTGTCAGTTAAGATGAGAAACGTGTGAGCTTCGTGAAAGATGTAGTTCGTTTGAGCAGAAAAGTGACTGCCCTTACCTGAAACGAAGTCTTGCTTGTAGGAAGACTCAGAGCCTGGGATTTAACTCCATTTCTGAAGGCAAACACACAGCATAGTTCTCATCCATGGATCACACTCTGCTTTAGAGCGAGAAGCACGCTCTTGCTATCTAGAGTCTCTAAGACAGCAGGAAACGTGAGTGAGCTGAGAACAAAAGAACGGTGTTTCCTACACATACGGACCATATCTAGTCCAACTCTGCTTCTGAAACTCATACAAAGCACTGGTCCTCTAACATCCAATGCTTGTCTGTTAAGATGAGAAATGTGTGAGCTCCGTGAACGATGTAGTTCGTTTGAGCTGAAAAGTGACTGCCCTTACCTGAAAAGAAGTCTTGCTTGTAGGAAGACACAGAGCCTGGGATTTAACTCCATTTCTGAAGGGAAACACACAGCATAGTTCTCATCCATTCAACAAACTCTGCTTTAGAGCGAGAAGCATGCTCTTGATTTCTAAAGACTCTAAGACAGCAAGAAACGTGAGTGTGCTGAGAACAAAAGAACCGTGGTTCCTACACATACGGACCATATCTAGACCAACTGTGCTACTGAAACTAATACGAAGCACTGGTCCTGTAACATCCAATGTTTGTCAGTTAAGATGAGAAACGTGTGAGCGTTTTGAATGATGTAGTTCGTTTGAGCTGAAAAGTGACTGCCCTTACCTGAAACGAAGTCTTGCTTGTAGGAAGACACAGAGCCTGGGATTTAACTCTTTTCTGAAGGGAAACACACAGCATAGTATTCATCCATGGATCACACTCTGGTTAGAGCGAGAAGCACACTCTTGCTTTCTAGAGTCTCTAAGACAGCAGGAAATTTGAGTGTGCCCATAACAATAGAACGGTGATTCCTACACATATGGACCATATCCAGTCCAAATCTGCTTCTGAAACTGATACAAAGCACTGGTCCTCTAACATCCAATGTTTGTCAGTTAAGATGAGAAATGTGTGAGCTTCGTGAACGATGTAGTTCCTTTGAGCAGAAAAGTGACTGCCCTTACCTGAAATGAAGTCTTGCTTGTCGGAAGACTCAGAGCCTGGGATTTAACACCATTTCTGAAGTGAAACACACAGCAGTGTTCTCATCCATGGATGACACTCTGCTTTAGAACAAGAAGCACGCTCTTGCTTTCTAGAGTCTCTAAGACAGCAGGAAACATGAGTCTGCTGAGAACAAAAGAGCGGTGTTTCCTACACATAGGGACCATATCTAGTCCAACTCTGCTTCTGAAACTCATACAAAGCACTGGTCCTCTAACATCCAATGCTTGTCAGTTAAGATGGGAAACGTGTGAGCTTCATGAACGTTGTAGTTCGTTTGAGCAAAAAACTGACTGCCCTTACCTTAAACGAAGTCTTGCTTGTACGAAGACTCAGAGCCTGGGATTTAAGTCCATTTCTGAATTGAAACACACAGCAGTGTTGTCATCCATTGATCACACTCTGCTTTAAAACAAGAAGCACGCTCTTGCTTTTTAGAGTCTCTAAGACAGGAGGAAACGTGATTTTGCTGAGAACAAAAGAACGGAGTTTCCTACACATACGGACCATATCTAGTCCAACTCTGCTTCTGAAACTCATACAAAGCACTGGTCCTCTAACATCCAATGCTTGTCTGTTAAGATGAGAAATGTGTGAGCTCCGTGAACGATGTAGTTCGTTTGAGCTGAAAAGTGACTGCCCTTACCTGAAAAGAAGTCTTGCTTGTAGGAAGACACAGAGCCTGGGATTTAACTCCATTTCTGAAGGGAAACACACAGCATAGTTCTCATCCATTCAACAAACTCTGCTTTAGAGCGAGAAGCATGCTCTTGCTTTCTAAAGACTCTAAGACAGCAAGAAACGTGAGTGTGCTGAGAACAAAAGAACCGTGGTTCCTACACATACGGACCATATCTAGTCCAACTCTGCTACTGAAACTGATACGAAGCACTGGTCCTGTAACATCCAATGTTTGTCAGTTAAGATGAGAAACGTGTGAGCTTTGTGAATGATGTAGTTCCTTTGAGCTGAAAAGTGACTGCCCTTACCTGAAACGAAGTCTTGCTTGTAGAAAGACACAGAGCCTGGGATTTAGCGCTTTTCTGAAGGGAAACACACAGCATAGTATTCATCCATGGATCACACTCTGGTTAGAGCGAGAAGCACACTCTTGCTTTCTAGAGTCTCTAAGACAGCAGGAAATCTGAGTGTGCCCATAACAATAGAACGGTGTGTCCTACACATATGGACCATATCCAGTCCAAATCTGCTTCTGAAACTGATACAAAGCACTGGTCCTCTAACATCCAATGTTTGTCAGTTAAGATGAGAAATGTGTGAGCTTCGTGAACGATGTAGTTCCTTTGAGCAGAAAAGTGACTGCCCTTACCTGAAATGAAGTCTTGCTTGTCGGAACACTCAGAGCCTGGGATTTAACACCATTTCTGAAGTGAAACACACAGCAGTGTTCTCATCCATGGATGATACTCTGCTTTAGAACAAGAAGCACGCTCTTGCTTTCTAGAGTCTCTAAGACAGCAGGAAACATGAGTGTGCTGAGAACAAAAGAACGGTGTTTCCTACACATAGGGACCATATCTAGTCCAACTCTGCTTCTGAAACTCATACAAAGCACTGGTCCTCTAACATCCAATGCTTGTCAGTTAAGATGGGAAACATGTGAGCTTCATGAACGATGTAGTTCGTTTGAGGAGAAAAGTGACTGCCCTTACCTTAAAGAAGTCTTGCTTGTAGGAAGACTCAGAGCCTGGGATTTAACTCCATTTATGAATTGAAACACACAGCAGTGTTCTCATCCATTGATCACACTCTGCTTTAGAACAAGAAGCACGCTCTTGCTTTCTAGAGTCTCTAAGACAGCAGGAAATGTGAGTGTGCTGAGAACAAAAGAACGGTGTTTCCTACACATACGGACCATATCTAGTCCAACTCATCTTCTGAAACTGATACAAAGCACTGGTCCTCTAACATCCAATGTTTGTCAGTTAAGATGAGAAACGTGTGAGCTTTTTGAATGATGTAGTTCGTTTGAGCTTAAAAGTGACTGCCCTTACCTGAAACGAAGTCTTGCTTGTAGGAAGACACAGAGCCTGGGATTTAACTCCATTTCTAAAGGGAAACACACAGCATAGTATTCATCCATGGATCACACTCTGGTTAGAGCGAGAAGCACACTCTTGCTTTCTAGATTCTCTAAGACAGCAGGAAATCTGAGTGTGCGCATTACAATAGAACGGTGTTTCCTACACATACGGACCATATCCAGTCCAAATCTGCTTCTGAAACTGATACAAAGCACTGGTCCTCTAACATCCAATGTTTGTCAGTTAAGATGAGAAACGTGTGAGCTTTGTGAATGATGTAGTTCCTTTGAACTGAAAAGTGACTGCCCTTACCTGAAACGAAGTCTTGCTTGTAGGAAGACACAGAGCCTGGGATTTAACTCCATTTCTGAAGGGAAACACACAGCATAGTTCTCATCCATGGATCACACTCTGCTTTAGAGCGAGAAGCACGCTCTTGCTATCTAGAGTCTCTAAGACAGCAGGAAACGTGAGTGAGCTGAGAAGAAAAGAACGGTGTTTCCTACACATACGGACCATATCTAGTCCAACTCTTCTTCTGAAACTGATACAAAGCACTGGTCCTCTAACATCCAATGCTTGTCAGTTAAGATAGGAAACGTGTGAGCTTCATGAACGTTGTAGTTCGTTTGAGCAAAAAAGTGACTGCCCTTACCTTAAACGAAGTCTTGCTTGTACGAAGACTCAGAGCCTGGGATTTAACTCCATTTCTGAATTGAAACACACAGCAGTGTTCTCATCCATTGATCATACTCTGCTTTAGAACAAGAAGCACGCTCCTGCTTTTTAGAGTCTCTAAGAGAGGAGGAAACGTGATTTTGCTGAGAACAAAAGAACGGTGTTTCCTACATATACGGACCATATGTAGTCCAAATCTGCTTCTGAAACTGATACAATGCACTGTTCCTCTAACATCCAATGCTTGTCAGTTAAGATGAGAATCGTGTGATCTTCGTTAACAATGTAGTTCGTTTGAGCAGAAAAGTGACTGTCCTTACCTGAAATGAAGTCTTGCTTGTCGGAAGACTCAGAGCCTGGGATTTAACTCCATTTCTGAAGTGAAACACACAGCAGTGTTCTCATCCATTGATGACACTCTGCTTTAGAACAAGAAGCACGCTCTTGCTTTCTAGAGTCTCTAAGACAGCAGGAAACATGAGTGTGCTGAGAACAAAAGAACGGTGTTTCCTACACATACAGACCATATCTAGTCCAACTCTGCTTCTGAAACTCTTACAAAGCACTGGTCCTCAAACATCCAATGCTTGTCAGTTAAGATGGGAAACGTGTGAGCTTCATGAACGATGTAGTTCGTTTGAGGAGAAAAGTGACTGCCCTTACCTTAAATGAAGTCTTGCTTGTAGGAAGACTCAGAGCCTGGGATTTAACTCCATTTCTGAATTGAAACACACAGCAGTGTTCTCATCCATTGATCACACTCTGCTTTAGAACAAGAAGCACGCTCTTGCTTTCTAGAGTCTCTAAGACAGCAGGAAATGTGAGTGTGCTGAGAACAAAAGAACGGTGTTTCCTACACATAGGGACCATATCTAGTCCAACTCTGCTTCTGAAACTCATACAAAGCACTGGTCCTCAAACATCCAATGCTTGTCAGTTAAGATGGGAAACGTGTGAGCTTCGTGAACGATGTAGTTCGTTTGAGCAGAAAAGTGACTGCCCTTACATGAATCGAAGTCTTGCTTGTAGGAAGACTCAGAGCCTGGGATTTAACTCCATTTCTGAAGTGAAACACAGCAGTGTAATCATCCATTGATCACACTCTGCTTTAGAACAAGAAGCATGCTCTTGCTTTCTAGAGTCTCTAAGACAGGAGGAAACGTGTGTGTGCTGAGAACAAAAGAACGGTGTTTCCTAAACATACGGATCATATCTAGTTCAACTCTGCTTCTGAAACTGATACAAAGCACTGGTCCTCTAACATCCAATGCTTGTCAGTTAAGATGAGAAACGTGTGAGCTTTGTGAATGATGTAGTTCCTTTGAACTGAAAAGTGACTGCCCTTACCTGAAACGATCTTGCTTGTAGTAAGACACAGAGCCTGGGATTGAACTCCACTTCTTAAGAGAAACACACAGCAAAGTTCTCTTCCGTGGATCACACTCTGCTTTAGAGCGAGAAGCATGCTCTTGCTATTGGAGTCTCTAATAAAGCAGGAAATCTGAGTGTGCCCAGAACGAAAGAACGGTGTTACCTACATATACGGACCATATGTAGTCCAAATCTGCTTCTGATACTGATACAATGCACTGACTTTCTAACAACCAATGCTTGTCAGTTAAGATGAGAATCTTGTGATCTTTGTTAACGATGTAGTTTGTTTGAGCAGAAAAGTGACTGCCCTTACCTGAAATGAAGTCTTGTTGTAGGAAGACTCAGAGCCTGGGATTTAACTCCATTTCTGAAGTGAGACACACAGCAGTGTTCTCATCCATTGATGACACTCTGCTTAAGAACAAGAAGCAAGCTCTTGCTTTCTAGATTCTCTAAGACAGCAGGAAACGTGAGTGTGCCTAGAACAAAAGAACGGTGTTTCCTACACATACGGACCATATCTAGTCCAACTCTGCTTCTGAAACTCATACAAAGCACTGGTCCTCTAACATCCAATGCTTGTCAGTTAAGATGAGAAACGTGTGAGCTTTGCGAATGATGTAGTTCCTTTGAACTGAAAAGTGACTGCCCTTACCTGAAACGAAGTCTTGCTTGTAGGAAGACACAGAGCCTGGGATTTAACTCCATTTCTGAAGGGAAACACACAGCATAGTTCTCATCCATGGATCACACTCTGCTTTAGAGCGAGAAGCATGCACTTGCTTTTATAATATAGCAGGCAATCTGAGTGTGCCCAGAACTAAAGAACGGTGTTTCCTACATATACAGACCATAAGTAGTCCAAATCTGCTTCTGGAACAGATACAAAGCAATGACCCTCTAACATCCAATGCTTGTCAGTTAAGATGAGAAACGTGTGAGCTTCGTGAACGATGTAGTTCGTTTGAGCAGAAAAGTGACTGCCCTTACATGAATCGAAGTCTTGCTTGTAGGAAGACTCAGAGCCTGGGATTTAACTCCATTTCTGAAGTGAAACACAGCAGTGTAATCATCCATTGATCACACTCTGCTTTAGAACAAGAAGCATGCTCTTGCTTTCTAGAGTCTCTAAGACAGCAGGAAACGTGTGTGTGCTGAGAACAAAAGAACGGTGTTTCCTAAACATACGGATCATATCTAGTTCAACTCTGCTTCTGAAACTGATACAAAGCACTGGTCCTCTAACATCCAATGCTTGTCAGTTAAGATGAGAAACGTGTGAGCTTTGTGAATGATGTAGTTCCTTTGAACTGAAAAGTGACTGCCCTTACCTGAAACGATCTTGCTTGTAGTAAGACACAGAGCCTGGGATTTAACTCCACTTCTTAAGAGAAACACACAGCAAAGTTCTCATCCGTGGATCACACTCTACTTTAGAGCGAGAAGCATGCTCTTGCTATTGGAGTCTCTAATATAGCAGGAAATCTGAGTGTGCCCAGAACAAAAGAACAGTGTTTCCTACATATACGGACCATATGTAGTCCAAATCTGCTTCTGATACTGATACAATGCACTGACCCTCTAACATCCAATGCTTGTCAGTTAAGATGAGAATCTTGTGATCTTTGTTAACGATGTAGTTCGTTTGAGCAGAAAAGTGACTGCCCTTACCTGAAATGAAGTCTTGTTGTAGGAAGACTCAGAGCCTGGGATTTAACTCCATTTCTGAAGTGAGATACACAGCAGTATTCTCATCCATTAATGACACTCTGCTTAAGAACAAGAAGCAAGCTCTTGCTTTCTAGATTCTCTAAGACAGCAGGAAACGTGAGTGTGCTGAGAACAAAAGAACGGTGTTTCCTACACATACGGACCATATCTAGTCCAACTCTGCTTCTGAAACTCATACAAAGCACTGGTCCTCTAACATCCAATGCTTGTCAGTTAAGATGGGAAACGTGTGAGCTTCATGAACGATGTAGTTCGTTCGAGCAGAAAAGTGACTACCCTTACATTAAACGAGGTCTTGCTTGTAGGAAGACTCAGAGCCTGGGATTTAACCCCATTTCTGAATTGAAACACACAGCAGTGTTCTCATCCATTGATCACACTCTGCTTTAGAACAAGAAGCACGCTCTTGCTTTCTATAGTCTCTAAGACAGCAGGAATCGTGAGTGTGCTGAGAACAAAAGAACGGTGTTTCCTACACATACGGACCATATCTAGTCCAACTCTGCTTCTGAAACTGATACAAAGCACTGGTCCTCTAACATCCAATGCTTGTCTTTTAAGATGATAAATGTGTGAGCTCAGTGAACGATGTAGGTCATTTGAGCTGAAAAGTGACTGCCCTTACCTGAAACGAAGTCTTGCTTGTAGTAAGACACAGAGCCTGGGATTTAACTCCATTTCTGAAGGGAAACACACAGCATAGTATTCATCCATGGATCACACTCTGGTTAGAGCGAGAGGCACACTCTTGCTTTCTAGAGTCTCTAAGACAGCAGGAAATCTGAGTGTGCCCAGAACAATAGAACGGTGTTTCCTACACATATGGACCATATCCAGTCCAAATCTGCTTCTGAAACTGATACAAAGCACTGGTCCTCTAACATCCAATGTTTGTCAGTTAAGATGAGAAACGTGTGAGCTCTGTGAATGATGTAGTTCCTTTGAACTGAAAAGTGACTGCCCTTACTTGAAACGAAGTCTTGCTTGTAGGAAGACACAGAGCCTGGGATTTAACTCCATTTCTGAAGGGAAACAGACAGCATAGTTCTCATCCATGGATCACACTCTGCTTTAGAGCGAGAAGCATGCACTTGCTTTTATAGTGTCTAAGATAGCAGGTAATCTGAGTGTGCCCAGAACTAAAGAACGGTGTTTCCCACATATACAGACCATAAGTAGTCCAAATCTGCTTCTGAAACTGATACAAAGCATTGACCCTCTAACATCCAATGCTTGTTAGTTAAGATGAGAAACGTGTGAGCTTCGTGAACGATGTAGTTCCTTTGAACTGAAAAGTGACTGCCCTTACTTGAAACGAAGTCTTGCTTGTACGAAGACACAGAGCCTGGGATTTAACTCCATTTCTGAAGGGAAACAGACAGCATAGTTCTCATCCATGGATCACACTCTGTTTTAGAGCGAGAAGCATGCACTTGCTTTTATAGTCTCTAAGATAGCAGGTAATCTGAGTGTGCCCAGAACTAAAGAACGGTGTTTCCTACATATACAGACCATAAGTAGTCCAAATCTGCTTCTGAAACTGATACAAAGCACTGACCCTCTAACATCCAATGCTTGTCAGTTAAGATGAGAAACGTGTGAGCTTCGTGAACGATGTAGTTCGTTTGAGCAGAAAAGTGACTGCCCTTACCTGAATCGAAGTCTTGCTTGTAGGAAGACTCAGAGCCTGGGATTTAACTCCATTTCTGAAGTGAAACACAGCAGTGTAATCATGCATTGATCACACTATGCTTTAGAACAAGAAGCATGCTCTTGCTTTTTAGAGTCTCTAAGACAGCAGGAAACGTGATTTTGCTGAGAACAAAAGAACGCTGTTTCCTACACATAAGGACATTATATAGTCCAACTCTGCTTCTGAAACTGATACAAAGCACTGACCCTCTAACATACAATGCTTGTCTGTTAAGATGAGAAACGTGTGAGCTTCGTGAACGATGTAGTTCATTTGAGCTGAAAAGTGACTGCCCTTACCTGAAAGGAAGTCTTGCCTGTAGGAAGACACAGAGCAAGGGATTTAACTCCATTTTTGAAGGGAAACACACAGCATAGTTCTCATCCATGGATCACACTCTGCTTTAGATCGAGAAGCACGCTCTTGCTTTCTAAAATCTCTAAGACAGCAGGAAATCTGAGTGTGCCCAGAACAAAAGAACGGTGTTTCCTACACATACGGACTATATGTAGTCCAAAACTTCTTCTGAAACTGATAAAATGCACTGGTCCTCTAACATCCAATGCTTGTCAGTTAAGATGATAATCGTGTGATCTTCGTTAACGAAGTAGTTCGTTTGAGCAGAAAAGTGACTGCCCTTACCTGAAATGAAGTCTTGCTTGTAGGAAGACTCAGAGCCTGGGATTTAACTCCATTTCTGAAGTGAAACACACAGCAGTGTTCTCATCCATTGATGACACTCTGCTTTAGAACAAGAAGCACGCTCTTGCTTTCTAGAGTCTCTAAGACAGCAGGAAACGTGAGTGTGCTGAGAACAAAAGAACGGTGTTTCGTACACATACGGACCATATCTAGTCCAACTCTGCTTCTTAAACTGATACAAAGCACTGGTCCTCTAACATACAATGCTTGTCTATTAAGATGAGAAATGTGTGAGCTCCGTGAACGATGTAGTTCGTTTGAGCTGAAAAGTGACTGCCCTTACCTGAAAAGAAGTCTTGCTTGTAGGAAGACACAGAACCTGGGATTTAACTCCATTTCTGAAGGGAAACAAACAGCATAGTTCTCATCCATTCAACAAACTCTGCTTTAGAGCGAGAAGCATGCTCTTGCTTTCTAAAGACTCTAAGACAGCAGGAAACGTGAGTGTGCTGAGAACAAAAGAACCGTGGTTCCTACACATACGGACCATATCTAGTCCAACTCTGCTACTGAAACTGATACGAAGCACTGGTCCTGTAACATCCAATGTTTGTCAGTTAAGATGAGAAATGTGTGAGCTTTGTGAATGATGTAGTTCCTTTGAGCTGAAAAGTGACTGCCCTTACCTGAAACGAAGTCTTGCTTGTAGGAAGACACAGAGCCTGGGATTTAACTCCATTTCTAAAGGGAAACACACAGCATAGTATTCATCCATGGATCACACTCTGGTTAGAGCGAGAAGCACACTCTTGCTTTCTAGATTCTCTAAGACAGCAGGAAATCTGAGTGTGCCCATTACAATAGAACGGTGTTTCCTACACATATGGACCATATCCAGTCCAAATCTGCTTCTGAAACTGATACAAAGCACTGGTCCTCTAACATCCAATGTTTGTCAGTTAAGATGAGAAACGTGTGAGCTTTGTGAATGATGTAGTTCCTTTGAACTGAAAAGTGACTGCCCTTACCTGAAACGAAGTCTTGCTTGTAGGAGGACACAGAGCCTGGGATTTAACTCCATTTCTGATGGGAAACACACAGCATAGTTCTCATCCATGGATCACACTCTGCTTTAGAGCGAGAAGCATGCACTTGCTTTTATAATATAGCAGGTAATCTGAGTGTGCCCAGAACTAAAGAACGGTGTTTCCTACATATACAGACCATAAGTAGTCCAAAACTGCTTCTGACACTGATAGAAAGCACTGACCCTCTAACATCCAATGCTTGTCAGTTAAGATGAGAAACGTGTGAGCTTCGTGAACGATGTAGTTCGTTTGAGCAGAAAAGTGACTGCCCTTACCTGAATCGAAGTCTTGCTTGTAGGAAGACTCAGAGCCTGGGATTTAACTCCATTTCTGAAGTGAAACACAGCAGTGTAATCATCCATTGATCACACTCTGCTTTAGAACAAGAAGCATGCTCATGCTTTCTAGAGTCTCTAAGACAGCAGGAAACGTGTGTGTGCTGAGAACAAAAGAACGGTGTTTCCTAAACATACGGACCATATCTAGTTCAACTCTGCTTCTGAAACTGATACAAAGCACTGGTCCTCTAACATCCAATGCTTGTCAGTTAAGATGAGAAACGTGTGAGCTTTGTGAATGATGTAGTTCCTTTTAACTGAAAAGTGACTGCCCTTACCTGAAACGATCTTGCTTGTAGTAAGACACAGAGCCTGGGATTTAACTCCACTTCTTAAGAGAAACACACAGCATAGTTCTCATCCGTGGATCACACTCTGCTTTAGAGCGAGAAGCACGCTCTTGCTATTGGAGTCTCTAATATAGCAGGAAATCTGAGTGTGCCCAGAACAAAAGAATGGTGTTTCCTACATATACGGACCATATGTAGTCCAAATCTGCTTCTGATACTGATACAATGCACTGACCCTCTAACATCCAATGCTTGTCAGTTAAGATGAGAATCTTGTGATCTTTGTTAATGATGTAGTTCGTTTGAACTGAAAAGTGACTGCCCTTACCTGAAACGAAGTCTTGCTTGTAGTAAGACACAGAGCCTGGGATTTAACTCCATTTCTTAAGAGAAACACACAGCATAGTTCTCATCCATGGATCACACTCTGTTTTAGAGCGAGAAGCACGCTCTTGCTTTTAGAGTCTCTAATATAGCAGGAAATCTGAGTGTGCCCAGAACAAAAGAACGGTGTTTCCTACATATACGGACCATATGTAGTCCAAATCTGCTTCTGAAACTGATACAATGCACTGGTCCTCTAACATCCAATGCTTGTCAGTTAAGATGGGAAACGTGTGAGCTTCATGAACGATGTAGTTCTTTTGAGGAGAAAAGTGACTTCCCTTACCTTAAATGAAGTCTTGCTGTAGGAAGACTCAGAGCCTGGGATTTAACTCCATTTCTGAATTGAAACACACAGCAGTGTTCTCATCCATTGATCACACTCTGCTTTAAAACAAGAAGCACGCCCTTGCTTTCTAGAGTCTCTAAGACAGCAGGAAATGTGAGTGTGCTGAGAACAAAAGAACGGTGTTTCCTACACATACGGACCATATATAGTCCAACTCTGCTTCTGAAACTGATACAAAGCACTGGTCCTCTAACATCCAATGTTTGTCAGTTAAGATGAGAAACGTGTGAGCTTTGTGAATGATGTAGTTCCTTTGAACTGAAAAGTGACTGCCCTTACCTGAAACGAAGTCTTGCTTGTAGTAAGACACAGAGCCTGGGATTTAACTCCATTTCTGAAGGGAAACACACAGCATAGTATTCATCCATGGATCACACTCTGGTTAGAGCGAGAGGCACACTCTTGCTTTCTAGAGTCTCTAAGACAGCAGGAAATCTGAGTGTGCCCAGAACAATAGAACGGTGTTTCCTACACATGTGGACCATATCCAGTCCAAATCTGCTTCTGAAACTGATACAAAGCACTGGTCCTCTAACATCCAATGTTTGTCAGTTAAGATGAGAAACGTGTGAGCTTTGTGAATGATGTAGTTCCTTTGAACTGAAAAGTGACTGCCCTTACTTGAAACGAAGTCTTGCTTGTACGAAGACACAGAGCCTGGGATTTAACTCCTTTTCTGAAGGGAAACAGACAGCATAGTTCTCATCCATGGATCACACTCTGCTTTAGAGCGAGAAGCATGCACTTGCTTTTATAGTCTCTAAGATAGCAGGTAATCTGAGTGTGCCCAGAACTAAAGAACGGTGTTTCCTACATATACAGACCATAAGTAGTCCAAATCTGCTTCTGAAACTGATACAAAGCACTGACCCTCTAACATCAAATGCTTGTCAGTTAAGATGAGAAACGTGTGAGCTTCGTGAACGATGTAGTTCGTTTGAGCAGAAAAGTGACTGCCCTTACCTGAATCGAAGTCTTGCTTGTAGGAAGACTCAGAGCCTGGGATTTAACTCCATTTCTGAAGTGAAACACAGCAGTGTAATCATGCATTGATCACACTATGCTTTAGAACAAGAAGCATGCTCTTGCTTTTTAGAGTCTCTAAGACAGCAGGAAACGTGATTTTGCTGAGAACAAAAGAACGGTGTTTCCTACACATAAGGACATTATATAGTCCAACTCTGCTTCTGAAACTGATACAAAGCACTGACCCTCTAACATACAATGCTTGTCTGTTAAGATGAGAAACGTGTGAGCTTCGTGAACGATGTAGTTCATTTGAGCTGAAAAGTGACTGCCCTTACCTGAAAGGAAGTCTTGCCTGTAGGAAGACACAGAGCAAGGGATTTAACTCCATTTTTGAAGGGAAACACACAGCATAGTTCTCATCCATGGATCACACTCTGCTTTAGATCGAGAAGCACGCTCTTGCTTTCTAAAATCTCTAAGACAGCAGGAAATCTGAGTGTGCCCAGAACAAAAGAACGGTGTTTCCTACACATACGGACTATATGTAGTCCAAAACTTCTTCTGAAACTGATAAAATGCACTGGTCCTCTAACATCCAATGCTTGTCAGTTAAGATGATAATCGTGTGATCTTCGTTAACGAAGTAGTTCGTTTGAGCAGAAAAGTGACTGCCCTTACCTGAAATGAAGTCTTGCTTGTAGGAAGACTCAGAGCCTGGGATTTAACTCCATTTCTGAAGTGAAACACACAGCAGTGTTCTCATCCATTGATGACACTCTGCTTTAGAACAAGAAGCACGCTCTTGCTTTCTAGAGTCTCTAAGACAGCAGGAAACGTGAGTGTGCTGAGAACAAAAGAACGGTGTTTCGTACACATACGGACCATATCTAGTCCAACTCTGCTTCTTAAACTGATACAAAGCACTGGTCCTCTAACATACAATGCTTGTCTATTAAGATGAGAAATGTGTGAGCTCCGTGAACGATGTAGTTCGTTTGAGCTGAAAAGTGACTGCCCTTACCTGAAAAGAAGTCTTGCTTGTAGGAAGACACAGAACCTGGGATTTAACTCCATTTCTGAAGGGAAACAAACAGCATAGTTCTCATCCATTCAACAAACTCTGCTTTAGAGCGAGAAGCATGCTCTTGCTTTCTAAAGACTCTAAGACAGCAGGAAACGTGAGTGTGCTGAGAACAAAAGAACCGTGGTTCCTACACATACGGACCATATCTAGTCCAACTCTGCTACTGAAACTGATACGAAGCACTGGTCCTGTAACATCCAATGTTTGTCAGTTAAGATGAGAAATGTGTGAGCTTTGTGAATGATGTAGTTCCTTTGAGCTGAAAAGTGACTGCCCTTACCTGAAACGAAGTCTTGCTTGTAGGAAGACACAGAGCCTGGGATTTAACTCCATTTCTAAAGGGAAACACACAGCATAGTATTCATCCATGGATCACACTCTGGTTAGAGCGAGAAGCACACTCTTGCTTTCTAGATTCTCTAAGACAGCAGGAAATCTGAGTGTGCCCATTACAATAGAACGGTGTTTCCTACACATATGGACCATATCCAGTCCAAATCTGCTTCTGAAACTGATACAAAGCACTGGTCCTCTAACATCCAATGTTTGTCAGTTAAGATGAGAAACGTGTGAGCTTTGTGAATGATGTAGTTCCTTTGAACTGAAAAGTGACTGCCCTTACCTGAAACGAAGTCTTGCTTGTAGGAGGACACAGAGCCTGGGATTTAACTCCATTTCTGATGGGAAACACACAGCATAGTTCTCATCCATGGATCACACTCTGCTTTAGAGCGAGAAGCATGCACTTGCTTTTATAATATAGCAGGTAATCTGAGTGTGCCCAGAACTAAAGAACGGTGTTTCCTACATATACAGACCATAAGTAGTCCAAAACTGCTTCTGACACTGATAGAAAGCACTGACCCTCTAACATCCAATGCTTGTCAGTTAAGATGAGAAACGTGTGAGCTTCGTGAACGATGTAGTTCGTTTGAGCAGAAAAGTGACTGCCCTTACCTGAATCGAAGTCTTGCTTGTAGGAAGACTCAGAGCCTGGGATTTAACTCCATTTCTGAAGTGAAACACAGCAGTGTAATCATCCATTGATCACACTCTGCTTTAGAACAAGAAGCATGCTCATGCTTTCTAGAGTCTCTAAGACAGCAGGAAACGTGTGTGTGCTGAGAACAAAAGAACGGTGTTTCCTAAACATACGGACCATATCTAGTTCAACTCTGCTTCTGAAACTGATACAAAGCACTGGTCCTCTAACATCCAATGCTTGTCAGTTAAGATGAGAAACGTGTGAGCTTTGTGAATGATGTAGTTCCTTTTAACTGAAAAGTGACTGCCCTTACCTGAAACGATCTTGCTTGTAGTAAGACACAGAGCCTGGGATTTAACTCCACTTCTTAAGAGAAACACACAGCATAGTTCTCATCCGTGGATCACACTCTGCTTTAGAGCGAGAAGCACGCTCTTGCTATTGGAGTCTCTAATATAGCAGGAAATCTGAGTGTGCCCAGAACAAAAGAATGGTGTTTCCTACATATACGGACCATATGTAGTCCAAATCTGCTTCTGATACTGATACAATGCACTGACCCTCTAACATCCAATGCTTGTCAGTTAAGATGAGAATCTTGTGATCTTTGTTAATGATGTAGTTCGTTTGAACTGAAAAGTGACTGCCCTTACCTGAAACGAAGTCTTGCTTGTAGTAAGACACAGAGCCTGGGATTTAACTCCATTTCTTAAGAGAAACACACAGCATAGTTCTCATCCATGGATCACACTCTGTTTTAGAGCGAGAAGCACGCTCTTGCTTTTAGAGTCTCTAATATAGCAGGAAATCTGAGTGTGCCCAGAACAAAAGAACGGTGTTTCCTACATATACGGACCATATGTAGTCCAAATCTGCTTCTGAAACTGATACAATGCACTGGTCCTCTAACATCCAATGCTTGTCAGTTAAGATGGGAAACGTGTGAGCTTCATGAACGATGTAGTTCTTTTGAGGAGAAAAGTGACTTCCCTTACCTTAAATGAAGTCTTGCTGTAGGAAGACTCAGAGCCTGGGATTTAACTCCATTTCTGAATTGAAACACACAGCAGTGTTCTCATCCATTGATCACACTCTGCTTTAAAACAAGAAGCACGCCCTTGCTTTCTAGAGTCTCTAAGACAGCAGGAAATGTGAGTGTGCTGAGAACAAAAGAACGGTGTTTCCTACACATACGGACCATATATAGTCCAACTCTGCTTCTGAAACTGATACAAAGCACTGGTCCTCTAACATCCAATGTTTGTCAGTTAAGATGAGAAACGTGTGAGCTTTGTGAATGATGTAGTTCCTTTGAACTGAAAAGTGACTGCCCTTACCTGAAACGAAGTCTTGCTTGTAGTAAGACACAGAGCCTGGGATTTAACTCCATTTCTGAAGGGAAACACACAGCATAGTATTCATCCATGGATCACACTCTGGTTAGAGCGAGAGGCACACTCTTGCTTTCTAGAGTCTCTAAGACAGCAGGAAATCTGAGTGTGCCCAGAACAATAGAACGGTGTTTCCTACACATGTGGACCATATCCAGTCCAAATCTGCTTCTGAAACTGATACAAAGCACTGGTCCTCTAACATCCAATGTTTGTCAGTTAAGATGAGAAACGTGTGAGCTTTGTGAATGATGTAGTTCCTTTGAACTGAAAAGTGACTGCCCTTACTTGAAACGAAGTCTTGCTTGTACGAAGACACAGAGCCTGGGATTTAACTCCTTTTCTGAAGGGAAACAGACAGCATAGTTCTCATCCATGGATCACACTCTGCTTTAGAGCGAGAAGCATGCACTTGCTTTTATAGTCTCTAAGATAGCAGGTAATCTGAGTGTGCCCAGAACTAAAGAACGGTGTTTCCTACATATACAGACCATAAGTAGTCCAAATCTGCTTCTGAAACTGATACAAAGCACTGACCCTCTAACATCAAATGCTTGTCAGTTAAGATGAGAAACGTGTGAGCTTCGTGAACGATGTAGTTCGTTTGAGCAGAAAAGTGACTGCCCTTACCTGAATCGAAGTCTTGCTTGTAGGAAGACTCAGAGCCTGGGATTTAACTCCATTTCTGAAGTGAAACACAGCAGTGTAATCATGCATTGATCACACTATGCTTTAGAACAAGAAGCATGCTCTTGCTTTTTAGAGTCTCTAAGACAGCAGGAAACGTGATTTTGCTGAGAACAAAAGAACGGTGTTTCCTACACATAAGGACATTATATAGTCCAACTCTGCTTCTGAAACTGATACAAAGCACTGACCCTCTAACATACAATGCTTGTCTGTTAAGATGAGAAACGTGTGAGCTTCGTGAACGATGTAGTTCATTTGAGCTGAAAAGTGACTGCCCTTACCTGAAAGGAAGTCTTGCCTGTAGGAAGACACAGAGCAAGGGATTTAACTCCATTTTTGAAGGGAAACACACAGCATAGTTCTCATCCATGGATCACACTCTGCTTTAGATCGAGAAGCACGCTCTTGCTTTCTAAAATCTCTAAGACAGCAGGAAATCTGAGTGTGCCCAGAACAAAAGAACGGTGTTTCCTACACATACGGACTATATGTAGTCCAAAACTTCTTCTGAAACTGATAAAATGCACTGGTCCTCTAACATCCAATGCTTGTCAGTTAAGATGATAATCGTGTGATCTTCGTTAACGAAGTAGTTCGTTTGAGCAGAAAAGTGACTGCCCTTACCTGAAATGAAGTCTTGCTTGTAGGAAGACTCAGAGCCTGGGATTTAACTCCATTTCTGAAGTGAAACACACAGCAGTGTTCTCATCCATTGATGACCCTCTGCTTTAGAACAAGAAGCACGCTCTTGCTTTCTAGAGTCTCTAAGACAGCAGGAAACGTGAGTGTGCTGAGAACAAAAGAACGGTGTTTCGTACACATACGGACCATATCTAGTCCAACTCTGTTTCTTAAACTGATACAAAGCACTGGTCCTCTAACATCCAATGCTTGTCTATTAAGATGAGAAATGTGTGAGCTCCGTGAACGATGTAGTTCGTTTGAGCTGAAAAGTGACTGCCCTTACCTGAAAAGAAGTCTTGCTTGTAGGAAGACACAGAACCTGGGATTTAACTCCATTTCTGAAGGGAAACAAACAGCATAGTTCTCATCCATTCAACAAACTCTGCTTTAGAGCGAGAAGCATGCTCTTGCTTTCTAAAGACTCTAAGACAGCAGGAAACGTGAGTGTGCTGAGAACAAAAGAACCGTGGTTCCTACACATACGGACCATATCTAGTCCAACTCTGCTACTGAAACTGATACGAAGCACTGGTCCTGTAACATCCAATGTTTGTCAGTTAAGATGAGAAATGTGTGAGCTTTGTGAATGATGTAGTTCCTTTGAGCTGAAAAGTGACTGCCCTTACCTGAAACGAAGTCTTGCTTGTAGGAAGACACAGAGCCTGGGATTTAACTCTTTTCTGAAGGGAAACACACAGCATAGTATTCATCCATGGATCACACTCTGTTTTAGAGCGAGAAGCACGCTCTTGCTTTTAGAGTCTCTAATATAGCAGGAAATCTGAGTGTGCCCAGAACAAAAGAACGGTGTTTCCTACATATACGGACCATATGTAGTCCAAATCTGCTTCTGAAAGTGATACAATGCACTGGTCCTCTAACATCCAATGCTTGTCAGTTAAGATGAGAATCGTGTGATCTTCGTTAACAATGTAGTTCGTTTGAGCAGAAAAGTGACTGTCCTTACCTGAAATGAAGTCTTGCTTGTCGGAAGACTCAGAGCCTGGGATTTAACTCCATTTCTGAAGTGAAACACACAGCAGTGTTCTCATCCATTGATGACACTCTGCTTTAGAACAAGAAGCACGCTGTTGCTTTCTAGAGTCCCTAAGACAGCAGGAAACATGAGTGTGCTGAGAACAAAAGAACGGTGTTTCCTACACATAGGGACCATATCTAGTCCAACTCTGCTTCTGAAACTCATACAAAGCACTGGTCCTCTAACATCCAATGCTTGTCAGTTAAGACGGGAAACGTGTGAGCTTCATGAACGATGTAGTTCGTTTGAGGAGAAAAGTGACTGCCCTTACCTTAAATGAAGTCTTGCTTGTAGGAAGACTCAGAGCCTGGGATTTAACTCCATTTATGAATTGAAACACACAGCAGTGTTCTCATCCATTGATCACACTCTGCTTTAGAACAAGAAGCACGCTCTTGCTTTCTAGAATCTCTAAGACAGCAGGAAATGTGAGTGTGCTGAGAACAAAAGAATGGTGTTTCCTACACATACGGACCATATATAGTCCAACTCTGCTTCTTAAACTGATACAAAGCACTGGTCCTCTAACATCCAATGTTTGTCAGTTAAGATGAGAAACGTGTGAGCTTTTTGAATGATGTAGTTCGTTTGAGCTGAAAAGTGACTGCCCTTACCTGAAACGAAGTCTTGCTTGTAGGAAGACACAGAGCCTGGGATTTAACTCCATTTCTAAAGGGAAACACACAGCATAGTATTCATCCATGGATCACACTCTGGTTAGAGCGAGAAGCACACTCTTGCTTTCTAGAGTCTCTAAGACAGCAGGAAATCTGAGTGTGCCCATTACAATAGAACGGTGTTTCCTACACATATGGACCATATCCAGTCCAAATCTGCTTCTGAAACTGATACAAAGCACTGGTCCTCTAACATCCAATGTTTATCAGTTAAGATGAGAAACGTGTGAGCTTTGTGAATGATGTAGTTCGTTTGAGCAGAAAAGTGACTGTCCTTACCTGAAACGAAGTCTTGCTTGTAGGAAGTCTCAGAGCCTGGGATTTAACTCCATTTCTGAAGGCAAACACACAGCATAGTTCTCATCCATGGATCACACTCTGCTTTAGAGCGAGAAGCACGCTCTTGCTTTCTACAGTCTCTAAGACAGCAGGAAACATGAGTGTGCTGAGAACAAAAGAACGGTGTTTCCTACACATACGGACCATATCTATTCCAACTCATCTTCTGAAACTGATACAAAGCACTAGTCCTCTAACATCCAATGCTTGTCAGTTAAGATGGGAAACGTGTGAGCTTCATGAACGATGTAGTTCGTTTGAGCAAAAAAGTGACTGCCCTTACCTTAAACGAAGTCTTGCTTGTAGGAAGACTCAGAGCCTGGGATTTAACTCCACTTCTTAAGAGAAACACACAGCAAAGTTCTCATTAATGGATCACACTCTGCTTTAGAGCGAGAAGCATGCTCTTGCTATTGGAGTCTCTAATATAGCAGGAAATCTGAGTGTGCCCAGAACAAAAGAACGGTGTTTCCTACATATACGGACCATATGTAGTCCAAATCTGCTTCTGATACTGATACAATGCACTGACCCTCTAACATCCAATGCTTGTCGGTTAATATGGGAAATGTGTGAGCTTCATGAACGATGTAGTTCGTTCGAGCAGAAAAGTGACTGCCCTTACATTAAACGAGGTCTTGCTTGTAGGAAGACTCAGAGCCTGGGATTTAACTCCATTTCTGAATTGAAACACACAGCAGTGTTCTCATACATTGATCACACTCTGCTTTAGAACAAGAAGCACGCTCTTGCTTTCTATAGTCTCTAAGACAGCAGGAATCGTGAGTGTGCTGAGAACAAAAGAACGGTGTTTCCTACACATACGTACCATATCTAGTCCAACACTGCTTCTGAAACTCATACAAAGCACTGGTCCTCTAACTTCCAATGCTTGTCATTTAAGATGGGAAACGTGTGAGCTTCATGAAGGATGTAGTTCGTTTGAGCAGAAAAGTGACTGCCCTTACCTGAAATGAAGTCTTGCTTGTAGGAAGACTCAGAGCCTGGGATTTAACTCCATTTCTGAAGTGAAACACACAGCAGTGTTCTCATCCATTGATGACACTCTGCTTTAGAACAAGAAGCACGCTCTTGCTTTCTAGAGTCTCTAAGACAGCAGGAAACGTGAGTGTGCTGAGAACAAAAGAACGGTGTTTCGTACACATACGGACCATATCTAGTCCAACTCTGTTTCTTAAACTGATACAAAGCACTGGTCCTCTAACATCCAATGCTTGTCTATTAAGATGAGAAATGTGTGAGCTCCGTGAACGATGTAGTTCGTTTGAGCTGAAAAGTGACTGCCCTTACCTGAAAAGAAGTCTTGCTTGTAGGAAGACACAGAACCTGGGATTTAACTCCATTTCTGAAGGGAAACAAACAGCATAGTTCTCATCCATTCAACAAACTCTGCTTTAGAGCGAGAAGCATGCTCTTGCTTTCTAAAGACTCTAAGACAGCAGGAAACGTGAGTGTGCTGAGAACAAAAGAACCGTGGTTCCTACACATACGGACCATATCTAGTCCAACTCTGCTACTGAAACTGATACGAAGCACTGGTCCTGTAACATCCAATGTTTGTCAGTTAAGATGAGAAATGTGTGAGCTTTGTGAATGATGTAGTTCCTTTGAGCTGAAAAGTGACTGCCCTTACCTGAAACGAAGTCTTGCTTGTAGGAAGACACAGAGCCTGGGATTTAACTCTTTTCTGAAGGGAAACACACAGCATAGTATTCATCCATGGATCACACTCTGTTTTAGAGCGAGAAGCACGCTCTTGCTTTTAGAGTCTCTAATATAGCAGGAAATCTGAGTGTGCCCAGAACAAAAGAACGGTGTTTCCTACATATACGGACCATATGTAGTCCAAATCTGCTTCTGAAAGTGATACAATGCACTGGTCCTCTAACATCCAATGCTTGTCAGTTAAGATGAGAATCGTGTGATCTTCGTTAACAATGTAGTTCGTTTGAGCAGAAAAGTGACTGTCCTTACCTGAAATGAAGTCTTGCTTGTCGGAAGACTCAGAGCCTGGGATTTAACTCCATTTCTGAAGTGAAACACACAGCAGTGTTCTCATCCATTGATGACACTCTGCTTTAGAACAAGAAGCACGCTGTTGCTTTCTAGAGTCCCTAAGACAGCAGGAAACATGAGTGTGCTGAGAACAAAAGAACGGTGTTTCCTACACATAGGGACCATATCTAGTCCAACTCTGCTTCTGAAACTCATACAAAGCACTGGTCCTCTAACATCCAATGCTTGTCAGTTAAGACGGGAAACGTGTGAGTTTCATGAACGATGTAGTTCGTTTGAGGAGAAAAGTGACTGCCCTTACCTTAAATGAAGTCTTGCTTGTAGGAAGACTCAGAGCCTGGGATTTAACTCCATTTATGAATTGAAACACACAGCAGTGTTCTCATCCATTGATCACACTCTGCTTTAGAACAAGAAGCACGCTCTTGCTTTCTAGAATCTCTAAGACAGCAGGAAATGTGAGTGTGCTGAGAACAAAAGAATGGTGTTTCCTACACATACGGACCATATATAGTCCAACTCTGCTTCTGAAACTGATACAAAGCACTGGTCCTCTAACATCCAATGTTTGTCAGTTAAGATGAGAAACGTGTGAGCTTTTTGAATGATGTAGTTCGTTTGAGCTGAAAAGTGACTGCCCTTACCTGAAACGAAGTCTTGCTTGTAGGAAGACACAGAGCCTGGGATTTAACTCCATTTCTAAAGGGAAACACACAGCATAGTATTCATCCATGGATCACACTCTGGTTAGAGCGAGAAGCACACTCTTGCTTTCTAGAGTCTCTAAGACAGCAGGAAATCTGAGTGTGCCCATTACAATAGAACGGTGTTTCCTACACATATGGACCATATCCAGTCCAAATCTGCTTCTGAAACTGATACAAAGCACTGGTCCTCTAACATCCAATGTTTATCAGTTAAGATGAGAAACGTGTGAGCTTTGTGAATGATGTAGTTCGTTTGAGCAGAAAAGTGACTGTCCTTACCTGAAACGAAGTCTTGCTTGTAGGAAGTCTCAGAGCCTGGGATTTAACTCCATTTCTGAAGGCAAACACACGACATAGTTCTCATCCATGGATCACACTCTGCTTTAGAGCGAGAAGCACGCTCTTGCTTTCTACAGTCTCTAAGACAGCAGGAAACATGAGTGTGCTGAGAACAAAAGAACGGTGTTTCCTACACATACGGACCATATCTATTCCAACTCATCTTCTGAAACTGATACAAAGCACTGGTCCTCTAACATCCAATGCTTGTCAGTTAAGATGGGAAACGTGTGAGCTTCATGAACGATGTAGTTCGTTTGAGCAAAAAAGTGACTGCCCTTACCTTAAACGAAGTCTTGCTTGTAGGAAGACTCAGAGCCTGGGATTTAACTCCACTTCTTAAGAGAAACACACAGCAAAGTTCTCATTAATGGATCACACTCTGCTTTAGAGCGAGAAGCATGCTCTTGCTATTGGAGTCTCTAATATAGCAGGAAATCTGAGTGTGCCCAGAACAAAAGAACGGTGTTTCCTACATATACGGACCATATGTAGTCCAAATCTGCTTCTGATACTGATACAATGCACTGACCCTCTAACATCCAATGCTTGTCAGTTAAGATGGGAAATGTGTGAGCTTCATGAACGATGTAGTTCGTTCGAGCAGAAAAGTGACTGCCCTTACATTAAACGAGGTCTTGCTTGTAGGAAGACTCAGAGCCTGGGATTTAACTCCATTTCTGAATTGAAACACACAGCAGTGTTCTCATCCATTGATCACACTCTGCTTTAGAACAAGAAGCACGCTCTTGCTTTCTATAGTCTCTAAGACAGCAGGAATCGTGAGTGTGCTGAGAACAAAAGAACGGTGTTTCCTACACATACGGACCATATCTAGTCCAACTCTGCTTCTGAAACTGATACAAAGCACTGGTCCTCTAACATCCAATGCTTGTCTGTTAAGATGATAAATGTGTGAGCTCAGTGAACGATGTAGGTCATTTGAGCTGAAAAGTGACTGCCCTTACCTGAAACGAAGTCTTGCTTGTAGGAAGACACAGAGATTGGGATTTGACTCCATTTCTGAAGGGAAACACACAGCATAGTTCTCATCCATAGATCACAATCTGCTTTAGAGCAAGAAGCACGCTCTTGCTTTCTAGAGTCTCTAAGACAGCAGGAAACGTGAGTGTGCTGAGAACAAAAGAACGGTGTTTCCTACACATACGGACCATATCTAGTCCAACACTGCTTCTGAAACTCATACAAAGCACTGGTCCTCTAACTTCCAATGCTTGTCATTTAAGATGGGAAACGTGTGAGCTTCATGAAGGATGTAGTTCGTTTGAGCAGAAAAGTGTCTGCCCTTACCTTAAACGAGGTCTTGCTTGTAGGAAGACTCAGAGCCTGGGATTTAACTCCATTTCTGAATTGAAACACACAGCAGTGTTCTCATTCATTGATCACTTTCTGCTTTAGAACAAGAGGCACGCTCTTGCTTTCTATAGTCTCTTAGACAGCAGGAATCGTGAGTGTGCTTGAGAACAAAAGAACGGTGTTTCCTACACATACGGACCATATCTAGTCCAACTCTGCTTCTGAAATTGATACAAAGCACTGGTCCTCTAACATCCAATGTTTGTCAGTTAAGATGAGAAACGTGTGAGCTTTGTGAATGATGTAGTTCCTTTGAACTGAAAAGTGACTGCCCTTACCTGAATCGAAGTCTTGCTTGTAGGAAGACTCAGAGCCTGGGATTTAACTCCTTTTCTGAAGTGAAACACACAGCATAGTTTTCATCCATGGATCACACTCTGCTTTAGAACGAGAAGCACGCTCTTGCTTTCTAGAGTATCTAAGACAGCAGGAAACGTGAGTGTGCTGAGAACAAAAGAACGGTGTTTCCTACACATACGGACCATATCTAGTCCAACTCTGCTTCTGAAACTGATACAAAGCACTGGTCCTCTAACATCCAATGCTTGTCAGTTAACATGAGAAACGTGTGAGCTCTGTGAACGATGTAGTTCGTTTGAGCAGAAAAGTGACTGTCCTTACCTGAAACGAAATCTTGCTTGTAGGAAGTCTCAGAGCCTGGGATTTAACTCCATTTCTGAAGGCAAACACACAGCATAGTTCTCATCCATGGATCACACTCTGCTTTAGAGCGAGAAGCACGCTCTTGCTTTCTACAGTCTCTAAGACAGCAGGAAACGTGAGTGTGCCCAGAACAAAAGAACGGTGTTTCCTAAACATACGGACCATATCTAGTCCAACTCATCTTCTGAAACTGATACAAAGCACTGGTCCTCTAACATCCAATGCTTGTCAGTTAAGATGGGAAACGTGTGAGCTTCATGAACGATGTAGTTCGTTTGAGCAAAAAAGTGACTGCCCTTACCTTAAACGAAGTCTTGCTTGTACGAAGACCCAGAGCCTGGGATTTAACTCCATTTCTGAATTGAAAGACAAAGCAGTGTTCTCATCCATTGAGCAAACTCTGCTTTAGAATAAGAAGCACGCTCTTGCTTTTTAGAGTCTCTAAGACAGGAGGAAACGTGATTTTGCTGAGAACAAAAGAACGGAGTTTCCTACACATACGGACCATATCTAGTCCAACTCTGCTTCTGAAACTGATACAAAGCACTGGTCCTCTAACATCCAATGCTTGTCTGTTAAGATGATAAATGTGTGAGCTCAGTGAACGATGTAGGTCATTTGAGCTGAAAAGTGACTGCCCTTACCTGAAACGAAGTCTTGCTTGTAGGAAGACACAGAGATTGGGATTTGACTCCATTTCTGAAGGGAAACACACAGCATAGTTCTCATCCATAGATCACAATCTGCTTTAGAGCAAGAAGCACGCTCTTGCTTTCTAGAGTCTCTAAGACAGCAGGAAACGTGAGTGTGCTGAGAACAAAAGAACGGTGTTTCCTACACATACGGACCATATCTAGTCCAACACTGCTTCTGAAACTCATACAAAGCACTGGTCCTCTAACTTCCAATGCTTGTCATTTAAGATGGGAAACGTGTGAGCTTCATGAAGGATGTAGTTCGTTTGAGCAGAAAAGTGTCTGCCCTTACCTTAAACGAGGTCTTGCTTGTAGGAAGACTCAGAGCCTGGGATTTAACTCCATTTCTGAATTGAAACACACAGCAGTGTTCTCATTCATTGATCACTTTCTGCTTTAGAACAAGAGGCACGCTCTTGCTTTCTATAGTCTCTTAGACAGCAGGAATCGTGAGTGTGCTTGAGAACAAAAGAACGGTGTTTCCTACACATACGGACCATATCTAGTCCAACTCTGCTTCTGAAATTGATACAAAGCACTGGTCCTCTAACATCCAATGTTTGTCAGTTAAGATGAGAAACGTGTGAGCTTTGTGAATGATGTTGTTCCTTTGAACTGAAAAGTGACTGCCCTTACCTGAATCGAAGTCTTGCTTGTAGGAAGACTCAGAGCCTGGGATTTAACTCCTTTTCTGAAGTGAAACACACAGCATAGTTTTCATCCATGGATCACACTCTGCTTTAGAACGAGAAGCACGCTCTTGCTTTCTAGAGTATCTAAGACAGCAGGAAACGTGAGTGTGCTGAGAACAAAAGAACGGTGTTTCCTACACATACGGACCATATCTAGTCCAACTCTGCTTCTGAAACTGATACAAAGCACTGGTCCTCTAACATCCAATGCTTGTCAGTTAACATGAGAAACGTGTGAGCTCTGTGAACGATGTAGTTCGTTTGAGCAGAAAAGTGACTGTCCTTACCTGAAACGAAATCTTGCTTGTAGGAAGTCTCAGAGCCTGGGATTTAACTCCATTTCTGAAGGCAAACACACAGCATAGTTCTCATCCATGGATCACACTCTGCTTTAGAGCGAGAAGCACGCTCTTGCTTTCTACAGTCTCTAAGACAGCAGGAAACGTGAGTGTGCCCAGAACAAAAGAACGGTGTTTCCTAAACATACGGACCATATCTAGTCCAACTCATCTTCTGAAACTGATACAAAGCACTGGTCCTCTAACATCCAATGCTTGTCAGTTAAGATGGGAAACGTGTGAGCTTCATGAACGATGTAGTTCGTTTGAGCAAAAAAGTGACTGCCCTTACCTTAAACGAAGTCTTGCTTGTACGAAGACCCAGAGCCTGGGATTTAACTCCATTTCTGAATTGAAAGACAAAGCAGTGTTCTCATCCATTGAGCAAACTCTGCTTTAGAATAAGAAGCACGCTCTTGCTTTTTAGAGTCTCTAAGACAGGAGGAAACGTGATTTTGCTGAGAACAAAAGAACGGAGTTTCCTACACATACGGACCATATCTAGTCCAAATCTGCTTCTGAAACTGATACAAAGCACTGTTCCTCTAACATCCAATGCTTGTCTGTTAAGGTGAGAAACGTGTGAGCTTCGTGAACGATGTAGTTCGTTTGAGCAGAAAAGTGACTGCCTTACCTGAATTGAAGTCTTGCTTGTAGGAAGACTCAGAGCCTGGGATTTAACTCCATTTCTGAAGGGAAACACACAGCATAGTATTCATCCATGGATCACACTCTGCTTTAGAGCAAGAAGCACACTCTTGCTTTCTTGAGTCTCTAAGACAGCAGGAAATCTGAGTGTGCCCAGAATAAAAGAACAGTGTTTCCTACACATACGGACTATATGTAGTCCAAAACTTCTTCTGAAACTGATAGAATGCACTGGTCCTCTAACATCCAATGCTTGTCAGTTAAGATGATAAACGTGTGAGCTTCGTGAAAGATGTAGTTCGTTTGAGCAGAAAAGTGACTGCCCTTACCTGAAACGAAGTCTTGCTTGTAGGGAGACTCAGAGCCTGGGATTTACCTCCTTTGTGAAGTGAAACACACAGCATAGTATTCATCCATGGATCACACTGTGGTTAGAGTGAGAAGCACACTCTTGCTTTCTAGAGTCTCTAAGACAGCAGGAAATTTGAGTGTGGCCAGAAGAATAGAACGGTGTTTCCTACACATATGGACCATATCCAGTCAAAATCTGCTTCTGAAACTGATATAAAGCATTGACCCTCTAACATCCAATGCTTGTCAGTTAAGATGAGAAACGTGTGAGCTCTGTGAACGATGTAGTTCGTTTGAGCAGAAAAGTGACTGTCCTTACCTGAAACGAAGTCTTGCTTGTAGGAAGTCTCAGAGCCTGGGATTTAACTCCATTTCTGAAGGCAAACACACAGCATAGTTCTCATCCATGGATCACACTCTGCTTTAGAGCGAGAAGCACGCTCTTGCTTTCTACAGTCTCTAAGACAGCAGGAAACGTGAGTGTGCTGAGAACAAAAGAACAGTGTTTCCTACACATACGGACCATATCTAGTCCAACTCATCTTCTGAAACTGATAAAAGCACTGGTCCTCTAACATCCAATGCTTGTCAGTTAAGATGGGAAAACGCGTGAGCTTCATGAACGATGTAGTTCGTTTGAGCAAAAAAGTGACTGCCCTTACCTTAAACGAAGTCTTGCTTGTATGAAGACCCAGAGCCTGGGATTTAACTCCATTTCTGAATTGAAACACACAGCAGTGTTCTCATCCATTGATCACACTCTGCTTTAGAATAAGAAGCACGCTCTTGCTTTCTAGAGTCTATAAGACACCAGGAAACGTGAGTGTGCTGAGAACAAAAGAACGGTGTTTCCTACACATAGGGACCATATCTAGTCCAACTCTGCTTCTGAAACTGATACAAAGCACTGTTCCTCTAATTTCCAATGCTTGTCTGTTAAGGTGAGAAACGTGTGAGCTTCCTGAACGATGTAGTTTGTTTGAGCAGAAAAGTGACTGCCTTACCTGAATTGAAGTCTTGCTTGTAGGAAGACTGAGAGCCTGGGATTTAACTCCATTTCTGAAGGCAAACACACAGCATAGTTCTCATCCATGGATCACACTCTGCTTTAGAACGAGAAGCACGCTCTTGCTTACTAGAGTCTCTAAGACAGCAGGAAACGTGAGTGTGCTGAGAACAAAAGAACGGTGTTTCCTACACATACGGACCATATCTCGTCCAACACTGCTTCTGAAACTGATAGAATGCACTGGTCCTCTAACATCCAATGCTTGTCAGTTAAGATGATAAACGTGTGAGCTTCGTGAAAGATGTAGTTCGTTTGAGCAGAAAAGTGACTGCCCTTACCTGAAACGAAGTCTTGCTTGTAGGGAGACTCAGAGCCTGGGATTTACCTCCTTTTCTGAAGTGAAACACACAGCATAGTATTCATCCATGGATCACACTGTGGTTAGCGCGAGAAGCACACTTTTGCTTTCTAGAGTCTCTAAGACAGCAGGAAATTTGAGTGTACCCAGAAGAATAGAACGGTGTTTCCTACACATATGGACCATATCCAGTCCAAATTTGCTTCTGAAACTGATATAAAGCATTGACCCTCTAACATCCAATGCTTGTCAGTTAAGATGAGAAACGTGTGAGCTCTGTGAACGATGTAGTTCGTTTGAGCAGAAAAGTGACTGTCCTTACATGAAACGAAGTCTTGCTTGTAGGAAGACTCAGAGCCTGGGATTTAACTCCATTTCTGAAGGCAAACACACAGCATAGTTCTCATCCATAGATCACACTCTGCTTTAGAGCGAGAAGCACGCTCTTGCTTTCTAGAGTCTCTAAGACAGCAGGAAACGTGAGTGTGCTGAGAACAAAAGAACGGTGTTTCCTACACATACGGACCATATCTAGTCCAACTCATCATCTGAAACTGATACAAAGCACTGGTCCTCTAACATCCAATGCTTGTCAATTAAGATGGGAAACGTGTGAGCTTCATGAACGATGTAGTTCGTTTGAGCAAAAAAGTGACTGCCCTTACCTTAAACGAAGTCTTGCTTGTAGGAAGACTCAGAGCCTGGGATTTAACTCCATTTCTGAATTGAAACACACAGCAGTGTTCTCATCCATGGATCACACTCTGCTTTAGAATAAGATGCACGCTCTTGCTTTTTAGAGTCTCTAAGACAGCAGGAAATGTGAGTGTGCCCAGAACAAAAGAACGGTGTTTCCTACACATACGGACTAGATGTAGTCCAAAACTTCTTCTGAAACAGATAGAATGCACTGGTCCTCTAACATCCAATGCTTGTCAGTTAACATGAGAAACGTGTGTGCTTCGTGAAACATGTAGTTCGTTTGAGCAGAAAAGTGACTGCCCTTACCTGAAACGAAGTCTTGCTTGTAGGGAGACTCAGAGCCTGGGATTTAACTCCATTTCTGAAGTGAAACACACAGCATAGTTTTCATCCATGGATCACACTCTGCTTTAGAACAAGAAGCACACTCTTTCTTTCTAGAGTCTCTAAGACAGCAGGAAATGTGATTTTGCTGAGAACAAAAGAACGGTGTTTCCTACACATACGGACCATATCTAGTCCAACTCTGCTTCTGAAATTGATACAAAGCACTGGTCCTCTAACATCCAATGTTTGTCAGTTAAGATGAGAAAGGTGTGAGCTTCGTGAACGATGTAGTTCGTTTGAGCAGAAAAGTGACTGCCCTTACCTGAATCGAAGTCTTGCTTGTAGGAAGACTCAGAGCCTGGGATTTAACTCCATTTCTGAAGGGAAACACACAGCATAGTATTCATCCATGGATCACACTCTGCTTTAGAGCAAGAAGCACACTCTTGCTTTCTTGAGTCTCTAAGACAGCAGGAAATCTGAGTGTGCCCAGAATAAAAGAACAGTGTTTCCTACACATACGGACTATATGTAGTCCAAAACTTCTTCTGAAACTGATAGAATGCACTGGTCCTCTAACATCCAATGCTTGTCAGTTAAGATGATAAACGTGTGAGCTTCGTGAAAGATGTAGTTCGTTTGAGCAGAAAAGTGACTGCCCTTACCTGAAACGAAGTCTTGCTTGTAGGGAGACTCAGAGCCTGGGATTTACCTCCTTTGTGAAGTGAAACACACAGCATAGTATTCATCCATGGATCACACTGTGGTTAGAGTGAGAAGCACACTCTTGCTTTCTAGAGTCTCTAAGACAGCAGGAAATTTGAGTGTGGCCAGAAGAATAGAACGGTGTTTCCTACACATATGGACCATATCCAGTCAAAATCTG
The DNA here is from genome assembly GCA_949786385.1 of Onychomys leucogaster. Taxonomy (NCBI): domain Eukaryota; kingdom Metazoa; phylum Chordata; class Mammalia; order Rodentia; family Cricetidae; genus Onychomys; species Onychomys leucogaster. Next base: position 275,233 of record CATKUP010000128.1, on the reverse strand, counting down.
CTTCTGAAACTGATATAAAGCATTGACCCTCTAACATCCAATGCTTGTCAGTTAAGATGAGAAACGTGTGAGCTCTGTGAACGATGTAGTTCGTTTGAGCAGAAAAGTGACTGTCCTTACCTGAAACGAAGTCTTGCTTGTAGGAAGTCTCAGAGCCTGGGATTTAACTCCATTTCTGAAGGCAAACACACAGCATAGTTCTCATCCATGGATCACACTCTGCTTTAGAGCGAGAAGCACGCTCTTGCTTTCTACAGTCTCTAAGACAGCAGGAAACGTGAGTGTGCTGAGAACAAAAGAACGGTGTTTCCTACACATACGGACCATATCTAGTCCAACTCATCTTCTGAAACTGATAAAAGCACTGGTCCTCTAACATCCAATGCTTGTCAGTTAAGATGGGAAACGCGTGAGCTTCATGAACGATGTAGTTCGTTTGAGCAAAAAAGTGACTGCCCTTACCTTAAACGAAGTCTTGCTTGTACGAAGACCCAGAGCCTGGGATTTAACTCCATTTCTGAATTGAAACACACAGCAGTGTTCTCATCCATTGATCACACTCTGCTTTAGAATAAGAAGCACGCTCTTGCTTTCTAGAGTCTATAAGACACCAGGAAACGTGAGTGTGCTGAGAACAAAAGAACGGTGTTTCCTACACATAGGGACCATATCTAGTCCAACTCTGCTTCTGAAACTGATACAAAGCACTGTTCCTCTAACATCCAATGCTTGTCTGTTAAGGTGAGAAACGTGTGAGCTTCCTGAACGATGTAGTTTGTTTGAGCAGAAAAGTGACTGCCTTACCTGACTTGAAGTCTTGCTTGTAGGAAGACTGAGAGCCTGGGATTTAACTCCATTTTTGAAGGCAAACACACAGCATAGTTCTCATCCATGGATCACACTCTGCTTTAGAACGAGGAGCACGCTCTTGCTTTCTAGAGTCTCTAAGACAGCAGGAAACGTGAGTGTGCTGAGAACAAAAGAATGGTGTTTCCTACACATACGGACCATATCTCGTCCAACACTTCTTCTGAAACTGATACAAAGCACTGGTCCTCTAACATCCAATGTTTGTCAGTTAAGATGAGAAACGTGTGAGCTTTGTGAATGATGTAGTTCCTTTGAACTGAAAAGTGACTACCCTTACCTGAAACGAAGTCTTGCTTGTAGGAAGACTCAGAGCCTGGGATTTAACTCCATTTCTGAAGGCAAACACACAGCATAGTTCTCATCCATGGATCACAATCTGCTTTAGAACGAGAAGCACGCTCTTGCTTTCTAGAGTCTCTAAGACAGCAGGAAACGTGAGTGTACTGAGAACAAAAGAACGGTGTTTCCTACACATACGGACCATATCTAGTCCAACACTGCTTCTGAAACTGATACAAAGCACTGGTCCTCTAACATCCAATGTTTGTCAGTTAAGATGAGAAACGTGTGAGCTTTGTGAATGATGTAGTTCCTTTGAACTGAAAAGTGACTACCCTTACCTGAAACGAAGTCTTGCTTGTAGGAAGACACAGAGCCTGGGATTTAACTCCATTTCTGAAGGGAAACACACAGCATAGTATTCATCCATGGATCGCACTCTGCTTTAGAGCAAGAAGGACACTCTTGCTTTCTAGAGTCTCTAAGACAGCAGGAAATCTGAGTGTGCCAAGAATAAAAGAACGGTGTTTCCTACACATACGGACTATATGTAGTCCAAAACTTCTTCTGAAACTGATAGAATGCACTGGTCCTCTAACATCCAATGCTTGTCAGTTAAGATGATAAACGTGTGAGCTTCGTGAAAGATGTAGTTCGTTTGAGCAGAAAAGTGACTGCCCTTACCTGAAACGAAGTCTTGCTTGTAGGGAGACTCAGAGCCTGGGATTTACCTCCTTTTCTGAAGTGAAACACACAGCATAGTATTCATCCATGGATCACACTGTGGTTAGAGCGAGAAGCACACTTTTGCTTTCTAGAGTCTCTAAGACAGCAGGAAATTTGAGTGTACCCAGAAGAATAGAACGGTGTTTCCTACACATATGGACCATATCCAGTCCAAATCTGCTTCTGAAACTGATATAAAGCATTGACCCTCTAACATCCAATGCTTGTCAGTTAAGATGAGAAACGTGTGAGCTCTGTGAACGATGTAGTTCGTTTGAGCAGAAAAGTGACTGTCCTTACATGAAACGAAGTCTTGCTTGTAGGAAGACTCAGAGCCTGGGATTTAACTCCATTTCTGAAGGCAAACACACAGCATAGTTCTCATCCATGGATCACACTCTGCTTTAGAGCGAGAAGCACGCTCTTGCTTTCTAGAGTCTCTAAGACAGCAGGAAACGTGAGTGTGCTGAGAACAAAAGAACGGTGTTTCCTACACATACGGACCATATCTAGTCCAACTCATCTTCTGAAACTGATACAAAGCACTGGTCCTCTAACATCCAATGCTTGTCAATTAAGATGGGAAACGTGTGAGCTTCATGAACGATGTAGTTCGTTTGAGCAAAAAAGTGACTGCCCTTACCTTAAACGAAGTCTTGCTTGTAGGAAGACTCAGAGCCTGGGATTTAACTCCATTTCTGAATTGAAACACACAGCAGTGTTCTCATCCATGGATCACACTCTGCTTTAGAATAAGATGCACGCTCTTGCTTTTTAGAGTCTCTAAGACAGCAGGAAATGTGAGTGTGCCCAGAACAAAAGAACGGTGTTTCCTACACATACGGACTAGATGTAGTCCAAAACTTCTTCTGAAACAGATAGAATGCACTGGTCCTCTAACATCCAATGCTTGTCAGTTAACATGAGAAACGTGTGTGCTTCGTGAAACATGTAGTTCGTTTGAGCAGAAAAGTGACTGCCCTTACCTGAAACGAAGTCTTGCTTGTAGGAAGACTCAGAGCCTGGGATTTAACTCCATTTCTGAAGTGAAACACACAGCATAGTTTTCATCCATGGATCACACTCTGCTTTAGAACAAGAAGCACACTCTTTCTTTCTAGAGTCTCTAAGACAGCAGGAAATGTGATTTTGCTGAGAACAAAAGAACGGTGTTTCCTACACATACGGACCATATCTAGTCCAACTCTGCTTCTGAAACTGATACAAAGCACTGTTCCTCTAATTTCCAATGCTTGTCTGTTAAGGTGAGAAACGTGTGAGCTTCCTGAACGATGTAGTTTGTTTGAGCAGAAAAGTGACTGCCTTACCTGAATTGAAGTCTTGCTTGTAGGAAGACTGAGAGCCTGGGATTTAACTCCATTTCTGAAGGCAAACACACAGCATAGTTCTCATCCATGGATCACACTCTGCTTTAGAACGAGAAGCACGCTCTTGCTTACTAGAGTCTCTAAGACAGCAGGAAACGTGAGTGTGCTGAGAACAAAAGAACGGTGTTTCCTACACATACGGACCATATCTCGTCCAACACTGCTTCTGAAACTGATAGAATGCACTGGTCCTCTAACATCCAATGCTTGTCAGTTAAGATGATAAACGTGTGAGCTTCGTGAAAGATGTAGTTCGTTTGAGCAGAAAAGTGACTGCCCTTACCTGAAACGAAGTCTTGCTTGTAGGGAGACTCAGAGCCTGGGATTTACCTCCTTTTCTGAAGTGAAACACACAGCATAGTATTCATCCATGGATCACACTGTGGTTAGCGCGAGAAGCACACTTTTGCTTTCTAGAGTCTCTAAGACAGCAGGAAATTTGAGTGTACCCAGAAGAATAGAACGGTGTTTCCTACACATATGGACCATATCCAGTCCAAATTTGCTTCTGAAACTGATATAAAGCATTGACCCTCTAACATCCAATGCTTGTCAGTTAAGATGAGAAACGTGTGAGCTCTGTGAACGATGTAGTTCGTTTGAGCAGAAAAGTGACTGTCCTTACATGAAACGAAGTCTTGCTTGTAGGAAGACTCAGAGCCTGGGATTTAACTCCATTTCTGAAGGCAAACACACAGCATAGTTCTCATCCATAGATCACACTCTGCTTTAGAGCGAGAAGCACGCTCTTGCTTTCTAGAGTCTCTAAGACAGCAGGAAACGTGAGTGTGCTGAGAACAAAAGAACGGTGTTTCCTACACATACGGACCATATCTAGTCCAACTCATCATCTGAAACTGATACAAAGCACTGGTCCTCTAACATCCAATGCTTGTCAATTAAGATGGGAAACGTGTGAGCTTCATGAACGATGTAGTTCGTTTGAGCAAAAAAGTGACTGCCCTTACCTTAAACGAAGTCTTGCTTGTAGGAAGACTCAGAGCCTGGGATTTAACTCCATTTCTGAATTGAAACACACAGCAGTGTTCTCATCCATGGATCACACTCTGCTTTAGAATAAGATGCACGCTCTTGCTTTTTAGAGTCTCTAAGACAGCAGGAAATGTGAGTGTGCCCAGAACAAAAGAACGGTGTTTCCTACACATACGGACTAGATGTAGTCCAAAACTTCTTCTGAAACAGATAGAATGCACTGGTCCTCTAACATCCAATGCTTGTCAGTTAACATGAGAAACGTGTGTGCTTCGTGAAACATGTAGTTCGTTTGAGCAGAAAAGTGACTGCCCTTACCTGAAACGAAGTCTTGCTTGTAGGGAGACTCAGAGCCTGGGATTTAACTCCATTTCTGAAGTGAAACACACAGCATAGTTTTCATCCATGGATCACACTCTGCTTTAGAACAAGAAGCACACTCTTTCTTTCTAGAGTCTCTAAGACAGCAGGAAATGTGATTTTGCTGAGAACAAAAGAACGGTGTTTCCTACACATACGGACCATATCTAGTCCAACTCTGCTTCTGAAATTGATACAAAGCACTGGTCCTCTAACATCCAATGTTTGTCAGTTAAGATGAGAAAGGTGTGAGCTTCGTGAACGATGTAGTTCGTTTGAGCAGAAAAGTGACTGCCCTTACCTGAATCGAAGTCTTGCTTGTAGGAAGACTCAGAGCCTGGGATTTAACTCCATTTCTGAAGGGAAACACACAGCATAGTATTCATCCATGGATCACACTCTGCTTTAGAGCAAGAAGCACACTCTTGCTTTCTTGAGTCTCTAAGACAGCAGGAAATCTGAGTGTGCCCAGAATAAAAGAACAGTGTTTCCTACACATACGGACTATATGTAGTCCAAAACTTCTTCTGAAACTGATAGAATGCACTGGTCCTCTAACATCCAATGCTTGTCAGTTAAGATGATAAACGTGTGAGCTTCGTGAAAGATGTAGTTCGTTTGAGCAGAAAAGTGACTGCCCTTACCTGAAACGAAGTCTTGCTTGTAGGGAGACTCAGAGCCTGGGATTTACCTCCTTTGTGAAGTGAAACACACAGCATAGTATTCATCCATGGATCACACTGTGGTTAGAGTGAGAAGCACACTCTTGCTTTCTAGAGTCTCTAAGACAGCAGGAAATTTGAGTGTGGCCAGAAGAATAGAACGGTGTTTCCTACACATATGGACCATATCCAGTCAAAATCTGCTTCTGAAACTGATATAAAGCATTGACCCTCTAACATCCAATGCTTGTCAGTTAAGATGAGAAACGTGTGAGCTCTGTGAACGATGTAGTTCGTTTGAGCAGAAAAGTGACTGTCCTTACCTGAAACGAAGTCTTGCTTGTAGGAAGTCTCAGAGCCTGGGATTTAACTCCATTTCTGAAGGCAAACACACAGCATAGTTCTCATCCATGGATCACACTCTGCTTTAGAGCGAGAAGCACGCTCTTGCTTTCTACAGTCTCTAAGACAGCAGGAAACGTGAGTGTGCTGAGAACAAAAGAACGGTGTTTCCTACACATACGGACCATATCTAGTCCAACTCATCTTCTGAAACTGATAAAAGCACTGGTCCTCTAACATCCAATGCTTGTCAGTTAAGATGGGAAACGCGTGAGCTTCATGAACGATGTAGTTCGTTTGAGCAAAAAAGTGACTGCCCTTACCTTAAACGAAGTCTTGCTTGTACGAAGACCCAGAGCCTGGGATTTAACTCCATTTCTGAATTGAAACACACAGCAGTGTTCTCATCCATTGATCACACTCTGCTTTAGAATAAGAAGCACGCTCTTGCTTTCTAGAGTCTATAAGACACCAGGAAACGTGAGTGTGCTGAGAACAAAAGAACGGTGTTTCCTACACATAGGGACCATATCTAGTCCAACTCTGCTTCTGAAACTGATACAAAGCACTGTTCCTCTAACATCCAATGCTTGTCTGTTAAGGTGAGAAACGTGTGAGCTTCCTGAACGATGTAGTTTGTTTGAGCAGAAAAGTGACTGCCTTACCTGACTTGAAGTCTTGCTTGTAGGAAGACTGAGAGCCTGGGATTTAACTCCATTTTTGAAGGCAAACACACAGCATAGTTCTCATCCATGGATCACACTCTGCTTTAGAACGAGGAGCACGCTCTTGCTTTCTAGAGTCTCTAAGACAGCAGGAAACGTGAGTGTGCTGAGAACAAAAGAATGGTGTTTCCTACACATACGGACCATATCTCGTCCAACACTTCTTCTGAAACTGATACAAAGCACTGGTCCTCTAACATCCAATGTTTGTCAGTTAAGATGAGAAACGTGTGAGCTTTGTGAATGATGTAGTTCCTTTGAACTGAAAAGTGACTACCCTTACCTGAAACGAAGTCTTGCTTGTAGGAAGACTCAGAGCCTGGGATTTAACTCCATTTCTGAAGGCAAACACACAGCATAGTTCTCATCCATGGATCACAATCTGCTTTAGAACGAGAAGCACGCTCTTGCTTTCTAGAGTCTCTAAGACAGCAGGAAACGTGAGTGTACTGAGAACAAAAGAACGGTGTTTCCTACACATACGGACCATATCTAGTCCAACACTGCTTCTGAAACTGATACAAAGCACTGGTCCTCTAACATCCAATGTTTGTCAGTTAAGATGAGAAACGTGTGAGCTTTGTGAATGATGTAGTTCCTTTGAACTGAAAAGTGACTACCCTTACCTGAAACGAAGTCTTGCTTGTAGGAAGACACAGAGCCTGGGATTTAACTCCATTTCTGAAGGGAAACACACAGCATAGTATTCATCCATGGATCGCACTCTGCTTTAGAGCAAGAAGGACACTCTTGCTTTCTAGAGTCTCTAAGACAGCAGGAAATCTGAGTGTGCCAAGAATAAAAGAACGGTGTTTCCTACACATACGGACTATATGTAGTCCAAAACTTCTTCTGAAACTGATAGAATGCACTGGTCCTCTAACATCCAATGCTTGTCAGTTAAGATGATAAACGTGTGAGCTTCGTGAAAGATGTAGTTCGTTTGAGCAGAAAAGTGACTGCCCTTACCTGAAACGAAGTCTTGCTTGTAGGGAGACTCAGAGCCTGGGATTTACCTCCTTTTCTGAAGTGAAACACACAGCATAGTATTCATCCATGGATCACACTGTGGTTAGAGCGAGAAGCACACTTTTGCTTTCTAGAGTCTCTAAGACAGCAGGAAATTTGAGTGTACCCAGAAGAATAGAACGGTGTTTCCTACACATATGGACCATATCCAGTCCAAATCTGCTTCTGAAACTGATATAAAGCATTGACCCTCTAACATCCAATGCTTGTCAGTTAAGATGAGAAACGTGTGAGCTCTGTGAACGATGTAGTTCGTTTGAGCAGAAAAGTGACTGTCCTTACATGAAACGAAGTCTTGCTTGTAGGAAGACTCAGAGCCTGGGATTTAACTCCATTTCTGAAGGCAAACACACAGCATAGTTCTCATCCATGGATCACACTCTGCTTTAGAGCGAGAAGCACGCTCTTGCTTTCTAGAGTCTCTAAGACAGCAGGAAACGTGAGTGTGCTGAGAACAAAAGAACGGTGTTTCCTACACATACGGACCATATCTAGTCCAACTCATCTTCTGAAACTGATACAAAGCACTGGTCCTCTAACATCCAATGCTTGTCAATTAAGATGGGAAACGTGTGAGCTTCATGAACGATGTAGTTCGTTTGAGCAAAAAAGTGACTGCCCTTACCTTAAACGAAGTCTTGCTTGTAGGAAGACTCAGAGCCTGGGATTTAACTCCATTTCTGAATTGAAACACACAGCAGTGTTCTCATCCATGGATCACACTCTGCTTTAGAATAAGATGCACGCTCTTGCTTTTTAGAGTCTCTAAGACAGCAGGAAATGTGAGTGTGCCCAGAACAAAAGAACGGTGTTTCCTACACATACGGACTAGATGTAGTCCAAAACTTCTTCTGAAACAGATAGAATGCACTGGTCCTCTAACATCCAATGCTTGTCAGTTAACATGAGAAACGTGTGTGCTTCGTGAAACATGTAGTTCGTTTGAGCAGAAAAGTGACTGCCCTTACCTGAAATGAAGTCTTGCTTGTAGGAAGACTCAGAGCCTGGGATTTAACTCCATTTCTGAAGTGAAACACACAGCATAGTTTTCATCCATGGATCACACTCTGCTTTAGAACAAGAAGCACACTCTTTCTTTCTAGAGTCTCTAAGACAGCAGGAAATGTGATTTTGCTGAGAACAAAAGAACGGTGTTTCCTACACATACGGACCATATCTAGTCCAACTCTGCTTCTGAAATTGATACAAAGCACTGGTCCTCTAACATCCAATGTTTGTCAGTTAAGATGAGAAACGTGTGAGCTTTGTGAATGATGTAGTTCCTTTGAACTGAAAAGTGACTGCCCTTACATGAAACGAAGTCTTGCTTGTAGTAAGACACAGAGCCTGGGATTTAACTCCATTTCTAAAGGGAAACACACAGCATAGTATTCATCCATGGATCACACTCTGGTTAGAGCGAGAGGCACACTCTTGCTTTCTAGAGTCTCTAAGACAGCAGGAAATCTGAGTGTGCCCAGAACATTAGAACGGTGTTTCCTACACATATGGACCATATCCAGTCCAAATCTGCTTCTGAAACTGATACAAAGCACTGGTCCTCTAACATCCAATGTTTGTCAGTTAAGATGAGAAAGGTGTGAGCTTCGTGAACGATGTAGTTCGTTTGAGCAGAAAAGTGACTGCCCTTACCTGAATCGAAGTCTTGCTTGTAGGAAGACTCAGAGCCTGGGATTTAACTCCATTTCTGAAGGGAAACACACAGCATAGTATTCATCCATGGATCACACTCTGCTTTAGAGCAAGAAGCACACTCTTGCTTTCTTGAGTCTCTAAGACAGCAGGAAATCTGAGTGTGCCCAGAATAAAAGAACAGTGTTTCCTACACATACAGACTATATGTAGTCCAAAACTTCTTCTGAAACTGATAGAATGCACTGGTCCTCTAACATCCAATGCTTGTCAGTTAAGATGATAAACGTGTGAGCTTCGTGAAAGATGTAGTTCGTTTGAGCAGAAAAGTGACTGCCCTTACCTGAAACGAAGTCTTGCTTGTAGGGAGACTCAGAGCCTGGGATTTACCTCCTTTGTGAAGTGAAACACACAGCATAGTATTCATCCATGGATCACACTGTGGTTAGAGTGAGAAGCACACTCTTGCTTTCTAGAGTCTCTAAGACAGCAGGAAATTTGAGTGTGGCCAGAAGAATAGAACGGTGTTTCCTACACATATGGACCATATCCAGTCAAAATCTGCTTCTGAAACTGATATAAAGCATTGACCCTCTAACATCCAATGCTTGTCAGTTAAGATGAGAAACGTGTGAGCTCTGTGAACGATGTAGTTCGTTTGAGCAGAAAAGTGACTGTCCTTACCTGAAACGAAGTCTTGCTTGTAGGAAGTCTCAGAGCCTGGGATTTAACTCCATTTCTGAAGGCAAACACACAGCATAGTTCTCATCCATGGATCACACTCTGCTTTAGAGCGAGAAGCACGCTCTTGCTTTCTACAGTCTCTAAGACAGCAGGAAACGTGAGTGTGCTGAGAACAAAAGAACGGTGTTTCCTACACATACGGACCATATCTAGTCCAACTCATCTTCTGAAACTGATAAAAGCACTGGTCCTCTAACATCCAATGCTTGTCAGTTAAGATGGGAAACGCGTGAGCTTCATGAACGATGTAGTTCGTTTGAGCAAAAAAGTGACTGCCCTTACCTTAAACGAAGTCTTGCTTGTACGAAGACCCAGAGCCTGGGATTTAACTCCATTTCTGAATTGAAACACACAGCAGTGTTCTCATCCATTGATCACACTCTGCTTTAGAATAAGAAGCACGCTCTTGCTTTCTAGAGTCTATAAGACACCAGGAAACGTGAGTGTGCTGAGAACAAAAGAACGGTGTTTCCTACACATAGGGACCATATCTATTCCAACTCTGCTTCTGAAACTGATACAAAGCACTGTTCCTCTAACATCCAATGCTTGTCTGTTAAGGTGAGAAACGTGTGAGCTTCCTGAACGATGTAGTTTGTTTGAGCAGAAAAGTGACTGCCTTACCTGAATTGAAGTCTTGCTTGTAGGAAGACTGAGAGCCTGGGATTTAACTCCATTTTTGAAGGCAAACACACAGCATAGTTCTCATCCATGGATCACACTCTGCTTTAGAACGAGGAGCACGCTCTTGCTTTCTAGAGTCTCTAAGACAGCAGGAAACGTGAGTGTGCTGAGAACAAAAGAATGGTGTTTCCTACACATAGGGACCATATCTAGTCCAACTCTGCTTCTGAAATTGATACAAAGCACTGGTCCTCTAACATCCAATGTTTGTCAGTTAAGATGAGAAACGTGTGAGCTTTGTGAATGATGTAGTTCCTTTGAACTGAAAAGTGACTGCCCTTACATGAAACGAAGTCTTGCTTGTAGTAAGACACAGAGCCTGGGATTTAACTCCATTTCTAAAGGGAAACACACAGCATAGTATTCATCCATGGATCACACTCTGGTTAGAGCGAGAGGCACACTCTTGCTTTCTAGAGTCTCTAAGACAGCAGGAAATCTGAGTGTGCCCAGAACATTAGAACGGTGTTTCCTACACATATGGACCATATCCAGTCCAAATCTGCTTCTGAAACTGATACAAAGCACTGGTCCTCTAACATCCAATGTTTGTCAGTTAAGATGAGAAAGGTGTGAGCTTCGTGAACGATGTAGTTCGTTTGAGCAGAAAAGTGACTGTCCTTACCTGAAACGAAGTCTTGCTTGTAGGAAGTCTCAGAGCCTGGGATTTAACTCCATTTCTGAAGGCAAACACACAGCATAGTTCTCATCCATGGATCACACTCTGCTTTAGAGCGAGAAGCACGCTCTTGCTTTCTACAGTCTCTAAGACAGCAGGAAACATGAGTGTGCTGAGAACAAAAGAACGGTGTTTCCTACACATACGGACCATATCTATTCCAACTCATCTTCTGAAACTGATACAAAGCACTAGTCCTCTAACATCCAATGCTTGTCAGTTAAGATGGGAAACGTGTGAGCTTCATGAACGATGTAGTTCGTTTGAGCAAAAAAGTGACTGCCCTTACCTTAAACGAAGTCTTGCTTGTAGGAAGACTCAGAGCCTGGGATTTAACTCCACTTCTTAAGAGAAACACACAGCAAAGTTCTCATTAATGGATCACACTCTGCTTTAGAGCGAGAAGCATGCTCTTGCTATTGGGGTCTCTAATATAGCAGGAAATCTGAGTGTGCCCAGAACAAAAGAACGGTGTTTCCTACATATACGGACCATATGTAGTCCAAATCTGCTTCTGATACTGATACAATGCACTGACCCTCTAACATCCAATGCTTGTCAGTTAATATGGGAAATGTGTGAGCTTCATGAACGATGTAGTTCGTTCGAGCAGAAAAGTGACTGCCCTTACATTAAACGAGGTCTTGCTTGTAGGAAGACTCAGAGCCTGGGATTTAACTCCATTTCTGAATTGAAACACACAGCAGTGTTCTCATACATTGATCACACTCTGCTTTAGAACAAGAAGCACGCTCTTGCTTTCTATAGTCTCTAAGACAGCAGGAATCGTGAGTGTGCTGAGAACAAAAGAACGGTGTTTCCTACACATACGGACCATATCTAGTCCAACTCTGCTTCTGAAACTGATACAAAGCACTGGTCCTCTAACATCCAATGCTTGTCTGTTAAGATGATAAATGTGTGAGCTCAGTGAACGATGTAGGTCATTTGAGCTGAAAAGTGACTGCCCTTACCTGAAACGAAGTCTTGCTTGTAGGAAGACACAGAGATTGGGATTTGACTCCATTTCTGAAGGGAAACACACAGCATAGTTCTCATCCATAGATCACAATCTGCTTTAGAGCAAGAAGCACGCTCTTGCTTTCTAGAGTCTCTAAGACAGCAGGAAACGTGAGTGTGCTGAGAACAAAAGAACGGTGTTTCCTACACATACGTACCATATCTAGTCCAACACTGCTTCTGAAACTCATACAAAGCACTGGTCCTCTAACTTCCAATGCTTGTCATTTAAGATGGGAAACGTGTGAGCTTCATGAAGGATGTAGTTCGTTTGAGCAGAAAAGTGACTGCCCTTACCTGAAATGAAGTCTTGCTTGTAGGAAGACTCAGAGCCTGGGATTTAACTCCATTTCTGAAGTGAAACACACAGCAGTGTTCTCATCCATTGATGACACTCTGCTTTAGAACAAGAAGCACGCTCTTGCTTTCTAGAGTCTCTAAGACAGCAGGAAACGTGAGTGTGCTGAGAACAAAAGAACGGTGTTTCGTACACATACGGACCATATCTAGTCCAACTCTGTTTCTTAAACTGATACAAAGCACTGGTCCTCTAACATCCAATGCTTGTCTATTAAGATGAGAAATGTGTGAGCTCCGTGAACGATGTAGTTCGTTTGAGCTGAAAAGTGACTGCCCTTACCTGAAAAGAAGTCTTGCTTGTAGGAAGACACAGAACCTGGGATTTAACTCCATTTCTGAAGGGAAACAAACAGCATAGTTCTCATCCATTCAACAAACTCTGCTTTAGAGCGAGAAGCATGCTCTTGCTTTCTAAAGACTCTAAGACAGCAGGAAACGTGAGTGTGCTGAGAACAAAAGAACCGTGGTTCCTACACATACGGACCATATCTAGTCCAACTCTGCTACTGAAACTGATACGAAGCACTGGTCCTGTAACATCCAATGTTTGTCAGTTAAGATGAGAAATGTGTGAGCTTTGTGAATGATGTAGTTCCTTTGAGCTGAAAAGTGACTGCCCTTACCTGAAACGAAGTCTTGCTTGTAGGAAGACACAGAGCCTGGGATTTAACTCTTTTCTGAAGGGAAACACACAGCATAGTATTCATCCATGGATCACACTCTGTTTTAGAGCGAGAAGCACGCTCTTGCTTTTAGAGTCTCTAATATAGCAGGAAATCTGAGTGTGCCCAGAACAAAAGAACGGTGTTTCCTACATATACGGACCATATGTAGTCCAAATCTGCTTCTGAAAGTGATACAATGCACTGGTCCTCTAACATCCAATGCTTGTCAGTTAAGATGAGAATCGTGTGATCTTCGTTAACAATGTAGTTCGTTTGAGCAGAAAAGTGACTGTCCTTACCTGAAATGAAGTCTTGCTTGTCGGAAGACTCAGAGCCTGGGATTTAACTCCATTTCTGAAGTGAAACACACAGCAGTGTTCTCATCCATTGATGACACTCTGCTTTAGAACAAGAAGCACGCTGTTGCTTTCTAGAGTCCCTAAGACAGCAGGAAACATGAGTGTGCTGAGAACAAAAGAACGGTGTTTCCTACACATAGGGACCATATCTAGTCCAACTCTGCTTCTGAAACTCATACAAAGCACTGGTCCTCTAACATCCAATGCTTGTCAGTTAAGACGGGAAACGTGTGAGCTTCATGAACGATGTAGTTCGTTTGAGGAGAAAAGTGACTGCCCTTACCTTAAATGAAGTCTTGCTTGTAGGAAGACTCAGAGCCTGGGATTTAACTCCATTTATGAATTGAAACACACAGCAGTGTTCTCATCCATTGATCACACTCTGCTTTAGAACAAGAAGCACGCTCTTGCTTTCTAGAATCTCTAAGACAGCAGGAAATGTGAGTGTGCTGAGAACAAAAGAATGGTGTTTCCTACACATACGGACCATATATAGTCCAACTCTGCTTCTGAAACTGATACAAAGCACTGGTCCTCTAACATCCAATGTTTGTCAGTTAAGATGAGAAACGTGTGAGCTTTTTGAATGATGTAGTTCGTTTGAGCTGAAAAGTGACTGCCCTTACCTGAAACGAAGTCTTGCTTGTAGGAAGACACAGAGCCTGGGATTTAACTCCATTTCTAAAGGGAAACACACAGCATAGTATTCATCCATGGATCACACTCTGGTTAGAGCGAGAAGCACACTCTTGCTTTCTAGAGTCTCTAAGACAGCAGGAAATCTGAGTGTGCCCATTACAATAGAACGGTGTTTCCTACACATATGGACCATATCCAGTCCAAATCTGCTTCTGAAACTGATACAAAGCACTGGTCCTCTAACATCCAATGTTTATCAGTTAAGATGAGAAACGTGTGAGCTTTGTGAATGATGTAGTTCGTTTGAGCAGAAAAGTGACTGTCCTTACCTGAAACGAAGTCTTGCTTGTAGGAAGTCTCAGAGCCTGGGATTTAACTCCATTTCTGAAGGCAAACACACGACATAGTTCTCATCCATGGATCACACTCTGCTTTAGAGCGAGAAGCACGCTCTTGCTTTCTACAGTCTCTAAGACAGCAGGAAACATGAGTGTGCTGAGAACAAAAGAACGGTGTTTCCTACACATACGGACCATATCTATTCCAACTCATCTTCTGAAACTGATACAAAGCACTGGTCCTCTAACATCCAATGCTTGTCAGTTAAGATGGGAAACGTGTGAGCTTCATGAACGATGTAGTTCGTTTGAGCAAAAAAGTGACTGCCCTTACCTTAAACGAAGTCTTGCTTGTAGGAAGACTCAGAGCCTGGGATTTAACTCCACTTCTTAAGAGAAACACACAGCAAAGTTCTCATTAATGGATCACACTCTGCTTTAGAGCGAGAAGCATGCTCTTGCTATTGGAGTCTCTAATATAGCAGGAAATCTGAGTGTGCCCAGAACAAAAGAACGGTGTTTCCTACATATACGGACCATATGTAGTCCAAATCTGCTTCTGATACTGATACAATGCACTGACCCTCTAACATCCAATGCTTGTCAGTTAAGATGGGAAATGTGTGAGCTTCATGAACGATGTAGTTCGTTCGAGCAGAAAAGTGACTGCCCTTACATTAAACGAGGTCTTGCTTGTAGGAAGACTCAGAGCCTGGGATTTAACTCCATTTCTGAATTGAAACACACAGCAGTGTTCTCATCCATTGATCACACTCTGCTTTAGAACAAGAAGCACGCTCTTGCTTTCTATAGTCTCTAAGACAGCAGGAATCGTGAGTGTGCTGAGAACAAAAGAACGGTGTTTCCTACACATACGGACCATATCTAGTCCAACTCTGCTTCTGAAACTGATACAAAGCACTGGTCCTCTAACATCCAATGCTTGTCTGTTAAGATGATAAATGTGTGAGCTCAGTGAACGATGTAGGTCATTTGAGCTGAAAAGTGACTGCCCTTACCTGAAACGAAGTCTTGCTTGTAGGAAGACACAGAGATTGGGATTTGACTCCATTTCTGAAGGGAAACACACAGCATAGTTCTCATCCATAGATCACAATCTGCTTTAGAGCAAGAAGCACGCTCTTGCTTTCTAGAGTCTCTAAGACAGCAGGAAACGTGAGTGTGCTGAGAACAAAAGAACGGTGTTTCCTACACATACGGACCATATCTAGTCCAACACTGCTTCTGAAACTCATACAAAGCACTGGTCCTCTAACTTCCAATGCTTGTCATTTAAGATGGGAAACGTGTGAGCTTCATGAAGGATGTAGTTCGTTTGAGCAGAAAAGTGTCTGCCCTTACCTTAAACGAGGTCTTGCTTGTAGGAAGACTCAGAGCCTGGGATTTAACTCCATTTCTGAATTGAAACACACAGCAGTGTTCTCATTCATTGATCACTTTCTGCTTTAGAACAAGAGGCACGCTCTTGCTTTCTATAGTCTCTTAGACAGCAGGAATCGTGAGTGTGCTTGAGAACAAAAGAACGGTGTTTCCTACACATACGGACCATATCTAGTCCAACTCTGCTTCTGAAATTGATACAAAGCACTGGTCCTCTAACATCCAATGTTTGTCAGTTAAGATGAGAAACGTGTGAGCTTTGTGAATGATGTAGTTCCTTTGAACTGAAAAGTGACTGCCCTTACCTGAATCGAAGTCTTGCTTGTAGGAAGACTCAGAGCCTGGGATTTAACTCCTTTTCTGAAGTGAAACACACAGCATAGTTTTCATCCATGGATCACACTCTGCTTTAGAACGAGAAGCACGCTCTTGCTTTCTAGAGTATCTAAGACAGCAGGAAACGTGAGTGTGCTGAGAACAAAAGAACGGTGTTTCCTACACATACGGACCATATCTAGTCCAACTCTGCTTCTGAAACTGATACAAAGCACTGGTCCTCTAACATCCAATGCTTGTCAGTTAACATGAGAAACGTGTGAGCTCTGTGAACGATGTAGTTCGTTTGAGCAGAAAAGTGACTGTCCTTACCTGAAACGAAATCTTGCTTGTAGGAAGTCTCAGAGCCTGGGATTTAACTCCATTTCTGAAGGCAAACACACAGCATAGTTCTCATCCATGGATCACACTCTGCTTTAGAGCGAGAAGCACGCTCTTGCTTTCTACAGTCTCTAAGACAGCAGGAAACGTGAGTGTGCCCAGAACAAAAGAACGGTGTTTCCTAAACATACGGACCATATCTAGTCCAACTCATCTTCTGAAACTGATACAAAGCACTGGTCCTCTAACATCCAATGCTTGTCAGTTAAGATGGGAAACGTGTGAGCTTCATGAACGATGTAGTTCGTTTGAGCAAAAAAGTGACTGCCCTTACCTTAAACGAAGTCTTGCTTGTACGAAGACCCAGAGCCTGGGATTTAACTCCATTTCTGAATTGAAAGACAAAGCAGTGTTCTCATCCATTGAGCAAACTCTGCTTTAGAATAAGAAGCACGCTCTTGCTTTTTAGAGTCTCTAAGACAGGAGGAAACGTGATTTTGCTGAGAACAAAAGAAAGGAGTTTCCTACACATACGGACCATATCTAGTCCAACTCTGCTTCTGAAACTGATACAAAGCACTGGTCCTCTAACATCCAATGCTTGTCTGTTAAGATGATAAATGTGTGAGCTCAGTGAACGATGTAGGTCATTTGAGCTGAAAAGTGACTGCCCTTACCTGAAACGAAGTCTTGCTTGTAGGAAGACACAGAGATTGGGATTTGACTCCATTTCTGAAGGGAAACACACAGCATAGTTCTCATCCATAGATCACAATCTGCTTTAGAGCAAGAAGCACGCTCTTGCTTTCTAGAGTCTCTAAGACAGCAGGAAACGTGAGTGTGCTGAGAACAAAAGAACGGTGTTTCCTACACATACGGACCATATCTAGTCCAACACTGCTTCTGAAACTCATACAAAGCACTGGTCCTCTAACTTCCAATGCTTGTCATTTAAGATGGGAAACGTGTGAGCTTCATGAAGGATGTAGTTCGTTTGAGCAGAAAAGTGTCTGCCCTTACCTTAAACGAGGTCTTGCTTGTAGGAAGACTCAGAGCCTGGGATTTAACTCCATTTCTGAATTGAAACACACAGCAGTGTTCTCATTCATTGATCACTTTCTGCTTTAGAACAAGAGGCACGCTCTTGCTTTCTATAGTCTCTTAGACAGCAGGAATCGTGAGTGTGCTTGAGAACAAAAGAACGGTGTTTCCTACACATACGGACCATATCTAGTCCAACTCTGCTTCTGAAATTGATACAAAGCACTGGTCCTCTAACATCCAATGTTTGTCAGTTAAGATGAGAAACGTGTGAGCTTTGTGAATGATGTTGTTCCTTTGAACTGAAAAGTGACTGCCCTTACCTGAATCGAAGTCTTGCTTGTAGGAAGACTCAGAGCCTGGGATTTAACTCCTTTTCTGAAGTGAAACACACAGCATAGTTTTCATCCATGGATCACACTCTGCTTTAGAACGAGAAGCACGCTCTTGCTTTCTAGAGTATCTAAGACAGCAGGAAACGTGAGTGTGCTGAGAACAAAAGAACGGTGTTTCCTACACATACGGACCATATCTAGTCCAACTCTGCTTCTGAAACTGATACAAAGCACTGGTCCTCTAACATCCAATGCTTGTCAGTTAACATGAGAAACGTGTGAGCTCTGTGAACGATGTAGTTCGTTTGAGCAGAAAAGTGACTGTCCTTACCTGAAACGAAATCTTGCTTGTAGGAAGTCTCAGAGCCTGGGATTTAACTCCATTTCTGAAGGCAAACACACAGCATAGTTCTCATCCATGGATCACACTCTGCTTTAGAGCGAGAAGCACGCTCTTGCTTTCTACAGTCTCTAAGACAGCAGGAAACGTGAGTGTGCCCAGAACAAAAGAACGGTGTTTCCTAAACATACGGACCATATCTAGTCCAACTCATCTTCTGAAACTGATACAAAGCACTGGTCCTCTAACATCCAATGCTTGTCAGTTAAGATGGGAAACGTGTGAGCTTCATGAACGATGTAGTTCGTTTGAGCAAAAAAGTGACTGCCCTTACCTTAAACGAAGTCTTGCTTGTACGAAGACCCAGAGCCTGGGATTTAACTCCATTTCTGAATTGAAAGACAAAGCAGTGTTCTCATCCATTGAGCAAACTCTGCTTTAGAATAAGAAGCACGCTCTTGCTTTTTAGAGTCTCTAAGACAGGAGGAAACGTGATTTTGCTGAGAACAAAAGAACGGAGTTTCCTACACATACGGACCATATCTAGTCCAAATCTGCTTCTGAAACTGATACAAAGCACTGTTCCTCTAACATCCAATGCTTGTCTGTTAAGGTGAGAAACGTGTGAGCTTCGTGAACGATGTAGTTCGTTTGAGCAGAAAAGTGACTGCCTTACCTGAATTGAAGTCTTGCTTGTAGGAAGACTCAGAGCCTGGGATTTAACTCCATTTCTGAAGGGAAACACACAGCATAGTATTCATCCATGGATCACACTCTGCTTTAGAGCAAGAAGCACACTCTTGCTTTCTTGAGTCTCTAAGACAGCAGGAAATCTGAGTGTGCCCAGAATAAAAGAACAGTGTTTCCTACACATACGGACTATATGTAGTCCAAAACTTCTTCTGAAACTGATAGAATGCACTGGTCCTCTAACATCCAATGCTTGTCAGTTAAGATGATAAACGTGTGAGCTTCGTGAAAGATGTAGTTCGTTTGAGCAGAAAAGTGACTGCCCTTACCTGAAACGAAGTCTTGCTTGTAGGGAGACTCAGAGCCTGGGATTTACCTCCTTTGTGAAGTGAAACACACAGCATAGTATTCATCCATGGATCACACTGTGGTTAGAGTGAGAAGCACACTCTTGCTTTCTAGAGTCTCTAAGACAGCAGGAAATTTGAGTGTGGCCAGAAGAATAGAACGGTGTTTCCTACACATATGGACCATATCCAGTCAAAATCTGCTTCTGAAACTGATATAAAGCATTGACCCTCTAACATCCAATGCTTGTCAGTTAAGATGAGAAACGTGTGAGCTCTGTGAACGATGTAGTTCGTTTGAGCAGAAAAGTGACTGTCCTTACCTGAAACGAAGTCTTGCTTGTAGGAAGTCTCAGAGCCTGGGATTTAACTCCATTTCTGAAGGCAAACACACAGCATAGTTCTCATCCATGGATCACACTCTGCTTTAGAGCGAGAAGCACGCTCTTGCTTTCTACAGTCTCTAAGACAGCAGGAAACGTGAGTGTGCTGAGAACAAAAGAACAGTGTTTCCTACACATACGGACCATATCTAGTCCAACTCATCTTCTGAAACTGATAAAAGCACTGGTCCTCTAACATCCAATGCTTGTCAGTTAAGATGGGAAAACGCGTGAGCTTCATGAACGATGTAGTTCGTTTGAGCAAAAAAGTGACTGCCCTTACCTTAAACGAAGTCTTGCTTGTATGAAGACCCAGAGCCTGGGATTTAACTCCATTTCTGAATTGAAACACACAGCAGTGTTCTCATCCATTGATCACACTCTGCTTTAGAATAAGAAGCACGCTCTTGCTTTCTAGAGTCTATAAGACACCAGGAAACGTGAGTGTGCTGAGAACAAAAGAACGGTGTTTCCTACACATAGGGACCATATCTAGTCCAACTCTGCTTCTGAAACTGATACAAAGCACTGTTCCTCTAATTTCCAATGCTTGTCTGTTAAGGTGAGAAACGTGTGAGCTTCCTGAACGATGTAGTTTGTTTGAGCAGAAAAGTGACTGCCTTACCTGAATTGAAGTCTTGCTTGTAGGAAGACTGAGAGCCTGGGATTTAACTCCATTTCTGAAGGCAAACACACAGCATAGTTCTCATCCATGGATCACACTCTGCTTTAGAACGAGAAGCACGCTCTTGCTTACTAGAGTCTCTAAGACAGCAGGAAACGTGAGTGTGCTGAGAACAAAAGAACGGTGTTTCCTACACATACGGACCATATCTCGTCCAACACTGCTTCTGAAACTGATAGAATGCACTGGTCCTCTAACATCCAATGCTTGTCAGTTAAGATGATAAACGTGTGAGCTTCGTGAAAGATGTAGTTCGTTTGAGCAGAAAAGTGACTGCCCTTACCTGAAACGAAGTCTTGCTTGTAGGGAGACTCAGAGCCTGGGATTTACCTCCTTTTCTGAAGTGAAACACACAGCATAGTATTCATCCATGGATCACACTGTGGTTAGCGCGAGAAGCACACTTTTGCTTTCTAGAGTCTCTAAGACAGCAGGAAATTTGAGTGTACCCAGAAGAATAGAACGGTGTTTCCTACACATATGGACCATATCCAGTCCAAATTTGCTTCTGAAACTGATATAAAGCATTGACCCTCTAACATCCAATGCTTGTCAGTTAAGATGAGAAACGTGTGAGCTCTGTGAACGATGTAGTTCGTTTGAGCAGAAAAGTGACTGTCCTTACATGAAACGAAGTCTTGCTTGTAGGAAGACTCAGAGCCTGGGATTTAACTCCATTTCTGAAGGCAAACACACAGCATAGTTCTCATCCATAGATCACACTCTGCTTTAGAGCGAGAAGCACGCTCTTGCTTTCTAGAGTCTCTAAGACAGCAGGAAACGTGAGTGTGCTGAGAACAAAAGAACGGTGTTTCCTACACATACGGACCATATCTAGTCCAACTCATCATCTGAAACTGATACAAAGCACTGGTCCTCTAACATCCAATGCTTGTCAATTAAGATGGGAAACGTGTGAGCTTCATGAACGATGTAGTTCGTTTGAGCAAAAAAGTGACTGCCCTTACCTTAAACGAAGTCTTGCTTGTAGGAAGACTCAGAGCCTGGGATTTAACTCCATTTCTGAATTGAAACACACAGCAGTGTTCTCATCCATGGATCACACTCTGCTTTAGAATAAGATGCACGCTCTTGCTTTTTAGAGTCTCTAAGACAGCAGGAAATGTGAGTGTGCCCAGAACAAAAGAACGGTGTTTCCTACACATACGGACTAGATGTAGTCCAAAACTTCTTCTGAAACAGATAGAATGCACTGGTCCTCTAACATCCAATGCTTGTCAGTTAACATGAGAAACGTGTGTGCTTCGTGAAACATGTAGTTCGTTTGAGCAGAAAAGTGACTGCCCTTACCTGAAACGAAGTCTTGCTTGTAGGGAGACTCAGAGCCTGGGATTTAACTCCATTTCTGAAGTGAAACACACAGCATAGTTTTCATCCATGGATCACACTCTGCTTTAGAACAAGAAGCACACTCTTTCTTTCTAGAGTCTCTAAGACAGCAGGAAATGTGATTTTGCTGAGAACAAAAGAACGGTGTTTCCTACACATACGGACCATATCTAGTCCAACTCTGCTTCTGAAATTGATACAAAGCACTGGTCCTCTAACATCCAATGTTTGTCAGTTAAGATGAGAAAGGTGTGAGCTTCGTGAACGATGTAGTTCGTTTGAGCAGAAAAGTGACTGCCCTTACCTGAATCGAAGTCTTGCTTGTAGGAAGACTCAGAGCCTGGGATTTAACTCCATTTCTGAAGGGAAACACACAGCATAGTATTCATCCATGGATCACACTCTGCTTTAGAGCAAGAAGCACACTCTTGCTTTCTTGAGTCTCTAAGACAGCAGGAAATCTGAGTGTGCCCAGAATAAAAGAACAGTGTTTCCTACACATACGGACTATATGTAGTCCAAAACTTCTTCTGAAACTGATAGAATGCACTGGTCCTCTAACATCCAATGCTTGTCAGTTAAGATGATAAACGTGTGAGCTTCGTGAAAGATGTAGTTCGTTTGAGCAGAAAAGTGACTGCCCTTACCTGAAACGAAGTCTTGCTTGTAGGGAGACTCAGAGCCTGGGATTTACCTCCTTTGTGAAGTGAAACACACAGCATAGTATTCATCCATGGATCACACTGTGGTTAGAGTGAGAATCACACTCTTGCTTTCTAGAGTCTCTAAGACAGCAGGAAATTTGAGTGTGGCCAGAAGAATAGAACGGTGTTTCCTACACATATGGACCATATCCAGTCAAAATCTGCTTCTGAAACTGATATAAAGCATTGACCCTCTAACATCCAATGCTTGTCAGTTAAGATGAGAAACGTGTGAGCTCTGTGAACGATGTAGTTCGTTTGAGCAGAAAAGTGACTGTCCTTACCTGAAACGAAGTCTTGCTTGTAGGAAGTCTCAGAGCCTGGGATTTAACTCCATTTCTGAAGGCAAACACACAGCATAGTTCTCATCCATGGATCACACTCTGCTTTAGAGCGAGAAGCACGCTCTTGCTTTCTACAGTCTCTAAGACAGCAGGAAACGTGAGTGTGCTGAGAACAAAAGAACGGTGTTTCCTACACATACGGACCATATCTAGTCCAACTCATCTTCTGAAACTGATAAAAGCACTGGTCCTCTAACATCCAATGCTTGTCAGTTAAGATGGGAAACGCGTGAGCTTCATGAACGATGTAGTTCGTTTGAGCAAAAAAGTGACTGCCCTTACCTTAAACGAAGTCTTGCTTGTACGAAGACCCAGAGCCTGGGATTTAACTCCATTTCTGAATTGAAACACACAGCAGTGTTCTCATCCATTGATCACACTCTGCTTTAGAATAAGAAGCACGCTCTTGCTTTCTAGAGTCTATAAGACACCAGGAAACGTGAGTGTGCTGAGAACAAAAGAACGGTGTTTCCTACACATAGGGACCATATCTAGTCCAACTCTGCTTCTGAAACTGATACAAAGCACTGTTCCTCTAACATCCAATGCTTGTCTGTTAAGGTGAGAAACGTGTGAGCTTCCTGAACGATGTAGTTTGTTTGAGCAGAAAAGTGACTGCCTTACCTGACTTGAAGTCTTGCTTGTAGGAAGACTGAGAGCCTGGGATTTAACTCCATTTTTGAAGGCAAACACACAGCATAGTTCTCATCCATGGATCACACTCTGCTTTAGAACGAGGAGCACGCTCTTGCTTTCTAGAGTCTCTAAGACAGCAGGAAACGTGAGTGTGCTGAGAACAAAAGAATGGTGTTTCCTACACATACGGACCATATCTCGTCCAACACTTCTTCTGAAACTGATACAAAGCACTGGTCCTCTAACATCCAATGTTTGTCAGTTAAGATGAGAAACGTGTGAGCTTTGTGAATGATGTAGTTCCTTTGAACTGAAAAGTGACTACCCTTACCTGAAACGAAGTCTTGCTTGTAGGAAGACTCAGAGCCTGGGATTTAACTCCATTTCTGAAGGCAAACACACAGCATAGTTCTCATCCATGGATCACAATCTGCTTTAGAACGAGAAGCACGCTCTTGCTTTCTAGAGTCTCTAAGACAGCAGGAAACGTGAGTGTACTGAGAACAAAAGAACGGTGTTTCCTACACATACGGACCATATCTAGTCCAACACTGCTTCTGAAACTGATACAAAGCACTGGTCCTCTAACATCCAATGTTTGTCAGTTAAGATGAGAAACGTGTGAGCTTTGTGAATGATGTAGTTCCTTTGAACTGAAAAGTGACTACCCTTACCTGAAACGAAGTCTTGCTTGTAGGAAGACACAGAGCCTGGGATTTAACTCCATTTCTGAAGGGAAACACACAGCATAGTATTCATCCATGGATCGCACTCTGCTTTAGAGCAAGAAGGACACTCTTGCTTTCTAGAGTCTCTAAGACAGCAGGAAATCTGAGTGTGCCAAGAATAAAAGAACGGTGTTTCCTACACATACGGACTATATGTAGTCCAAAACTTCTTCTGAAACTGATAGAATGCACTGGTCCTCTAACATCCAATGCTTGTCAGTTAAGATGATAAACGTGTGAGCTTCGTGAAAGATGTAGTTCGTTTGAGCAGAAAAGTGACTGCCCTTACCTGAAACGAAGTCTTGCTTGTAGGGAGACTCAGAGCCTGGGATTTACCTCCTTTTCTGAAGTGAAACACACAGCATAGTATTCATCCATGGATCACACTGTGGTTAG
This sequence comes from Onychomys leucogaster, assembly GCA_949786385.1. Classification (NCBI taxonomy): domain Eukaryota; kingdom Metazoa; phylum Chordata; class Mammalia; order Rodentia; family Cricetidae; genus Onychomys; species Onychomys leucogaster. The sequence continues at coordinate 250,681 of CATKUP010000128.1, read as the reverse complement.
AGCGAGAAGCACACTTTTGCTTTCTAGAGTCTCTAAGACAGCAGGAAATTTGAGTGTACCCAGAAGAATAGAACGGTGTTTCCTACACATATGGACCATATCCAGTCCAAATCTGCTTCTGAAACTGATATAAAGCATTGACCCTCTAACATCCAATGCTTGTCAGTTAAGATGAGAAACGTGTGAGCTCTGTGAACGATGTAGTTCGTTTGAGCAGAAAAGTGACTGTCCTTACATGAAACGAAGTCTTGCTTGTAGGAAGACTCAGAGCCTGGGATTTAACTCCATTTCTGAAGGCAAACACACAGCATAGTTCTCATCCATGGATCACACTCTGCTTTAGAGCGAGAAGCACGCTCTTGCTTTCTAGAGTCTCTAAGACAGCAGGAAACGTGAGTGTGCTGAGAACAAAAGAACGGTGTTTCCTACACATACGGACCATATCTAGTCCAACTCATCTTCTGAAACTGATACAAAGCACTGGTCCTCTAACATCCAATGCTTGTCAATTAAGATGGGAAACGTGTGAGCTTCATGAACGATGTAGTTCGTTTGAGCAAAAAAGTGACTGCCCTTACCTTAAACGAAGTCTTGCTTGTAGGAAGACTCAGAGCCTGGGATTTAACTCCATTTCTGAATTGAAACACACAGCAGTGTTCTCATCCATGGATCACACTCTGCTTTAGAATAAGATGCACGCTCTTGCTTTTTAGAGTCTCTAAGACAGCAGGAAATGTGAGTGTGCCCAGAACAAAAGAACGGTGTTTCCTACACATACGGACTAGATGTAGTCCAAAACTTCTTCTGAAACAGATAGAATGCACTGGTCCTCTAACATCCAATGCTTGTCAGTTAACATGAGAAACGTGTGTGCTTCGTGAAACATGTAGTTCGTTTGAGCAGAAAAGTGACTGCCCTTACCTGAAACGAAGTCTTGCTTGTAGGAAGACTCAGAGCCTGGGATTTAACTCCATTTCTGAAGTGAAACACACAGCATAGTTTTCATCCATGGATCACACTCTGCTTTAGAACAAGAAGCACACTCTTTCTTTCTAGAGTCTCTAAGACAGCAGGAAATGTGATTTTGCTGAGAACAAAAGAACGGTGTTTCCTACACATACGGACCATATCTAGTCCAACTCTGCTTCTGAAATTGATACAAAGCACTGGTCCTCTAACATCCAATGTTTGTCAGTTAAGATGAGAAACGTGTGAGCTTTGTGAATGATGTAGTTCCTTTGAACTGAAAAGTGACTGCCCTTACATGAAACGAAGTCTTGCTTGTAGTAAGACACAGAGCCTGGGATTTAACTCCATTTCTAAAGGGAAACACACAGCATAGTATTCATCCATGGATCACACTCTGGTTAGAGCGAGAGGCACACTCTTGCTTTCTAGAGTCTCTAAGACAGCAGGAAATCTGAGTGTGCCCAGAACATTAGAACGGTGTTTCCTACACATATGGACCATATCCAGTCCAAATCTGCTTCTGAAACTGATACAAAGCACTGGTCCTCTAACATCCAATGTTTGTCAGTTAAGATGAGAAAGGTGTGAGCTTCGTGAACGATGTAGTTCGTTTGAGCAGAAAAGTGACTGCCCTTACCTGAATCGAAGTCTTGCTTGTAGGAAGACTCAGAGCCTGGGATTTAACTCCATTTCTGAAGGGAAACACACAGCATAGTATTCATCCATGGATCACACTCTGCTTTAGAGCAAGAAGCACACTCTTGCTTTCTTGAGTCTCTAAGACAGCAGGAAATCTGAGTGTGCCCAGAATAAAAGAACAGTGTTTCCTACACATACAGACTATATGTAGTCCAAAACTTCTTCTGAAACTGATAGAATGCACTGGTCCTCTAACATCCAATGCTTGTCAGTTAAGATGATAAACGTGTGAGCTTCGTGAAAGATGTAGTTCGTTTGAGCAGAAAAGTGACTGCCCTTACCTGAAACGAAGTCTTGCTTGTAGGGAGACTCAGAGCCTGGGATTTACCTCCTTTGTGAAGTGAAACACACAGCATAGTATTCATCCATGGATCACACTGTGGTTAGAGTGAGAAGCACACTCTTGCTTTCTAGAGTCTCTAAGACAGCAGGAAATTTGAGTGTGGCCAGAAGAATAGAACGGTGTTTCCTACACATATGGACCATATCCAGTCAAAATCTGCTTCTGAAACTGATATAAAGCATTGACCCTCTAACATCCAATGCTTGTCAGTTAAGATGAGAAACGTGTGAGCTCTGTGAACGATGTAGTTCGTTTGAGCAGAAAAGTGACTGTCCTTACCTGAAACGAAGTCTTGCTTGTAGGAAGTCTCAGAGCCTGGGATTTAACTCCATTTCTGAAGGCAAACACACAGCATAGTTCTCATCCATGGATCACACTCTGCTTTAGAGCGAGAAGCACGCTCTTGCTTTCTACAGTCTCTAAGACAGCAGGAAACGTGAGTGTGCTGAGAACAAAAGAACGGTGTTTCCTACACATACGGACCATATCTAGTCCAACTCATCTTCTGAAACTGATAAAAGCACTGGTCCTCTAACATCCAATGCTTGTCAGTTAAGATGGGAAACGCGTGAGCTTCATGAACGATGTAGTTCGTTTGAGCAAAAAAGTGACTGCCCTTACCTTAAACGAAGTCTTGCTTGTACGAAGACCCAGAGCCTGGGATTTAACTCCATTTCTGAATTGAAACACACAGCAGTGTTCTCATCCATTGATCACACTCTGCTTTAGAATAAGAAGCACGCTCTTGCTTTCTAGAGTCTATAAGACACCAGGAAACGTGAGTGTGCTGAGAACAAAAGAACGGTGTTTCCTACACATAGGGACCATATCTAGTCCAACTCTGCTTCTGAAACTGATACAAAGCACTGTTCCTCTAACATCCAATGCTTGTCTGTTAAGGTGAGAAACGTGTGAGCTTCCTGAACGATGTAGTTTGTTTGAGCAGAAAAGTGACTGCCTTACCTGAATTGAAGTCTTGCTTGTAGGAAGACTGAGAGCCTGGGATTTAACTCCATTTTTGAAGGCAAACACACAGCATAGTTCTCATCCATGGATCACACTCTGCTTTAGAACGAGGAGCACGCTCTTGCTTTCTAGAGTCTCTAAGACAGCAGGAAACGTGAGTGTGCTGAGAACAAAAGAATGGTGTTTCCTACACATAGGGACCATATCTAGTCCAACTCTGCTTCTGAAATTGATACAAAGCACTGGTCCTCTAACATCCAATGTTTGTCAGTTAAGATGAGAAACGTGTGAGCTTTGTGAATGATGTAGTTCCTTTGAACTGAAAAGTGACTGCCCTTACATGAAACGAAGTCTTGCTTGTAGTAAGACACAGAGCCTGGGATTTAACTCCATTTCTAAAGGGAAACACACAGCATAGTATTCATCCATGGATCACACTCTGGTTAGAGCGAGAGGCACACTCTTGCTTTCTAGAGTCTCTAAGACAGCAGGAAATCTGAGTGTGCCCAGAACATTAGAACGGTGTTTCCTACACATATGGACCATATCCAGTCCAAATCTGCTTCTGAAACTGATACAAAGCACTGGTCCTCTAACATCCAATGTTTGTCAGTTAAGATGAGAAAGGTGTGAGCTTCGTGAACGATGTAGTTCGTTTGAGCAGAAAAGTGACTGCCCTTACCTGAATCGAAGTCTTGCTTGTAGGAAGACTCAGAGCCTGGGATTTAACTCCATTTCTGAAGGGAAACACACAGCATAGTATTCATCCATGGATCACACTCTGCTTTAGAGCAAGAAGCACACTCTTGCTTTCTTGAGTCTCTAAGACAGCAGGAAATCTGAGTGTGCCCAGAATAAAAGAACAGTGTTTCCTACACATACAGACTATATGTAGTCCAAAACTTCTTCTGAAACTGATAGAATGCACTGGTCCTCTAACATCCAATGCTTGTCAGTTAAGATGATAAACGTGTGAGCTTCGTGAAAGATGTAGTTCGTTTGAGCAGAAAAGTGACTGCCCTTACCTGAAACGAAGTCTTGCTTGTAGGGAGACTCAGAGCCTGGGATTTACCTCCTTTGTGAAGTGAAACACACAGCATAGTATTCATCCATGGATCACACTGTGGTTAGAGTGAGAAGCACACTCTTGCTTTCTAGAGTCTCTAAGACAGCAGGAAATTTGAGTGTGGCCAGAAGAATAGAACGGTGTTTCCTACACATATGGACCATATCCAGTCAAAATCTGCTTCTGAAACTGATATAAAGCATTGACCCTCTAACATCCAATGCTTGTCAGTTAAGATGAGAAACGTGTGAGCTCTGTGAACGATGTAGTTCGTTTGAGCAGAAAAGTGACTGTCCTTACCTGAAACGAAGTCTTGCTTTTAGGAAGTCTCAGAGCCTGGGATTTAACTCCATTTCTGAAGGCAAACACACAGCATAGTTCTCATCCATGGATCACACTCTGCTTTAGAGCGAGAAGCACGCTCTTGCTTTCTACAGTCTCTAAGACAGCAGGAAACGTGAGTGTGCTGAGAACAAAAGAACGGTGTTTCCTACACATACGGACCATATCTAGTCCAACTCATCTTCTGAAACTGATAAAAGCACTGGTCCTCTAACATCCAATGCTTGTCAGTTAAGATGGGAAACGCGTGAGCTTCATGAACGATGTAGTTCGTTTGAGCAAAAAAGTGACTGCCCTTACCTTAAACGAAGTCTTGCTTGTACGAAGACCCAGAGCCTGGGATTTAACTCCATTTCTGAATTGAAACACACAGCAGTGTTCTCATCCATTGATCACACTCTGCTTTAGAATAAGAAGCACGCTCTTGCTTTCTAGAGTCTATAAGACACCAGGAAACGTGAGTGTGCTGAGAACAAAAGAACGGTGTTTCCTACACATAGGGACCATATCTAGTCCAACTCTGCTTCTGAAACTGATACAAAGCACTGTTCCTCTAACATCCAATGCTTGTCTGTTAAGGTGAGAAACGTGTGAGCTTCCTGAACGATGTAGTTTGTTTGAGCAGAAAAGTGACTGCCTTACCTGAATTGAAGTCTTGCTTGTAGGAAGACTGAGAGCCTGGGATTTAACTCCATTTTTGAAGGCAAACACACAGCATAGTTCTCATCCATGGATCACACTCTGCTTTAGAACGAGGAGCACGCTCTTGCTTTCTAGAGTCTCTAAGACAGCAGGAAACGTGAGTGTGCTGAGAACAAAAGAATGGTGTTTCCTACACATACGGACCATATCTCGTCCAACACTTCTTCTGAAACTGATACAAATCACTGGTCCTCTAACATCCAATGTTTGTCAGTTAAGATGAGAAACGTGTGAGCTTTGTGAATGATGTAGTTCCTTTGAACTGAAAAGTGACTACCCTTACCTGAAACGAAGTCTTGCTTGTAGGAAGACTCAGAGCCTGGGATTTAACTCCATTTCTGAAGGCAAACACACAGCATAGTTCTCATCCATGGATCACAATCTGCTTTAGAACGAGAAGCACGCTCTTGCTTTCTAGAGTCTCTAAGACAGCAGGAAACGTGAGTGTACTGAGAACAAAAGAACGGTGTTTCCTACACATACGGACCATATCTAGTCCAACACTGCTTCTGAAACTGATACAAAGCACTGGTCCTCTAACATCCAATGTTTGTCAGTTAAGATGAGAAACGTGTGAGCTTTGTGAATGATGTAGTTCCTTTGAACTGAAAAGTGACTACCCTTACCTGAAACGAAGTCTTGCTTGTAGGAAGACACAGAGCCTGGGATTTAACTCCATTTCTGAAGGGAAACACACAGCATAGTATTCATCCATGGATCGCACTCTGCTTTAGAGCAAGAAGGACACTCTTGCTTTCTAGAGTCTCTAAGACAGCAGGAAATCTGAGTGTGCCAAGAATAAAAGAACGGTGTTTCCTACACATACGGACTATATGTAGTCCAAAACTTCTTCTGAAACTGATAGAATGCACTGGTCCTCTAACATCCAATGCTTGTCAGTTAAGATGATAAACGTGTGAGCTTCGTGAAAGATGTAGTTCGTTTGAGCAGAAAAGTGACTGCCCTTACCTGAAACGAAGTCTTGCTTGTAGGGAGACTCAGAGCCTGGGATTTACCTCCTTTTCTGAAGTGAAACACACAGCATAGTATTCATCCATGGATCACACTGTGGTTAGAGCGAGAAGCACACTTTTGCTTTCTAGAGTCTCTAAGACAGCAGGAAATTTGAGTGTACCCAGAAGAATAGAACGGTGTTTCCTACACATATGGACCATATCCAGTCCAAATCTGCTTCTGAAACTGATATAAAGCATTGACCCTCTAACATCCAATGCTTGTCAGTTAAGATGAGAAACGTGTGAGCTCTGTGAACGATGTAGTTCGTTTGAGCAGAAAAGTGACTGTCCTTACATGAAACGAAGTCTTGCTTGTAGGAAGACTCAGAGCCTGGGATTTAACTCCATTTCTGAAGGCAAACACACAGCATAGTTCTCATCCATAGATCACACTCTGCTTTAGAGCGAGAAGCACGCTCTTGCTTTCTAGATTCTCTAAGACAGCAGGAAACGTGAGTGTGCTGAGAACAAAAGAACGGTGTTTCCTACACATACGGACCATATCTAGTCCAACTCATCTTCTGAAACTGATACAAAGCACTGGTCCTCTAACATCCAATGCTTGTCAATTAAGATGGGAAACGTGTGAGCTTCATGAACGATGTAGTTCGTTTGAGCAAAAAAGTGACTGCCCTTACCTTAAACGAAGTCTTGCTTGTACGAAGACCCAGAGCCTGGGATTTAACTCCATTTCTGAATTGAAACACACAGCAGTGTTCTCATCCATTGATCACACTCTGCTTTAGAATAAGAAGCACGCTCTTGCTTTCTAGAGTCTATAAGACACCAGGAAACGTGAGTGTGCTGAGAACAAAAGAACGGTGTTTCCTACACATAGGGACCATATCTAGTCCAACTCTGCTTCTGAAACTGATACAAAGCACTGTTCCTCTAACATCCAATGCTTGTCTGTTAAGGTGAGAAACGTGTGAGCTTCCTGAACGATGTAGTTTGTTTGAGCAGAAAAGTGACTGCCTTACCTGAATTGAAGTCTTGCTTGTAGGAAGACTGAGAGCCTGGGATTTAACTCCATTTTTGAAGGCAAACACACAGCATAGTTCTCATCCATGGATCACACTCTGCTTTAGAACGAGGAGCACGCTCTTGCTTTCTAGAGTCTCTAAGACAGCAGGAAACGTGAGTGTGCTGAGAACAAAAGAATGGTGTTTCCTACACATACGGACCATATCTCGTCCAACACTTCTTCTGAAACTGATACAAATCACTGGTCCTCTAACATCCAATGTTTGTCAGTTAAGATGAGAAACGTGTGAGCTTTGTGAATGATGTAGTTCCTTTGAACTGAAAAGTGACTACCCTTACCTGAAACGAAGTCTTGCTTGTAGGAAGACTCAGAGCCTGGGATTTAACTCCATTTCTGAAGGCAAACACACAGCATAGTTCTCATCCATGGATCACAATCTGCTTTAGAACGAGAAGCACGCTCTTGCTTTCTAGAGTCTCTAAGACAGCAGGAAACGTGAGTGTACTGAGAACAAAAGAACGGTGTTTCCTACACATACGGACCATATCTAGTCCAACACTGCTTCTGAAACTGATACAAAGCACTGGTCCTCTAACATCCAATGTTTGTCAGTTAAGATGAGAAACGTGTGAGCTTTGTGAATGATGTAGTTCCTTTGAACTGAAAAGTGACTACCCTTACCTGAAACGAAGTCTTGCTTGTAGGAAGACACAGAGCCTGGGATTTAACTCCATTTCTGAAGGGAAACACACAGCATAGTATTCATCCATGGATCGCACTCTGCTTTAGAGCAAGAAGGACACTCTTGCTTTCTAGAGTCTCTAAGACAGCAGGAAATCTGAGTGTGCCAAGAATAAAAGAACGGTGTTTCCTACACATACGGACTATATGTAGTCCAAAACTTCTTCTGAAACTGATAGAATGCACTGGTCCTCTAACATCCAATGCTTGTCAGTTAAGATGATAAACGTGTGAGCTTCGTGAAAGATGTAGTTCGTTTGAGCAGAAAAGTGACTGCCCTTACCTGAAACGAAGTCTTGCTTGTAGGGAGACTCAGAGCCTGGGATTTACCTCCTTTTCTGAAGTGAAACACACAGCATAGTATTCATCCATGGATCACACTGTGGTTAGAGCGAGAAGCACACTTTTGCTTTCTAGAGTCTCTAAGACAGCAGGAAATTTGAGTGTACCCAGAAGAATAGAACGGTGTTTCCTACACATATGGACCATATCCAGTCCAAATCTGCTTCTGAAACTGATATAAAGCATTGACCCTCTAACATCCAATGCTTGTCAGTTAAGATGAGAAACGTGTGAGCTCTGTGAACGATGTAGTTCGTTTGAGCAGAAAAGTGACTGTCCTTACATGAAACGAAGTCTTGCTTGTAGGAAGACTCAGAGCCTGGGATTTAACTCCATTTCTGAAGGCAAACACACAGCATAGTTCTCATCCATAGATCACACTCTGCTTTAGAGCGAGAAGCACGCTCTTGCTTTCTAGATTCTCTAAGACAGCAGGAAACGTGAGTGTGCTGAGAACAAAAGAACGGTGTTTCCTACACATACGGACCATATCTAGTCCAACTCATCTTCTGAAACTGATACAAAGCACTGGTCCTCTAACATCCAATGCTTGTCAATTAAGATGGGAAACGTGTGAGCTTCATGAACGATGTAGTTCGTTTGAGCAAAAAAGTGACTGCCCTTACCTTAAACGAAGTCTTGCTTGTAGGAAGACTCAGAGCCTGGGATTTAACTCCATTTCTGAATTGAAACACACAGCAGTGTTCTCATCCATGGATCACACTCTGCTTTAGAATAAGATGCACGCTCTTGCTTTTTAGAGTCTCTAAGACAGCAGGAAATGTGAGTGTGCCCAGAACAAAAGAACGGTGTTTCCTACACATACGGACTAGATGTAGTCCAAAACTTCTTCTGAAACAGATAGAATGCACTGGTCCTCTAACATCCAATGCTTGTCAGTTAACATGAGAAACGTGTGTGCTTCGTGAAACATGTAGTTCGTTTGAGCAGAAAAGTGACTGCCCTTACCTGAAACGAAGTCTTGCTTGTAGGGAGACTCAGAGCCTGGGATTTAACTCCATTTCTGAAGTGAAACACACAGCATAGTTTGCATCCATGGATCACACTCTGCTTTAGAACAAGAAGCACACTCTTTCTTTCTAGAGTCTCTAAGACAGCAGGAAATGTGATTTTGCTGAGAACAAAAGAACGGTGTTTCCTACACATACGGACCATATCTAGTCCAACTCTGCTTCTGAAATTGATACAAAGCACTGGTCCTCTAACATCCAATGTTTGTCAGTTAAGATGAGAAACGTGTGAGCTTTGTGAATGATGTAGTTCCTTTGAACTGAAAAGTGACTGCCCTTACATGAAACGAAGTCTTGCTTGTAGTAAGACACAGAGCCTGGGATTTAACTCCATTTCTAAAGGGAAACACACAGCATAGTATTCATCCATGGATCACACTCTGGTTAGAGCGAGAGGCACACTCTTGCTTTCTAGAGTCTCTAAGACAGCAGGAAATCTGAGTGTGCCCAGAACAAAAGAACGGTGTTTCCTACATATACGGACCATATGTAGTCCAAATCTGCTTCTGAAACTGATATAAAGCATTGACCCTCTAACATCCAATGCTTGTCAGTTAAGATGAGAAACGTGTGAGCTCTGTGAACGATGTAGTTCGTTTGAGCAGAAAAGTGACTGTCCTTACCTGAAACGAAGTCTTGCTTGTAGGAAGTCTCAGAGCCTGGGATTTAACTCCATTTCTGAAGGCAAACACACAGCATAGTTCTCATCCATGGATCACACTCTGCTTTAGAGCGAGAAGCACGCTCTTGCTTTCTACAGTCTCTAAGACAGCAGGAAACGTGAGTGTGCTGAGAACAAAAGAACGGTGTTTCCTACACATACGGACCATATCTAGTCCAACTCATCTTCTGAAACTGATAAAAGCACTGGTCCTCTAACATCCAATGCTTGTCAGTTAAGATGGGAAACGCGTGAGCTTCATGAACGATGTAGTTCGTTTGAGCAAAAAAGTGACTGCCCTTACCTTAAACGAAGTCTTGCTTGTACGAAGATCCAGAGCCTGGGATTTAACTCCATTTCTGAATTGAAACACACAGCAGTGTTCTCATCCATTGATCACACTCTGCTTTAGAATAAGAAGCACGCTCTTGCTTTCTAGAGTCTATAAGACACCAGGAAACGTGAGTGTGCTGAGAACAAAAGAACGGTGTTTCCTACACATAGGGACCATATCTAGTCCAACTCTGCTTCTGAAACTGATACAAAGCACTGTTCCTCTAACATCCAATGCTTGTCTGTTAAGGTGAGAAACGTGTGAGCTTCCTGAACGATGTAGTTTGTTTGAGCAGAAAAGTGACTGCCTTACCTGAATTGAAGTCTTGCTTGTAGGAAGACTGAGAGCCTGGGATTTAACTCCATTTTTGAAGGCAAACACACAGCATAGTTCTCATCCATGGATCACACTCTGCTTTAGAACGAGGAGCACGCTCTTGCTTTCTAGAGTCTCTAAGACAGCAGGAAACGTGAGTGTGCTGAGAACAAAAGAATGGTGTTTCCTACACATACGGACCATATCTCGTCCAACACTTCTTCTGAAACTGATACAAAGCACTGGTCCTCTAACATCCAATGTTTGTCAGTTAAGATGAGAAACGTGTGAGCTTTGTGAATGATGTAGTTCCTTTGAACTGAAAAGTGACTACCCTTACCTGAAACGAAGTCTTGCTTGTAGGAAGACTCAGAGCCTGGGATTTAACTCCATTTCTGAAGGCAAACACACAGCATAGTTCTCATCCATGGATCACAATCTGCTTTAGAACGAGAAGCACGCTCTTGCTTTCTAGAGTCTCTAAGACAGCAGGAAACGTGAGTGTACTGAGAACAAAAGAACGGTGTTTCCTACACATACGGACCATATCTAGTCCAACACTGCTTCTGAAACTGATACAAAGCACTGGTCCTCTAACATCCAATGTTTGTCAGTTAAGATGAGAAACGTGTGAGCTTTGTGAATGATGTAGTTCCTTTGAACTGAAAAGTGACTACCCTTACCTGAAACGAAGTCTTGCTTGTAGGAAGACACAGAGCCTGGGATTTAACTCCATTTCTGAAGGGAAACACACAGCATAGTATTCATCCATGGATCGCACTCTGCTTTAGAGCAAGAAGGACACTCTTGCTTTCTAGAGTCTCTAAGACAGCAGGAAATCTGAGTGTGCCAAGAATAAAAGAACGGTGTTTCCTACACATACGGACTATATGTAGTCCAAAACTTCTTCTGAAACTGATAGAATGCACTGGTCCTCTAACATCCAATGCTTGTCAGTTAAGATGATAAACGTGTGAGCTTCGTGAAAGATGTAGTTCGTTTGAGCAGAAAAGTGACTGCCCTTACCTGAAACGAAGTCTTGCTTGTAGGGAGACTCAGAGCCTGGGATTTACCTCCTTTTCTGAAGTGAAACACACAGCATAGTATTCATCCATGGATCACACTGTGGTTAGAGCGAGAAGCACACTTTTGCTTTCTAGAGTCTCTAAGACAGCAGGAAATTTGAGTGTACCCAGAAGAATAGAACGGTGTTTCCTACACATATGGACCATATCCAGTCCAAATCTGCTTCTGAAACTGATATAAAGCATTGACCCTCTAACATCCAATGCTTGTCAGTTAAGATGAGAAACGTGTGAGCTCTGTGAACGATGTAGTTCGTTTGAGCAGAAAAGTGACTGTCCTTACATGAAACGAAGTCTTGCTTGTAGGAAGACTCAGAGCCTGGGATTTAACTCCATTTCTGAAGGCAAACACACAGCATAGTTCTCATCCATAGATCACACTCTGCTTTAGAGCGAGAAGCACGCTCTTGCTTTCTAGATTCTCTAAGACAGCAGGAAACGTGAGTGTGCTGAGAACAAAAGAACGGTGTTTCCTACACATACGGACCATATCTAGTCCAACTCATCTTCTGAAACTGATACAAAGCACTGGTCCTCTAACATCCAATGCTTGTCAATTAAGATGGGAAACGTGTGAGCTTCATGAACGATGTAGTTCGTTTGAGCAAAAAAGTGACTGCCCTTACCTTAAACGAAGTCTTGCTTGTAGGAAGACTCAGAGCCTGGGATTTAACTCCATTTCTGAATTGAAACACACAGCAGTGTTCTCATCCATGGATCACACTCTGCTTTAGAATAAGATGCACGCTCTTGCTTTTTAGAGTCTCTAAGACAGCAGGAAATGTGAGTGTGCCCAGAACAAAAGAACGGTGTTTCCTACACATACGGACTAGATGTAGTCCAAAACTTCTTCTGAAACAGATAGAATGCACTGGTCCTCTAACATCCAATGCTTGTCAGTTAACATGAGAAACGTGTGTGCTTCGTGAAACATGTAGTTCGTTTGAGCAGAAAAGTGACTGCCCTTACCTGAAACGAAGTCTTGCTTGTAGGGAGACTCAGAGCCTGGGATTTAACTCCATTTCTGAAGTGAAACACACAGCATAGTTTGCATCCATGGATCACACTCTGCTTTAGAACAAGAAGCACACTCTTTCTTTCTAGAGTCTCTAAGACAGCAGGAAATGTGATTTTGCTGAGAACAAAAGAACGGTGTTTCCTACACATACGGACCATATCTAGTCCAACTCTGCTTCTGAAATTGATACAAAGCACTGGTCCTCTAACATCCAATGTTTGTCAGTTAAGATGAGAAACGTGTGAGCTTTGTGAATGATGTAGTTCCTTTGAACTGAAAAGTGACTGCCCTTACATGAAACGAAGTCTTGCTTGTAGTAAGACACAGAGCCTGGGATTTAACTCCATTTCTAAAGGGAAACACACAGCATAGTATTCATCCATGGATCACACTCTGGTTAGAGCGAGAGGCACACTCTTGCTTTCTAGAGTCTCTAAGACAGCAGGAAATCTGAGTGTGCCCAGAACAAAAGAACGGTGTTTCCTACATATACGGACCATATGTAGTCCAAATCTGCTTCTGAAACTGATATAAAGCATTGACCCTCTAACATCCAATGCTTGTCAGTTAAGATGAGAAACGTGTGAGCTCTGTGAACGATGTTGTTCGTTTGAGCAGAAAAGTGACTGTCCTTACCTGAAACGAAGTCTTGCTTGTAGGAAGTCTCAGAGCCTGGGATTTAACTCCATTTCTGAAGGCAAACACACAGCATAGTTCTCATCCATGGATCACACTCTGCTTTAGAGCGAGAAGCACGCTCTTGCTTTCTACAGTCTCTAAGACAGCAGGAAACGTGAGTGTGCTGAGAACAAAAGAACGGTGTTTCCTACACATACGGACCATATCTAGTCCAACTCATCATCTGAAACTGATACAAAGCACTGGTCCTCTAACATCCAATGCTTGTCAATTAAGATGGGAAACGTGTGAGCTTCATGAACGATGTAGTTCGTTTGAGCAAAAAAGTGACTGCCCTTACCTTAAACGAAGTCTTGCTTGTACGAAGACCCAGAGCCTGGGATTTAACTCCATTTCTGAATTGAAAGACAAAGCAGTGTTCTCATCCATTGAGCAAACTCTGCTTTAGAATAAGAAGCACGCTCTTGCTTTTTAGAGTCTCTAAGACAGGAGGAAACGTGATTTTGCTGAGAACAAAAGAACGGAGTTTCCTACACATACGGACCATATCTAGTCCAAATCTGCTTCTGAAACTGATACAAAGCACTGTTCCTCTAACATCCAATGCTTGTCTGTTAAGGTGAGAAACGTGTGAGCTTCGTGAACGATGTAGTTCGTTTGAGCATAAAAGTGACTGCCTTACCTGAATTGAAGTCTTGCTTGTAGGAAGACTCAGAGCCTGGGATTTAACTCCATTTCTGAAGGGAAACACACAGCATAGTATTCATCCATGGATCACACTCTGCTTTAGAGCAAGAAGCACACTCTTGCTTTCTTGAGTCTCTAAGACAGCAGGAAATCTGAGTGTGCCCAGAATAAAAGAACAGTGTTTCCTACACATACGGACTATATGTAGTCCAAAACTTCTTCTGAAACTGATAGAATGCACTGGTCCTCTAACATCCAATGCTTGTCAGTTAAGATGATAAACGTGTGAGCTTCGTGAAAGATGTAGTTCGTTTGAGCAGAAAAGTGACTGCCCTTACCTGAAACGAAGTCTTGCTTGTAGGGAGACTCAGAGCCTGGGATTTACCTCCTTTGTGAAGTGAAACACACAGCATAGTATTCATCCATGGATCACACTGTGGTTAGAGTGAGAAGCACACTCTTGCTTTCTAGAGTCTCTAAGACAGCAGGAAATTTGAGTGTGGCCAGAAGAATAGAACGGTGTTTCCTACACATATGGACCATATCCAGTCAAAATCTGCTTCTGAAACTGATATAAAGCATTGACCCTCTAACATCCAATGCTTGTCAGTTAAGATGAGAAACGTGTGAGCTCTGTGAACGATGTAGTTCGTTTGAGCAGAAAAGTGACTGTCCTTACCTGAAACGAAGTCTTGCTTGTAGGAAGTCTCAGAGCCTGGGATTTAACTCCATTTCTGAAGGCAAACACACAGCATAGTTCTCATCCATGGATCACACTCTGCTTTAGAGCGAGAAGCACGCTCTTGCTTTCTACAGTCTCTAAGACAGCAGGAAACGTGAGTGTGCTGAGAACAAAAGTACAGTGTTTCCTACACATACGGACCATATCTAGTCCAACTCATCTTCTGAAACTGATAAAAGCACTGGTCCTCTAACATCCAATGCTTGTCAGTTAAGATGGGAAACGCGTGAGCTTCATGAACGATGTAGTTCGTTTGAGCAAAAAAGTGACTGCCCTTACCTTAAACGAAGTCTTGCTTGTATGAAGACCCAGAGCCTGGGATTTAACTCCATTTCTGAATTGAAACACACAGCAGTGTTCTCATCCATTGATCACACTCTGCTTTAGAATAAGAAGCACGCTCTTGCTTTCTAGAGTCTATAAGACACCAGGAAACGTGAGTGTGCTGAGAACAAAAGAACGGTGTTTCCTACACATAGGGACCATATCTAGTCCAACTCTGCTTCTGAAACTGATACAAAGCACTGTTCCTCTAATTTCCAATGCTTGTCTGTTAAGGTGAGAAACGTGTGAGCTTCCTGAACGATGTAGTTTGTTTGAGCAGAAAAGTGACTGCCTTACCTGAATTGAAGTCTTGCTTGTAGGAAGACTGAGAGCCTGGGATTTAACTCCATTTCTGAAGGCAAACACACAGCATAGTTCTCATCCATGGATCACACTCTGCTTTAGAACGAGAAGCACGCTCTTGCTTACTAGAGTCTCTAAGACAGCAGGAAACGTGAGTGTGCTGAGAACAAAAGAACGGTGTTTCCTACACATACGGACCATATCTCGTCCAACACTGCTTCTGAAACTGATAGAATGCACTGGTCCTCTAACATCCAATGCTTGTCAGTTAAGATGATAAACGTGTGAGCTTCGTGAAAGATGTAGTTCGTTTGAGCAGAAAAGTGACTGCCCTTACCTGAAACGAAGTCTTGCTTGTAGGGAGACTCAGAGCCTGGGATTTACCTCCTTTTCTGAAGTGAAACACACAGCATAGTATTCATCCATGGATCACACTGTGGTTAGAGCGAGAAGCACACTTTTGCTTTCTAGAGTCTCTAAGACAGCAGGAAATTTGAGTGTACCCAGAAGAATAGAACGGTGTTTCCTACACATATGGACCATATCCAGTCCAAATTTGCTTCTGAAACTGATATAAAGCATTGACCCTCTAACATCCAATGCTTGTCAGTTAAGATGAGAAACGTGTGAGCTCTGTGAACGATGTAGTTCGTTTGAGCAGAAAAGTGACTGTCCTTACATGAAACGAAGTCTTGCTTGTAGGAAGACTCAGAGCCTGGGATTTAACTCCATTTCTGAAGGCAAACACACAGCATAGTTCTCATCCATAGATCACACTCTGCTTTAGAGCGAGAAGCACGCTCTTGCTTTCTAGAGTCTCTAAGACAGCAGGAAACGTGAGTGTGCTGAGAACAAAAGAACGGTGTTTCCTACACATACGGACCATATCTAGTCCAACTCATCTTCTGAAACTGATACAAAGCACTGGTCCTCTAACATCCAATGCTTGTCAATTAAGATGGGAAACGTGTGAGCTTCATGAACGATGTAGTTCGTTTGAGCAAAAAAGTGACTGCCCTTACCTTAAACGAAGTCTTGCTTGTAGGAAGACTCAGAGCCTGGGATTTAACTCCATTTCTGAATTGAAACACACAGCAGTGTTCTCATCCATGGATCACACTCTGCTTTAGAATAAGATGCACGCTCTTGCTTTTTAGAGTCTCTAAGACAGCAGGAAATGTGAGTGTGCCCAGAACAAAAGAACGGTGTTTCCTACACATACGGACTAGATGTAGTCCAAAACTTCTTCTGAAACAGATAGAATGCACTGGTCCTCTAACATCCAATGCTTGTCAGTTAACATGAGAAACGTGTGTGCTTCGTGAAACATGTAGTTCGTTTGAGCAGAAAAGTGACTGCCCTTACCTGAAACGAAGTCTTGCTTGTAGGGAGACTCAGAGCCTGGGATTTAACTCCATTTCTGAAGTGAAACACACAGCATAGTTTTCATCCATGGATCACACTCTGCTTTATAACAAGAAGCACACTCTTTCTTTCTAGAGTCTCTAAGACAGCAGGAAATGTGATTTTGCTGAGAACAAAAGAACGGTGTTTCCTACACATACGGACCATATCTAGTCCAACTCTGCTTCTGAAATTGATACAAAGCACTGGTCCTCTAACATCCAATGTTTGTCAGTTAAGATGAGAAACGTGTGAGCTTTGTGAATGATGTAGTTCCTTTGAACTGAAAAGTGACTGCCCTTACATGAAACGAAGTCTTGCTTGTAGTAAGACACAGAGCCTGGGATTTAACTCCATTTCTAAAGGGAAACACACAGCATAGTATTCATCCATGGATCACACTCTGGTTAGAGCGAGAGGCACACTCTTGCTTTCTAGAGTCTCTAAGACAGCAGGAAATCTGAGTGTGCCCAGAACATTAGAACGGTGTTTCCTACACATATGGACCATATCCAGTCCAAATCTGCTTCTGAAACTGATACAAAGCACTGGTCCTCTAACATCCAATGTTTGTCAGTTAAGATGAGAAAGGTGTGAGCTTCGTGAACGATGTAGTTCGTTTGAGCAGAAAAGTGACTGCCCTTACCTGAATCGAAGTCTTGCTTGTAGGAAGACTCAGAGCCTGGGATTTAACTCCATTTCTGAAGGGAAACACACAGCATAGTATTCATCCATGGATCACACTCTGCTTTAGAGCAAGAAGCACACTCTTGCTTTCTTGAGTCTCTAAGACAGCAGGAAATCTGAGTGTGCCCAGAATAAAAGAACAGTGTTTCCTACACATACGGACTATATGTAGTCCAAAACTTCTTCTGAAACTGATAGAATGCACTGGTCCTCTAACATCCAATGCTTGTCAGTTAAGATGATAAACGTGTGAGCTTCGTGAAAGATGTAGTTCGTTTGAGCAGAAAAGTGACTGCCCTTACCTGAAACGAAGTCTTGCTTGTAGGGAGACTCAGAGCCTGGGATTTACCTCCTTTGTGAAGTGAAACACACAGCATAGTATTCATCCATGGATCACACTGTGGTTAGAGTGAGAAGCACACTCTTGCTTTCTAGAGTCTCTAAGACAGCAGGAAATTTGAGTGTGGCCAGAAGAATAGAACGGTGTTTCCTACACATATGGACCATATCCAGTCAAAATCTGCTTCTGAAACTGATATAAAGCATTGACCCTCTAACATCCAATGCTTGTCAGTTAAGATGAGAAACGTGTGAGCTCTGTGAACGATGTAGTTCGTTTGAGCAGAAAAGTGACTGTCCTTACCTGAAACGAAGTCTTGCTTGTAGGAAGTCTCAGAGCCTGGGATTTAACTCCATTTCTGAAGGCAAACACACAGCATAGTTCTCATCCATGGATCACACTCTGCTTTAGAGCGAGAAGCACGCTCTTGCTTTCTACAGTCTCTAAGACAGCAGGAAACGTGAGTGTGCTGAGAACAAAAGAACGGTGTTTCCTACACATACGGACCATATCTAGTCCAACTCATCTTCTGAAACTGATAAAAGCACTGGTCCTCTAACATCCAATGCTTGTCAGTTAAGATGGGAAACGCGTGAGCTTCATGAACGATGTAGTTCGTTTGAGCAAAAAAGTGACTGCCCTTACCTTAAACGAAGTCTTGCTTGTACGAAGACCCAGAGCCTGGGATTTAACTCCATTTCTGAATTGAAACACACAGCAGTGTTCTCATCCATTGATCACACTCTGCTTTAGAATAAGAAGCACGCTCTTGCTTTCTAGAGTCTATAAGACACCAGGAAACGTGAGTGTGCTGAGAACAAAAGAACGGTGTTTCCTACACATAGGGACCATATCTAGTCCAACTCTGCTTCTGAAACTGATACAAAGCACTGTTCCTCTAACATCCAATGCTTGTCTGTTAAGGTGAGAAACGTGTGAGCTTCCTGAACGATGTAGTTTGTTTGAGCAGAAAAGTGACTGCCTTACCTGAATTGAAGTCTTGCTTGTAGGAAGACTGAGAGCCTGGGATTTAACTCCATTTTTGAAGGCAAACACACAGCATAGTTCTCATCCATGGATCACACTCTGCTTTAGAACGAGGAGCACGCTCTTGCTTTCTAGAGTCTCTAAGACAGCAGGAAACGTGAGTGTGCTGAGAACAAAAGAATGGTGTTTCCTACACATACGGACCATATCTCGTCCAACACTTCTTCTGAAACTGATACAAAGCACTGGTCCTCTAACATCCAATGTTTGTCAGTTAAGATGAGAAACGTGTGAGCTTTGTGAATGATGTAGTTCCTTTGAACTGAAAAGTGACTACCCTTACCTGAAACGAAGTCTTGCTTGTAGGAAGACTCAGAGCCTGGGATTTAACTCCATTTCTGAAGGCAAACACATAGCATAGTTCTCATCCATGGATCACAATCTGCTTTAGAACGAGAAGCACGCTCTTGCTTTCTAGAGTCTCTAAGACAGCAGGAAACGTGAGTGTACTGAGAACAAAAGAACGGTGTTTCCTACACATACGGACCATATCTAGTCCAACACTGCTTCTGAAACTGATACAAAGCACTGGTCCTCTAACATCCAATGTTTGTCAGTTAAGATGAGAAACGTGTGAGCTTTATGAATGATGTAGTTCCTTTGAACTGAAAAGTGACTACCCTTACCTGAAACGAAGTCTTGCTTGTAGGAAGACACAGAGCCTGGGATTTAACTCCATTTCTGAAGGGAAACACACAGCATAGTATTCATCCATGGATCGCACTCTGCTTTAGAGCAAGAAGGACACTCTTGCTTTCTAGAGTCTCTAAGACAGCAGGAAATCTGAGTGTGCCAAGAATAAAAGAACGGTGTTTCCTACACATACGGACTATATGTAGTCCAAAACTTCTTCTGAAACTGATAGAATGCACTGGTCCTCTAACATCCAATGCTTGTCAGTTAAGATGATAAACGTGTGAGCTTCGTGAAAGATGTAGTTCGTTTGAGCAGAAAAGTGACTGCCCTTACCTGAAACGAAGTCTTGCTTGTAGGGAGACTCAGAGCCTGGGATTTACCTCCTTTTCTGAAGTGAAACACACAGCATAGTATTCATCCATGGATCACACTGTGGTTAGAGCGAGAAGCACACTTTTGCTTTCTAGAGTCTCTAAGACAGCAGGAAATTTGAGTGTACCCAGAAGAATAGAACGGTGTTTCCTACACATATGGACCATATCCAGTCCAAATCTGCTTCTGAAACTGATATAAAGCATTGACCCTCTAACATCCAATGCTTGTCAGTTAAGATGAGAAACGTGTGAGCTCTGTGAACGATGTAGTTCGTTTGAGCAGAAAAGTGACTGTCCTTACATGAAACGAAGTCTTGCTTGTAGGAAGACTCAGAGCCTGGGATTTAACTCCATTTCTGAAGGCAAACACACAGCATAGTTCTCATCCATGGATCACACTCTGCTTTAGAGCGAGAAGCACGCTCTTGCTTTCTAGAGTCTCTAAGACAGCAGGAAACGTGAGTGTGCTGAGAACAAAAGAACGGTGTTTCCTACACATACGGACCATATCTAGTCCAACTCATCTTCTGAAACTGATACAAAGCACTGGTCCTCTAACATCCAATGCTTGTCAATTAAGATGGGAAACGTGTGAGCTTCATGAACGATGTAGTTCGTTTGAGCAAAAAAGTGACTGCCCTTACCTTAAACGAAGTCTTGCTTGTAGGAAGACTCAGAGCCTGGGATTTAACTCCATTTCTGAATTGAAACACACAGCAGTGTTCTCATCCATGGATCACACTCTGCTTTAGAATAAGATGCACGCTCTTGCTTTTTAGAGTCTCTAAGACAGCAGGAAATGTGAGTGTGCCCAGAACAAAAGAACGGTGTTTCCTACACATACGGACTAGATGTAGTCCAAAACTTCTTCTGAAACAGATAGAATGCACTGGTCCTCTAACATCCAATGCTTGTCAGTTAACATGAGAAACGTGTGTGCTTCGTGAAACATGTAGTTCGTTTGAGCAGAAAAGTGACTGCCCTTACCTGAAACGAAGTCTTGCTTGTAGGAAGACTCAGAGCCTGGGATTTAACTCCATTTCTGAAGTGAAACACACAGCATAGTTTTCATCCATGGATCACACTCTGCTTTAGAACAAGAAGCACACTCTTTCTTTCTAGAGTCTCTAAGACAGCAGGAAATGTGATTTTGCTGAGAACAAAAGAACGGTGTTTCCTACACATACGGACCATATCTAGTCCAACTCTGCTTCTGAAATTGATACAAAGCACTGGTCCTCTAACATCCAATGTTTGTCAGTTAAGATGAGAAACGTGTGAGCTTTGTGAATGATGTAGTTCCTTTGAACTGAAAAGTGACTGCCCTTACATGAAACGAAGTCTTGCTTGTAGTAAGACACAGAGCCTGGGATTTAACTCCATTTCTAAAGGGAAACACACAGCATAGTATTCATCCATGGATCACACTCTGGTTAGAGCGAGAGGCACACTCTTGCTTTCTAGAGTCTCTAAGACAGCAGGAAATCTGAGTGTGCCCAGAACATTAGAACGGTGTTTCCTACACATATGGACCATATCCAGTCCAAATCTGCTTCTGAAACTGATACAAAGCACTGGTCCTCTAACATCCAATGTTTGTCAGTTAAGATGAGAAAGGTGTGAGCTTCGTGAACGATGTAGTTCGTTTGAGCAGAAAAGTGACTGCCCTTACCTGAATCGAAGTCTTGCTTGTAGGAAGACTCAGAGCCTGGGATTTAACTCCATTTCTGAAGGGAAACACACAGCATAGTATTCATCCATGGATCACACTCTGCTTTAGAGCAAGAAGCACACTCTTGCTTTCTTGAGTCTCTAAGACAGCAGGAAATCTGAGTGTGCCCAGAATAAAAGAACAGTGTTTCCTACACATACAGACTATATGTAGTCCAAAACTTCTTCTGAAACTGATAGAATGCACTGGTCCTCTAACATCCAATGCTTGTCAGTTAAGATGATAAACGTGTGAGCTTCGTGAAAGATGTAGTTCGTTTGAGCAGAAAAGTGACTGCCCTTACCTGAAACGAAGTCTTGCTTGTAGGGAGACTCAGAGCCTGGGATTTACCTCCTTTGTGAAGTGAAACACACAGCATAGTATTCATCCATGGATCACACTGTGGTTAGAGTGAGAAGCACACTCTTGCTTTCTAGAGTCTCTAAGACAGCAGGAAATTTGAGTGTGGCCAGAAGAATAGAACGGTGTTTCCTACACATATGGACCATATCCAGTCAAAATCTGCTTCTGAAACTGATATAAAGCATTGACCCTCTAACATCCAATGCTTGTCAGTTAAGATGAGAAACGTGTGAGCTCTGTGAACGATGTAGTTCGTTTGAGCAGAAAAGTGACTGTCCTTACCTGAAACGAAGTCTTGCTTGTAGGAAGTCTCAGAGCCTGGGATTTAACTCCATTTCTGAAGGCAAACACACAGCATAGTTCTCATCCATGGATCACACTCTGCTTTAGAGCGAGAAGCACGCTCTTGCTTTCTACAGTCTCTAAGACAGCAGGAAACGTGAGTGTGCTGAGAACAAAAGAACGGTGTTTCCTACACATACGGACCATATCTAGTCCAACTCATCTTCTGAAACTGATAAAAGCACTGGTCCTCTAACATCCAATGCTTGTCAGTTAAGATGGGAAACGCGTGAGCTTCATGAACGATGTAGTTCGTTTGAGCAAAAAAGTGACTGCCCTTACCTTAAACGAAGTCTTGCTTGTACGAAGACCCAGAGCCTGGGATTTAACTCCATTTCTGAATTGAAACACACAGCAGTGTTCTCATCCATTGATCACACTCTGCTTTAGAATAAGAAGCACGCTCTTGCTTTCTAGAGTCTATAAGACACCAGGAAACGTGAGTGTGCTGAGAACAAAAGAACGGTGTTTCCTACACATAGGGACCATATCTAGTCCAACTCTGCTTCTGAAACTGATACAAAGCACTGTTCCTCTAACATCCAATGCTTGTCTGTTAAGGTGAGAAACGTGTGAGCTTCCTGAACGATGTAGTTTGTTTGAGCAGAAAAGTGACTGCCTTACCTGAATTGAAGTCTTGCTTGTAGGAAGACTGAGAGCCTGGGATTTAACTCCATTTTTGAAGGCAAACACACAGCATAGTTCTCATCCATGGATCACACTCTGCTTTAGAACGAGGAGCACGCTCTTGCTTTCTAGAGTCTCTAAGACAGCAGGAAACGTGAGTGTGCTGAGAACAAAAGAATGGTGTTTCCTACACATACGGACCATATCTCGTCCAACACTTCTTCTGAAACTGATACAAAGCACTGGTCCTCTAACATCCAATGTTTGTCAGTTAAGATGAGAAACGTGTGAGCTTTGTGAATGATGTAGTTCCTTTGAACTGAAAAGTGACTACCCTTACCTGAAACGAAGTCTTGCTTGTAGGAAGACTCAGAGCCTGGGATTTAACTCCATTTCTGAAGGCAAACACACAGCATAGTTCTCATCCATGGATCACAATCTGCTTTAGAACGAGAAGCACGCTCTTGCTTTCTAGAGTCTCTAAGACAGCAGGAAACGTGAGTGTACTGAGAACAAAAGAACGGTGTTTCCTACACATACGGACCATATCTAGTCCAACACTGCTTCTGAAACTGATACAAAGCACTGGTCCTCTAACATCCAATGTTTGTCAGTTAAGATGAGAAACGTGTGAGCTTTGTGAATGATGTAGTTCCTTTGAACTGAAAAGTGACTACCCTTACCTGAAACGAAGTCTTGCTTGTAGGAAGACACAGAGCCTGGGATTTAACTCCATTTCTGAAGGGAAACACACAGCATAGTATTCATCCATGGATCGCACTCTGCTTTAGAGCAAGAAGGACACTCTTGCTTTCTAGAGTCTCTAAGACAGCAGGAAATCTGAGTGTGCCAAGAATAAAAGAACGGTGTTTCCTACACATACGGACTATATGTAGTCCAAAACTTCTTCTGAAACTGATAGAATGCACTGGTCCTCTAACATCCAATGCTTGTCAGTTAAGATGATAAACGTGTGAGCTTCGTGAAAGATGTAGTTCGTTTGAGCAGAAAAGTGACTGCCCTTACCTGAAACGAAGTCTTGCTTGTAGGGAGACTCAGAGCCTGGGATTTACCTCCTTTTCTGAAGTGAAACACACAGCATAGTATTCATCCATGGATCACACTGTGGTTAGAGCGAGAAGCACACTTTTGCTTTCTAGAGTCTCTAAGACAGCAGGAAATTTGAGTGTACCCAGAAGAATAGAACGGTGTTTCCTACACATATGGACCATATCCAGTCCAAATCTGCTTCTGAAACTGATATAAAGCATTGACCCTCTAACATCCAATGCTTGTCAGTTAAGATGAGAAACGTGTGAGCTCTGTGAACGATGTAGTTCGTTTGAGCAGAAAAGTGACTGTCCTTACATGAAACGAAGTCTTGCTTGTAGGAAGACTCAGAGCCTGGGATTTAACTCCATTTCTGAAGGCAAACACACAGCATAGTTCTCATCCATAGATCACACTCTGCTTTAGAGCGAGAAGCACGCTCTTGCTTTCTAGAGTCTCTAAGACAGCAGGAAACGTGAGTGTGCTGAGAACAAAAGAACGGTGTTTCCTACACATACGGACCATATCTAGTCCAACTCATCTTCTGAAACTGATACAAAGCACTGGTCCTCTAACATCCAATGCTTGTCAATTAAGATGGGAAACGTGTGAGCTTCATGAACGATGTAGTTCGTTTGAGCAAAAAAGTGACTGCCCTTACCTTAAACGAAGTCTTGCTTGTAGGAAGACTCAGAGCCTGGGATTTAACTCCATTTCTGAAGGCAAACACACAGCATAGTTCTCATCCATAGATCACACTCTGCTTTAGAATAAGATGCACGCTCTTGCTTTTTAGAGTCTCTAATACAGCAGGAAATGTGAGTGTGCCCAGAACAAAAGAACGGTGTTTCCTACACATACGGACTAGATGTAGTCCAAAACTTCTTCTGAAACAGATAGAATGCACTGGTCCTCTAACATCCAATGCTTGTCAGTTAAGATGAGAAACGTGTGTGCTTCGTGAAAGATGTAGTTCGTTTGAGCACAAAAGTGACTGCCCTTACCTGAAACGAAGTCTTGCTTGTAGGGAGACTCAGAGCCTGAGATTTAACTCCATTTCTGAAGTGAAACACACAGCATAGTTTGCATCCATGGATCACACTCTGCTTTAGAACAAGAAGCACACTCTTGCTTTCTAGAGTCTCTAAGACAGCAGGAAATGTGATTTTGCTGAGAACAAAAGAACGGTGTTTGCTACACATACGGACCATATCTAGTCCAACTCTGCTTCTGAAACTGATACAAAGCACTGGTCCTCTAACATCCAATGTTTGTCCGTTAAGATTAGAAACGTGTGAGCTTTGTGAATGATGTAGTTCCTTTAAACTGAAAAGTGACTACCCTTACCTGAAACGAAGTCTTGCTTGTAGGAAGACACAGAGCCTGGGATTTAACTCCATTTCTGAAGGGAAACACACAGCATAGTAATCATCCATGGATCACACTGTTCTTAGAGCAAGAAGCACACTCTTGCTTTCTAGAGTCTCTAAGACAGCAGTAAATTTGAGTGTGCCCAGAACAATAGAACGGTGTTTCCTACACATATGGACCATATCCAGTCCAAATCTGCTTCTGAAACTGATATAAACCATTGACCCTCTAACATCCAATGCTTGTCAGTTAACATGAGAAACGTGTGAGCTCTGTGAACGATGTAGTTCGTTTGAGCAGAAAAGTGACTGTCCTTACCTGAAACGAAGTCTTGCTTGTAGGAAGTCTCAGAGCCTGGGATTTAACTCCATTTCTGAAGGCAAACACACAGCGTAGTTCTCATCCATGGATCACACTCTGCTTTAGAGCGAGAAGCACGCTCTTGCTTTCTAGAGTCTCTAAGACAGCAGGAAATCTGAGTGTGGCCCAGAAAAAAAGAACGGTGTTTCCTACAAATACGGACTATATGTAGTCCAAAACTTCTTCTGAAACTGATAGAATGCACTGGTCCTCTAACATCCAATGCTTGTTAGTTAAGATGATAAACGTGTGAGCTTCGTGAAAGATGTAGTTCGTTTGAGCACAAAAGTGACTGCCCTTACCTGAAACGAAGTCTTGCTTGTAGGGAGACTCAGAGCCTGGGATTTACCTCCTTTTCTGAAGTGAAACACACAGCATAGTATTCATCCATGGATCACAGTGTGGTTAGAGCGAGAAGCACACTCTTGCTTTCTAGAGTCTCTAATACAGCAGGAAATTTGTGTGTGCCCAGAACAATAGAACGGTGTTTCCTACACATATGGACCATATCCAGTCCAAATTTGCTTCTGAAACTGATATAAAGCATTGACCCTCTAACATCCAATGCTTGTCAGTTAAGATTAGAAACGTGTGAGCTCTGTGAACGATGTAGTTCGTTTGAGCAGAAAAGTTACTGTCCTTACCTGAAACGAAGTCTTGCTTGTAGGAAGTCTCAGAGCCTGGGATTTAACTCCATTTCTGAAGGCAAACACACAGCATAGTTCTCATCCATGGATCACACTCTGCTTTAGAGCGAGAAGCACGCTCTTGCTTTCTACAGTCTCTAAGACAGCAGGAAACGTGAGTGTGCTGAGAACAAAAGAACGGTGTTTCCTACACATACGGACCATATCTAGTCCAACTCATCTTCTGAAACTGATACAAAGCACTGGTCCTCTAACATCCAATGCTTGTCAGTTAAGATGAGAAACGTGTGTGCTTCGTGAAAGATGTAGTGCTTTTGAGCAGAAAAGTGACTGCCCTTACCTGAGACGAAGTCTTGCTTGTAGGGAGACTCAGAGCCTGGGATTTAACTCCATTTCTGAAGTGAAACACACAGCACAGTTTTCATCCATGGATCACACTCTGCTTTAGAACAAGAAGCACACTCTTGCTTTCTAGAGTCTCTAAGGCAGCAGGAAACGTGATTTTGCTGAGAACAAAAGAACGGTGTTTGCTAAACATACGGACATTATATAGTCCAACTCTGCTTCTGAAACTGATACAAAGCACTGTTCCTCTAACATCCAATGCTTGTCTGTTAAGGTGAGAAACGTGTGAGCTTCGTGAACGACGTAGTTCGTTTGAGCAGAAAAGTGACTGCCTTACCTGAATTGAAGTCTTGCTTGTAGGAAGACTCAGAGCCTCGGATTTAACTCCATTTCTGAAGGCAAACACACAGCATAGTTCTCATCCATGGATCACACTCTGCTTTAGAACGAGAAGCACACTCTTGCTTTCTAGAGTCTCTAAGAGAGCAGGAAACGTGAGTGTGCTGAGAACAAAAGAACGGTGTTTCCTACACATACGGACCATATCTAGTCCAACACTGCTTCTGAAACTGATACAAAGCACTGGTCCTCTAACATCCAATGTTTGTCTGTTAAGATGAGTAACGTGTGAGCTTTGTGAATGATGTAGTTCCTTTGAACTGAAAAGTGACTACCCTTACCTGAAACGAAGTCTGGTTGTAGGAAGACACAGAGCCTGGGATTTAACTCCATTTCTGAAGGGAAACACACAGCATAGTATTCATCCATGGATCGCACTCTGCTTTAGAGCAAGAAGGACACTCTTGCTTTCTAGAGTCTCTAAGACAGCAGGAAATCTGAGTGTGCCAAGAATAAAAGAACGGTGTTTCCTACACATACGGACTATATGTAGTCCAAAACTTCTTCTGAAACTGATAGAATGCACTGGTCCTCTAACATCCAATGCTTGTCAATTAAGATGATAAACGTGTGAGCTTCGTGAAAGATGTAGTTCGTTTGAGCAGAAAAGTGACTGCCCTTACCTGAAACGAAGTCTTGCTTGTAGGGAGACTCAGAGCCTGGGATTTACCTCCTTTTCTGAAGTGAAACACACAGCATAGTATTCATCCATGGATCACACTGTGGTTAGAGCGAGAAGCACACTTTTGCTTTCTAGAGTCTCTAAGACAGCAGGAAATTTGAGTGTGCCCAGAAGAATAGAACGGTGTTTCCTACACATATGGACCATATCCAGTCCAAATCTGCTTCTGAAACTGATATAAAGCATTGACCCTCTAACATCCAATGCTTGTCAGTTAAGATGAGAAACGTGTGAGCTCTGTGAACGATATAGTTCGTTTGAGCAGAAAAGTGACTGTCCTTACATGAAACGAAGTCTTGCTTGTAGGAAGACTCAGAGCCTGGGATTTAACTCCATTTCTGAAGGCAAAAACACAGCATAGTTCTCATCCATAGATCACACTCTGCTTTAGAGCGAGAAGCACGCTCTTGCTTTCTAGAGTCTCTAAGACAGCAGGAAACGTGAGTGTGCTGAGAACAAAAGAACGGTGTTTCCTACACATACGGACCATATATAGTCCAACTCATCTTCTGAAACTGATACAAAGCACTGGTCCTCTAACATCCAATGCTTGTCAATTAAGATGGGAAACGTGTGAGCTTCATGAACGATGTAGTTCGTTTGAGCAAAAAAGTGACTGCCCTTACCTTAAACGAAGTCTTGCTTGTACGAAGACTCAGAGCCTGGGATTTAACTCCATTTCTGAATTGAAACACACAGCAGTGTTCTCATCCATGGATCACACTCTGCTTTAGAATAAGATGCACGCTCTTGCTTTTCAGAGTCTCTAAGACAGCAGGAAACGTGATTTTGCTGAGAACAAATGACGGTGTTTCCTACACATATGGACATTATATAGTCCAACTCTGCTTCTGAAACTGATACAAAGCACTGGTCCTCTAACATCCAATGCTTGTCAGTTAAGATGAGAAACGTGTGAGCTTTGTGAAAGATGTACTTCCTTTGAACTGAAAAGTGACTGCCCATACCTGATACGAAGTCTTGCTTGTAGTAAGACACAGAGCCTGGGATTTAACTCCATTTCTTAAGAGAAACACACAGCATAGTTCTCATCCATGGATCACACTCTGCTTTAGAGCGAGAAGCACGCTCTTGCTTTTAGAGTCTCTAATATAGCAGGAAATCTGAGTGTGTCCAGAACAAAAGAACGGTGTTTCCTACATATACGGACCATATGTAGTCCAACTCTGCTTCTGAAACTGATACAAAGCACTGGTCCTCTAACATCTAATGCTTGTCAGTTAAGATGAGAAACGTGTGAGCTTCTGGAACGATGTAGTTCGTTTGAGCAGAAAACTGACTGCCCTTACCTGAAACGAAGTCTTGCTTGGAGGAGGACTCAGAGCCTGGGATTTAACTCCATTTCTGAAGTGAAACACACAGCGTAGTTCTCATCCATGGTTCACACTCTGCTTTAGAGCAAGAAGCACACTCTTGCTTTCTAGAGTCTCTAAGACAGCAGGAAATCTGAGTGTGCCCAGAAGAAAAGAACGGTGTTTCCTACACAAACAGACTATATGTTGTCCAAAACTTCTTCTGAAACTGATAGAATGCACTGGTCCTCTACCATCCAATGCTTGTCAGTGAAGATGAGAAACGTGTGAGCTTCGTGAAAGATGTAGTTCGTTTGAGCAGAAAAGTGACTGCCCTTACCTGAAACAAAGTCTTGCTTGTAGGGAGACTCAGAGCCTGGGATTTAACTCCATTTCTGAAGGGAAACACACAGCATAGTATTCATCCATGGATCACACTCTGGTTAGGGCAAGAAAAACACTCTTGCTTTCTAGAGTCTCTAAGACAGCAGGAAATTTGAGTGTGCCCAGAACAATAGTACGGTGTTTACTACAGATATGGACCATATCCAGTCCAAATCTGCTTCTGAAACTGATATAAAGCATTGACACTCTAACATCCAATGCTTGTCAGTTAAGATGAGAAACGTGTGAGCTCTGTGAACGATGTAGTTCGTTTGAGCATAAAAGTGACTGTCCTAACCTGAAACGAAGTCTTGCTTGTAGGAAGACTCAGAGCCTGGGATTTAACTCCATTTCTGAAGGCAAACACACAGCATAGTTCTCATCCATGGATCACACTCTGCTTTAGAGCGAGAAGCACGCTCTTGCTTTCTAGAGTCTCTAAGACAGCAGGAAACGTGAGTGTGCTGAGAACAAAAGAACGGTGTTTCCTACACATACGGACCATATCTAGTCCAACTCATCTTCTGAAACTGATACAAAGCACTGGTCCTCTAATATCCAATACTTGTCAGTTAAGATGGGAAAC
Organism: Onychomys leucogaster; assembly: GCA_949786385.1. Classification (NCBI taxonomy): domain Eukaryota; kingdom Metazoa; phylum Chordata; class Mammalia; order Rodentia; family Cricetidae; genus Onychomys; species Onychomys leucogaster. Next base: position 220,703 of record CATKUP010000128.1, on the reverse strand, counting down.
GTGTGAGCTTCATGAACGATGTAGTTTGTTTGAGCAGAAAAGTGACTGCCTTACCTAAATTGAAGTCTTGCTTGTAGGAAGACTCAGAGCCTGGGATTTAACTCCATTTCTGAAGGCAAACACACAGCATAGTTCTCATTAATGGATCACACTCTGCTTTAGAGCGAGAATCACGCTCTTGCTTTCTAGAGTCTCTAAGACAGCAGGAAACGTGAGTGTGCCCAGAACAAAAGAACGGTGTTTCCTACACATACGGACCATATCTAGTCCAACTCTGCTTCTGAAACTGATACAAAGCACTGGCCCACTAACATCCAATGCTTGTCAGTTAAGATGGGAAACGTGTGAGCTGCATGAACGATGTGGTTCGTTTGAGCAGAAAAATGACTGCCCTTACCTGAAACGAAGTCTTGCTTGTAGGAAGACACAGAGCCTGGGATTTAACTCCATTTCTGAAGTAAAACACACAGCAGTGTAATCATCCATTGATCATACTCTGCTTTAGAACAAGAAGCACACTCTTGCTTTCTAGAGTCTCTAAGACAGCAAGAAACGTGATTTTGCTGAGAACAAAAGAACGGTGTTTCCTACACATACGGACATTATATAGTCCAACTCTGCTTCTGAAACTGATACAAAGCACTGGTCCTCTAACATCCAATGCTTGTCTGTTAAGGTGAGAAACGTGTGAGCTTCTGGAATGATGTAGTTCGTTTGAGCAGAAAAGTGACTGCCCTTACCTGAAACGAAGTCTTGCTTGGAGGAATCCTCCGAGCCTGGGATTTAACTCCATTTCTGAAGTGAAATACACAGCATAGTTCTCATCCATGGATCACACTCTGCTCTAGAGCAAGAAGCACACTCTTGCTTTCTAGATTCTCTAAGACAGCAGGAAATCTGAGTGTGCCCAGAACAAAAGAACGGTGTTTCCTACACATACGGACCATATCTAGTCCAACTCTTCTTCTGAAACTGATAGAATGCACTGGTCCTCTAACATCCAATGCTTGTCAGTTAAGATGGGAAACGTGTGAGCTTCCTGAACGATGTAGTTCGTTTGAGCAAAAAAGTGACTGCCCTTACCTTAAACGAAGTCTTGCTTGTACGAAGACTCAGAGCCTGGGATTTAACTCCATTTCTGAATTGAAACACACAGCACTGTTCTCATCCATGGATCACAATCTGCTTTAGAACAAGAAGCATGCTCTTGCTTTTTAGAGTCTCTAAGACAGGAGGAAACGTGATATTGCTGAGAACAAAAGAACAGAGTTTCCTACACATACGGACCATATCTAGTCCAACTCTGCTTCTGAAACTCATACAAAGCACTGGAAATCCAACATCCAATGCTTGTCTGTTAAGATGAGAAATGTGTAAGCTCCGTGAACAATGTAGTTCGTTTGAGCTGAAAAGTGACTGCCCTTACCTGAAACGAAGTCTTGCTTGTAGGAAGACACAGAGCCTGGGAGTTAACTCCATTTCTGAAGGGAAACACACAGCATAGTTCTCATCCATTCAACAAACGCTGCTTTAGAGCAAGAAGCACGCTCTTGCTTTCTAGAGTCTCTAAAACAGCAGGAAACGTGAGTGTGCTGAGAACAAAAGAACGGTGTGTCCTACACATACGGACCATATCTAGTCCAACTCATCTTCTGAAACTGATACAAAGCACTGGTCCTCTAACATCCAATGCTTGTCTGTTAAGGTGAGAAACGTGTGAGCTTCTGGAACGATGTAGTTCGTTTGAGCAGAAAAGTGACTGCCCTTACCTGTAACGAAGTCTTGCTTGGAGGAAGACTCAGAGCCTGGGATTTAACTCCATTTCTGAAGTGAAACACACAGCGTAGTTCTCATCCATGGATCACACTCTGCTCTAGAGCAAGAAGCACACTCTTGCTTTCTAGAGTCTCTAAGACAGCAGGAAACGTGATTTTGCTGAGAACAAAAGAACGGTGTTTCCTACACATACGGACATTATATAGTCCAACTCTGCTTCTGAAACTGATACAAAGCACTGGTCCTCTAACATCCAATGCTTGTCTGTTAAGGTGAGAAACGTGTGAGCTTCTGGAACGATGTAGTTCGTTTGAGCAGAAAAGTGACTGCCCTTACCTGTAACGAAGTCTTGCTTGGAGGAAGACTCAGAGCCTGGGATTTAACTCCATTTCTGAAGTGAAACACACAGCGTAGTTCTCATCCATGGATCACACTCTGCTCTAGAGCAAGAAGCACACTCTTGCTTTCTAGAGTCTCTAAGACAGCAGGAAATCTGAGTGTGCCCACAACAAAAGAACGGTGTTTCCTACACATACGGACTATATGTAGTCCAAAACTTCTTCTGAAACTGATAGAATGCACTGGTCCTCTAACATGCAATGCTTGTCAGTTAAGATGAGAAACGTGTGAGCTTCGTGAAAGATGTAGTTCGTTTGAGCAGAAAAGTGACTGCCCTTACCTGAAATGAAGTCTTGCTTGTAGGGAGACTCAGAGCCTGGGATTTATCTCCTTTTCTGAAGTGAAACACACAGCACAGTTTTCATCCATGGATCACACTCTGCTTTAGAACGAGAAGCACGCTCTTTCTTTCGAGAGTCTCTAAGACAGCAAGAAACGTGAGTGTGCTGAAAACAAAAGAACGGTGTTTCCTACACATACGGACCATATCTAGTCCAACTCTGCTTCTTAAACTGAAACAAAGCACTGGTCCTCTAACATCCAATGCTTGTCAGTTAAGATGAGAAACGTGTGAGCTTTGTGAATGATATAGTTCCTTTCAACTGAAAAGTGACTGCCCTTACCCGAAAAGAAGTCTTGCTTGTAGGAAGACGCAGAGCCTGGGATTTAAGTCCATTTCTGAAGGGAAACACACAGCATAGTTCTCATCCATGGATCACACTCTGCTTTAGAGCGAGAAATATGCTCTTGCTTTTTAGAGTCTCTAAGACAGGAGGAAACGTGATTTTGCTGAGAACAAAAGAACAGAGTTTCCTACACATACGGACCATATCTAGTCCAACTCTGCTTCTGAAACTCATACAAAGCACTGGACCTCCAACATCCAATGCTTGTCTGTTAAGATGAGAAATGTGTAAGCTCCGTGAACAATGTAGTTCGTTTGAGCTGAAAAGTGACTGCCCTTACCTGAAACGAAGTCTTGCTTGTAGGAAGACACAGAGCCTGGGAGTTAACTCCATTTCTGAAGGGAAACACACAGCATAGTTCTCATCCATTCAACAAACGCTGCTTTAGAGCAAGAAGCACGCTCTTGCTTTCTAGAGTCTCTAAAACAGCAGGAAACGTGAGTGTGCTGAGAACAAAAGAACGGTGTGTCCTACACATACGGACCATATCTAGTCCAACTCATCTTCTGAAACTGATACAAAGCACTGGTCCTCTAACATCCAATGCTTGTCAGTTAAGATGGGAAATGTGTGAGGTCTGTGAACGATGTAGTTCGTTTGAGCAGAAAAGTGACTGCCCTTACCTGAAACGAACTCTTGCTTGTAGGAAGACTCAGAGCCTGGGATTTAACTCCATTTCTGAAGGCAAACACACAGCATAGTTCTCATCCATGGTTCACACTCTGCTTTAGAGCGAGAAGCACGCTCTTTCTATCTAGAGTCTCTAAGACAGCAGGAAACGTGAGTGTGATGAAAACAATAGAACGGTGTTTCCTACACATACGGACCATATCTAGTCCAACTCTTCTTCTGAAACTGATAGAATGCACTGGTCCTCTAACATCCAATGCTTGTCAGTTAAGATGGGAAACGTGTGAGCTTCATGAACGATGTAGTTCGTTTGAGCAAAAAAGTGACTGCCCTTACCTTAAACGAAGTCTTGCTTGTACAAAGACTCAGAGGTGGGATTTAACTCCATTTCTGAATTGAAACACACAGCACTGTTCTCATCCATGGATCACACTCTGCTTTAGAACAAGAAGCATGCTCTTGCTTTTTAGAGTCTCTAAGACAGGAGGAAACGTGATTTTGCTGAGAACAAAAGAACAGAGTTTCCTACACATACGGACCATATCTAGTCCAACTCTGCATCTGAAACTCATACAAAGCACTGGTCCTCCAACATCCAATGCTTGTCTGTTAAGATGAGAAATGTGTAAGCTCCGTGAACAATGTAGTTCGTTTGAGCTGAAAAGTGACTGCCCTTACCTGAAACGAGTCTTGCATGTAGGAAGACACAGAGCCTGGGATTTAACTCCATTTCTTAAGAGAAACACACAGCATAGTTCTCATCCATGGATCACACTCTGCTTTAGAGCGAGAAGCACGCTCTTGCTTTCTAGAGTCTCTAAAACAGCAGGAAACGTGAGTGTGCTGAGAACAAAAGAACGGTGTTTCCTACACATACGGACCATATCTAGTCCAACTCTGCTTCTGAAACTGATACAAAGCACTGGTCCTGTAACATCCAATGCTTGTCAGTTAAGATGGGAAACGTGTGAGCTCTGTGAACGATGTAGTTCGTTTTAGCAGAAAAGTGACTGTCCTTACCTGAAACGAAGTCTTGCTTGTAGGAAGACTCAGAGCCTGGGATTTAACTCCATTTCTGAAGGCAAACACACAGCATAGTTCTCATCCACGGATCACACTCTGCTTTAGAGCGAGAAGCACGCTCTTGCTATCTAGAGTCTCTAAGACAGCAGGAAACGTGAGTGTGCTGAGAACAAAGAACGGTGTTTCCTACACATACGGACCATATCTAGTCCAACTATTCTTCTGAAACTGATACAAAGCACTGGTCCTCTAACATCCAATGCTTCTCAGTTAATATGGGAAACGTGTGAGCTTCATGAACAATGTAGTTCGTTTGAGCAAAAAAGTGACTGCCCTTACCTGAAACGAAGTCTTGCTTGGAGGAAGACTCAGAGCCTGGGATTTAACTCCATTTCTGAAGTGAAACACACAGCGTAGTTCTCATCCATGGATCACACTCTGCTCTAGAGCAAGAAGCACGCTCTTGCTTTCTAGAGTCTCTAAGACAGCTGGAAACGTGATTTTGCTGAGAACAAAAGAACGGTGTTTCCTACACAAACGGACTATATGTAGTCCAAAACTTCTTCTGAAACTGATAGAATGCACTGGTCCTCTAACATGCAATGCTTGTCAGTTAAGATGAGAAACGTGTGAGCTTCGTGAAAGATGTAGTTCGTTTGAGCAGAAAAGTGACTGCCCTTACCTGAAACGAAGTCTTGCTTGTAGGGAGACTCAGAGCCTGGGATTTATCTCCTTTTCTGAAGTGAAACACACAGCATAGTTTTCATCCATGGATCACACTCTGCTTTAGAACGAGAAGCACGCTCTTTCTTTCGAGAGTCTCTAAGAGAGCAAGAAACGTGAGTGTGCTGAAAACAAAAGAACGGTGTTTCCTACACATACGGACCATATCTAGTCCAACTCTGCTTCTTAAACTGAAACAAAGCACTGGTCCTCTAACATCCAATGCTTGTCAGTTAAGATGAGAAACGTGTGAGCTTTGTGAATGATATAGTTCCTTTCAACTGAAAAGTGACTGCCCTTACCCGAAAAGAAGTCTTGCTTGTAGGAAGACACAGAGCCTGGGATTTAAGTCCATTTCTGAAGTGAAACACACAGCATAGTTTTCATCCATGGATCACACTCTGCTTTAGAACGAGAAGCACGCTATTTCTTTCTAGAGTCTCTAAGACAGCAGGAAACGTGAATGTGCTGAGAACAAAAGAACGGTGTTTCCTACACAGACGCACCATATCTAGTCCAAATCTGCTTCTTAAACTGATACAAAGCACTGATCCTCTAACATCCAATGCTTGTCTGTTAAGATGAGAAATGTGTGAGCTCAGTGAACGATGTAGTTCGTATGAGGAGAAAAGTGACTGCCCTTACCTGAATTGAAGTCTTGCTTGTAGGAAGACACAGAGATTGGGATTTAACTCCATTTCTGAATTGAAACACACAGCATAGTTCTCATCCATGGATCACAATCTGCTTTAGAGCGAGAAGCACGCTCTTGCTTTCTAGAGTCTCTAAGACAGCAGGAAACGTGAGTGTGCTGAGAACAAAGAACGGTGTTTCCTACACATACGGACCATATCTAGTCCAACTCTGCGTCTGAATGTCATACAAAGCACTGGTCCTCTAACATCCAATGCTTGTCTGTTAAGATGAGAAACGGGTGAGCTTTGTGAAGGATATAGTTCCTTTGAACTGAAAAGTGACTGCCCTTACCCGAAAAGAATTCTTGCTTGTAGGAACACACAGAGCCTGGGATTTAGGTCCATTTCTGAAGGGAAACACACAGCATAGTTCTCATCCATGGATCACACTCTGCTTTAGAGCGAGAAATATGCTCTTGCTTTCTAAAGTCTCTAAGACAGCAGGAAATCTGAGTGTGCCCAGAACAAAGAACGGTGTTTCCTACACATACGGACCATATCTAGTCCCAATCTGCTTTTTAAACTGAAACAAAGCACTGGTCCTCTAACATCCAATGCTAGTCAGTTAAGATGATAATCGTGTGATCTTTGTTAAAGATGTAGTTCGTTTGAGCAGAAAAGTGACTGCCCTTACCTGAAATGAAGTCTTGCTTGTAGGAAGACTCAGAGCCTGGGATTTAACTCCATTTCTGAAGGCAAACACACAGCAGTGTAATCATCCATTGATCACACTCTGCTTTAGAACAAGAAGCACGCTCTTGCTTTCTAGAGTCTCTAAGACAGCAGGAAACGTGATTTTGCTGAGAACAAAAGAACGGTGTTTCCTACACATACGGACCATATCTAGTTCAACTCTGATTCTGAAACTGATACAAAGCATTGGTCCTCTAACATCCAATGCTTGTCAGTTAAGATGAGAAACGTGTGAGCTTTGTGAATAATGTAGTTCCTTTGAACTGAAAAGTGACTGCCCTTACCTGAAACGAAGTCTTGCTTGTAGGAAGACACAGAGCCTGGGATTTAACTCCATTTCTGAAGGCAAACACACAGCAGTGTAATCATCCATTGATCACACTCTGCTTTAGAACAAGAAGCACGCTCTTGCTTTCTAGAGTCTCTAAGACAGCAGGAAACGTGATTTTGCTGAGAACAAAAGAACGGTGTTTCCTACACATACGGATCATATCTAGTTCAACTCTGATTCTGAAACTGATACAAAGCATTGGTCCTCTAACATCCAATGCTTGTCAGTTAAGATGAGAAACGTGTGAGCTTTGTGAATAATGTAGTTCCTTTGAACTGAAAAGTGACTGCCCTTACCTGAAACGAAGTCTTGCTTGTAGGAAGACACAGAGCCTGGGATTTAACTCCATTTCTTAAGAGAAACATACAGCATAGTTCTCATCCATGGATCCCACTGTGGTTAGAGCGAGAAGCACACTCTTGCTTTCTAGAGTCTCTAAGACAGCAGGAAATTTGAGTGTGCCCAGAACAATAGAACGGTGTTTCCTACACATATGGACCATATCCAGTCCAAATCTGCTTCTGAAACTGATATAAAGCATTGACCCTCTAACATCCAATGCTTGTCAGTTAAGATGAGAAACGTGTGAGCTCTGTGAACGATGTAGTTCGTTTGAGCAGAAAAGTGACTGTCCTTAACTGAAACGAAGTCTTGCTTGTAGGAAGACTCAGAGCCTGGGATTTAACTCCATTTCTGAAGGCAAACACACAGCATAGTTCTCATCCATGGATCACACTCTGCTTTATTGCGTAAAGCCCACTCTTGCTTTCTAGAGTCTCTAAGACAGCAGGAAACGTGAGTGTGCCCAGAAAAAAAGAACGGTGTTTCCTACACATACGGACTATATGTAGTCCAAAACTTCTTCTGAAAAAGATAGAATGCACTGGTACTCTAACATCCAATGCTTGTCAGTTAAGATGAGAAACGTGTGAGCTCTGTGAACGATGTAGTTCCTTTGAGCAGAAAAGTGACTGTCCTTACCTGAATTGAAGTCTTGCTTGTAGGAAGACACAGAGATTGGGATTTAACTCCATTTCTGAATTGAAACACACAGCATAGTTCTCATCCATGGATCACAATCTGCTTTAGAGCAGGAAGCATGCTCTTGCTTTCTAGAGTCTCTAAGACAGCAGGAAACGTGAGTGTGCTGAGAACAAAAGAACGGTGTTTCCTACACATATGGACCATATCTAGTCCAACTCTGCGTCTGAATCTCATACAAAGCACTGGTTCTCTAACATGCAATGCTTGTCAGTTAAGATGAGAAACTTGTGAGCTTTGAGAATGATGTAGTTCCTTTCAACTGAAAGTGACTGCCCTTACCTGTAACGAATTCTTGCTTGTAGTAAGACACAGAGCCTGGGATTTAACTCCATTTCTGAAGGCAAACACACAGCATAGTTCTCATCCATGGATCACACACTGCTTTAGAGCGAGAAGCACGCTCTTGCTTTCTAGAGTCTCTAAGACAGCAGGAAACGTGAGTGTGCCCAGAACAAAAGAACGGTGTTTCCTACACATACAGACTATATGTAGTCCAAAACTTCTTCTGAAACAGATAGAATGCACTGGTCCTCTAACATCCAATGCTTGTCAGTTAAGATGAGAAACGTGTGAGCTTCATGAACGATGTAGTTCGTTTGAGCAGAAAAGTGACTGCCCTTACCAGAATTGAAGTCTTGCATGTAGGAAGACTCAGATCCTGGGATTTAACTCCATTTCTGAAGGCAAACACACAGCAGTGTAATCATCCATTGATCACACTCTGCTTTAGAACAAGAAGCACGCTCTTGCTTTCTAGAGTCTCTAAGACAGCAGGAAATGTGAGTGTGCTGAGAACAAAAGAACGGTGTTTCATACACATACGGACCATATCTAGTCCAACTTTGCTTCTGAAACTGATACAAAGCATTGGTCCTCTAACATCCAATGCTTGTCAGTTAAGATGAGAAACGTGTGAGCTTTGTGAATAATGTAGTTCCTTTGAACTGAAAAGTGACTGCCCTTACCTGAAAGGAAGTCTTGCTTGTAGGAAGACACAGAGCCTGGGATTTAACTCCATTTCTTAAGAGAAACATACAGCATAGTTCTCATCCATGGATCCCACTGTGGTTAGAGCGAGAAGCACACTCTTGCTTTCTAGAGTCTCTAAGACAGCAGGAAATTTGAGTGTGCCCAGAACAATAGAACGGTGTTTCCTACACATATGGACCATATCCAGTCCAAATCTGCTTCTGAAACTGATATAAAGCATTGACCCTCTAACATCCAATGCTTGTCAGTTAAGATGAGAAACGTGTGAGCTCTGTGAACGATGTAGTTCGTTTGAGCAGAAAAGTGACTGTCCTTAACTGAAACGAAGTCTTGCTTGTAGGAAGACTCAGAGCCTGGGATTTAACTCCATTTCTGAAGGCAAACACACAGCATAGTTCTCATCCATGGATCACACTCTGCTTTAGAACGAGAAGCACGCTCTTGCTTTCTAGAGTCTCTAAGACAGCAGGAAATTTGAGTGTGCCCAGAACAATAGAACGGTGTTTCCTACACATATGGAACATATCCAGTCCAAATCTGCTTCTGAAACTGATACAAAGCACTGACCCTCTAACATTCAATGCTTGTCAGTTAAGATGTGAAACGTGTGAGCTTCATGAACGATGTAGTTCATTTGAGCAGAAAAGTGACTGCCTTACTTGAATTGAAGTCTTGCTTGTAGGAAGATTCAGAGCCTGGGATTTAACTCCATTTCTGAAGGCAAACACACAGCATAGTTCTCATCCATGGATCACACTCTGCTTTAGAGCGAGAAGCACGCTCTTGCTTTCTAGAGTCTCTAAGACAGCAGGAAACGTGAGTGTGCCCAGAATAAAGAACGGTGTTTCCTACACATACGGACTATATGTAGTCCAAAACTTCTTCTGAAACAGATAGAATGCACTGGTCCTCTAACATCCAATGCTTGTCAGTTAAGATGAGAAACGTGTGTGCTTCGTGAAAGATGTAGTTCGTTTGAGCAGAAAAGTGACTGCCCTTACCTGAAACGAAGTCTTGCTTGTAGGGAGACTCAGAGCCTGGGATTTAACTCCTTTTCTGAAGTGAAACACACAGCATAGTTTTCATCCATGGATCACACTCTGCTTTAGAACTAGAAGCACGCTCTTGCTTTCTAGAGTCTCTAAGACCGCAGGAAACGTGAGTGTGCTGAGAACAAAAGAACGGTGTTTCCTACACAGACGCACCATATCTAGTCCAAATCTGCTTCTTAAACTGATACAAAGCACTGATCCTCTAACATCCAATGCTTGTCTGTTAAGATGAGAAATGTGTGAGCTCAGTGAACGATGTAGTTCGTTTGAGGAGAAAAGTGACTGCCCTTACCTGAAAGGAAGTCTTGCTTGTAGGAAGACTCAGAGCCTGGGATTTAACTCCATTTCTGAAGGCAAACACACAGCATAGTTCTCATCCATGGATCACACTCTGCTTTAGAGCGAGAAGCACGCTCTTGCTTTCTAGAGTCTCTAAGACAGCAGGAAACGTGAGTGTGCTGACAACAAAAGAACGGTGTTTCCTACACATACGGACCATATCTAGTCCAAATCTGCTTCTTAAACTGATAGAAAGCACTGATCCTCTAACAGCCAATGCTTGTCTGTTAAGATGAGAAACGTGTGAGCTTCATGAACGATGTAGTTCGTTTGAGCAGAAAAGTGATTGCCCTTACCCGAATTGAAGTCTTGCATGTAGGAAGACTCAGAGCCTGGGATTTAACTCCATTTCTGAAGGCAAACACACAGCAGTGTAATCATCCATTGATCACACTCTGCTTTAGAACAAGAAGCACGCTCTTGCTTTCTAGAGTCTCTAAGACAGCAGGAAACGTGATTTTGCTGAGAACAAAAGAACGGTGTTTCCTACACATACGGACCATATCTAGTTCAACTCTGCTTCTGAAACTGATACAAAGCATTGGTCCTCTAACATCCAATGCTTGTCAGTTAAGATGAGAAACGTGTGAGCTTTGTGAATAATGTAGTTCCTTTGAACTGAAAAGTGACTGCCCTTACCTGAAACGAAGTCTTGCTTGTAGGAAGACACAGAGCCTGGGATTTAACTCCATTTCTTAAGAGAAACATACAGCATAGTTCTCATCCATGGATCCCACTGTGGTTAGAGCGAGAAGCACACTCTTGCTTTCTAGAGTCTCTAAGACAGCAGGAAATTTGAGTGTGCCCAGAACAATAGAACGGTGTTTCCTACACATACGGACCATATCCAGTCCAAATATGCTTCTGAAACTGATACAAAGCACTGACCCTCTAACATCCAATGCTTGTCAGTTAACATGAGAAACGTGTGAGCTCTGTGAACGATGTAGTTCGTTTGAGCAGAAAAGTGACTGTCCTTTCCTGAAACGAAGTCTTGCTTGTGGGAAGACTCAGAGCCTGGGATTTAACTCCATTTCTGAAGGCAAACACACAGCATAGTTCTCATCCATGGATCACACTCTGCTTTAGAGCGAGAAGCACGCTCTTGCTTTCTAGAATCTCTAAGACAGCAGGAAACGTGAGTGTGCTGTGAACAAAAGAACGGTGTTTCCTACACATACGGACCATATCTAGTCCAACTCTTCCTCTGAAACTGATACAAAGCACTGGTCCTCTAACATCCAATGCTTGTCAATTAAGATGGGAAACGTGTGAGCTTCATGAACGATGTAGTTCGTTTGAGCAAAAAAGTGACTGCCCTTACCTTAAACGAAGTCTTGCTTGTAGGAAGACTCAGAGCCTGGGATTTAACTCCATTTCTGAAGTGAAACACACAGCAGTGTTCTCATCCATTGATCACACTCTGCTTTAGAAGAAGAAGCCCGCTCTTGCTTTTTAGTGTCTCTAAGACAGGAGGAAACGTGATTTTGCTGAGAACAAAAGAACGGAGTTTCCTACACATACGGACCATATCTAGTCCAAATCTGCTTCTGAAACTGATACAAAGCACTGACCCTCTAACATCCAATGCTTGTCAGTTAAGATGAGAAACGTGTGAGCTCTGTGAACGATGTAGTTTGTTTGAGCAGAAAAGTGACTGTCCTTACCTGAAACGAAGTCTTGCTTGTAGGAAGACTCAGAGCCTGGGTTTTAACTCCATTTCTGAAGGAAAACACACAGCATATTATTCATCCATGGATCACACTGTGGTTAGAGCGAGAAGCACACTCTTGCTTTCTAGAGTCTCTAAGACAGCAGGAAATTTGAGTGTTCCCAGAACAATAGAACTGTGTTTCCTACACATATGGACTATATCTAGTCAAAATCTGCTTTGGAAACTGATATAAAGCATTGACCCTCTAACATCCAATGCTTGTCAGTTAAGATGAGAAACGTGTGAGCTCTGTGAACAATGTAGTTCGTTTGAGCAGAAAAGTGACTGTCCTTACCTGAAACGAAGTCTTGCTTGTAGGAAGACTCAGAGCCTGGGATTTAACTCCATTTCTGAAGGCAAACACACAGCATAGTTCTCATCCATGCATCACACTCTGCTTTAGAACAAGAAGCACACTCTTGCTTTCTAGAGTCTCTAAGACAGCAGGAAACGTGATTTTGCTGAGAACAAAGAACGGTGTTTCCTACACATACGGACATTATATAGTCCAACTCTGCTTCTGATACTGATACAAAGGACTGGTCCTCTAACGTCCAATGCTTGTCTGTTAAGGTGAGAAACGTGTGAGCTTCGTGAATGATATAGTTCGTTTGAGCTGAAAAGTAACTGCCCTTACCTGAAAGGAAGTCTTGCTTGTAGGAAGACTCAGAGCCTGGGATTTAACTCCATTTCTGAAGGCAAACACACAGCATAGTTCTCATCCATGGATCACACTCTGCTTTAGAACGAGAAGCACGCTCTTGCTTTCTAGAGTCTCTAAGACAGCAGGAAACGTGAGTGTGCTGAGAACAAAAGAACGGTTTTTCCTACACATACAGACAATATGTAGTCCAAAACTTCTTCTGAAACTGATAGAATGCACTGTCCTCTAACATCCAATGCTTGTCAGTTAAGATGAGAAACGTGTGAGCTTCGTGAAAGATGTAGTTCGTTTGAGCAGAAAAGTGACTGCCCTTACCCGAAAAGAAGTCTTGCTTGTAGGAAGACACAGAGCCTGGGATTTAGGTCCATTTCTGAAGGGAAACACACAGCATAGTTCTCATCCATGGATCACACTCTGCTTTAGAGCGAGAAATATGCTCTTGCTTTCTAAAGTCTCTAAGACAGCAGGAAATCTGAGTGTGCCCAGAACAAAAGAACGGTGTTTCCTACACATACGGAATATATGTAGTCCAAAACTTCTTCTCAAACTGATACAATGCACTGTTCCTCTAACATCCAATGCTAGTCAGTTAAGATGATAATCGTGTGATCTTCGTTAAGGATGTAGTTCGTTTGAGCAGAAAAGTGACTGCCCTTACCTGAAATGAACTCTTGCATGTAGGAAGACTCAGAGCCTGGGATTTAACTCCATTTCTGAAGTGAAACACACAGCAGTGTTCTCATCCATTGATGACCCTCTGCTTTAGAACAAGAAGCACGCTCTTGCTTTCTATAGTCTCTAAGACAGCAGGAACCGTGAGTGTGCTGAGAACAAAAGAACGGTGTTTCCTACACATACGGACCATATCTAGTCCAACTCTGCATCTGAATCTCATACAAAGCACTGGTCCTCTAACATCCAATGCTTGTCAGTTAAGATGAGAAACGAGTGAGCTTCATGAACGATGTAGTAAGTTTGAGCTGAAAAGTGACTGCCCTTACCTGAAACGAAGTCTTGCTTAGAGGAAGACTCAGATCCTGGGATTTAACTCCATTTCTGAAATGAAACACACAGCGTAGTTCTCATCCATGGATCACACTCTGCTTTAGAGCAAGAAGCACACTCTTGCTTTCTAGAGTCTCTAAGACACCAGGAAATCTGACCGTGCCCAGAACAAAAGAACGGTGTTTCCTACACATACGGACTATATGTAGTCCAAAATTTCTTCTAAAACTGATAGAATGCACTGGTCCTCTAACATCCAATGCTTGTCGGTTAAGATGAGAAACGTGTGAGCTTCGTGTTAGATGTAGTTCGTTTGAGCAGAAATGTGACTGCCCTTACATGAAACGAAGTCTTGCTTGTAGGGAGACTCAGAGCCTGGGATTTAACTCCTTTTCTGAAGTGAAACACACAGCATAGTTCTCATCCATGGATCACACTCTGCTTTAGAACAAGAAGCACGCTCTTGCTTTCTAGAGTCTCTAAGACAGCAGGAAACGTGAGTGTGCTGGGAAAAAAAGAACGGTGTTTCCTACACATACGGAGCATATCTAGTCCAACTCTGCTTCTGAAACTGATACAAAGCACTGGTCCTCTAACATCCAATGTTTGTCAGTTAAGATGAGAAACGTGTGAGCTTTGTGAATGATGTAGTTCCTTTGAACTGAAAAGTGACTACCCTTACCTGAAACGAAGTCTTGCTTGTAGGAAGACACAGAGCCTGGGATTTAACTCCATTTCTGAAGGGAAACACACAGCATAGTATTCATCCATGGATCACAGTGTGGTTAGAGCGAGAAGCACACTCTTGCTTTCTAGAGTCTCTAAGACAGCAGGAAATTTGAGTGTTCCCAGAACAATTGAACGGTGTTTCCTACACATACGGACCATATCCAGTCCAAATATGCTTCTGAAACTGATATAAAGCATAGACCCTCTAACATCCAATGCTTGTCAGTTAAGATGAGAAACGTGTGAGCTCTGTGAACGATGCAGTTCGTTTAAGCAGAAAAGTGACTGTCCTTACCTGAAACGAAGTCTTGATGTGGGAAGACTCAGAGCCTGGGATTTAACTCCATTTCTGAAGGCAAACACACAGCATAGTTCTCATCCATGGATCACACTCTGCTTTAGAGCGAGAAGCACGCTCTTGCTTTCTAGAGTCTCTAAGACAGCAGGAAACGTGAGTGTGCTGTGAACAAAAGAACGGTGTTTCCTACACATACGGACCATATCTAGTCCAACTCTTCTTGTGAAACTGATACAAAGCACTGGTCCTCTAACATCCAATGCTTGTCAATTAAGATGGGAAACGTGTGAGCTTCATGAACGATGTAGTTCGTTTGAGCAAAAAAGTGACTGCCCTTACCTTAAACGAAGTCTTGCTTGTAGGAAGACTCAGAGCCTGGGATTTAACTCCATTTTTGAAGGCAAACACACAGCATAGTTCTCATCCATGGATCACACTCTGCTTTAGAGCGAGAAGCACGCTCTTGCTTTCTAGATTCTCTAAGACAGCAGGAAACGTGAGTGTGCCCAGAACAAAAGAACGGTGTTTCCTACACATGCGGACTATATGTAGTCCAAAACTTCTTCTGAAGCAGATAGAATGCACTGGTCCTCTAACATCCAATGCTTGTCAGTTAAGATGAGAAACGTGTGTGCTTCGTGAAAGATGTAGTTCGTTTGAGCAGAAAAGTGTCTGCCCTTACCTGAAACGAAGTCTTGCTTGTAAGGAGACTGAGAGCCTGGGATTTAACTCCTTTTCTGAAGGGAAACACACAGCGTAGTTTTCATCCATGCATCACACTCTGCTTTAGAACAAGAAGCTCACTCTTGCTTTCTGGAGTCTCTAAGACAGCAGGAAACGTGATTTTGCTGAGAACAAAGAACGGTGTTTCCTACACATACGGACATTATATAGTCCAACTCTGCTTCTGAAACTGATACAAAGGACTGGTCCTCTAACATGCAATGCTTGTCTGTTAAGGTGAGAAACGTGTGCGCTTCGTGAACGATGTAGTTCGTTTGAGCTGAAAAGTAACTGCCCCTACCTGAAAGGAAGTCTTGCTTGTAGGAAGACTCAGAGCCTGGGATTTAACTCCATTTCTAAAGGCAAACACACAGCATAGTTCTCATCCATGGATCACACTCTGCTTTAGAGCGAGAAGCACGCTCTTGCTTTCTAGAGTCTCTAAGACAGCAGGAAACGTGAGTGTGCTGACAACAAAAGAACGGTGTTTCCTACACATACAGACCATATCTAGTCCAAATCTGCTTCTTAAACTGATACAAAGCACTGATCCTCTAACAGCCAATGCTTGTCTGTTAAGATGAGAAACGTGTGAGCTTCATGAATGCTGTAGTTCGTTTGAGCAGAAAAGTGACTGCCCTTACCTGATTTGAAGTCTTGCATGTAGGAAGACTCAGAGCCTGGGATTTAACTCCATTTCTGAAGTAAAACACACAGCAGTGTAATCATCCTTTGATCACACTCTCCTTTATAACAAGAATCACGCTCTTGCTTTCTAGAGTCTCTAAGACAGAAGGAAACGTGAGTGTGCTGAGAACAAAAGAACGGTGTTTCCTACACATACGGACCATATCTAGTTCAACTCTGCTTCTGAAACTGATACAAAACATTGGTCCTCTAACATCCAATGCTTGTCAGTTAAGATGAGAAACGTGTGAGCTTTGTCAATGATGTAGTTCCTTTGAACTGAAAAGTGACTGCCCTTACCTGAAACGAAGTCTTGCTTGGAGGAAGACTCAGATCCTGGGATTTAACTCCATTTCTGAAATGAAACACACAGCGTAGTTCTCATCCATGGATCACACTCTGCTTTAGGGCAAGAAGCACACTCTTGCTTTCTAGAGTCTCTAAGACACCAGGAAATCTGAGTGTGCCCTGAACAAAAGAACGGTGTTTCCTACACATACGGACTATATGTAGTCCAACATTTCTTCTAAAACTGATAGAATGCACTGGTCCTCTAACATCCAATGCTTGTCGGTTAAGATGAGAAATGTGTGAGCTTCGTGAAAGATGTAGTTCGTTTGAGCAGAAAAGTGACTGCCCTTACCTGAAACGAAGTCTTGCTTGTAGGGAGACTCAGAGCCTGGGATTTAACTCCTTTTCTGAAGTGAAACACACAGCATAGTTCTCATCCATGGATCACACTCTGCTTTAGAACGAGAAGCACGCTCTTGCTTTCTAGAGTATCTAAGACAGCAGGAAACGTGAGTGTGCTGAGAAAAAAAGAACGGTGTTTCCTACACATACGGAGCATATCTAGTCCAACTCTGCTTCTGAAACTGATACAAAGGACTGGTCCTCTAACATGCAATGCTTGTCTGTTAAGGTGAGAAACGTGTGAGCTTTGTGAATGATGTAGTTCCTTTGAACTGAAAAGTGACTACCCTTACCTGAAACGAAGTCTTGCTTGTAGGAAGACACAGAGCCTGGGATTTAACTCCATTTCTGAAGGGAAACACACAGCATAGTATTCATCCTTGGATCACACTGTGGTTAGAGCGAGAAGCACACTCTTGCTTTCTAGAGTCTCTAAGACAGCAGGAAATTTGAGTGTGCCCAGAACAATTGAACGGTGTTTCCTACACATACGGACCATATCCAGTCCAAATATGCTTCTGAAACTGATATAAAGCATAGACCCTCTAACATCCAATGCTTGTCAGTTAAGATGAGAAACGTGTGAGCTCTGTGAACAATGTAGTTCGTTTGAGCAGAAAAGTGACTGTCCTTACCTGAAACGAAGTCTTGCTTGTAGGAAGACTCAGAGCCTGGGATTTAACTCCATTTCTGAATTGAAACACACAGCAGTGTTCTCATCCATTGATCACACTCTGCTTTAGAAGAAGAAGCCCGCTCTTGCTTTTTAGTGTCTCTAAGACAGGAGGAAACGTGATTTTGCTGAGAACAAAAGAACGGAGTTTCCTACACATACGGACCATATCTAGTCCAAATCTGCTTCTGAAACTGATACAAAGCACTGACCCTCTAACATCCAATGCTTGTCAGTTAAGATGAGAAACATGTGAGCTCTGTGAACGATGTAGTTTGTTTGAGCAGAAAAGTGACTGTCCTTACCTGAAACGAAGTCTTGCTTGTAGGAAGACTCAGAGCCTGGGTTTTAACTCCATTTCTGAAGGGAAACACACAGCATATTATTCATCCATGGATCACACTGTGGTTAGAGCGAGAAGCACACTCTTGCTTTCTAGAGTCTCTAAGACAGCAGGAAATTTGAGTGTTCCCAGAACAATAGAACTGTGTTTCCTACACATATGGACACTATCCAGTCAAAATCTGCTTTGGAAACTGATATAAAGCATTGACCCTCTAACATCCAATGCTTGTCAGTTAAGATGAGAAACGTGTGAGCTCTGTGAACAATGTAGTTCGTTTGAGCAGAAAAGTGACTGTCCTTACCTGAAACGAAGTCTTGCTTGTAGGAAGACTCAGAGCCTGGGATTTAACTCCATTTCTGAAGGCAAACACACAGCATAGTTCTCATCCATGGATCACACTCTGCTTTAGAACAAGAAGCACACTCTTGCTTTCTAGAGTCTCTAAGACAGCAGGAAACGTGATTTTGCTGAGAACAAAGAACGGTGTTTCCTACACATACGGACATTATATAGTCCAACTCTGCTTCTGATACTGATACAAAGGACTGGTCCTCTAACATCCAATGCTTGTCTGTTAAGGTGAGAAACGTGTGAGCTTCGTGAACGATATAGTTCGTTTGAGCTGAAAAGTAACTGCCCTTACCTGAAAGGAAGTCTTGCTTGTAGGAAGACTCAGAGCCTGGGATTTAACTCCATTTCTGAAGGCAAACACACAGCATAGTTCTCATCCATGGATCACACTCTGCTTTAGAACAAGAAGCACGCTCTTGCTTTCTAGAGTCTCTAAGACAGCAGGAAACGTGAGTGTGCTGGGAAAAAAAGAACGGTGTTTCCTACACATACAGAGCATATCTAGTCCAACTCTGCTTCTGAAACTGATACAAAGCACTGGTCCTCTAACATCCAATGTTTGTCAGTTAAGATGAGAAACGTGTGAGCTTTGTGAATGATGTAGTTCCTTTGAACTGAAAAGTGACTACCCTTACCTGAAACGAAGTCTTGCTTGTAGGAAGACACAGAGCCTGGGATTTAACTCCATTTCTGAAGGGAAACACACAGCATTGTATTCATCCATGGATCACACTGTGGTTAGAGCGAGAAGCACACTCTTGCTTTCTAGAGTCTCTAAGACAGCAGGAAATTTGAGGGTGCCCAGAACAATTGAACGGTGTTTCCTACACATACGGACCATATCCAGTCCAAATATGCTTCTGAAACTGATATAAAGCATAGACCCTCTAACATCCAATGCTTGTCAGTTAAGATGAGAAACGTGTGAGCTCTGTGAACGATGCAGTTCGTTTAAGCAGAAAAGTGACTGTCCTTACCTGAAACGAAGTCTTGATGTGGGAAGACTCAGAGCCTGGGATTTAACTCCATTTCTGAAGGCAAACACACAGCATAGTTCTCATCCATGGATCACACTCTGCTTTAGAGCGAGAAGCACGCTCTTGCTTTCTAGAGTCTCTAAGACAGCAGGAAACGTGAGTGTGCTGTGAACAAAAGAACGGTGTTTCCTACACATACGGACCATATCTAGTCCAACTCTTCTTCTGAAACTGATACAAAGCACTGGTCCTCTAACATCCAATGCTTGTCAATTAAGATGGGAAACGTGTGAGCTTCATGAACGATGTAGTTCGTTTGAGCAAAAAAGTGACTGCCCTTACCTTAAACGAAGTCTTGCTTGTAGGAAGACTCAGAGCCTGGGATTTAACTCCATTTTTGAAGGCAAACACACAGCATAGTTCTCATCCATGGATCACACTCTGCTTTAGAGCGAGAAGCACGCTCTTGCTTTCTAGAGTCTCTAAGACAGCAGGAAACGTGAGTATGCTAACAACAAAAGAACGGTGTTTCCTACACATACGGACCATATCTAGTCCAAATCTGCTTCTTAAACTGATACAAAGCACTGATCCTCTAACAGCCAATGCTTGTCTGTTAAGATGAGAAACGTGTGAGCTTCATGAACGCTGTAGTTCGTTTGAGCAGAAAAGTGACTGCCCTTACCTGATTTGAAGTCTTGCATGTAGGAAGACTCAGAGCCTGGGATTTAACTCCATTTCTGAAGTAAAACACACAGCAGTGTAATCATCCATTGATCACACTCTGCTTTATAACAAGAATCACGCTCTTGCTTTCTAGAGTCTCTAAGACAGCAGGAAACGTGATTTTGCTGAGAACAAAAGAACGGTGTTTCCTACACATACGGACCATATCTAGTTCAACTCTGCTTCTGAAACTGATACAAAACATTGGTCCTCTAACATCCAATGCTTGTCAGTTAAGATGAGAAACGTGTGAGCTTTGTCAATGATGTAGTTCCTTTGAACTGAAAAGTGACTGCCCTTACCTGAAACGAAGTCTTGCTTGGAGGAAGACTCAGATCCTGGGATTTAACTCCATTTCTGAAATGAAACACACAGCGTAGTTCTCATCCATGGATCACACTCTGCTTTAGAGCAAGAAGCACACTCTTGCTTTCTAGAGTCTCTAAGACACCAGGAAATCTGAGTGTGCCCAGAACAAAAGAACGGTGTTTCCTACACATACGGACTATATGTAGTCCAAAATTTCTTCTAAAACTGATAGAATGCACTGGTCCTCTAACATCCAATGCTTGTCGGTTAAGATGAGAAACGTGTGAGCTTCGTGAAAGATGTAGTTCGTTTGAGCAGAAAAGTGACTGCCATTACCTGAAACGAAGTCTTGCTTGTAGGGAGACTCAGAGCCTGGGATTTAGGTCCATTTCTGAAGGGAAACACACAGCATAGTTCTCATCCATGGATCACACTCTGCTTTAGAACGAGAAGCACGCTCTTGCTTTCTAGAGTCTCTAAGACAGCAGGAAACGTGAGTGTGCTGAGAAAAAAAGGACGGTGTTTCCTACACATACGGAGCATATCTAGTCCAACTCTGCTTCTGAAACTGATACAAAGCACTGGTCCTCTAACATCCAATGTTTGTCAGTTAAGATGAGAAACGTGTGAGCTTTGTGAATGATGTAGTTCCTTTGAACTGAAAAGTGACTACCCTTACCTGAAACGAAGTCTTGCTTGTAGGAAGACACAGAGCCTGGGATTTAACTCCATTTCTGAAGGGAAACACACAGCATAGTTCTCATCCATGGATCACACTCTGCTTTAGAGCGAGAAATATGCTCTTGCTTTCTAAAGTCTCTAAGACAGCAGGAAATCTGAGTGTGCCCAGAACAAAAGAACGGTGTTTCCTACACATACGGAATATATGTAGTCCAAAACTTCTTCTGAAACTGATACAATGCACTGGTCCTCTAACATCCAATGCTTGTCAGTTAAGATGATAACCGTGTGATCTTCATTAACGATGTAGTTCGTTTGAGCAGAACAGTGACTGCCCTTACCTGAAATGAAGTCTTGCATGTAGGAAGACTCAGAGCCTGGGATTTAACTCCATTTCTGAAGTGAAACACACAGCAGTGTTCTCATCCATTGATGACCCTCTGCTTTAGAACAAGAAGCACGCTCTTGCTTTCTAGAGTCTCTAAGACAGCAGGAACCGTGAGTGTGCTGAGAACAAAAGAACGGTGTTTCCTACACATACGGACCATATCTAGTCCAACTCTGCGTCTGAAACTCATACAAAGCACTGATCCTCTAACATCCAATGCTTGTCAGTTAAGATGAGAAACGAGTGAGCTTCGTGAATGATGTAGTTCGTTTGAGCTGAAAAGTAACTGCCCTTACCTGAAAGGAAGTCTTGCTTGGAGGAAGACTCAGAACCTGGGATTTAACTCCATTTCTGAAGTGAAACACACAGCGTAGTTCTCATCCATGGATCACACTCTGCTTTAGAGCAAGAAGCACACTCTTGCTTTCTAGAGTCTCTAAGACAGCAGGAAATCTGAGTGTGCCCAGAACAAAAGAACGGTGTTTCCTACACATACGGACTATATGTAGTCCAAAATTTCTTCTAAAACTGATAGAATGCACTGGTCCTCTAACATCCAATGCTTGTCAGTTAAGATGAGAAACGTGTGAGCTTCGTGAAAGATGTAGTTCGTTTGAGCAGAAAAGTGACTGCCCTTACCTGAAACGAAGTCTTGCTTGTAGGGAGACTCAGAGCCTGGGATTTAACTCCTTTTCTGAAGTGAAACACACAGCATAGTTTTCCTCCATGGATCACACTCTGCTTTAGAACGAGAAGCACGCTCTTGCTTTCTAGAGTCTCTAAGACAGCAGGAAACGTGAGTGTGCTGAGAACAAAAGAACGGTGTTTCCTACACATACGGACCATATCTAGTCCAAATCTGCTTTTTAAACTGAAACAAAGCACTGGTCCTCTAACATCCAATGCTTGTCTGTTAAGATGAGAAACGGGTGAGCTTTGTGAATGATATAGTTCCTTTGAACTGAAAACTGACTGCCCTTACCCGAAAAGAAGTCTTGCTTGTAGGAAGACACAGAGCCTGGGATTTAGGTCCATTTCTGAAGGGAAACACACAGCATAGTTCTCATCCATGGATCACACTCTGCTTTAGAGCGAGAAATATGCTCTTGCTTTCTAAAGTCTCTAAGACAGCAGGAAATCTGAGTGTGCCCAGAACAAAAGAACGGTGTTTCCTACACATACGGACTATATGTAGTCCAAAACTTCTTCTCAAACTGATACAATGCACTGGTCCTCTAACATCCAATGCTAGTCAGTTAAGATGAAAATCGTGTGATCTTCGTTAACGATGTAGTTCGTTTGAGCAGAAAAGTGACTGCCCTTACCTGAAATGAAGTCTTGCTTGTAGGAAGACTCAGAGCCTGGGATTTAACTCCATTTCTGAAGTGAAACACACAGCAGTGTTCTCATCCATTGATGACCCTCTGCTTTAGAACAAGAAGCACGCTCTTGCTTTCTAGAGTCTCTAAGAGAGCAGGAAACGTGAGTGTGCTGAGAACAAAAGAACGGTGTTTCGTACACATATGGACCATATCTAGTCCAACTTTGCTTTTTAAACTGATACAAAGCACTGGTCCTCTAACATCCAATGTTTGTCAGTTAAGATGAGAAACGTGTGAGCTTTGTGAATGATGTAGTTCCTTTGAACTGAAAAGTGACTACCCTTACCTGAAACGAAGTCTTGCTTGTAGGAAGACACAGAGCCTGGGATTTAACTCCATTTCTGAAGGGAAACACACAGCATAGTATTCATCCATGGATCACACTGTGGTTAGAGCGAGAAGCACACTCTTGCTTTCTAGAGTCTCTAAGACAGCAGGAAATTTGAGTGTGCCCAGAACAATTGAACGGTGTTTCCTACACATACGGACCATATCCAGTCCAAATATGCTTCTGAAACTGATATAAAGCATAGACCCTCTAACATCCAATGCTTGTCAGTTAAGATGAGAAACGTGTGAGCTCTGTGAACGATGCAGTTCGTTTAAGCAGAAAAGTGACTGTCCTTACCTGAAACGAAGTCTTGATGTGGGAAGACTCAGAGCCTGGGATTTAACTCCATTTCTGAAGGCAAACACACAGCATAGTTCTCATCCATGGATCACACTCTGCTTTAGAGCGAGAAGCACGCTCTTGCTTTCTAGAGTCTCTAAGACAGCAGGAAACGTGAGTGTGCTGTGAACAAAAGAACGGTGTTTCCTACACATACGGACCATATCTAGTCCAACTCTTCTTCTGAAACTGATACAAAGCACTGGTCCTCTAACATCCAATGCTTGTCAATTAAGATGGAAAACGTGTGAGCTTCATGAACGATGTAGTTCGTTTGAGCAGAAAAGTGACTGCCCTTACCTGAAACGAAGTCTTGCTTGTACGGAGACTGAGAGCCTGGGATTTAACTCCTTTTCTGAAGTGAAACACACAGCGTAGTTTTCATCCATGCATCACACTCTGCTTTAGAACAAGAAGCTCACTCTTGCTTTCTAGAGTCTCTAAGACAGCAGGAAACGTGATTTTGCTGAGAACAAAGAACGGTGTTTCCTACACATACGGACATTATATAGTCCAACTCTGCTTCTGAAACTGATACAAAGGACTGGTCCTCTAACATGCAATGCTTGTCTGTTAAGGTGAGAAACGTGTGAGCTTCGTGAACGATGTAGTTCATTTGAGCTGAAAAGTAACTGCCCCTACATGAAAGGAAGTCTTGCTTGTAGGAAGACTCAGAGCCTGGGATTTAACTCCATTTCTGAAGGCAAACACACAGCATAGTTCTCATCCATGGATCACACTCTGCTTTAGAGCGAGAAGCACGCTCTTGCTTTCTAGAGTCTCTAAGACAGCAGGAAACGTGAGTGTGCTGACAACAAAAGAACGGTGTTTCCTACACATACGGACCATATCTAGTCCAAATCTGCTTCTTAAACTGATACAAAGCACTGATCCTCTAACAGCCAATGCTTGTCTGTTAAGATGAGAAACGTGTGAGCTTCATGAACGCTGTAGTTCGTTTGAGCAGAAAAGTGACTGCCCTTACCTGATTTGAAGTCTTGCATGTAGGAAGACTCAGAGCCTGGGATTTAACTACATTTCTGAAGTAAAACACACAGCAGTGTAATCATCCATTGATCACACTCTGCTTTATAACAAGAATCACGCTCTTGCTTTCTAGAGTCTCTAAGACAGCAGGAAACGTGATTTTGCTGAGAACAAAAGAACGGTGTTTCCTACACATACGGACCATATCTAGTTCAACTCTGCTTCTGAAACTGATACAAAACATTGGTCCTCTAACATCCAATGCTTGTCAGTTAAGATGAGAAACGTGTGAGCTTTGTCAATGATGTAGTTCCTTTGAACTGAAAAGTGACTGCCCTTACCTGAAACGAAGTCTTGCTTGTAGTAAGACACAGAGCCTGGGATTTAACTCCATTTCTGAAGTGAAACATACAGCATAGTTCTCATCCATGGATCACACTCTGCTTTAGAGCAACAAGCACACTCTTGCTTTCTAGAGTCTCTAAGACAGCAGGAAATCTGAGTGTGCCCAGAACAAAAGAACGGTGTTTCCTACACATACGGACTATATGTAGTCCAAAACTTCTTCTGAAACTGATAGAATGCACTGGTCCTCTAACATCCAATGCTTGTCAGTTAAGATGAGAAACGTGTGAGCTTCGTGAAAGATGTAGTTCGTTTGAGCAGAAAAGTGACTGCCCTTACCTGAAACGAAGTCTTGCTTGTAGGGAGACTCAGAGCCTGGGATTTAACTCCTTTTCTGAAGTGAAACACACAGCATAGTTTTCATCCATGGATCACACTCTGCTTTAGAACTAGAAGCACGCTCTTGCTTTCTAGAGTCTCTAAGACAGCAGGAAACGTGAGTGTGCTGAGAAAAAAAGGACGGTGTTTCCTACACATACGGAGCATATCTAGTCCAACTCTGCTTCTGAAACTGATACAAAGCACTGGTCCTCTAACATCCAATGTTTGTCAGTTAAGATGAGAAACGTGTGAGCTTTGTGAATGATGTAGTTCCTTTGAACTGAAAAGTGACTACCCTTACCTGAAACGAAGTCTTGCTTGTAGGAAGACACAGAGCCTGGGATTTAACTCCATTTCTGAAGGGAAACACACAGCATAGTTCTCATCCATGGATCACACTCTGCTTTAGAGCGAGAAATATGCTCTTGCTTTCTAAAGTCTCTAAGACAGCAGGAAATCTGAGTGTGCCCAGAACAAAAGAACGGTGTTTCCTACACATACGGAATATATGTAGTCCAAAACTTCTTCTGAAACTGATACAATGCACTGGTCCTCTAACATCCAATGCTTGTCAGTTAAGATGATAACCGTGTGATCTTCATTAACGATGTAGTTCGTTTGAGCAGAACAGTGACTGCCCTTACCTGAAATGAAGTCTTGCATGTAGGAAGACTCAGAGCCTGGGATTTAACTCCATTTCTGAAGTGAAACACACAGCAGTGTTCTCATCCATTGATGACCCTCTGCTTTAGAACAAGAAGCACGCTCTTGCTTTCTAGAGTCTCTAAGACAGCAGGAACCGTGAGTGTGCTGAGAACAAAAGAACGGTGTTTCCTACACATACGGACCATATCTAGTCCAACTCTGCGTCTGAAACTCATACAAAGCACTGATCCTCTAACATCCAATGCTTGTCAGTTAAGATGAGAAACGAGTGAGCTTCGTGAATGATGTAGTTCGTTTGAGCTGAAAAGTAACTGCCCTTACCTGAAAGGAAGTCTTGCTTGGAGGAAGACTCAGAACCTGGGATTTAACTCCATTTCTGAAGTGAAACACACAGCGTAGTTCTCATCCATGGATCACACTCTGCTTTAGAGCAAGAAGCACACTCTTGCTTTCTAGAGTCTCTAAGACAGCAGGAAATCTGAGTGTGCCCAGAACAAAAGAACGGTGTTTCCTACACATACGGACTATATGTAGTCCAAAATTTCTTCTAAAACTGATAGAATGCACTGGTCCTCTAACATCCAATGCTTGTCAGTTAAGATGAGAAACGTGTGAGCTTCGTGAAAGATGTAGTTCGTTTGAGCAGAAAAGTGACTGCCCTTACCTGAAACGAAGTCTTGCTTGTAGGGAGACTCAGAGCCTGGGATTTAACTCCTTTTCTGAAGTGAAACACACAGCATAGTTTTCCTCCATGGATCACACTCTGCTTTAGAACGAGAAGCACGCTCTTGCTTTCTAGAGTCTCTAAGACAGCAGGAAACGTGAGTGTGCTGAGAACAAAAGAACGGTGTTTCCTACACATACGGACCATATCTAGTCCAAATCTGCTTTTTAAACTGAAACAAAGCACTGGTCCTCTAACATCCAATGCTTGTCTGTTAAGATGAGAAACGGGTGAGCTTTGTGAATGATATAGTTCCTTTGAACTGAAAAGTGACTGCCCTTACCCGAAAAGAAGTCTTGCTTGTAGGAAGACACAGAGCCTGGGATTTAGGTCCATTTCTGAAGGGAAACACACAGCATAGTTCTCATCCATGGATCACACTCTGCTTTAGAGCGAGAAATATGCTCTTGCTTTCTAAAGTCTCTAAGACAGCAGGAAATCTGAGTGTGCCCAGAACAAAAGAACGGTGTTTCCTACACATACGGACTATATGTAGTCCAAAACTTCTTCTCAAACTGATACAATGCACTGGTCCTCTAACATCCAATGCTAGTCAGTTAAGATGAAAATCGTGTGATCTTCGTTAACGATGTAGTTCGTTTGAGCAGAAAAGTGACTGCCCTTACCTGAAATGAAGTCTTGCTTGTAGGAAGACTCAGAGCCTGGGATTTAACTCCATTTCTGAAGTGAAACACACAGCAGTGTTCTCATCCATTGATGACCCTCTGCTTTAGAACAAGAAGCACGCTCTTGCTTTCTAGAGTCTCTAAGAGAGCAGGAAACGTGAGTGTGCTGAGAACAAAAGAACGGTGTTTCGTACACATATGGACCATATCTAGTCCAACTTTGCTTTTTAAACTGATACAAAGCACTGGTCCTCTAACATCCAATGTTTGTCAGTTAAGATGAGAAACGTGTGAGCTTTGTGAATGATGTAGTTCCTTTGAACTGAAAAGTGACTACCCTTACCTGAAACGAAGTCTTGCTTGTAGGAAGACACAGAGCCTGGGATTTAACTCCATTTCTGAAGGGAAACACACAGCATAGTATTCATCCATGGATCACACTGTGGTTAGAGCGAGAAGCACACTCTTGCTTTCTAGAGTCTCTAAGACAGCAGGAAATTTGAGTGTGCCCAGAACAATTGAACGGTGTTTCCTACACATACGGACCATATCCAGTCCAAATATGCTTCTGAAACTGATATAAAGCATAGACCCTCTAACATCCAATGCTTGTCAGTTAAGATGAGAAACGTGTGAGCTCTGTGAACGATGCAGTTCGTTTAAGCAGAAAAGTGACTGTCCTTACCTGAAACGAAGTCTTGATGTGGGAAGACTCTGAGCCTGGGATTTAACTCCATTTCTGAAGGCAAACACACAGCATAGTTCTCATCCATGGATCACACTCTGCTTTAGAGCGAGAAGCACGCTCTTGCTTTCTAGAGTCTCTAAGACAGCAGGAAACGTGAGTGTGCTGTGAACAAAAGAACGGTGTTTCCTACACATACGGACCATATCTAGTCCAACTCTTCTTCTGAAACTGATACAAAGCACTGGTCCTCTAACATCCAATGCTTGTCAATTAAGATGGAAAACGTGTGAGCTTCATGAACGATGTAGTTCGTTTGAGCAGAAAAGTGACTGCCCTTACCTGAAACGAAGTCTTGCTTGTACGGAGACTGAGAGCCTGGGATTTAACTCCTTTTCTGAAGTGAAACACACAGCGTAGTTTTCATCCATGCATCACACTCTGCTTTAGAACAAGAAGCTCACTCTTGCTTTCTAGAGTCTCTAAGACAGCAGGAAACGTGATTTTGCTGAGAACAAAGAACGGTGTTTCCTACACATACGGACATTATATAGTCCAACTCTGCTTCTGAAACTGATACAAAGGACTGGTCCTCTAACATGCAATGCTTGTCTGTTAAGGTGAGAAACGTGTGAGCTTCGTGAACGATGTAGTTCATTTGAGCTGAAAAGTAACTGCCCCTACATGAAAGGAAGTCTTGCTTGTAGGAAGACTCAGAGCCTGGGATTTAACTCCATTTCTGAAGGCAAACACACAGCATAGTTCTCATCCATGGATCACACTCTGCTTTAGAGCGAGAAGCACGCTCTTGCTTTCTAGAGTCTCTAAGACAGCAGGAAACGTGAGTGTGCTGACAACAAAAGAACGGTGTTTC
Organism: Onychomys leucogaster; assembly: GCA_949786385.1. Classification (NCBI taxonomy): domain Eukaryota; kingdom Metazoa; phylum Chordata; class Mammalia; order Rodentia; family Cricetidae; genus Onychomys; species Onychomys leucogaster. The sequence goes on along the minus strand of CATKUP010000128.1, from coordinate 192,018 downwards.
CTACACATACGGACCATATCTAGTCCAAATCTGCTTCTTAAACTGATACAAAGCACTGATCCTCTAACAGCCAATGCTTGTCTGTTAAGATGAGAAACGTGTGAGCTTCATGAACGCTGTAGTTCGTTTGAGCAGAAAAGTGACTGCCCTTACCTGATTTGAAGTCTTGCATGTAGGAAGACTCAGAGCCTGGGATTTAACTACATTTCTGAAGTAAAACACACAGCAGTGTAATCATCCATTGATCACACTCTGCTTTATAACAAGAATCACGCTCTTGCTTTCTAGAGTCTCTAAGACAGCAGGAAACGTGATTTTGCTGAGAACAAAAGAACGGTGTTTCCTACACATACGGACCATATCTAGTTCAACTCTGCTTCTGAAACTGATACAAAACATTGGTCCTCTAACATCCAATGCTTGTCAGTTAAGATGAGAAACGTGTGAGCTTTGTCAATGATGTAGTTCCTTTGAACTGAAAAGTGACTGCCCTTACCTGAAACGAAGTCTTGCTTGTAGTAAGACACAGAGCCTGGGATTTAACTCCATTTCTGAAGTGAAACATACAGCATAGTTCTCATCCATGGATCACACTCTGCTTTAGAGCAACAAGCACACTCTTGCTTTCTAGAGTCTCTAAGACAGCAGGAAATCTGAGTGTGCCCAGAACAAAAGAACGGTGTTTCCTACACATACGGACTATATGTAGTCCAAAACTTCTTCTGAAACTGATAGAATGCACTGGTCCTCTAACATCCAATGCTTGTCAGTTAAGATGAGAAACGTGTGAGCTTCGTGAAAGATGTAGTTCGTTTGAGCAGAAAAGTGACTGCCCTTACCTGAAACGAAGTCTTGCTTGTAGGGAGACTCAGAGCCTGGGATTTAACTCCTTTTCTGAAGTGAAACACACAGCATAGTTTTCATCCATGGATCACACTCTGCTTTAGAACTAGAAGCACGCTCTTGCTTTCTAGAGTCTCTAAGACAGCAGGAAACGTGAGTGTGCTGAGAACAAAAGAACGGTGTTTCCTACACATACGGACCATATCTAGTCCAAATCTGCCTTTTAAACTGAAACAAAGCACTGGTCCTCTAACATGCAATGCTTGTCTGTTAAGATGAGAAACGGGTGAGCTTTGTGAATGATATAGTTCCTTTGAACTGAAAAGTGACTGCCCTTACCCGAAAGGAAGTCTTGCTTGTAGGAAGTCACAGAGCCTGGGATTTAGGTCCATTTCTGAAGGGAAACACACAGCATAGTTCTCATCCATGGATCACACTCTGCTTTAGAGCGAGAAATATGCTCTTGCTTTCTAAAGTCTCTAAGACAGCAGGAAATCTGAGTGTGCCCAGAACAAAAGAACGGTGTTTCCTACACACACGGAATATATGTAGTCCAAAACTTCTTCTCAAACTGATTGAATGCACTGGTCCTCTAACATCCAATGCTTGTCAGTTAAGATGATAACCGTGTGATCTTCATTAACGATGTAGTTCGTTTGAGCAGAAAAGTGACTGCCCTTACCTGAAACGAAGTCTTGCTTGTAGGGAGACTCAGAGCCTGGGATTTAACTCCTTTTCTGAAGTGAAACACACAGCATAGTTTTCATCCATGGATCACACTCTGCTTTAGAACGAGAAGCATGCTCTTGCTTTCTAGAGTCTCTAAGACAGCAGGAAACGTGAGTGTGCTGAGAACAAAAGAACGGTGTTTCCTACACATACGGACCATATCTAGTCCAAATCTGCTTTTTAAACTGAAACAAAGCACTGGTCCTCTAACATCCAATGCTTGTCTGTTAAGATGAGAAACGGGTGAGCTTTGTGAATGATATAGTTCCTTTGAACTGAAAAGTGACTGCCCTTACCCGAAAAGAAGTCTTGCTTGTAGGAAGACACAGAGCCTGGGATTTAGGTCCATTTCTGAAGGGAAACACACAGCATAGTTCTCATCCATGGATCACACTCTGCTTTAGAGCGAGAAATATGCTCTTGCTTTCTAAAGTCTCTAAGACAGCAGGAAATCTGAGTGTGCCCAGAACAAAAGAACGGTGTTTCCTACACATACGGACTATATGTAGTCCAAAACTTCTTCTCAAACTGATACAATGCACTGGTCCTCTAAAATCCAATGCTAGTCAGTTAAGATGATAATCGTGTGATCTTCGTTAACGATGTAGTTCGTTTGAGCAGAAAAGTGACTGCCCTTACCTGAAATGAAGTCTTGCTTGTAGGAAGACTCAGAGCCTGGGATTTAACTCCATTTCTGAAGTGAAACACACAGCAGTGTTCTCATCCATTGATGACCATCTGCTTTAGACAAGAAGCACGCTCTTGCTTTCTAGAGTCTCTAAGACAGCAGGAAACGTGAGTGTGCTGACAACAAAAGAACGGTGTTTCGTACACATATGGACCATATCTAGTCCAACTTTGCTTCTTAAACTGATACAAAGCACTGGTCCTCTAACATCCAATGTTTGTCAGTTAAGATGAGAAACGTGTGAGCTTTGTGAATGATGTAGTTCCTTTGAACTGAAAAGTGACTACCCTTACCTGAAACGAAGTCTTGCTTGTAGGAAGACACAGAGCCTGGGATTTAACTCCATTTCTGAAGGGAAACACACAGCATAGTATTCATCCATGGATCACACTGTGGTTAGAGCGAGAAGCACACTCTTGCTTTCTAGAGTCTCTAAGACAGCAGGAAATTTGAGTGTGCCCAGAACAATTGAACGGTGTTTCCTACACATACGGACCATATCCAGTCCAAATATGCTTCTGAAACTGATATAAAGCATAGACCCTCTAACATCCAATGCTTGTCAGTTAAGATGAGAAACGTGTGAGCTCTGTGAACGATGCAGTTCGTTTAAGCAGAAAAGTGACTGTCCTTACCTGAAACGAAGTCTTGATGTGGGAAGACTCAGAGCCTGGGATATAACTCCATTTCTGAAGGCAAACACACAGCATAGTTCTCATCCATGGATCACACTCTGCTTTAGAGCGAGAAGCACGCTCTTGCTTTCTAGAGTCTCTAAGACAGCAGGAAACGTGAGTGTGCTGTGAACAAAAGAACGGTGTTTCCTACACATACGGACCATATCTAGTCCAACTCTTCTTCTGAAACTGATACAAAGCACTGGTCCTCTAACATCCAATGCTTGTCAATTAAGATGGAAAACGTGTGAGCTTCATGAACGATGTAGTTCGTTTGAGCAGAAAAGTGACTGCCCTTACCTGAAACGAAGTCTTGCTTGTACGGAGACTGAGAGCCTGGGATTTAACTCCTTTTCTGAAGTGAAACACACAGCGTAGTTTTCATCCATGCATCACACTCTGCTTTAGAACAAGAAGCTCACTCTTGCTTTCTAGAGTCTCTAAGACAGCAGGAAACGTGATTTTGCTGAGAACAAAGAACGGTGTTTCCTACACATACGGACATTATATAGTCCAACTCTGCTTCTGAAACTGATACAAAGGACTGGTCCTCTAACATGCAATGCTTGTCTGTTAAGGTGAGAAACGTGTGAGCTTCGTGAACGATGTAGTTCGTTTGAGCTGAAAAGTAACTGCCCCTACCTGAAAGGAAGTCTTGCTTGTAGGAAGACTCAGAGCCTGGGATTTAACTCCATTTCTGAAGGCAAACACACAGCATAGTTCTCATCCATGGATCACACTCTGCTTTAGAGCGAGAAGCACGCTCTTGCTTTCTAGAGTCTCTAAGACAGCAGGAAACATGAGTGTGCTGACAACAAAAGAACGGTGTTTCCTACACATACTGACCATATCTAGTCCAAATCTGCTTCTTAAACTGATACAAAGCACTGATCCTCTAACAGCCAATGCTTGTCTGTTAAGATGAGAAACGTGTGAGCTTCATGAACGCTGTAGTTCGTTTGAGCAGAAAAGTGACTGCCCTTACCTGATTTGAAGTCTTGCATGTAGGAAGACTCAGAGCCTGGGATTTAACTACATTTCTGAAGTAAAACACACAGCAGTGTAATCATCCATTGATCACACTCTGCTTTATAACAAGAATCACGCTCTTGCTTTCTAGAGTCTCTAAGACAGCAGGAAACGTGATTTTGCTGAGAACAAAAGAACGGTGTTTCCTACACATACGGACCATATCTAGTTCAACTCTGCTTCTGAAACTGATACAAAACATTGGTCCTCTAACATCCAATGCTTGTCAGTTAAGATGAGAAACGTGTGAGCTTTGTCAATGATGTAGTTCCTTTGAACTGAAAAGTGACTGCCCTTACCTGAAACGAAGTCTTGCTTGTAGTAAGACACAGAGCCTGGGATTTAACTCCATTTCTGAAGTGAAACATACAGCATAGTTCTCATCCATGGATCACACTCTGCTTTAGAGCAACAAGCACACTCTTGCTTTCTAGAGTCTCTAAGACAGCAGGAAATCTGAGTGTGCCCAGAACAAAAGAACGGTGTTTCCTACACATACGGACTATATGTAGTCCAAAACTTCTTCTGAAACTGATAGAATGCACTGGTCCTCTAACATCCAATGCTTGTCAGTTAAGATGAGAAACGTGTGAGCTTTGTCAATGATGTAGTTCCTTTGAACTGAAAAGTGACTGCCCTTACCTGAAACGAAGTCTTGCTTGTAGGAAGACACAGAGCCTGGGATTTAACTCCATTTCTGAAGGGAAACACACAGCATAGTATTCATCCATGGATCACACTGTGGTTAGAGCGAGAAGCACACTCTTGCTTTCTAGAGTCTCTAAGACAGCAGGAAATTTGAGTGTGCCCAGAACAATTGAACGGTGTTTCCTACACATACGGACCATATCCAGTCCAAATATGCTTCTGAAACTGATATAAAGCATAGACCCTCTAACATCCAATGCTTGTCAGTTAAGATGAGAAACGTGTGAGCTCTGTGAACGATGCAGTTCGTTTAAGCAGAAAAGTGACTGTCCTTACCTGAAACGAAGTCTTGATGTGGGAAGACTCAGAGCCTGGGATTTAACTCCATTTCTGAAGGCAAACACACAGCATAGTTCTCATCCATGGATCACACTCTGCTTTAGAGCGAGAAGCACGCTCTTGCTTTCTAGAGTCTCTAAGACAGCAGGAAACGTGAGTGTGCTGTGAACAAAAGAACGGTGTTTCCTACACATACGGACCATATCTAGTCCAACTCTTCTTCTGAAACTGATACAAAGCACTGGTCCTCTAACATCCAATGCTTGTCAATTAAGATGGAAAACGTGTGAGCTTCATGAACGATGTAGTTCGTTTGAGCAGAAAAGTGACTGCCCTTACCTGAAACGAAGTCTTGCTTGTACGGAGACTGAGAGCCTGGGATTTAACTCCTTTTCTGAAGTGAAACACACAGCGTAGTTTTCATCCATGCATCACACTCTGCTTTAGAACAAGAAGCTCACTCTTGCTTTCTAGAGTCTCTAAGACAGCAGGAAACGTGATTTTGCTGAGAACAAAGAACGGTGTTTCCTACACATACGGACATTATATAGTCCAACTCTGCTTCTGAAACTGATACAAAGGACTGGTCCTCTAACATGCAATGCTTGTCTGTTAAGGTGAGAAACGTGTGAGCTTCGTGAACGATGTAGTTCGTTTGAGCTGAAAAGTAACTGCCCCTACCTGAAAGGAAGTCTTGCTTGTAGGAAGACTCAGAGCCTGGGATTTAACTCCATTTCTGAAGGCAAACACACAGCATAGTTCTCATCCATGGATCACACTCTGCTTTAGAGCGAGAAGCACGCTCTTGCTTTCTAGAGTCTCTAAGACAGCAGGAAACGTGAGTGTGCTGACAACAAAAGAACGGTGTTTCCTACACATACGGACCATATCTAGTCCAAATCTGCTTCTTAAACTGATACAAAGCACTGATCCTCTAACAGCCAATGCTTGTCTGTTAAGATGAGAAACGTGTGAGCTTCATGAACGCTGTAGTTCGTTTGAGCAGAAAAGTGACTGCCCTTACCTGATTTGAAGTCTTGCATGTAGGAAGACTCAGAGCCTGGGATTTAACTACATTTCTGAAGTAAAACACACAGCAGTGTAATCATCCATTGATCACACTCTGCTTTATAACAAGAATCACGCTCTTGCTTTCTAGAGTCTCTAAGACAGCAGGAAACGTGATTTTGCTGAGAACAAAAGAACGGTGTTTCCTACACATACGGACCATATCTAGTTCAACTCTGCTTCTGAAACTGATACAAAACATTGGTCCTCTAACATCCAATGCTTGTCAGTTAAGATGAGAAACGTGTGAGCTTTGTCAATGATGTAGTTCCTTTGAACTGAAAAGTGACTGCCCTTACCTGAAACGAAGTCTTGCTTGTAGTAAGACACAGAGCCTGGGATTTAACTCCATTTCTGAAGTGAAACATACAGCATAGTTCTCATCCATGGATCACACTCTGCTTTAGAGCAACAAGCACACTCTTGCTTTCTAGAGTCTCTAAGACAGCAGGAAATCTGAGTGTGCCCAGAACAAAAGAATGGTGTTTCCTACACATACGGACTATATGTAGTCCAAAACTTCTTCTGAAACTGATAGAATGCACTGGTCCTCTAACATCCAATGCTTGTCAGTTAAGATGAGAAACGTGTGAGCTTCGTGAAAGATGTAGTTCGTTTGAGCAGAAAAGTGACTGCCCTTACCTGAAACGAAGTCTTGCTTGTAGGGAGACTCAGAGCCTGGGATTTAACTCCTTTTCTGAAGTGAAACACACAGCATAGTTTTCATCCATGGATCACACTCTGCTTTAGAACTAGAAGCACGCTCTTGCTTTCTAGAGTCTCTAAGACAGCAGGAAACGTGAGTGTGCTGAGAACAAAAGAACGGTGTTTCCTACACATACGGACCATATCTAGTCCACATCTGCCTTTTAAACTGAAACAAAGCACTGGTCCTCTAACATGCAATGCTTGTCAGTTAAGATGAGAAACGGGTGAGCTTTGTGAATGATATAGTTCCTTTGAACTGAAAAGTGACTGCCCTTACCCGAAAGGAAGTCTTGCTTGTAGGAAGTCACAGAGCCTGGGATTTAGGTCCATTTCTGAAGGGAAACACACAGCATAGTTCTCATCCATGGATCACACTCTGCTTTAGAGCGAGAAATATGCTCTTGCTTTCTAAAGTCTCTAAGACAGCAGGAAATCTGAGTGTGCCCAGAACAAAAGAACGGTGTTTCCTACACATACGGAATATATGTAGTCCAAAACTTCTTCTCAAACTGATTGAATGCACTGGTCCTCTAACATCCAATGCTTGTCAGTTAAGATGATAACCGTGTGATCTTCATTAACGATGTAGTTCGTTTGAGCAGAAAAGTGACTGCCCTTACCTGAAACGAAGTCTTGCATGTAGGAAGACTCAGAGCCTGGGATTTAACTCCATTTCTGAAGTGAAACACACAGCAGTGTTCTCATCCATTGATGACCCTCTGCTTTAGAACAAGAAGCACGCTCTTGCTTTCTAGAGTCTCTAAGGCAGCAGGAACCGTGAGTGTGCTGAGAACAAAAGAACGGTGTTTCCTACACATACGGACCATATCTAGTCCAACTCTGCGTCTGAAACTCATACAAAGCACTGATCCTCTAACATCCAATGCTTGTCAGTTAAGATGAGAAACGAGTGAGCTTCGTGAACGATGTAGTTCGTTTGAGCTGAAAAGTAACTGCCCTTACCTGAAAGGAAGTCTTGCTTGGAGGAAGACTCAGAACCTGGGATTTAACTCCATTTCTGAAGTGAAACACACAGCGTAGTTCTCATCCATGGATCACACTCTGCTTTAGAGCAAGAAGCACACTCTTGCTTTCTAGAGTCTCTAAGACAGCAGGAAATCTGAGTGTGCCCAGAACAAAAGAACGGTGTTTCCTACACATACGGACTATATGTAGTCCAAAATTTCTTCTAAAACTGATAGAATGCACTGGTCCTCTAACATCCAATGCTTGTCAGTTAAGATGAGAAACGTGTGAGCTTCGTGAAAGATGTAGTTCGTTTGAGCAGAAAAGTGACTGCCCTTACCTGAAACGAAGTCTTGCTTGTAGGGAGACTCAGAGCCTGGGATTTAACTCCTTTTCTGAAATGAAACACACAGCATAGTTTTCATCCATGGATCACACTCTGCTTTAGAACGAGAAGCATGCTCTTGCTTTCTAGAGTCTCTAAGACAGCAGGAAACGTGAGTGTGCTGAGAACAAAAGAACGGTGTTTCCTACACATACGGACCATATCTAGTCCAAATCTGCTTTTTAAACTGAAACAAAGCACTGGTCCTCTAACATCCAATGCTTGTCTGTTAAGATGAGAAACGGGTGAGCTTTGTGAATGATATAGTTCCTTTGAACTGAAAAGTGACTGCCCTTACCCGAAAAGAAGTCTTGCTTGTAGGAAGACACAGAGCCTGGGATTTAGGTCCATTTCTGAAGGGAAACACACAGCATAGTTCTCATCCATGGATCACACTCTGCTTTAGAGCGAGAAATATGCTCTTGCTTTCTAAAGTCTCTAAGACAGCAGGAAATCTGAGTGTGCCCAGAACAAAAGAACGGTGTTTCCTACACATACGGACTATATGTAGTCCAAAACTTCTTCTCAAACTGATACAATGCACTGGTCCTCTAACATCCAATGCTAGTCAGTTAAGATGATAATCGTGTGATCTTCGTTAACGATGTAGTTCGTTTGAGCAGAAAAGTGACTGCCCTTACCTGAAATGAAGTCTTGCTTGTAGGAAGACTCAGAGCCTGGGATTTAACTCCATTTCTGAAGTGAAACACACAGCAGTGTTCTCATCCATTGATGACCCTCTGCTTTAGAACAAGAAGCACGCTCTTGCTTTCTAGAGTCTCTAAGACAGCAGGAAACGTGAGTGTGCTGAGAACAAAAGAACGGTGTTTCGTACACATATGGACCATATCTAGTCCAACTTTGCTTCTTAAACTGATACAAAGCACTGGTCCTCTAACATCCAATGTTTGTCAGTTAAGATGAGAAACGTGTGAGCTTTGTGAATGATGTAGTTCCTTTGAACTGAAAAGTGACTACCCTTACCTGAAACGAAGTCTTGCTTGTAGGAAGACACAGAGCCTGGGATTTAACTCCATTTCTGAAGGGAAACACACAGCATAGTATTCATCCATGGATCACACTGTGGTTAGAGCGAGAAGCACACTCTTGCTTTCTAGAGTCTCTAAGACAGCAGGAAATTTGAGTGTGCCCAGAACAATTGAACGGTGTTTCCTACACATACGGACCATATCCAGTCCAAATATGCTTCTGAAACTGATATAAAGCATAGACCCTCTAACATCCAATGCTTGTCAGTTAAGATGAGAAACGTGTGAGCTCTGTGAACGATGCAGTTCGTTTAAGCAGAAAAGTGACTGTCCTTACCTGAAACGAAGTCTTGATGTGGGAAGACTCAGAGCCTGGGATTTAACTCCATTTCTGAAGGCAAACACACAGCATAGTTCTCATCCATGGATCACACTCTGCTTTAGAGCGAGAAGCACGCTCTTGCTTTCTAGAGTCTCTAAGACAGCAGGAAACGTGAGTATGCTGTGAACAAAAGAACGGTGTTTCCTACACATACGGACCATATCTAGTCCAACTCTTCTTCTGAAACTGATACAAAGCACTGGTCCTCTAACATCCAATGCTTGTCAATTAAGATGGAAAACGTGTGAGCTTCATGAACGATGTAGTTCGTTTGAGCAGAAAAGTGACTGCCCTTACCTGAAACGAAGTCTTGCTTGTACGGAGACTGAGAGCCTGGGATTTAACTCCTTTTCTGAAGTGAAACACACAGCGTAGTTTTCATCCATGCATCACACTCTGCTTTAGAACAAGAAGCTCACTCTTGCTTTCTAGAGTCTCTAAGACAGCAGGAAACGTGATTTTGCTGAGAACAAAGAACGGTGTTTCCTACACATACGGACATTATATAGTCCAACTCTGCTTCTGAAACTGATACAAAGGACTGGTCCTCTAACATGCAATGCTTGTCTGTTAAGGTGAGAAACGTGTGAGCTTCGTGAACGATGTAGTTCGTTTGAGCTGAAAAGTAACTGCCCCTACCTGAAAGGAAGTCTTGCTTGTAGGAAGACTCAGAGCCTGTGATTTAACTCCATTTCTGAAGGCAAACACACAGCATAGTTCTCATCCATGGATCACACTCTGCTTTAGAGCGAGAAGCACGCTCTTGCTTTCTAGAGTCTCTAAGACAGCAGGAAACGTGAGTGTGCTGACAACAAAAGAACGGTGTTTCCTACACATACGGACCATATCTAGTCAAAATCTGCTTCTTAAACTGATACAAAGCACTGATCTTCTAACAGCCAATGCTTGTCTGTTAAGATGAGAAACGTGTGAACTTCATGAACGAAGTAGTTCGTTTGAGCAGAAAAGTGACCGCCCTTACCTGAATAGAAGTCTTGCATGTAGGAAGACTCAGAGCCTGGGATTTAACTCCATTTCTGAAGTAAAACACACAGCAGTGTAATCGTCCATTGATCACACTCTGCTTTATAACAAGAAGCACGCTCTTGCTTTCTAGAGTCTCTAAGACAGCAGGAAACGTGATTTTGCTGAGAACAAAGAACGGTGTTTCCTACACATACGGACATTATATAGTCCAACTCTGCTTCTGAAACTGATACAAAGGACTGGTCCTCTAACATCCAATGCTTGTCAGTTAAGATGAGAAACGTGTGAGCTTTGTCAATGATGTAGTTCCTTTGAACTGAAAAGTGACTGCCCTTACCTCAAACGAAGTCTTGCTTGTAGTAAGACACAGAGCCTGGGATTTATCTCCTTTTCTGAAGTGAAACATACAGCATAGTTCTCATCCATGGATCACACTCTGCTTTAGAGCAAGAAGCACACTCTTGCTTTCTAGAGTCTCTAAGACAGCAGGAAATCTGAGTGTGCCCAGAACAAAAGAACGGTGTTTCCTACACATACGGACTATATGTAGTCCAAAACTTCTTCTGAAACTGATAGAATGCACTGGTCCTCTAACATCCAATGCTTGTCAGTTAAGATGAGAAACGTGTGAGCTCTGTGAACGATGCAGTTCGTTTAAGCAGAAAAGTGACTGTCCTTCCCTGAAACGAAGTCTTGATGTGGGAAGACTCAGAGCCTGGGATTTAACTCCATTTCTGAAGGCAAACACACAGCATAGTTCTCATCCATGGATCACACTCTGCTTTAGAACAAGAAGCACGCTCTTGCTTTCTAGAGTCTCTAAGACAGCAGGAAACGTGAGTGTGCTGAGAACAAAAGAACGGTGTTTCCTACACATACGGACCATATCTAGTCCAACTCTGCGTCTGAAACTCATACAAAGCACTGATCCTCTAACATCCAATGCTTGTCAGTTAAGATGAGAAACGAGTGAGCTTCGTGAACGATGTAGTTCGTTTGAGCTGAAAAGTAACTGCCCTTACCTGAAAGGAAGTCTTGCTTGGAGGAAGACTCAGAACCTGGGATTTAACTCCATTTCTGAAGTGAAACACACAGCGTAGTTCTCATCCATGGATCACACTCTGCTTTAGAGCGAGAAGCACGCTCTTGCTTTCTAGAGTCTCTAAGACAGCAGGAAACGTGAGTGTGCTGACAACAAAAGAACGGTGTTTCCTACACATACGGACCATATCTAGTCCAAATCTGCTTCTTAAACTGATTCAAAGCACTGATCCTCTAACAGCCAATGCTTGTCTGTTAAGATGAGAAACGTGTGAGCTTCATGAACGCTGTAGTTCGTTTGAGCAGAAAAGTGACTGCCCTTACCTGATTTGAAGTCTTGCATGTAGGAAGACTCAGAGCCTGGGATTTAACTCCATTTCTGAAGTAAAACACACAGCAGTGTAATCATCCATTGATCACACTCTGCTTTATAACAAGAATCACGCTCTTGCTTTCTAGAGTCTCTAAGACAGCAGGAAACGTGATTTTGCTGAGAACAAAAGAACGGTGTTTCCTACACATACGGACCAGATCTAGTTCAACTCTGCTTCTGAAACTGATAAAAAACATTGGTCCTCTAACATCCAATGCTTGTCAGTTAAGATGAGAAACGTGTGAGCTTTGTCAATGATGTAGTTCCTTTGAACTGAAAAGTGACTGCCCTTACCTGAAACTAAGTCTTGCTTGTAGTAAGACACAGAGCCTGGGATTTAACTCCATTTCTGAAGTGAAACATACAGCATAGTTCTCATCCATGGATCACACTCTGCTTTAGAGCAACAAGCACACTCTTGCTTTCTAGAGTCTCTAAGACAGCAGGAAATCTGAGTGTGCCCAGAACAAAAGAACGGTGTTTCCTACACATACGGACTATATGTAGTCCAAAACTTCTTCTGAAACTGATAGAATGCACTGGTCCTCTAACATCCAATGCTTGTCAGTTAAGATGAGAAACGTGTGAGCTTCGTGAAAGATGTAGTTCGTTTGAGCAGAAAAGTGACTGCCCTTACCTGAAACGAAGTCTTGCTTGTAGGGAGACTCAGAGCCTGGGATTTAACTCCTTTTCTGAAGTGAAACACACAGCATAGTTTTCATCCATGGATCACACTCTGCTTTAGAACGAGAAGCACGCTCTTGCTTTCTAGAGTCTCTAAGACAGCAGGAAACGTGAGTGTGCTGAGAACAAAAGAACGGTGTTTCCTACACATACGGACCATATCTAGTCCAAATCTGCCTTTTAAACTGAAACAAAGCACTGGTCCTCTAACATCCAATGCTTGTCTGTTAAGATGAGAAACGCGTGAGCTTTGTGAATGATATAGTTCCTTTGAACTGAAAAGTGACTGCCCTTACCCGAAAAGAAGTCTTGCTTGTAGGAAGTCACAGAGCCTGGGATTTAGGTCCATTTCTGAAGGGAAACACACAGCATAGTTCTCATCCATGGATCACACTCTGCTTTAGAGCGAGAAATATGCTCTTGCTTTCTAAAGTCTCTAAGACAGCAGGAAATCTGAGTGTGCCCAGAACAAAAGAACGGTGTTTCCTACACATACGGAATATATGTAGTCCAAAACTTCTTCTCAAACTGATTGAATGCACTGGTCCTCTAACATCCAATGCTTGTCAGTTAAGATGATACCCGTGTGATCTTCATTAACGATGTAGTTCGTTTGAGCAGAAAAGTGACTGCCCTTACCTGAAACGAAATCTTGCATGTAGGAAGACTCAGAGCCTGGGATTTAACTCCATTTCTGAAGTGAAACACACAGCAGTGTTCTCATCCATTGATGACCCTCTGCTTTAGAACAAGAAGCACGCTCTTGCTTTCTAGAGTCTCTAAGACAGCAGGAACCGTGAGTGTGCTGAGAACAAAAGAACGGTGTTTCCTACACATAGGGACCATATCTAGTCCCACTCTGCGTCTGAAACTCATACAAAGCACTGATCCTCTAACATCCAATGCTTGTCAGTTAAGATGAGAAACGAGTGAGCTTCGTGAACGATGTAGTTCGTTTGAGCTGAAAAGTAACTGCCCTTACCTGAAAGGAAGTCTTGCTTGGAGGAAGACTCAGAACCTGGGATTTAACTCCATTTCTGAAGTGAAACACACAGCGTAGTTCTCATCCATGGATCACACTCTGCTTTAGAGCAACAAGCACACTCTTGCTTTCTAGAGTCTCTAAGACAGCAGGAAATCTGAGTGTGCCCAGAACAAAACAACGGTGTTTCCTACACATACGGACTATATGTAGTCCAAAATTTCTTCTAAAACTGATAGAATGCACTGGTCCTCTAACATCCAATGCTTGTCAGTTAAGATGAGAAACGTGGGAGCTTCGTGAAAGATGTAGTTCGTTTGAGCAGAAAAGTGACTGCCCTTACCTGAAACGAAGTCTTGCTTGTAGGGAAACTCAGAGCCTGGGATTTAACTCCTTTTCTGAAGTGAAACACACAGCATAGTTTTCATCCATGGATCACACTCTGCTTTAGAACGAGAAGCACGCTCTTGCTTTCTAGAGTCTCTAAGACAGCAGGAAACGTGAGTGTGCTGAGAACAAAAGAACGGTGTTTCCTACACATACGGACCATATCTAGTCCAAATCTGCTTTTTAAACTGAAACAAAGCACTGGTCCTCTAACATCCAATGCTTGTCTGTTAAGATGAGAAATGTGTGAGCTCAGTGAACGATGTAGTTCGTTTGAGCTGAAAAGTGACTGCCCTTACCTGAAACGAAGTCTTGCTTGTAGGAAGACACAGAGATTGGGATTTAACTCCATTTCTGAAGGGAAATACACAGCATAGTTCTGATCCATGGATCACAATCTGCTTTAGAGCGAGAAGCACGCTCTTGCTTTCTAGAGTCTCCTAGAAAGCAGGAAATCTGAGTGTTCCCAGAACAAAAGAACAGTGTTTCCTACACATACGGACTATATGTAGTCCAAAACTTCATCTGAAACTGATAGAATGCACTGGTCCTCTAACATCCAATGCTTGTCAGTTAAGATGAGAAACGTGTGAGCTTCGTGAAAGATGTAGTTCGTTTGAACAGAAAAGTGACTGCCCTTACCTGACACGAAGTCGTGCTTGTAGGAAGACACAGAGCCTGGGTTTTAACTCCATTTCTGAAGGGAAACACACAGCATAGTATTCATCCATGGATCACACTGTGGTTAGAGCGAGAAGCACACTCTTGCTTTCTTGAGTCTCTAAGACAGCAGGAAATTTGAGTGTGCCCAGAACAATAGAACGGAGTTTCCTACACATATGGACCATATCCAGTCCAAATCTGCTTCGGAAACAGATATAAAGCATTGACCCTCTAACATCCAATGCTTGTCAGTTAAGATGAGAAACGTGTGAGCTCTGTGAACAATGTAGTTCGTTTGAGCAGAAAAGTGACTGTCCTTACCTGAAACGAAGTCTTGCTTGTAGGGAGACTGAGAGCCTGGGATTTAACTCCTTTTCTGAAGTGAAACACACAGCATAGTTTTCATCCATGCATCACACTCTGCTTTAGAACGAGAAGCACGCTCTTGCTTTCTAGAGTCTCTAAGACAGCAGGAAACGTGATTTTGCTGAGAACAAAGAACGGTGTTTCCTACACATACAGACCATATCTAGTCCAACTCATGTTCTGAAACTGATACAAAGCACTGGTCCTCTAGCATCCAATGCTTGTCAGTTAAGATGGGAAATGTGTGAGCTTCATGAACGATGTAGTTCGTTTGAGAAAAAAAAGTGACTGCCCTTACCTTAAACGAAGTCTTGCTTGTACGAAGACTCAGAGCCTGGGATTTAACTCCATTTCTGAATTGAATCACACAGCAGGGTTCTCATCCATTGATCACACTCTGCTTTAGAATAATAAGCACGCTCTTGCTTTTTAGAGTCTCTAAGACAGGAGGAAACGTGATTTTGCTGAGAAAAAAAGAACGGAGTTTCCTACACATACGGACCATATCTAGTCCAACTCTGCTTATGAAACTGATACTAAGCACTGAGCCTCTAAGATCCAATGCTTGTCTGTTAAGGTGAGAAACGTGTGAGCTTCGTGAACGATGTAGTTCGTTTGAGCTGAAAAGTAACTGCCCTTACCTGAAAGGAAGTCTTGCTTGTAGGAAGACTCAGAGCCTGGGATTTAACTCCATTTCTGAAGGCAAACACACAGCATAGTTCTCATCCATGGATCACACTCTGCTTTAGAGCGAGAAGCACGCTCTTGCTTTCTAGAGTCTCTAAGACAGCAGGAAACGTGAGTGTGCTGACAACAAAAGAACGGTGTTTCCTACACATACGGACCATATCTAGTCCAAATCTGCTTCTTAAACTGATACAAAGCACTGATCTTCTAACAGCCAATGCTTGTCTGTTAAGATGAGAAACGTGTGAACTTCATGAACGAAGTAGTTCGTTTGAGCAGAAAAGTGACTGCCCTTACCTGAATAGAAGTCTTGCATGTAGGAAGACTCAGAGCCTGGGATTTAACTCCATTTCTGAAGTAAAACACACAGCAGTGTAATCGTCCATTGATCACACTCTGCTTTATAACAAGAAGCACGCTCTTGCTTTCTAGAGTCTCTAAGACAGCAGGAAACGTGATTTTGCTGAGAACAAAGAACGGTGTTTCCTACACATACGGACATTATATAGTCCAACTCTGCTTCTGAAACTGATACAAAGGACTGGTCCTCTAACATCCAATGCTTGTCAGTTAAGATGAGAAACGTGTGAGCTTTGTCAATGATGTAGTTCCTTTGAACTGAAAAGTGACTGCCCTTACCTGAAACGAAGTCTTGCTTGTAGTAAGACACAGAGCCTGGGATTTATCTCCTTTTCTGAAGTGAAACATACAGCATAGTTCTCATCCATGGATCACACTCTGCTTTAGAGCAAGAAGCACACTCTTGCTTTCTAGAGTCTCTAAGACAGCAGGAAATCTGAGTGTGCCCAGAACAAAAGAACGGTGTTTCCTACACATACGGACTATATGTAGTCCAAAACTTCTTCTGAAACTGATAGAATGCACTGGTCCTCTAACATCCAATGCTTGTCAGTTAAGATGAGAAACGTGTGAGTTTCGTGAAAGATGTAGTTCGTGTGAGCAGAAAAGTGACTGCCCTTACCTGAAACGAAGTCTTGCTTGTAGGGAGACTCAGATCCTGGGATTTAACTCCTTTTCTGAAGTGAAACACACAGCATAGTTTTCATCCATGGATCACACTCTGCTTTAGAACGAGAAGCACGCTCTTGCTTTCTAGAGTCTCTAAGACAGCAGGAAACGTGAGTGTGCTGAGAACAAAAGAACTGTGTTTCCTACACATACGGACCATATCTAGTCCAAATCTGCTTTTTAAACTGAAACAAAGCACTGGTCCTCTAACATCCAATGCTTGTCTGTTAAGATGAGAAACGGGTGAGCTTTGTGAATGATATATTTCCTTTGAACTGAAAAGTGACTGCCCTTACCCGAAAAGAAGTCTTGCTTGTAGGAAGACACAGAGCCTGGGATTTAGGTCCATTTCTGAAGGGAAACACACAGCATAGTTCTCATCCATGGATCACACTCTGCTTTAGAGCGAGAAATATGCTCTTGCTTTCTAAAGTCTCTAAGACAGCAGGAAATCTGAGTGTGCCCAGAACAAATGAACGGTGTTTCCTACACATACGGAATATATGTAGTCCAAAACTTCTTCTCAAACTGATACAATGCACTGGTCCTCTAACATCCAATGCTAGTCAGTTAAGATGATAATCGTGTGATCTTCGTTAACGATGTAGTTCGTTTGAGCAGAAAAGTGACTGCCCTTACCTGAAACGAAGTCTTGCATGTAGGAAGACTCAGAGCCTGGGATTTAACTCCATTTCTGAAGTGAAACACACAGCAGTGTTCTCATCCATTGATGACCCTCTGCTTTAGAACAAGAAGCACGCTCTTGCTTTCTAGAGTCTCTAAGACAGCAGGAACCGTGAGTGTGCTGAGAACAAAAGAACGGTGTTTCCTACACATAGGGACCATATCTAGTCCCACTCTGCGTCTGAAACTCATACAAAGCACTGATCCTCTAACATCCAATGCTTGTCAGTTAAGATGAGAAACGAGTGAGCTTCGTGAACGATGTAGTTCGTTTGAGCTGAAAAGTAACTGCCCTTACCTGAAAGGAAGTCTTGCTTGGAGGAAGACTCAGAACCTGGGATTTAACTCCATTTCTGAAGTGAAACACACAGCGTAGTTCTCATCCATGGATCACACTCTGCTTTAGAGCAACAAGCACACTCTTGCTTTCTAGAGTCTCTAAGACAGCAGGAAATCTGAGTGTGCCCAGAACAAAACAACGGTGTTTCCTACACATACGGACTATATGTAGTCCAAAATTTCTTCTAAAACTGATAGAATGCACTGGTCCTCTAACATCCAATGCTTGTCAGTTAAGATGAGAAACGTGGGAGCTTCGTGAAACATGTAGTTCGTTTGAGCAGAAAAGTGACTGCCCTTACCTGAAACGAAGTCTTGCTTGTAGGGAAACTCAGAGCCTGGGATTTAACTCCTTTTCTGAAGTGAAACACACAGCATAGTTTTCATCCATGGATCACACTCTGCTTTAGAACGAGAAGCACGCTCTTGCTTTCTAGAGTCTCTAAGACAGCAGGAAACGTGAGTGTGCTGAGAACAAAAGAACGGTGTTTCCTACACATACGGACCATATCTAGTCCAAATCTGCTTTTTAAACTGAAACAAAGCACTGGTCCTCTAACATCCAATGCTTGTCTGTTAAGATGAGAAATGTGTGAGCTCAGTGAACGATGTAGTTCGTTTGAGCTGAACAGTGACTGCCCTTACCTGAAACGAAGTCTTGCTTGTAGGAAGACACAGAGATTGGGATTTAACTCCATTTCTGAAGGGAAATACACAGCATAGTTCTGATCCATGGATCACAATCTGCTTTAGAGCGAGAAGCACGCTCTTGCTTTCTAGAGTCTCCTAGAAAGCAGGAAATCTGAGTGTTCCCAGAACAAAAGAACAGTGTTTCCTACACATACGGACTATATGTAGTCCAAAACTTCATCTGAAACTGATAGAATGCACTGGTCCTCTAACATCCAATGCTTGTCAGTTAAGATGAGAAACGTGTGAGCTTCGTGAAAGATGTAGTTCGTTTGAACAGAAAAGTGACTGCCCTTACCTGACACGAAGTCGTGCTTGTAGGAAGACACAGAGCCTGGGTTTTAACTCCATTTCTGAAGGGAAACACACAGCATAGTATTCATCCATGGATCACACTGTGGTTAGAGCGAGAAGCACACTCTTGCTTTCTTGAGTCTCTAAGACAGCAGGAAATTTGAGTGTGCCCAGAACAATAGAACGGAGTTTCCTACACATATGGACCATATCCAGTCCAAATCTGCTTCGGAAACAGATATAAAGCATTGACCCTCTAACATCAAATGCTTGTCAGTTAAGATGAGAAACGTGTGAGCTCTGTGAACAATGTAGTTCGTTTGAGCAGAAAAGTGACTGTCCTTACCTGAAACGAAGTCTTGCTTGTAGGGAGACTGAGAGCCTGGGATTTAACTCCTTTTCTGAAGTGAAACACACAGCATAGTTTTCATCCATGCATCACACTCTGCTTTAGAACGAGAAGCACGCTCTTGCTTTCTAGAGTCTCTAAGACAGCAGGAAACGTGATTTTGCTGAGAACAAAGAACGGTGTTTCCTACACATACAGACCATATCTAGTCCAACTCATGTTCTGAAACTGATACAAAGCACTGGTCCTCTAGCATCCAATGCTTGTCAGTTAAGATGGGAAATGTGTGAGCTTCATGAACGATGTAGTTCGTTTGAGAAAAAAAAGTGACTGCCCTTACCTTAAACGAAGTCTTGCTTGTACGAAGACTCAGAGCCTGGGATTTAACTCCATTTCTGAATTGAATCACACAGCAGGGTTCTCATCCATTGATCACACTCTGCTTTAGAATAATAAGCACGCTCTTGCTTTTTAGAGTCTCTAAGACAGGAGGAAACGTGATTTTGCTGAGAAAAAAAGAACGGAGTTTCCTACACATACGGACCATATCTAGTCCAACTCTGCTTATGAAACTGATACTAAGCACTGAGCCTCTAAGATCCAATGCTTGTCTGTTAAGGTGAGAAACGTGTGAGCTTCGTGAACGATGTAGTTCGTTTGAGCTGAAAAGTAACTGCCCTTACCTGAAAGGAAGTCTTGCTTGTAGGAAGACTCAGAGCCTGGGATTTAACTCCATTTCTGAAGGCAAACACACAGCATAGTTCTCATCCATGGATCACACTCTGCTTTAGAGCGAGAAGCACGCTCTTGCTTTCTAGATTCTCTAAGACAGCAGGAAACGTGAGTGTGCTGACAACAAAAGAACGGTGTTTCCTACACATACGGACCATATCTAGTCCAAATCTGCTTCTTAAACTGATACAAAGCACTGATCTTCTAACAGCCAATGCTTGTCTGTTAAGATGAGAAACGTGTGAACTTCATGAACGAAGTAGTTCGTTTGAGCAGAAAAGTGACTGCCCTTACCTGAATAGAAGTCTTGCATGTAGGAAGACTCAGAGCCTGGGATTTAACTCCATTTCTGAAGTAAAACACACAGCAGTGTAATCGTCCATTGATCACACTCTGCTTTATAACAAGAAGCACGCTCTTGCTTTCTAGAGTCTCTAAGACAGCAGGAAACGTGATTTTGCTGAGAACAAAGAACGGTGTTTCCTACACATACGGACATTATATAGTCCAACTCTGCTTCTGAAACTGATACAAAGGACTGGTCCTCTAACATCCAATGCTTGTCAGTTAAGATGAGAAACGTGTGAGCTTTGTCAATGATGTAGTTCCTTTGAACTGAAAAGTGACTGCCCTTACCTGAAACGAAGTCTTGCTTGTAGTAAGACACAGAGCCTGGGATTTATCTCCTTTTCTGAAGTGAAACATACAGCATAGTTCTCATCCATGGATCACACTCTGCTTTAGAGCAAGAAGCACACTCTTGCTTTCTAGAGTCTCTAAGACAGCAGGAAATCTGAGTGTGCCCAGAACAAAAGAACGGTGTTTCCTACACATACGGACTATATGTAGTCCAAAACTTCTTCTGAAACTGATAGAATGCACTGGTCCTCTAACATCCAATGCTTGTCAGTTAAGATGAGAAACGTGTGAGTTTCGTGAAAGATGTAGTTCGTTTGAGCAGAAAAGTGACTGCCCTTACCTGAAACGAAGTCTTGCTTGTAGGGAGACTCAGAGCCTGGGATTTAACTCCTTTTCTGAAGTGAAACACACAGCATAGTTTTCATCCATGGATCACACTCTGCTTTAGAACGAGAAGCACGCTCTTGCTTTCTAGAGTCTCTAAGACAGCAGGAAACGTGAGTGTGCTGAGAACAAAAGAACTGTGTTTCCTACACATACGGACCATATCTAGTCCAAATCTGCTTTTTAAACTGAAACAAAGCACTGGTCCTCTAACATCCAATGCTTGTCTGTTAAGATGAGAAACGGGTGAGCTTTGTGAATGATATATTTCCTTTGAACTGAAAAGTGACTGCCCTTACCCGAAAAGAAGTCTTGCTTGTAGGAAGACACAGAGCCTGGGATTTAGGTCCATTTCTGAAGGGAAACACACAGCATAGTTCTCATCCATGGATCACACTCTGCTTTAGAGCGAGAAATATGCTCTTGCTTTCTAAAGTCTCTAAGACAGCAGGAAATCTGAGTGTGCCCAGAACAAATGAACGGTGTTTCCTACACATACGGAATATATGTAGTCCAAAACTTCTTCTCAAACTGATACAATGCACTGGTCCTCTAACATCCAATGCTAGTCAGTTAAGATGATAATCGTGTGATCTTCGTTAACGATGTAGTTCGTTTGAGCAGAAAAGTGACTGCCCTTACCTGAAACGAAGTCTTGCATGTAGGAAGACTCAGAGCCTGGGATTTAACTCCATTTCTGAAGTGAAACACACAGCAGTGTTCTCATCCATTGATGACCCTCTGCTTTAGAACAAGAAGCACGCTCTTGCTTTCTAGAGTCTCTAAGACAGCAGGAAACGTGATTTTGCTGAGAACAAAAGAACGGTGTTTCCTACACATACAGACCATATCTAGTTCAACTCTGCTTCTGAAACTGATACAAAACATTGGTCCTCTAACATCCAATGCTTGTCAGTTAAGATGAGAAACGTGTGAGCTTTGTGAATGATGTAGTTCGTTTGAACTGAAAAGTGACTGCCCTTACCTGAAACGAAGTCTTGCTTGTAGTAAGACACAGAGCCTGGGATGTAACTCCATTTCTGAAGTGAAACATACAGCATAGTTCTCATCCATGGAACACACTCTGCTTTAGAGCAACAAGCACACTCTTGCTTTCTAGAGTCTCTAAGACAGCAGGAAATCTGAGTGTGCCCAGAACAAAAGAACGGTGTTTCCTACACATACGGACTATATGTAGTCCAAAACTTCTTCTGAAACTGATAGAATGCACTGGTCCTCTAACATCCAATGCTTGTCAGTTAAGATGAGAAACGTGTGAGCTTCGTGAAAGATGTAGTTCGTTTGAGCAGAAAAGAGACTGCCCTTACCTGAAACGAAGTCTTTCTTGTAGGGAGACTCAGAGCCTGGGATTTAACTCCTTTTCTGAAGTGAAACACACAGCATAGTTTTCATCCATGGATCACACTCTGCTTTAGAACGAGAAGCACGCTCTTGCTTTCTAGAGTCTCTAAGACAGCAGGAAACGTGAGTGTGCTGAGAACAAAAGAACGGTGTTTCCTACACATACGGACCATATCTAGTCCAAATCTGCCTTTTAAACTGAAACAAAGCACTGGTCCTCTAACATCCAATGCTTGTCTGTTAAGATGAGAAACGGGTGAGCTTTGTGAATGATATAGTTCCTTTGAACTGAAAAGTGACTGCCCTTACCTGAAAAGAAGTCTTGCTTGTAGGAAGACACAGAGCCTGGGATTTAGGTCCATTTCTGAAGGGAAACACACAGCATAGTTCTCATCCATGGATCACACTCTGCTTTAGAGCGAGAAATATGCTCTTGCTTTCTAAAGTCTCTAAGACAGCAGGAAATCTGAGTGTGCCCAGAACAAAAAACGGTGTTTCCTCACATACGGACTATATGTAGTCCAAAACTTCTTCTCAAACTGATACAATGCAATGGTCCTCTAAATTCCAATGCTAGTCAGTTAAGATGATAATCGTGTGATTTTCGTTAACGATGTAGTTCGTTTGAGCAGAAAAGTGACTGCCCTTACCTGAAATGAAGTCTTGCTTGTAGGAAGACTCAGAGCCTGGGATTTAACTCCATTTCTGAAGTGAAACACACAGCAGTGTTCTCATCCATTGATGACCCTCGGCGTTAGAACAAGAAGCACGCTCTTGCTTTCTAGAGTCTCTAAGACAGCAGGAAACGTGAGTGTGCTGAGAACAAAAGAACGGTGTTTCGTACACATACGGACCATATCTAGTCCAACTTTGCTTCTTAAACTGATAAAAAGCACTGGTCCTCTAGAATCCAATGCTTGTCTGTTAAGATGAGAAACGGGTGAGCTTTGTGAATGATATATTTCCTTTGAACTGAAAAGTGACTGCCCTTACCCGAAAAGAAGTCTTGCTTGTAGGAAGACACAGAGCCTGGGATTTAGGTCCATTTCTGAAGGGAAACACACAGCATAGTTCTCATCCATGGATCACACTCTGCTTTAGAGCGAGAAATATGCTCTTGCTTTCTAAAGTCTCTAAGACAGCAGGAAATCTGAGTGTGCCCAGGACAAATGAACGGTGTTTCCTACACATACGGAATATATGTAGTCCAAAACTAGTTCTCAAACTGATACAATGCACTGGTCCTCTAACATCCAATGCTAGTCAGTTAAGATGATAATCGTGTGATCTTCGTTAACGGTGTAGTTCGTTTGAGCAGAAAAGTGACTGCCCTTACCTGAAACGAAGTCTTGCATGTAGGAAGACTCAGAGCCTGGGATTTAACTCCATTTCTGAAGTGTAACACACAGCAGTGTTCTCATCCATTGATGACCCTCTGCTTTAGAACAAGAAGCACGCTCTTGCTTTCTAGAGTCTCTAAGACAGCAGGAAACGTGATTTTGCTGAGAACAAAAGAACGGTGTTTCCTACACATACGGACCATATCTATTTCAACTCTGCTTCTGAAACTGATACAAAACATTGGTCCTCTAACATCCAATGCTTGTCAGTTAAGATGAGAAACGTGTGAGCTTTGTCAATGATGTAGTTGTTTGAACTGAAAAGTGACTGCCCTTACCTGAAACGAAGTCTTGCTTGTAGTAAGACACAGAGCCTGGGATTTAACTCCATTTCTGAAGTGAAACATACAGCATAGTTCTCATCCATGGATCACACTCTGCTTTAGAGCAACAAGCACACTCTTGCTTTCTAGAGTCTCTAAGACAGCAGGAAATCTGAGTGTGCCCAGAACAAAAGAACGGTGTTTCCTACACATATGGGCTATATGTAGTCCAAAACTTCTTCTGAAACTGATAGAATGCACTGGTCCTCTAACATCCAATGCTTGTCAGTTAAGATGAGAAACGTGTGAGCTTCGTGAAAGATGTAGTTTGTTTGAGCAGAAAAGAGACTGCCCTTACCTGAAACGAAGTCTTGCTTGTAGGGAGACTCAGAGCCTGGGATTTAACTCCTTTTCTGAAGTGAAACACACAGCATAGTTTTCATCCATGGATCACACTCTGCTTTAGAACGAGAAGCACGCTCTTGCTTTCTAGAGTCTCTAAGACAGCAGGAAACGTGAGTGTGCTGAGAACAAAAGAACGGTGTTTCCTACACATACGGACCATATCTAGTCCAAATCTGCCTTTTAAACTGAAACAAAGCACTGGTCCTCTAACATCCAATGCTTGTCTGTTAAGATGAGAAACGGGTGAGCTTTGTGAATGATATAGTTCCTTTGAACTGAAAAGTGACTGCCCTTACCCGAAAAGAAGTCTTGCTTGTAGGAAGTCACAGAGCCTGGGATTTAGGTCCATTTCTGAAGGGAAACACACAGCATAGTTCTCATCCATGGATCACACTCTGCTTTAGAGCGAGAAATCTGCTCTTGCTTTCTAAAGTCTCTAAGACAGCAGGAAATCTGAGTGTGCCCAGAACAAATGAACGGTGTTTCCTACACATACGGAATATATGTAGTCCAAAACTTCTTCTCAAACTGATACAATGCACTGGTCCTCTAACATCCAATGCTAGTCAGTTAAGATGATAATCGTGTGATCTTCGTTAACGATGTAGTTCGTTTGAGCAGAAAAGTGACTGCCCTTACCTGAAACGAAGTCTTGCATGTAGGAAGACTCAGAGCCTGGGATTTAACTCCATTTCTGAAGTGAAACACACAGCAGTGTTCTCATCCATTGATGACCCTCTGCTTTAGAACAAGAAGCACGCTCTTGCTTTCTAGAGTCTCTAAGACAGCAGGAAACGTGATTTTGCTGAGAACAAAAGAACGGTGTTTCCTACACATACGGACCATATCTAGTTCAACTCTGCTTCTGAAACTGATACAAAACATTGGTCCTCTAACATCCAATGCTTGTCAGTTAAGATGAGAAACGTGTTAGCTTTGTCAATGATGTAGTTCCTTTGAACTGAAAAGTGACTGCCCTTACCTGAAACGAAGTCTTGCTTGTAGTAAGACACAGAGCCTGGGATTTAACTCCATTTCTGAAGTGAAACATACAGCATAGTTCTCATCCATGGATCACACTCTGCTTTAGAGCAACAAGCACACTCTTGCTTTCTAGAGTCTCTAAGACAGCAGGAAATCTGAGTGTGCCCAGAACAAAAGAACGGTGTTTCCTACACATACAGACTATATGTAGTCCAAAACTTCTTCTGAAACTGATAGAATGCACTGGTCCTCTAACATCCAATGCTTGTCAGTTAAGATGAGAAACGTGTGAGCTTCGTGAAAGATGTAGTTCGTTTGAGCAGAAAAGAGACTGCCCTTACCTGAAACGAAGTCTTGCTTGTAGGGAGACTCAGAGCCTGGGATTTAACTCCTTTTCTGAAGTGAAACACACAGCATAGTTTTCATCCATGGATCACACTCTGCTTTAGAACGAGAAGCACGCTCTTGCTTTCTAGAGTCTCTAAGACAGCAGGAAACGTGAGTGTGCTGAGAACAAAAGAACGGTGTTTCGTACACATACGGACCATATCTAGTCCAACTTTGCTTCTTAAACTGATACAAAGCACTGGTCCTCTAGAATCCAATGCTTGTCTGTTAAGATGAGAAATGTGTGAGCTCAGTGAACGATGTAGTTCGTTTGAGCTGAAAAGTGACTGCCCTTACCTGACTCGAAGTCTTGCTTGTAGGAAGACACAGAGATTGGGATTTAACTCCATTTCTGAAGGGAAATACACAGCATAGTTCTCATCCATGGATCACAATCTGCTTTAGAGCGAGAAGCACGCTCTTGCTTTCTAGAGTCTCTAAGAATGCAGGAAATCTGAGTGTGCCCAGAACAAAAGAACGGTGTTTCCTACACATACGGACTATATGTAGTCCAAAACTTCTTCTGAAACTGATAGAATGCACTGGTCCTCTAACATCCAATGCTTGTCAGTTAAGATGAGAAACGTGTGAGCTTCGTGAAAGATGTAGTTCGTTTAAACAGAAAAGTGACTGCCCTTACCTGACACGAAGTCGTGCTTGTAGGAAGACACAGAGCCTGGGTTTTAACTCCATTTCTGAAGGGAAACACACAGCATAGTATTCATCCATGGATCACACTGTGGTTAGAGCGAAAGCACACTCTTGCTTTCTTGAGTCTCTAAGACATCAGGAAATTTGAGTGTGCCCAGAACAATAGAACGGAGTTTCCTACACATATGGACCATATCCAGTCCAAATCTGCTTCGGAAACAGATATAAAGCATTGACCCTCTAACATCCAATGCTTGTCAGTTAAGATGAGAAACGTGTGAGCTCTGTGAACAATGTAGTTCGTTTGAGAAGAAAAGTGACTGTCCTTACCTGAAACGAAGTCTTGCTTGTAGGGAGACTGAGAGCCTGGGATTTAACTCCTTTTCTGAAGTGAAACACACAGCATAGTTTTCATCCATGCATCACACTCTGCTTTAGAACGAGAAGCACGCTCTTGCTTTCTAGAGTCTCTAAGACAGCAGGAAACGTGATTTTGCTGAGAACAAAGAACGGTGTTTCCTACACATACAGACCATATCTAGTGCAACTCTTCTTCTGAAACTGATACAAAGCACTGGTCCTCTAGCATCCAATGCTTGTCAGTTAAGATGGGAAACGTGTGAGCTTCATGAACGATGTAGTTCGTTTGAGAAAAAAAGTGACTGCCCTTACCTTAAACGAAGTCTTGCTTGTACGAAGACTCAGAGCCTGGGATTTAACTCCATTTCTGAATTGAACCACACAGCAGTGTTCTCATCCATTGATCACACTCTGCTTTAGAATAATAAGCACGCTCTTGCTTTTTAGAGTCTCTAAGACAGGAGGAAACGTGATTTTGCTGAGAAAAAAAGAACGGAGTTTCCTACACATACGGACCATATCTAGTCCAACTCTGCTTCTGAAACTGATACAAAGCACTGAGCCTCTAACATCCAATGCTTGTCTGTTAAGGTGACAAACGTGTGAGCTTCGTGAACGATGTAGTTCGTTTGAGCTGAAAAGTAACTGCCCTTACCTGAAAGGAAGTCTTGCTTGTAGGAAGACTCAGAGCCTGGGATTTAACTCCATTTCTGAAGGCAAACACACAGCATAGTTCTCATCCATGGATCACACTCTGCTTTAGAGCGAGAAGCACGCTCTTGCTTTCTAGAGTCTCTAAGACAGCAGGAAACGTGAGTGTGCTGACAACAAAAGAACGGTGTTTCCTACACATACGGACCATATCTAGTCCAAATCTGCTTCTTAAACTGATACAAAGCACTGATCCTCTAACAGCCAATGCTTGTCTGTTAAGATGAGAAACGTGTGAGCTTCATGAACGATGTAGTTCGTTTGAGCAGAAAAGTGACTGCCCTTACCTGAATAGAAGTCTTGCATGTAGGAAGACTCAGAGCCTGGGATTTAACTCCATTTCTGAAGTAAAACACACAGCAGTGTAATCATCCATTGATCACACTCTGCTTTATAACAAGAAGCACGCTCTTGCTTTCTAGAGTCTCTAAGACAGCAGGAAACGTGATTTTGCTGAGAACAAAGAACGGTGTTTCCTACACATACGGACATTATATAGTCCAACTCTGCTTCTGAAACTGATACAAAGGACTGGTCCTCTAACATCCAATGCTTGTCAGTTAAGATGAGAAACGTGTGAGCTTTGTCAATGATGTAGTTCCTTTGAACTGAAAAGTGACTGCCCTTACCTGAAACGAAGTCTTGCTTGTAGTAAGACACAGAGCCTGGGATTTATCTCCATTTCTGAAGTGAAACATACAGCATAGTTCTCATCCATGGATCACACTCTGCTTTAGAGCAGGAAGCACACTCTTGCTTTCTAGAGTCTCTAAGACAGCAGGAAATCTGAGTGTGCCCAGAACAAAAGAACGGTGTTTCCTACACATACGGACTATATGTAGTCCAAAACTTCTTCTGAAACTGATAGAATGCACTGGTCCTCTAACATCCAATGCTTGTCAGTTAAGATGAGAAACGTGTGAGTTTCGTGAAAGATGTAGTTCGTTTGAGCAGAAAAGTGACTGCCCTTACCTGAAACGAAGTCTTGCTTGTAGGGAGACTCAGAGCCTGGGATTTAACTCCTTTTCTGAAGTGAAACACACAGCATAGTTTTCATCCATGGATCACACTCTGCTTTAGAACGAGAAGCACGCTCTTGCTTTCTAGAGTCTCTAAGACAGCAGGAAACGTGAGTGTGCTGAGAACAAAAGAACGGTGTTTCCTACACATACGGACCATATCTAGTCCTAATCTGCTTTTTAAACTGAAACAAAGCACTGGTCCTCTAACATCCAATGCTTGTCTGTTAAGATGAGAAACGGGTGAGCTTTGTGAATGATATATTTCCTTTGAACTGAAAAGTGACTGCCCTTACCCGAAAAGAAGTCTTGCTTGTAGGAAGACACAGAGCCTGGGATTTAGGTCCATTTCTGAAGGGAAACACACAGCATAGTTCTCATCCATGGATCACACTCTGCTTTAGAGCAAGAAATATGCTCTTGCTTTCTAAAGTCTCTAAGACAGCAGGAAATCTGAGTGTGCCCAGAACAAATGAACGGTGTTTCCTACACATACGGAATATATGTAGTCCAAAACTTCTTCTCAAACTGATATAATGCACTGGTCCTCTAACATCCAATGCTAGTCAGTTAAGATGATAATCGTGTGATCTTCGTTAACGATGTAGTTCGTTTGAGCAGAAAAGTGACTGCCCTTACCTGAAATGAACTCTTGCATGTAGGAAGACTCAGAGCCTGGGATTTAACTCCATTTCTGAAGTGAAACACACAGCAGTGTT
The DNA here is from genome assembly GCA_949786385.1 of Onychomys leucogaster. Classification (NCBI taxonomy): domain Eukaryota; kingdom Metazoa; phylum Chordata; class Mammalia; order Rodentia; family Cricetidae; genus Onychomys; species Onychomys leucogaster. Next base: position 162,996 of record CATKUP010000128.1, on the reverse strand, counting down.
CTCATCCATTGATGACCCTCTGCTTTAGAACCAGAAGCACGCTCTTGCTTTCTAGAGTCTCTAAGACAGCAGGAACCGTGTGTGTGCTGAGAACAAAAGAACGGTGTTTCCTACACATACGGACCATATCTAGTCCAACTCTGCGTCTGAATCTCATACAAAGCACTGGTCCTCTAACATCCAATGCTTGTCAGTTAAGATGAGAAACGAGTGAGCTTCATGAACGATGTAGTTCGTTTGAGCTGAAAAGTGACTGCCCTTACCTGAAACGAAGTCTTGCTTGGAGGAAGACTCAGAGCCTGGGATTTAACTACATTTCTGAAGTGAAACACACAGCTTAGTTCTCATCCATGGATCACACTCTGCTTTAGAGCAACAAGCACACTCTTGCTCTCTAGAGTCTCTAAGACAGCAGGAAATCTGAGTGTGCACAGAACAAAAGAACGGTGTTTCCTACACATACGGACTATATGTAGTCCAAAATTTCTTCTAAAACTGATAGAATGCACTGGTCCTCTAACATCCAATGCTTGTCAGTTAAGATGAGAAACGTGTGAGCTTCGTGAAAGATGTAGTTCGTTTGAGCAGAAAAGTGACTGCCCTTACCTGAAACGAAGTCTTGCTTGTAGGGAGACTCAGAGCCTGGGATTTAACTCCTTTTCTGAAGTGAAACACACAGCATAGTTTTCATCCATGGATCACACTCTGCTTTAGAACGAGAAGCACGCTCTTGCATTCTAGAGTCTCTAAGAGAGCAGGAAATGTGAGTGTGCTGAGAACAAAAGAACGGTGTTTCCTACACATACGGACCATATCTAGTCCAAATCTGCTTTTTAAACTGAAACAAAGCACTGGTCCTCTAACATCCAATGCTTGTCTGTTAAGATGAGAAACGGGTGAGCTTTGTGAATGATATAGTTCCTTTGAACTGAAAAGTGACTGCCCTTACCCGAAAAGAAGTCTTGCTTGTAGGAAGACACAGAGCCTGGGATTTAGGTCCATTTCTGAAGGGAAACACACAGCATAGTTCTCATCCATGGATCACACTCTGCTTTAGAGCGAGAAGCACGCTCTTGCTTTCTAGAGTCTCTAACACAGCAGGAAACGTGAGTGTGCTGAGAAAAAAAGAATGGTGTTTCCTACACATACGGAGCATATCTAGTCCAACTCTGCTTCTGAAACTGATACAAAGCACTGGTCCTCTAACATCCAATGTTTGTCAGTTAAGATGAGAAACGTGTGAGCTTTGTGAATGATGTAGTTCCTTTGAACTGAAAAGTGACTACCGTTACCTGAAACGAAGTCTTAGTTGTAGGAAGACACAGAGCCTGGGATTTAACTCCATTTCTGAAGGGAAACACACAGCATAGTATTCATCCATGGATCACACTGTGGTTAGAGCGAGAAGCACACTCTTGCTTTCTAGAGTCTCTAAGACAGCAGGAAATTTGAGTGTGCCCAGAACAATAGTACAGTGTTTCCTACACATACGGACCATATCCAGTCCAAATATGCTTCTGAAACTGATATAAAGCATTGACCCTCTAACATCCAATGCTTGTCAGTTAAGATGAGAAACGTGTGAGCTCTGTGAACGAAGTAGTTCGTTTAAGCAGAAAAGTTACTGTCCTTACCTGAAATGAAGTCTTGCTTGTGGGAAGACTCAGAGCCTGGCATTTAACTCCATTTCTGAAGGCAAACACACAGCATAGTTCTCATCCATGGATTACACTCTGCTTTAGAGCGAGAAGCACGCTCTTGCTTTCTAGAGTCTCTAAGACAGCAGGAAACGTGAGTGTGCTGTGAACAAAAGAACGGTGTTTCCTACACATACGGACCATATCTAGTCCAACTCTTCTTCTGAAACTGATACAAAGCACTGGTCCTCTAGCATTCAATGCTTGTCAGTTAAGATGGGAAACGTGTGAGCTTCATGAACGATGTAGTTCGTTTGAGAAAAAAAGTGACTGCCCTTACCTTAAACGAAGTCTTGCTTGTACGAAGACTCAGAGCCTGGGATTTAACTCCATTTCTGAATTGAACCACACAGCAGTGTTCTCATCCATTGATCACACTCTGCTTTAGAATAATAAGCACGCTCTTGCTTTTTAGAGTCTCTAGGACAGGAGGAAACGTGATTTTGCTGAGAAAAAAAGAACGGAGTTTCCTACACATACGGACCATATCTAGTCCAACTCTGCTTCTGAAACTGATACAAAGCACTGAGCCTCTAACATCCAATGCTTGTCTGTTAAGGTGACAAACGTGTGAGCTTCGTGAACGATGTAGTTCGTTTGAGCTGAAAAGTAACTGCCCTTACCTGAAAGGAAGTCTTGCTTGTAGGAAGACTCAGAGCCTGGGATTTAACTCCATTTCTGAAGGCAAACACACAGCATAGTTCTCATCCATGGATCACACTCTGCTTTAGAGCGAGAAGCACGCTCTTGCTTTCTAGAGTCTCTAAGACAGCAGGAAACGTGAGTGTGCTGACAACAAAAGAACGGTGTTTCCTACACATACGGACCATATCTAGTCCAAATCTGCTTCTTAAACTGATACAAAGCACTGATCCTCTAACAGCCAATGCTTGTCTGTTAAGATGAGAAACGTGTGAGCTTCATGAACGATGTAGTTCGTTTGAGCAGAAAAGTGACTGCCCTTACCTGAATAGAAGTCTTGCATGTAGGAAGACTCAGAGCCTGGGATTTAACTCCATTTCTGAAGTAAAACACACAGCAGTGTAATCATCCATTGATCACACTCTGCTTTATAACAAGAAGCACGCTCTTGCTTTCTAGAGTCTCTAAGACAGCAGGAAACGTGATTTTGCTGAGAACAAAGAACGGTGTTTCCTACACATACGGACATTATATAGTCCAACTCTGCTTCTGAAACTGATACAAAGGACTGGTCCTCTAACATCCAATGCTTGTCAGTTAAGATGAGAAACGTGTGAGCTTTGTCAATGATGTAGTTCCTTTGAACTGAAAAGTGACTGCCCTTACCTGAAACGAAGTCTTGCTTGTAGTAAGACACAGAGCCTGGGATTTATCTCCATTTCTGAAGTGAAACATACAGCATAGTTCTCATCCATGGATCACACTCTGCTTTAGAGCAAGAAGCACACTCTTGCTTTCTAGAGTCTCTAAGACAGCAGGAAATCTGAGTGTGCCCAGAACAAAAGAACGGTGTTTCCTACACATACGGACTATATGTAGTCCAAAACTTCTTCTGAAACTGATAGAATGCACTGGTCCTCTAACATCCAATGCTTGTCAGTTAAGATGAGAAACGTGTGAGTTTCGTGAAAGATGTAGTTCGTTTGAGCAGAAAAGTGACTGCCCTTACCTGAAACGAAGTCTTGCTTGTAGGGAGACTCAGAGCCTGGGATTTAACTCCTTTTCTGAAGTGAAACACACAGCATAGTTTTCATCCATGGATCACACTCTGCTTTAGAACGAGAAGCACGCTCTTGCTTTCTAGAGTCTCTAAGACAGCAGGAAACGTGAGTGTGCTGAGAACAAAAGAACGGTGTTTCCTACACATACGGACCATATCTAGTCCTAATCTGCTTTTTAAACTGAAACAAAGCACTGGTCCTCTAACATCCAATGCTTGTCTGTTAAGATGAGAAACGGGTGAGCTTTGTGAATGATATATTTCCTTTGAACTGAAAAGTGACTGCCCTTACCCGAAAAGAAGTCTTGCTTGTAGGAAGACACAGAGCCTGGGATTTAGGTCCATTTCTGAAGGGAAACACACAGCATAGTTCTCATCCATGGATCACACTCTGCTTTAGAGCAAGAAATATGCTCTTGCTTTCTAAAGTCTCTAAGACAGCAGGAAATCTGAGTGTGCCCAGAACAAATGAACGGTGTTTCCTACACATACGGAATATATGTAGTCCAAAACTTCTTCTCAAACTGATATAATGCACTGGTCCTCTAACATCCAATGCTAGTCAGTTAAGATGATAATCGTGTGATCTTCGTTAACGATGTAGTTCGTTTGAGCAGAAAAGTGACTGCCCTTACCTGAAATGAACTCTTGCATGTAGGAAGACTCAGAGCCTGGGATTTAACTCCATTTCTGAAGTGAAACACACAGCAGTGTTCTCATCCATTGATGACCCTCTGCTTTAGAACCAGAAGCACGCTCTTGCTTTCTAGAGTCTCTAAGACAGCAGGAACCGTGTGTGTGCTGAGAACAAAAGAACGGTGTTTCCTACACATACGGACCATATCTAGTCCAACTCTGCGTCTGAATCTCATACAAAGCACTGGTCCTCTAACATCCAATGCTTGTCAGTTAAGATGAGAAACGAGTGAGCTTCATGAACGATGTAGTTCGTTTGAGCTGAAAAGTGACTGCCCTTACCTGAAACGAAGTCTTGCTTGGAGGAAGACTCAGAGCCTGGGATTTAACTACATTTCTGAAGTGAAACACACAGCTTAGTTCTCATCCATGGATCACACTCTGCTTTAGAGCAACAAGCACACTCTTGCTCTCTAGAGTCTCTAAGACAGCAGGAAATCTGAGTGTGCACAGAACAAAAGAACGGTGTTTCCTACACATACGGACTATATGTAGTCCAAAATTTCTTCTAAAACTGATAGAATGCACTGGTCCTCTAACATCCAATGCTTGTCAGTTAAGATGAGAAACGTGTGAGCTTCGTGAAAGATGTAGTTCGTTTGAGCAGAAAAGTGACTGCCCTTACCTGAAACGAAGTCTTGCTTGTAGGGAGACTCAGAGCCTGGGATTTAACTCCTTTTCTGAAGTGAAACACACAGCATAGTTTTCATCCATGGATCACACTCTGCTTTAGAACGAGAAGCACGCTCTTGCATTCTAGAGTCTCTAAGAGAGCAGGAAACGTGAGTGTGCTGAGAACAAAAGAACGGTGTTTCCTACACATACGGACCATATCTAGTCCAAATCTGCTTTTTAAACTGAAACAAAGCACTGGTCCTCTAACATCCAATGCTTGTCTGTTAAGATGAGAAACGGGTGAGCTTTGTGAATGATATAGTTCCTTTGAACTGAAAAGTGACTGCCCTTACCCGAAAAGAAGTCTTGCTTGTAGGAAGACACAGAGCCTGGGATTTAGGTCCATTTCTGAAGGGAAACACACAGCATAGTTCTCATCCATGGATCACACTCTGCTTTAGAGCGAGAAGCACGCTCTTGCTTTCTAGAGTCTCTAACACAGCAGGAAACGTGAGTGTGCTGAGAAAAAAAGAATGGTGTTTCCTACACATACGGAGCATATCTAGTCCAACTCTGCTTCTGAAACTGATACAAAGCACTGGTCCTCTAACATCCAATGTTTGTCAGTTAAGATGAGAAACGTGTGAGCTTTGTGAATGATGTAGTTCCTTTGAACAGAAAAGTGACTACCGTTACCTGAAACGAAGTCTTAGTTGTAGGAAGACACAGAGCCTGGGATTTAACTCCATTTCTGAAGGGAAACACACAGCATAGTATTCATCCATGGATCACACTGAGGTTAGAGCGAGAAGCACACTCTTGCTTTCTAGAGTCTCTAAGACAGCAGGAAATTTGAGTGTGCCCAGAACAATAGTACGGTGTTTCCTACACATACGGACCATATCCAGTCCAAATATGCTTCTGAAACTGATATAAAGCATTGACCCTCTAACATCCAATGCTTGTCAGTTAAGATGAGAAACGTGTGAGCTCTGTGAACGAAGTAGTTCGTTTAAGCAGAAAAGTTACTGTCCTTACCTGAAATGAAGTCTTGCTTGTGGGAAGACTCAGAGCCTGGCATTTAACTCCATTTCTGAAGGCAAACACACAGCATAGTTCTCATCCATGGATTACACTCTGCTTTAGAGCGAGAAGCACGCTCTTGCTTTCTAGAGTCTCTAAGACAGCAGGAAACGTGAGTGTGCTGTGAACAAAAGAACGGTGTTTCCTACACATACGGACCATATCTAGTCCAACTCTTCTTCTGAAACTGATACAAAGCACTGGTCCTCTAGCATCCAATGCTTGTCAGTTAAGATGGGAAACGTGTGAGCTTCATGAACGATGTAGTTCGTTTGAGAAAAAAAGTGACTGCCCTTACCTTAAATGAAGTCTTGCTTGTACGAAGACTCAGAGCCTGGGATTTAACTCCATTTCTGAATTGAACCACACAGCAGTGTTCTCATCCATTGATCACACTCTGCTTTAGAATAATAAGCACGCTCTTGCTTTTTAGAGTCTCTAGGACAGGAGGAAACGTGATTTTGCTGAGAAAAAAAGAACGGAGTTTCCTACACATACGGACCATATCTAGTCCAACTCTGCTTCTGAAACTGATACAAAGCACTGAGCCTCTAACATCCAATGCTTGTCTGTTAAGGTGACAAACGTGTGAGCTTCGTGAACGATGTAGTTCGTTTGAGCTGAAAAGTAACTGCCCTTACCTGAAAGGAAGTCTTGCTTGTAGGAAGACTCAGAGCCTGGGATTTAACTCCATTTCTGAAGGCAAACACACAGCATAGTTCTCATCCATGGATCACACTCTGCTTTAGAGCGAGAAGCACGCTCTTGCTTTCTAGAGTCTCTAAGACAGCAGGAAACGTGAGTGTGCTGACAACAAAAGAACGGTGTTTCCTACACATACGGACCATATCTAGTCCAAATCTGCTTCTTAAACTGATACAAAGCACTGATCCTCTAACAGCCAATGCTTGTCTGTTAAGATGAGAAACGTGTGAGCTTCATGAACGATGTAGTTCGTTTGAGCAGAAAAGTGACTGCCCTTACCTGAATAGAAGTCTTGCATGTAGGAAGACTCAGAGCCTGGGATTTAACTCCATTTCTGAAGTAAAACACACAGCAGTGTAATCATCCATTGATCACACTCTGCTTTATAACAAGAAGCACGCTCTTGCTTTCTAGAGTCTCTAAGACAGCAGGAAACGTGATTTTGCTGAGAACAAAGAACGGTGTTTCCTACACATACGGACATTATATAGTCCAACTCTGCTTCTGAAACTGATACAAAGGACTGGTCCTCTAACATCCAATGCTTGTCAGTTAAGATGAGAAACGTGTGAGCTTTGTCAATGATGTAGTTCCTTTGAACTGAAAAGTGACTGCCCTTACCTGAAACGAAGTCTTGCTTGTAGTAAGACACAGAGCCTGGGATTTATCTCCATTTCTGAAGTGAAACATAGAGCATAGTTCTCATCCATGGATCACACTCTGCTTTAGAGCAAGAAGCACACTCTTGCTTTCTAGAGTCTCTAAGACAGCAGGAAATCTGAGTGTGCCCAGAACAAAAGAACGGTGTTTCCTACACATACGGACTATATGTAGTCCAAAACTTCTTCTGAAACTGATAGAATGCACTGGTCCTCTAACATCCAATGCTTGTCAGTTAAGATGAGAAACGTGTGAGTTTCGTGAAAGATGTAGTTCGTTTGAGCAGAAAAGTGACTGCCCTTACCTGAAACGAAGTCTTGCTTGTAGGGAGACTCAGAGCCTGGGATTTAACTCCTTTTCTGAAGTGAAACACACAGCATAGTTTTCATCCATGGATCACACTCTGCTTTAGAACGAGAAGCACGCTCTTGCTTTCTAGAGTCTCTAAGACAGCAGGAAACGTGAGTGTGCTGAGAACAAAAGAACGGTGTTTCCTACACATACGGACCATATCTAGTCCTAATCTGCTTTATAAAGTGAAACAAAGCACTGGTCCTCTAACATCCAATGCTTGTCTGTTAAGATGAGAAACGGGTGAGCTTTGTGAATGATATATTTCCTTTGAACTGAAAAGTGACTGCCCTTACCCGAAAAGAAGTCTTGCTTGTAGGAAGACACAGAGCCTGGGATTTAGGTCCATTTCTGAAGGGAAACACACAGCATAGTTCTCATCCATGGATCACACTCTGCTTTAGAGCAAGAAATATGCTCTTGCTTTCTAAAGTCTCTAAGACAGCAGGAAATCTGAGTGTGCCCAGAACAAATGAACGGTGTTTCCTACACATACGGAATATATGTAGTCCAAAACTTCTTCTCAAACTGATATAATGCACTGGTCCTCTAACATCCAATGCTAGTCAGTTAAGATGATAATCGTGTGATCTTCGTTAACAATGTAGTTCGTTTGAGCAGAAAAGTGACTGCCCTTACCTGAAATGAACTCTTGCATGTAGGAAGACTCAGAGCCTGGGATTTAACTCCATTTCTGAAGTGAAACACACAGCAGTGTTCTCATCCATTGATGACCCTCTGCTTTAAAACCAGAAGCACGCTCTTGCTTTCTAGAGTCTCTAAGACAGCAGGAACCGTGTGTGTGCTGAGAACAAAAGAACGGTGTTTCCTACACATACGGACCATATCTAGTCCAACTCTGCGTCTGAATCTCATACAAAGCACTGGTCCTCTAACATCCAATGCTTGTCAGTTAAGATGAGAAACGAGTGAGCTTCATGAACGATGTAGTTCGTTTGAGCTGAAAAGTGACTGCCCTTACCTGAAAGGAAGTCTTGCTTGGAGGAAGACTCAGAGCCTGGGATTTAACTACATTTCTGAAGTGAAACACACAGCTTAGTTCTCATCCATGGATCACACTCTGCTTTAGAGCAACAAGCACACTCTTGCTCTCTAGAGTCTCTAAGACAGCAGGAAATCTGAGTGTGCCCAGAACAAAAGAACGGTGTTTCCTACACATACGGACTATATGTAGTCCAAAATTTCTTCTAAAACTGATAGAATGCACTGGTCCTCTAACATCCAATGCTTGTCAGTTAAGATGAGAAACGTGTGAGCTTCGTGAAAGATGTAGTTCGTTTGAGCAGAAAAGTGACTGCCCTTACCTGAAACGAAGTCTTGCTTGTAGGGAGACTCAGAGCCTGGGATTTAACTCCTTTTCTGAAGTGAAACACACAGCATAGTTTTCATCCATGGATCACACTCTGCTTTAGAACGAGAAGCACGCTCTTGCATTCTAGAGTCTCTAAGAGAGCAGGAAACGTGAGTGTGCTGAGAACAAAAGAACGGTGTTTCCTACACATACGGACCATATCTAGTCCAAATCTGCTTTTTAAACTGAAACAAAGCACTGGTCCTCTAACATCCAATGCTTGTCTGTTAAGATGAGAAACGGGTGAGCTTTGTGAATGATATAGTTCCTTTGAACTGAAAAGTGACTGCCCTTACCCGAAAAGAAGTCTTGCTTGTAGGAAGACACAGAGCCTGGGATTTAGGTCCATTTCTGAAGGGAAACACACAGCATAGTTCTCATCCATGGATCACACTCTGCTTTAGAGCGAGAAGCACGCTCTTGCTTTCTAGAGTCTCTAACACAGCAGGAAACGTGAGTGTGCTGAGAAAAAAAGAATGGTGTTTCCTACACATACGGAGCATATCTAGTCCAACTCTGCTTCTGAAACTGATACAAAGCACTGGTCCTCTAACATCCAATGTTTGTCAGTTAAGATGAGAAACGTGTGAGCTTTGTGAATGATGTAGTTCCTTTGAACTGAAAAGTGACTACCGTTACCTGAAACGAAGTCTTGCTTGTAGGAAGACACAGAGCCTGGGTTTTAACTCCATTTCTGAAGGGAAACACACAGCATAGTATTCATCCATGGATCACACTGTGGTTAGAGCGAGAAGCACACTCATGCTTTCTAGAGTCTCTAAGACAGCAGGAAATTTGAGTGTGCCCAGAACAATAGTACGGTGTTTCCTACACATACGGACCATATCCAGTCCAAATATGCTTCTGAAACTGATATAAAGCATTGACCCTCTAACATCCAATGCTTGTCAGTTAAGATGAGAAACGTGTGAGCTCTGTGAACGATGTAGTTCGTTTAAGCAGAAAAGTGACTGTCCTTACCTGAAATGAAGTCTTGCTTGTGGGAAGACTCAGAGCCTGGCATTTAACTCCATTTCTGAAGGCAAACACACAGCATAGTTCTCATCCATGGATTACACTCTGCTTTAGAGCGAGAAGCACGCTCTTGCTTTCTAGAGTCTCTAAGACAGCAGGAAACGTGAGTGTGCTGTGAACAAAAGAACGGTGTTTCCTACACATACGGACCATATCTAGTCCAACTCTTCTTCTGAAACTGATACAAAGCACTGGTCCGCTAGCATCCAATGCTTGTCAGTTAAGATGGGAAACGTGTGAGCTTCATGAACGATGTAGTTCGTTTGAGAAAAAAAGTGACTGCCCTTACCTTAAACGAAGTCTTGCTTGTACGAAGACTCAGAGCCTGGGATTTAACTCCATTTCTGAATTGAACCACACAGCAGTGTTCTCATCCATTGATCACACTCTGCTTTAGAATAATAAGCACGCTCTTGCTTTTTAGAGTCTCTAGGACAGGAGGAAACGTGATTTTGCTGAGAAAAAAAGAACGGAGTTTCCTACACATACGGACCATATCTAGTCCAACTCTGCTTCTGAAACTGATACAAAGCACTGAGCCTCTAACATCCAATGCTTGTCTGTTAAGGTGACAAACGTGTGAGCTTCGTGAACGATGTAGTTCGTTTGAGCTGAAAAGTAACTGCCCTTACCTGAAAGGAAGTCTTGCTTATAGGAAGACTCAGAGCCTGGGATTTAACTCCATTTCTGAAGGCAAACACACAGCATAGTTCTCATCCATGGATCACACTCTGCTTTAGAGCGAGAAGCACGCTCTTGCTTTCTAGAGTCTCTAAGACAGCAGGAAACGTGAGTGTGCTGACAACAAAAGAACGGTGTTTCCTACACATACGGACCATATCTAGTCCAAATCTGCTTCTTAAACTGATACAAAGCACTGATCCTCTAACAGCCAATGCTTGTCTGTTAAGATGAGAAACGTGTGAGCTTCATGAACGATGTAGTTCGTTTGAGCAGAAAAGTGACTGCCCTTACCTGAATAGAAGTCTTGCATGTAGGAAGACTCAGAGCCTGGGATTTAACTCCATTTCTGAAGTAAAACACACAGCAGTGTAATCATCCATTGATCACACTCTGCTTTATAACAAGATGCACGCTCTTGCTTTCTAGAGTCTCTAAGACAGCAGGAAACGTGATTTTGCTGAGAACAAAGAACGGTGTTTCCTACACATACGGACATTATATAGTCCAACTCTGCTTCTGAAACTGATACAAAGGACTGGTCCTCTAACATCCAATGCTTGTCAGTTAAGATGAGAAACGTGTGAGCTTTGTCAATGATGTAGTTCCTTTGAACTGAAAAGTGACTGCCCTTACTTGAAACGAAGTCTTGCTTGTAGTAAGACACAGAGCCTGGGATTTATCTCCATTTCTGAAGTGAAACATACAGCATAGTTCTCATCCATGGATCAAACTCTGCTATAGAGCAAGAAGCACACTCTTGCTTTCTAGAGTCTCTAAGACAGCAGGAAATCTGAGTGTGCCCAGAACAAAAGAACGGTGTTTCCTACACATACGGACTATATGTAGTCCAAAACTTCTTCTGAAACTGATAGAATGCACTGGTCCTCTAACATCCAATGCTTGTCAGTTAAGATGAGAAACGTGTGAGTTTCGTGAAAGATGTAGTTCGTTTGAGCAGAAAAGTGACTGCCCTTACCTGAAACGAAGTCTTGCTTGTAGGGAGACTCAGAGCCTGGGATTTAACTCCTTTTCTGAAGTGAAACACACAGCATAGTTTTCATCCATGGATCACACTCTGCTTTAGAACGAGAAGCACGCTCTTGCTTTCTAGAGTCTCTAAGACAGCAGGAAACGTGAGTGTGCTGAGAACAAAAGAACGGTGTTTCCTACACATACGGACCATATCTAGTCCTAATCTACTTTTTAAAGTGAAACAAAGCACTGGTCCTCTAACATCCAATGCTTGTCTGTTAAGATGAGAAACGGGTGAGCTTTGTGAATGATATATTTCCTTTGAACTGAAAAGTGACTGCCCTTACCCGAAAAGAAGTCTTGCTTGTAGGAAGACACAGAGCCTGGGATTTAGGTCCATTTCTGAAGGGAAACACACAGCATAGTTCTCATCCATGGATCACACTCTGCTTTAGAGCAAGAAATATGCTCTTGCTTTCTAAAGTCTCTAAGACAGCAGGAAATCTGAGTGTGCCCAGAACAAATGAACGGTGTTTCCTACACATACGGAATATATGTAGTCCAAAACTTCTTCTCAAACTGATATAATGCACTGGTCCTCTAACATCCAATGCTAGTCAGTTAAGATGATAATCGTGTGATCTTCGTTAACGATGTAGTTCGTTTGAGCAGAAAAGTGACTGCCCTTACCTGAAATGAACTCTTGCATGTAGGAAGACTCAGAGCCTGGGATTTAACTCCATTTCTGAAGTGAAACACACAGCAGTGTTCTCATCCATTGATGACCCTCTGCTTTAGAACCAGAAGCACGCTCTTGCTTTCTAGAGTCTCTAAGACAGCAGGAACCGTGTGTGTGCTGAGAACAAAAGAACGGTGTTTCCTACACATACGGACCATATCTAGTCCAACTCTGCGTCTGAATCTCATACCAAGCACTGGTCCTCTAACATCCAATGCTTGTCAGTTAAGATGAGAAACGAGTGAGCTTCATGAACGATGTAGTTCGTTTGAGCTGAAAAGTGACTGCCCTTACCTGAAACGAAGTCTTGCTTGTAGGAAGACTCAGAGCCTGGGATTTAACTACATTTCTGAAGTGAAACACACAGCTTAGTTCTCATCCATGGATCACACTCTGCTTTAGAGCAACAAGCACACTCTTGCTCTCTAGAGTCTCTAAGACAGCAGGAAATCTGAGTGTGCCCAGAACAAAAGAACGGTGTTTCCTACACATACGGACTATATGTAGTCCAAAATTTCTTCTAAAACTGATAGAATGCACTGGTCCTCTAACATCCAATGCTTGTCAGTTAAGATGAGAAACGTGTGAGCTTCGTGAAAGATGTAGTTCGTTTGAGCAGAAAAGTGACTGCCCTTACCTGAAACGAAGTCTTGCTTGTAGGGAGACTCAGAGCCTGGGATTTAACTCCTTTTCTGAAGTGAAACACACAGCATAGTTTTCATCCATGGATCACACTCTGCTTTAGAATGAGAAGCACGCTCTTGCATTCTAGAGTCTCTAAGAGAGCAGGAAACGTGAGTGTGCTGAGAACAAAAGAACGGTGTTTCCTACACATACGGACCATATCTAGTCCAAATCTGCTTCTCAAACTGATACAAAGCACTGATCCTCTAACAGCCAATGCTTGTCTGTTAAGATGAGAAACGTGTGAGCTTCATGAACGATGTAGTTCGTTTGAGCAGAAAAGTGACTGCCCTTACCTGAATAGAAGTCTTGCATGTAGGAAGACTCAGAGCCTGGGATTTAACTCCATTTCTGAAGTAAAACACACAGCAGTGTAATCATCCATTGATCACACTCTGCTTTATAACAAGATGCACGCTCTTGCTTTCTAGAGATTCTAAGACAGCAGGAAACGTGATTTTGCTGAGAACAAAGAACGGTGTTTCCTACACATACGGACATTATATAGTCCAACTCTGCTTCTGAAACTGATACAAAGGACTGGTCCTCTAACATCCAATGCTTGTCAGTTAAGATGAGAAACGTGTGAGCTTTGTCAATGATGTAGTTCCTTTGAACTGAAAAGTGACTGCCCTTACTTGAAACGAAGTCTTGCTTGTAGTAAGACACAGAGCCTGGGATTTATCTCCATTTCTGAAGTGAAACATACAGCATAGTTCTCATCCATGGATCACACTCTGCTTTAGAGCAAGAAGCACACTCTTGCTTTCTAGAGTCTCTAAGACAGCAGGAAATCTGAGTGTGCCCAGAACAAAAGAACGGTGTTTCCTACACGTACGGACTATATGTAGTCCAAAACTTCTTCTGAAACTGATAGAATGCACTGGTCCTCTAACATCCAATGCTTGTCAGTTAAGATGAGAAACGTGTGAGTTTCGTGAAAGATGTAGTTCGTTTGAGCAGAAAAGTGACTGCCCTTACCTGAAACGAAGTCTTGCTTGTAGGGAGACTCAGAGCCTGGGATTTAACTCCTTTTCTGAAGTGAAACACACAGCATAGTTTTCATCCATGGATCACACTCTGCTTTAGAACGGGAAGCACGCTCTTGCTTTCTAGAGTCTCTAAGACAGCAGGAAACGTGAGTGTGCTGAGAACAAAAGAACGGTGTTTCCTACACATACGGACCATATCTAGTCCTAATCTGCTTTTTAAAGTGAAACAAAGCACTGGTCCTCTAACATCCAATGCTTGTCTGTTAAGATGAGAAACGGGTGAGCTTTGTGAATGATATATTTCCTTTGAACTGAAAAGTGACTGCCCTTACCCGAAAAGAAGTCTTGCTTGTAGGAAGACACAGAGCCTGGGATTTAGGTCCATTTCTGAAGGGAAACACACAGCATAGTTCTCATCCATGGATCACACTCTGCTTTAGAGCAAGAAATATGCTCTTGCTTTCTAAAGTCTCTAAGACAGCAGGAAATCTGAGTGTGCCCAGAACAAATGAACGGTGTTTCCTACACATACGGAATATATGTAGTCCAAAACTTCTTCTCAAACTGATATAATGCACTGGTCCTCTAACATCCAATGCTAGTCAGTTAAGATGATAATCGTGTGATCTTCGTTAACGATGTAGTTCGTTTGAGCAGAAAAGTGACTGCCCTTACCTGAAATGAACTCTTGCATGTAGGAAGACTCAGAGCCTGGGATTTAACTCCATTTCTGAAGTGAAACACACAGCAGTGTTCTCATCCATTGATGACCCTCTGCTTTAGAACCAGAAGCACGCTCTTGCTTTCTAGAGTCTCTAAGACAGCAGGAACCGTGTGTGTGCTGAGAACAAAAGAACGGTGTTTCCTACACATACGGACCATATCTAGTCCAACTCTGCGTCTGAATCTCATACCAAGCACTGGTCCTCTAACATCCAATGCTTGTCAGTTAAGATGAGAAACGAGTGAGCTTCATGAACGATGTAGTTCGTTTGAGCAGAAAGTGACTGCCCTTACCTGAAACGAAGTCTTGCTTGTAGGAAGACTCAGAGCCTGGGATTTAACTACATTTCTGAAGTGAAACACACAGCTTAGTTCTCATCCATGGATCACACTCTGCTTTAGAGCAACAAGCACACTCTTGCTCTCTAGAGTCTCTAAGACAGCAGGAAATCTGAGTGTGCCCAGAACAAAAGAACGGTGTTTCCTACACATACGGACTATATGTAGTCCAAAATTTCTTCTAAAACTGATAGAATGCACTGGTCCTCTAACATCCAATGCTTGTCAGTTAAGATGAGAAACGTGTGAGCTTCGTGAAAGATGTAGTTCGTTTGAGCAGAAAAGTGACTGCCCTTACCTGAAACGAAGTCTTGCTTGTAGGAAGACTCAGAGCCTGGGATTTAACTACATTTCTGAAGTGAAACACACAGCTTAGTTCTCATCCATGGATCACACTCTGCTTTAGAGCAACAAGCACACTCTTGCTCTCTAGAGTCTCTAAGACAGCAGGAAATCTGAGTGTGCCCAGAACAAAAGAACGGTGTTTCCTACACATACGGACTATATGTAGTCCAAAATTTCTTCTAAAACTGATAGAATGCACTGGTCCTCTAACATCCAATGCTTGTCAGTTAAGATGAGAAACGTGTGAGCTTCGTGAAAGATGTAGTTCGTTTGAGCAGAAAAGTGACTGCCCTTACCTGAAAAGAAGTCTTGCTTGTAGGAAGACACAGAGCCTGGGATTTAGGTCCATTTCTGAAGGGAAACACACAGCATAGTTCTCATCCATGGATCACACTCTGCTTTAGAGCGAGAAGCACGCTCTTGCTTTCTAGAGTCTCTAACACAGCAGGAAACGTGAGTGTGCTGAGAAAAAAAGAATGGTGTTTCCTACACATACGGAGCATATCTAGTCCAACTCTGCTTCTGAAACTGATACAAAGCACTGGTCCTCTAACATCCAATGTTTGTCAGTTAAGATGAGAAACGTGTGAGCTTTGTGAATGATGTAGTTCCTTTGAACTGAAAAGTGACTACCGTTACCTGAAACGAAGTCTTGCTTGTAGGAAGACACAGAGCCTGGGATTTAACTCCATTTCTGAAGGGAAACACACAGCATAGTATTCATCCATGGATCACACTGTGGTTAGAGCGAGAAGCACACTCTTGCTTTCTAGAGTCTCTAAGACAGCAGGAAATTTGAGTGTGCCCAGAACAATAGTACGGTGTTTCCTACACATACGGACCATATCCAGTCCAAATATGCTTCTGAAACTGATATAAAGCATTGACCCTCTAACATCCAATGCTTGTCAGTTAAGATGAGAAACGTGTGAGCTCTGTGAACGATGTAGTTCGTTTAAGCAGAAAAGTGACTGTCCTTACCTGAAATGAAGTCTTGCTTGTGGGAAGACTCAGAGCCTGGCATTTAACTCCATTTCTGAAGGCAAACACACAGCATAGTTCTCATCCATGGATTACACTCTGCTTTAGAGCGAGAAGCACGCTCTTGCTTTCTAGAGTCTCTAAGACAGCAGGAAACGTGAGTGTGCTGTGAACAAAAGAACGGTGTTTCCTACACATACGGACCATATCTAGTCCAACTCTTCTTCTGAAACTGATACAAAGCACTGGTCCTCTAACATCCAATGCTTGTCAATTAAGATGGGAAACGTGTGAGCTTCATGAACGATGTAGTTCGTTTGAGCAAAAAAGTGACTGCCCTTACCTTAAACGAAGTCTTGCTTGTACGAAGACTCAGAGCCTGGGATTTAACTCCATTTTTGAAGGCAAACACACAGCATAGTTCTCATCCATGGATCACACTCTGCTTTAGAGCGAGAAGCACGCTCTTGCTTTCTAGAGTCTCTAAGACAGCAGGAAACGTGAGTGTGCCCAGAACAAAAGAACGGTGTTTCCTACACATACGGACTTTATGTAGTCCAAAACTTCTTCTGAAACAGATAGAATGCACTGGTCCTCTAACATCCAATGCTTGTCAGTTAAGATGAGAAACGTGTGTGCTTCGTGAAAGATGTAGTTCGTTTGAGCAGAAAAGTGACTGCCCTTACCTGAAACGAAGTCCTGCTTGTAGGGAGATTGAGAGCCTGGGATTTAACTCCTTTTCTGAAGTGAAACACACAGCATAGTTTTCATCCATGCATCACACTCTGCTTTACAACAAGAAGCACACTCTTGCTTTCTAGAGTCTCTAAGACAGCAGGAAACGTGATTTTGCTGAGAACAAAGAACGGAGTTTCCTACACATACGGACATTATATAGTCCAACTCTGCTTCTGAAACTGATACAAAGGACTGGTCCTCTAACATCCAATGCTTGTCTGTTAAGGTGAGAAACGTGTGAGCTTCGTGAAAGATGTAGTTCGTTTGAGCTGAAAAGTAACTGCCCTTACCTGAAAGGAAGTCTTGCTTGTAGGAAGACTCAGAGCCTGGGATTTACCTCCATTTCTGAAGGCAAACACACAGCATAGTTCTCATCCATGGATCACACTCTGCTTTAGAGCGAGAAGCACGCTCTTGCTTTCCAGAGTCTCTAAGACAGCAGGAAACGTGAGTGTGCTGAGAACAAAAGAACGGTGTTTCCTACACATACGGACTATATGTAGTCCAAAACTTCATCTGAAACTGATAGACTGCACTGGTCCTCTAACATCAAATGCTTGTCAGTTAAGATGAGAAACGTGTGAGCTTCGTGAAAGATGTAGTTCGTTTGAACAGAAAAGTGACTGCCCTTACCTGAAACGAAGTCTTGCTTGTAGGAAGACACAGAGCCTGGGTTTTAACTCCATTTCTGAAGGGAAATACACAGCATAGTATTCATCCATGGATCACATTGTGGTTAGAGCGAGATGCACACTCTTGCTTTCTAGAGTCTCTAAGACAGCAGGAAATTTGAGTGTGCCCAGAACAATAGAACGGAGTTTCCTACACATAAGGACAATATCCAGTCCAAATCTGCTTCGGAAACTGATATAAAGCATTGACCCTCTAACATCCAATGCTTGTCAGTTAAGATGAGAAACGTGTGAGCTCTGTGAACAATGTAGTTCGTTTGAGCTGAAAAGTGACTGTCCTTACCTGAAACGAAGTCTTGCTTGTAGGAAGACTCAGAGCCTGGGATTTAACTCCATTTCTGAAGGCAAACACACAGCATAGTTCTCATCCATGGATCACACTCTGCTTTAGAGCGAGAAGCACACTCTTGCTTTCTAGAGTCTCTAAGACAGCAGGAAACGTGAGTGTACTGATAACAAAAGAACGGTGTTTCCTACACATACAGACCATATCTAGTCCAACTCATGTTCTGAAACTGATACAAAGCACTGGTCCTCTAGCATCCAATGCTTGTCAGTTAAGATGGGAAACGTGTGAGCTTCATGAACGATGTAGTTCGTTTGAGCAAAAAAGTGACTGCCCTTACCTTAAATGAAGTCTTGCTTGTACGAAGACTCAGAGCCTGGGATTTAACTCCATTTCTGAATTGAAACACACAGCAGTGTTCTCATCCATTGATCACACTGTGCTTTAGAATAAGAAGCACGCTCTTGCTTTTTAGAGTCTCTAAGACAGGAGGAAACGTGATTTTGCTGAGAAAAAAAGAACGGAGTTTCCTACACATATGGACCATATCTAGTCCAACTCTGCTTCTGAAACTGATACAAAGGACTGGTCCTCTAACATCCAATGCTTGTCTGTTAAGGTGAGAAACGTGTGATCTTGGTGAACGATGTAGTTCGTTTGAGCTGAAAAGTAACTGCCCTTACCTGAAAGGAAGTCTTGCTTGTAGGAAGACTCAGAGCCTGGGATTTAACTCCATTTCTGAAGGCAAACACACAGCATAGTTCTCATCCATGGATCACACTCTGCTTTATAACAAGAAGCACGCTCTTGCTTTCTAGAGTCTCTAAGACAGCAGGAAACGTGATTTTGCTGAGAACAAAACAACGGTGTTTCCTACACATACGGACCATATCTAGTTCAACTCTGCTTCTGAAACTGATACAAAGCATTGGTCCTCTAACATCCAATGCTTGTCAGTTAAGATGAGAAACGTGTAAGCTTTGTGAATGATGTAGTTCCTTTGAACTGAAAAGTGACTGCCTTTACCTGAAACGAAGTCTTGCTTGTAGGAAGACACAGAGCCTGGGATTTAACTCCATTTCTTAAGAGAAACATACAGCATAGTTCTCATCCATGGATCACACTGTGGATAGAGCGAGAAGCACACTCTTACTTTCTAGAGTCTCTAAGACAGCAGGAAATTTGAGTGGGCCCAGAACAATAGAACGGTGTTTCCTACACATACGGACCATATCCAGTCCAAATATGCTTTGGAAACTGATATAAAGCATTGACCATCTAACATCCAATGCTTGTCAGTTAAGATGAGAAACGTGTGAGCTCTGTGAACGATGTAGTTCGTTTAAGCAGAAAAGTGACTGTCCTTACCTGAAACGAAGTCTTGCTTGTGGGAAGACTCAGAGCCTGGGATTTAACTCCATTTCTGAAGGCAAACACACAGCATAGTTCTCATCCATGGATCACAATCTGCTTTAGAACAAGAAGCACGCTCTTGCTTTCTAGAGTCTCTAAGACAGCAGGAAACGTGAGTGTGCTGTGAACAAAAGAACGGGGTTTCCTACACATACGGACCATATCTAGTCCAACTCTTCTTCTGAAACTGATACAAAGCACTGGTCCTCTAACATCCAATGCTTGTCAATTAAGATGGGAAACGTGTGAGCTTCATGAACGATGTAGTTCGTTTGAGCAGAAAAGTGACTGCCCTTACCTGATTTGAAGTCTTGCATGTAGGAAGACTCAGAGCCTGGGATTTAACTCCATTTCTGAAGTAAAACACACAGCAGTGTAATCATCCATTGATCACACTCTGCTTTATAACAAGAATCATGCTCTTGCTTTCTAAAGTCTCTAAGACAGCAGGAAACGTGATTTTGCTGAGAACAAAAGAACGGTGTTTCCTACACATACGGACCATACCTAGTTCAACTCTGCTTCTGAAACTGATACAAAGCATTGGTCCTCTAACATCCAATGCTTGTCAGTTAAGATGAGAAACGTGTGAGCTTTGTCAATGATGTAGTTCCTTTGAACTGAAAAGTGACTGCCTTTACCTGAAACGAAGTCTTGCTTGTAGTAAGACACAGAGCCTGGGATTTAACTCCATTTCTGAAGTGAAACACACAGCATAGTTCTCATCCATGGATCACACTCTGCTTTAGAGCAAGAAGCACACTCTTGCTTTCTAGAGTCTCTAAGACAGCAGGAAATCTGAGTGTGCCCAGAACAAAAGAACGGTGTTTCCTACACATACGGACTATATGTAGTCCAAAACTTCTTCTGAAACTGATAGAATGCACTGGTCCTCTAACATCCAATGCTTGTCAGTTAAGATGAGAAACGTGTGAGCTTCGTGAAAGATGTAGTTCGTTTGAGCAGAAAAGTGACTGCCCTTACCTGAAACGAAGTCTTGCTTGTAGGGAGACTCTGAGCCTGGGATTTAACTCCTTTTCTGAAGTGAAACACACAGCATAGTTTTCATCCATGGATCACACTCTGCTTTAGAACGAGAAGCACGCTCTTGCTTTCTAGAGTCTCTAAGACAGCAGGAAACGTGTGTGTGCTGAGAACAAAAGAACGGTGTTTCCTACACATACGGACCATATCTAGTCCAAATCTGCTTTTTAAACTGAAACAAAGCACTGGTCCTCTAACATCCAATGCTTGTCTGTTAAGATGAGAAACGGGTGAGCTTTGGGAATGATATAGTTCCTTTGAACTGAAAAGTGACTGCCCTTACCCGAAAAGAAGTCTTGCTTGTAGGAAGTCACAGAGCCTGGGATTTAGGTCCATTTCTGAAGGGAAACACACAGCATAGTTCTCATCCATGGATCACACTCTGCTTTAGAGCGAGAAATATGCTCTTGCTTTCTAAAGTCTCTAAGACAGCAGGAAATCTGAGTGTGCCCAGAACAAAAGAACGGTGTTTCCTACACATAGGGAATATATGTAGTCCAAAACTTCTTCTCAAACTGATACAATGCACTGGTCCTCTAACATCCAATGCTTGTCAGTTAAGATGATAATCGTGTGATCTTCATTAACGATGTAGTTCGTTTGAGCAGAAAAGTGACTGCCCTTACCTGAAACGAAGTCTTGCATGTAGGAAGACTCAGAGCCTGGGATTTAACTCCATTTCTGAAGTGAAACACACAGCAGTGTTCTCATCCATTGATGACCCTCTGCTTTAGAACAAGAAGCACGCTCTTGCTTTCTAGAGTCTCTAAGACAGCAGGAACCGTGAGTGTGCTGAGAACAAAAGAACGGTGTTTCGTACACATACGGACCATATCTAGTCCAACTTTGCTTCTTAAACTGATACAATGGACTGTTCCTCTAGAATCCAATGCTTGTCTGTTAAGATGAGAAATGTGTGAGCTCAGTGAACGATGTAGTTCGTTTGAGCTGAAAAGTGACTGCCCTTACCTGACTCGAAGTCTTGCTTGTAGGAAGACACAGAGATTGGGATTTAACTCCATTTCTGAAGGGAAATACACAGCATAGTTCTCATCCATGGATCACAATCTGCTTTAGAGCGAGAAGCACGCTCTTGCTTTCTAGAGTCTCTAAGAAAGCAGGAAATCTGAGTGTGCCCAGAACAAAAGAACGGTGTTTCCTACACATACGGACTATATGTAGTCCAAAACTTCATCTGAAACTGATAGAATGCACTGGTCCTCTAACATCCAATGCTTGTCAGTTAAGATGAGAAACGTGTGAGCTTCGTGAAAGATGTAGTTCGTTTGAACAGAAAAGTGACTGCCCTTACCTGACACGAAGTCGTGCTTGTAGGAAGACACAGAGCCTGGGTTTTAACTCCATTTCTGAAGGGAAACACACAACATAGTATTCATTCATGGATCACACTGTGGTTAGAGCGAGAAGCACACTCTTGCTTTCTTGAGTCTCTAAGACAGCAGGAAATTTGAGTGTGCCCAGAACAATAGAACGGAGTTTCCTACACATATGGACCATATCCAGTCCAAATCTGCTTCGGAAACAGATATAAAGCACTGACCCTCTAACATCCAATGCTTGTCAGTTAAGATGAGAAACGTGTGAGCTCTGTGAACAATGTAGTTCGTTTGAGCAGAAAAGTGACTGTCCTTACCTGAAACGAAGTCTTGCTTGTAGGGAGACTGAGAGCCTGGGATTTAACTCCTTTTCTGAAGTGAAACACACAGCATAGTTTTCATCCATGCATCACACTCTGCTTTAGAACGAGAAGCACGCTCTTGCTTTCTAGAGTCTCTAAGACAGCAGGAAACGTGATTTTGCTGAGAACAAAGAACGGTGTTTCCTACACATACAGACCATATCTAGTGCAACTCTTCTTCTGAAACTGATACAAAGCACTGGAACTCTAGCATCCAATGCTTGTCAGTTAAGATGGGAAACGTGTGAGCTTCATGAACGATGTAGTTCGTTTGAGCAAAAAAGTGACTGCCTTACCTGAATTGAAGACTTGCTTGTACTATGACTCAGAGCCTGGGATTTAACTCCATTTCTGAATTGAAACACACAGCAGTGTTCTCATCCATTGATCACACTCTGCTTTAGAATACGAAGCACGCTCTTGCTTTAGAGTCTCTAAGACAGGAGGAAACGTTATTTTGCTGAGAACAAAGAACGGTGTTTCCTACACATACGGACATTATATAGTCCAACTCTGCTTCTGAAACTGATACAAAGGACTGGTCCTCTAACATCCAATGCTTGTCTGTTAAGGTGAGAAACGTGTGAGCTTCGTGAACGATGTAGTTCGTTTGAGCTGAAAAGTAACTGCCCTTACCTGAAAGGAAGTCTTGCTTGTAGGAAGACTCAGAGCCTGGGATTTAACTCCATTTCTGAAGGCAAACACACAGCATAGTTCTCATCCATGGATCACACTCTGCTTTATAACAAGAAGCACGCTCTTGCTTTCTAGAGTCTCTAAGACAGCAGGAAACGTGATTTTGCTGAGAACAAAAGAACGGTGTTTCCTACACATACGGACCATATCTAGTTCAACTCTGCTTCTGAAACTGATACAAAGCATTGGTCCTCTAACATCCAATGCTTGTCAGTTAAGATGAGAAACTTGTAAGCTTTGTGAATGATGTAGTTCCTTTGAACTGAAAAGTGACTGCCTTTACCTGAAACGAAGTCTTGCTTGTAGGAAGACACAGAGCCTGGGATTTAACTCCATTTCTTAAGAGAAACATACAGCATAGTTCTCATCCATGGATCACACTGTGGATAGAGCGAGAAGCACACTCTTGCTTTCTAGAGTCTCTAAGACAGCAGGAAATTTGAGTGTGCCCAGAACAATAGAACGGTGTTTCCTACACATACGGACCATATCTAGTCCAAATATGCTTTGGAAACTGATATAAAGCATTGACCATCTAACATCCAATGCTTGTCAGTTAAGATGAGAAACGTGTGAGCTCTGTGAAGGATGTAGTTCGTTTAAGCAGAAAAGTGACTGTCCTTACCTGAATAGAAGTCTTGCATGTAGGAAGACTCAGAGCCTGGGATTTAACTCCATTTCTGAAGTAAAACACACAGCAGTGTAATCATCCATTGATCACACTCTGCTTTATAACAAGAAGCACGCTCTTGCTTTCTAGAGTCTCTAAGACAGCAGGAAACGTGATTTTGCTGAGAACAAAGAACGGTGTTTCCTACACATACGGACATTATATAGTCCAACTCTGCTTCTGAAACTGATACAAAGGACTGGTCCTCTAACATCCAATGCTTGTCAGTTAAGATGAGAAACGTGTGAGCTTTGTCAATGATGTAGTTCCTTTGAACTGAAAAGTGACTGCCCTTACCTGAAACGAAGTCTTGCTTGTAGTAAGACACAGAGCCTGGGATTTATCTCCATTTCTGAAGTGAAACATACAGCATAGTTCTCATCCATGGATCACACTCTGCTTTAGAGCAAGAAGCACACTCTTGCTTTCTAGAGTCTCTAAGACAGCAGGAAATCTGAGTGTGCCCAGAACAAAAGAACGGTGTTTCCTACACATACGGACTATATGTAGTCCAAAACTTCTTCTGAAACTGATAGAATGCACTGGTCCTCTAACATCCAATGCTTGTCAGTTAAGATGAGAAACGTGTGAGTTTCGTGAAAGATGTAGTTCGTTTGAGCAGAAAAGTGACTGCCCTTACCTGAAACGAAGTCTTGCTTGTAGGGAGACTCAGAGCCTGGGATTTAACTCCTTTTCTGAAGTGAAACACACAGCATAGTTTTCATCCATGGATCACACTCTGCTTTAGAATGAGAAGCACGCTCTTGCTTTCTAGAGTCTCTAAGACAGCAGGAAACGTGAGTGTGCTGAGAACAAAAGAACGGTGTTTCCTACACATACGGACCATATCTAGTCCTAATCTGCTTTTTAAACTGAAACAAAGCACTGGTCCTCTAACATCCAATGCTTGTCTGTTAAGATGAGAAACGGGTGAGCTTTGTGAATGATATATTTCCTTTGAACTGAAAAGTGACTGCCCTTACCCGAAAAGAAGTCTTGCTTGTAGGAAGACACAGAGCCTGGGATTTAGGTCCATTTCTGAAGGGAAACACACAGCATAGTTCTCATCCATGGATCACACTCTGCTTCAGAGCAAGAAATATGCTCTTGCTTTCTAAAGTCTCTAAGACAGCAGGAAATCTGAGTGTGCCCAGAACAAATGAACGGTGTTTCCTACACATACGGAATATATGTAGTCCAAAACTTCTTCTCAAACTGACATAATGCACTGGTCCTCTAACATCCAATGCTAGTCAGTTAAGATGATAATCGTGTGATCTTCGTTAATGATGTAGTTCGTTTGAGCAGAAAAGTGACTGCCCTTACCTGAAATGAACTCTTGCTTGTAGGGAGACTCAGAGCCTGGGATTTAACTCCTTTTCGGAAGTGAAACACACAGCATAGTTTTCATCCATGGATCACACTCTGCTTTAGAACGAGAAGCACGCTCTTGCATTCTAGAGTCTCTAAGAGAGCAGGAAACGTGAGTGTGCTGAGAACAAAAGAACGGTGTTTCCTACACATACGGACCATATCTAGTCCAAATCTGCTTTTTAAACTGAAACAAAGCACTGGTCCTCTAACATCCAATGCTTGTCTGTTAAGATGAGAAACGGGTGAGCTTTGTGAATGATATAGTTCCTTTGAACTGAAAAGTGACTGCCCTTACCCGAAAAGAAGTCTTGCTTGTAGGAAGACACAGAGCCTGGGATTTAGGTCCATTTCTGAAGGGAAACACACAGCATAGTTCTCATCCATGGATCACACTCTGCTTTAGAGCGAGAAGCACGCTCTTGCTTTCTAGAGTCTCTAACACAGCAGGAAACGTGAGTGTGCTGAGAAAAAAAGAATGGTGTTTCCTACACATACGGAGCATATCTAGTCCAACTCTGCTTCTGAAACTGATACAAAGCACTGGTCCTCTAACATCCAATGTTTGTCAGTTAAGATGAGAAACGTGTGAGCTTTGTGAATGATGTAGTTCCTTTGAACTGAAAAGTGACTACCGTTACCTGAAACGAAGTCTTGCTTGTAGGAAGACACAGAGCCTGGGATTTAACTCCATTTCTGAAGGGAAACACACAGCATAGTATTCATCCATGGATCACACTGTGGTTAGAGCGAGAAGCACACTCTTGCTTTCTAGAGTCTCTAAGACAGCAGGAAATTTGAGTGTGCCCAGAACAATAGTACGGTGTTTCCTACACATACGGACCATATCCAGTCCAAATATGCTTCTGAAACTGATATAAAGCATTGACCCTCTAACATCCAATGCTTGTCAGTTAAGATGAGAAACGTGTGAGCTCTGTGAACGATGTAGTTCGTTTAAGCAGAAAAGTGACTGTCCTTACCTGAAATGAAGTCTTGCTTGTGGGAAGACTCAGAGCCTGGCATTTAACTCCATTTCTGAAGGCAAACACACAGCATAGTTCTCATCCATGGATTACACTCTGCTTTAGAGCGAGAAGCACGCTCTTGCTTTCTAGAGTCTCTAAGACAGCAGGAAACGTGAGTGTGCTGTGAACAAAAGAACGGGGTTTCCTACACATACGGACCATATCTAGTCCAACTCTTCTTCTGAAACTGATACAAAGCACTGGTCCTCTAACATCCAATGCTTGTCACTTAAGATGGGAAACGTATGAGCTTCATGAACGATGTTGTTCGTTTGAGCAAAAAAGTGACTGCCCTTACCTTAAACGAAGTCTTGCTTGTACGAAGACTCAGAGCCTGGGATTTAACTCCATTTTTGAAGGCAAACACACAGCATAGTTCTCATCCATGGATCACACTCTGTTTTAGAGCGAGAAGCACGCTCTTGCTTTCTAGAGTCTCTAAGACAGCAGGAAACGTGAGTGTGCCCAGAACAAAAGAACGGTGTTTCCTACACATACGGACTTTATGTAGTCCAAAACTTCTTCTGAAACAGATAGAATGCACTGGTCCTCTAACATCCAATGCTTGTCAGTTAAGATGAGAAACGTGTGTGCTTCGTGAAAGATGTAGTTCGTTTGAGCACAAAAGTGACTGCCCTTACCTGAAACGAAGTCTTGCTTGTAGGGAGACTGAGAGCCTGGGATTTAACTCCTTTTCTGAAGTGAAACACACAGCATAGTTTTCATCCATGCATCACACTCTGCTTTACAACAAGAAGCACACTCTTGCTTTCTAGAGTCTCTAAGACAGCAGGAAACGTGAGTGTGCTGAGAACAAAAGAACGGTGTTTCCTACACATACGGACCATATCTAGTCCTAATCTGCTTTTTAAACTGAAACAAAGCACTGGTCCTCTAACATCCAATGCTTGTCTGTTAAGATGAGAAACGGGTGAGCTTTGTGAATGATATATTTCCTTTGAACTGAAAAGTGACTGCCCTTACCCGAAAAGAAGTCTTGCTTGTAGGAAGACACAGAGCCTGGGATTTAGGTCCATTTCTGAAGGGAAACACACAGCATAGTTCTCATCCATGGATCACACTCTGCTTCAGAGCAAGAAATATGCTCTTGCTTTCTAAAGTCTCTAAGACAGCAGGAAATCTGAGTGTGCCCAGAACAAATGAACGGTGTTTCCTACACATACGGAATATATGTAGTCCAAAACTTCTTCTCAAACTGACATAATGCACTGGTCCTCTAACATCCAATGCTAGTCAGTTAAGATGATAATCGTGTGATCTTCGTTAATGATGTAGTTCGTTTGAGCAGAAAAGTGACTGCCCTTACCTGAAATGAACTCTTGCTTGTAGGGAGACTCAGAGCCTGGGATTTAACTCCTTTTCGGAAGTGAAACACACAGCATAGTTTTCATCCATGGATCACACTCTGCTTTAGAACGAGAAGCACGCTCTTGCATTCTAGAGTCTCTAAGAGAGCAGGAAACGTGAGTGTGCTGAGAACAAAAGAACGGTGTTTCCTACACATACGGACCATATCTAGTCCAAATCTGCTTTTTAAACTGAAACAAAGCACTGGTCCTCTAACATCCAATGCTTGTCTGTTAAGATGAGAAACGGGTGAGCTTTGTGAATGATATAGTTCCTTTGAACTGAAAAGTGACTGCCCTTACCCGAAAAGAAGTCTTGCTTGTAGGAAGACACAGAGCCTGGGATTTAGGTCCATTTCTGAAGGGAAACACACAGCATAGTTCTCATCCATGGATCACACTCTGCTTTAGAGCGAGAAGCACGCTCTTGCTTTCTAGAGTCTCTAACACAGCAGGAAACGTGAGTGTGCTGAGAAAAAAAGAATGGTGTTTCCTACACATACGGAGCATATCTAGTCCAACTCTGCTTCTGAAACTGATACAAAGCACTGGTCCTCTAACATCCAATGTTTGTCAGTTAAGATGAGAAACGTGTGAGCTTTGTGAATGATGTAGTTCCTTTGAACTGAAAAGTGACTACCGTTACCTGAAACGAAGTCTTGCTTGTAGGAAGACACAGAGCCTGGGATTTAACTCCATTTCTGAAGGGAAACACACAGCATAGTATTCATCCATGGATCACACTGTGGTTAGAGCGAGAAGCACACTCTTGCTTTCTAGAGTCTCTAAGACAGCAGGAAATTTGAGTGTGCCCAGAACAATAGTACGGTGTTTCCTACACATACGGACCATATCCAGTCCAAATATGCTTCTGAAACTGATATAAAGCATTGACCCTCTAACATCCAATGCTTGTCAGTTAAGATGAGAAACGTGTGAGCTCTGTGAACGATGTAGTTCGTTTAAGCAGAAAAGTGACTGTCCTTACCTGAAATGAAGTCTTGCTTGTGGGAAGACTCAGAGCCTGGCATTTAACTCCATTTCTGAAGGCAAACACACAGCATAGTTCTCATCCATGGATTACACTCTGCTTTAGAGCGAGAAGCACGCTCTTGCTTTCTAGAGTCTCTAAGACAGCAGGAAACGTGAGTGTGCTGTGAACAAAAGAACGGGGTTTCCTACACATACGGACCATATCTAGTCCAACTCTTCTTCTGAAACTGATACAAAGCACTGGTCCTCTAACATCCAATGCTTGTCACTTAAGATGGGAAACGTATGAGCTTCATGAACGATGTTGTTCGTTTGAGCAAAAAAGTGACTGCCCTTACCTTAAACGAAGTCTTGCTTGTACGAAGACTCAGAGCCTGGGATTTAACTCCATTTTTGAAGGCAAACACACAGCATAGTTCTCATCCATGGATCACACTCTGTTTTAGAGCGAGAAGCACGCTCTTGCTTTCTAGAGTCTCTAAGACAGCAGGAAACGTGAGTGTGCCCAGAACAAAAGAACGGTGTTTCCTACACATACGGACTTTATGTAGTCCAAAACTTCTTCTGAAACAGATAGAATGCACTGGTCCTCTAACATCCAATGCTTGGCAGTTAAGATGAGAAACGTGTGTGCTTCGTGAAAGATGTAGTTCGTTTGAGCACAAAAGTGACTGCCCTTACCTGAAACGAAGTCTTGCTTGTAGGGAGACTGAGAGCCTGGGATTTAACTCCTTTTCTGAAGTGAAACACACAGCATAGTTTTCATCCATGCATCACACTCTGCTTTACAACAAGAAGCACACTCTTGCTTTCTAGAGTCTCTAAGACAGCAGGAAACGTGATTTTGCTGAGAACAAAGAACGGAGTTTCCTACACATACGGACATTATATAGTCCAACTCTGCTTCTGAAACTGATACAAAGGACTGGTCCTCTAACATCCAATGCTTGTCTGTTAAGGTGAGAAACGTGTGAGCTTCGTGAACGATGTAGTTCGTTTGAGCTGAAAAGTAACTGCCCTTACCTGAAAGGAAGTCTTGCTTGTAGGAAGACTCAGAGCCTGGGATTTACCTCCATTTCTGAAGGCAAACACACAGCATAGTTCTCATCCATGGATCACACTCTGCTTTAGAGCGAGAAGCACGCTCTTGCTTTCCAGAGTCTCTAAGACAGCAGGAAACGTGAGTGTGCTGACAACAAAAGAACGGTGTTTCCTACACATACGGACCATATCTAGTCCAAATCTGCTTCTTAAACTGATACAAAGCACTGATCCTCTAACAGCCAATGGTTGTCTGTTAAGATGAGAAACGTGTGAGCTTAATGAACGATGTAGTTCGTTTGAGCAGAAAAGTGACTGCCCTTACCTGATTTGAAGTCTTGCATGTAGGAAGACTCAGAGCCTGGGATTTAACTCCATTTCTGAAGTAAAACCCACAGCAGTGTAATCATCCATTGATCACACTCTGCTTTATAACAAGAATCACGCTCTTGCTTTCTAGAGTCTCTAAGACAGCAGGAAATGTGATTTTGCTGAGAACAAAAGAACGGTGTTTCCTACACATACGGACCATACCTAGTTCAACTCTGCTTCTGAAACTGATACAAAGCATTGGTCCTCTAACATCCAATGCTTGTCAGTTAAGATGAGAAACGTGTGAGCTTTGTCAATGATGTAGTTCCTTTGAACTGAAAAGTGACTGCCCTTACCTGAAACGAAGTCTTGCTTGTAGTAAGACACAGAGCCTGGGATTTAACTCCATTTCTGAAGTGAAACACACAGCATAGTTCTCATCCATGGATTACACTCTGCTTTAGAGCAAGAAGCACACTCTTGCTTTCTAGAGTCTCTAAGACAGCAGGAAATCTGAGTGTGCCCAGAACAAAAGAACGGTGTTTCCTACACATACGGACTATATGTAGTCCAAAACTTCTTCTGAAACTGATAGAATGCACTGGTCCTCTAACATCCAATGCTTGTCAGTTAAGATGAGAAACGTGTGAGCTTCGTGAAAGATGTAGTTCGTTTGAGCAGAAAAGTGACTGCCCTTACCTGAAATGAAGTCTTGCTTGTAGGAAGACTCAGAGCCTGGGATTTAACTCCATTTCTGAAGTGAAACACACAGCAGTGTTCTCATCCATTGATGACCCTCTGCTTTAGAACAAGAAGCACGCTCTTGCTTTCTAGAGTCTCCAAGACAGCAGGAAACGTGAGTGTGCTGAGAACAAAAGAACGGTGTTTCCTACACATACGGACCATATCTATTCCAACTTTGCTTCTTAAACTGATACAAAGCACTGGTCCTCTAACATCCAATGCTTGTCTGTTAAGATGAGAAATGTGTGAGCTCAGTGAACGATGTAGTTTGTTTGAGCTGAAAAGTGACTGCCCTTACCTGAAACGAAGTCTTGCTTGTAGGAAGACACAGAGATTGGGATTTAACTCCATTTCTGAAGGGAAACACACAGCATAGTTCTCATCCATGGATCACAATCTGCTTTAGAGCGAGAAGCACGCTCTTGCTTTCTAGAGTCTCTAAGAAAGCAGGAAATCTGAGTGTGCCCAGAACAAAAGAACGGTATTTCCTACACATACGGACTATATGTAGTCCAAAACTTCATCTGAAACTGATAGACTGCACTGGTCCTCTAACATCCAATGCTTGTCAGTTAAGATGAGAAACGTGTGAGCTTCGTGAAAGATGTAGTTCGTTTGAACAGAAAAGTGACTGCCCTTACCTGAAACGAAGTCTTGCTTGTAGGAAGACACAGAGCCTGGGTTTTAACTCCATTTCTGAAGGGAAACACACAGCATAGTATTCATCCATGGATCACACTGTGGTTAGAGCGAGATGCACACTCTTGCTTTCTAGAGTCTCTAAGACAGCAGGAAATTTGAGTGTGCCCAGAACAATAGAACGGAGTTTCCTACACATACGGACAATATCCAGTCCAAATCTGCTTCGGAAACTGATATAAAGCATTGACCCTCTAACATCCAATGCTTGTCAGTTAAGATGAGAAACGTGTGAGCTCTGTGAACAATGTAGTTCGTTTGAGCTGAAAAGTGACTGTCCTTACCTGAAACGAAGTCTTGCTTGTAGGAAGACTCAGAGCCTGGGATTTAACTCCATTTCTGAAGGCAAACACACAGCATAGTTCTCATCCATGGATCACACTCTGCTTTAGAGCGAGAAGCACACTCTTGCTTTCTAGAGTCTCTAAGACAGCAGGAAACGTGAGTGTACTGATAACAAAAGAACGGTGTTTCCTACACCTACAGACCATATCTAGTCCAACTCATGTTCTGAAACTGATACAAAGCACTGGTCCTCTAGCATCCAATGCTTGTCAGTTAAGATGGGAAACGTGTGAGCTTCATGAACGATGTTGTTCGTTTGAGCAAAAAAGTGACTGCCCTTACCTTAAATGAAGTCTTGCTTGTACGAAGACTCAGAGCCTGGGATTTAACTCCATTTCTGAAGTAAAACACACAGCAGTGTAATCATCCATTGATCACACTCTGCTTTATAACAAGAATCACGCTCTTGCTTTCTAGAGTCTCTAAGACAGCAGGAAATGTGATTTTGCTGAGAACAAAAGAACGGTGTTTCCTACACATACGGACCATATCTAGTTCAACTCTGCTTCTGAAACTGATACAAAGCATTGGTCCTCTAACATCCAATGCTTGTCAGTTAAGATGAGAAACGTGTGAGCTTTGTCAATGATGTAGTTCCTTTGAACTGAAAAGTGACTGCCCTTACCTGAAACGAAGTCTTGCTTGTAGTAAGACACAGAGCCTGTGATTTAACTCCATTTCTGAAGTGAAACACACAGCATAGTTCTCATCCATGGATTACACTCTGCTTTAGAGCAAGAAGCACACTCTTGCTTTCTAGAGTCTCTAAGACAGCAGGAAATCTGAGTGTGCCCAGAACAAAAGAACGGTGTTTCCTACACATACGGACTATATGTAGTCCAAAACTTCTTCTGAAACTGATAGAATGCACTGGTCCTCTAACATCCAATGCTTGTCAGTTAAGATGAGAAACGTGTGAGCTTCGTGAAAGATGTAGTTCGTTTGAGCAGAAAAGTGACTGCCCTTACCTGAAATGAAGTCTTGCTTGTAGGAAGACTCAGAGCCTGGGATTTAACTCCATTTCTGAAGTGAAACACACAGCAGTGTTCTCATCCATTGATGACCCTCTGCTTTAGAACAAGAAGCACGCTCTTGCTTTCTAGAGTCTCTAAGACAGCAGGAAACGTGAGTGTGCTGAGAACAAAAGAACGGTGTTTCGTACACATACGGACCATATCTATTCCAACTTTGCTTCTTAAACTGATACAAAGCACTGGTCCTCTAACATCCAATGCTTGTCTGTTAAGATGAGAAATGTGTGAGCTCAGTGAACGATGTAGTTTGTTTGAGCTGAAAAGTGACTGCCCTTACCTGAAACGAAGTCTTGCTTGTAGGAAGACACAGAGATTGGGATTTAACTCCATTTCTGAAGGGAAACACACAGCATAGTTCTCATCCATGGATCACAATCTGCTTTAGAGCGAGAAGCACGCTCTTGCTTTCTAGAGTCTCTAAGAAAGCAGGAAATCTGAGTGTGCCCAGAACAAAAGAACGGTGTTTCCTACACATACGGACTATATGTAGTCCAAAACTTCATCTGAAACTGATAGACTGCACTGGTCCTCTAACATCCAATGCTTGTTAGTTAAGATGAGAAACGTGTGAGCTTCGTGAAAGATGTAGTTCGTTTGAACAGAAAAGTGACTGCCCTTACCTGAAACGAAGTCTTGCTTGTAGGAAGACACAGAGCCTGGGTTTTAACTCCATTTCTGAAGGGAAACACACAGCACAGTATTCATCCATGGATCACACTGTGGTTAGAGCGAGATGCACACTCTTGCTTTCTAGAGTCTCTAAGACAGCAGGAAATTTGAGTGTGCCCAGAACAATAGAACGGAGTTTCCTACACATACGGACAATATCCAGTCCAAATCTGCTTCGGAAACTGATATAAAGCATTGACCCTCTAACATCCTATGCTTGTCGGTTAAGATGAGAAACGTGTGAGCTCTGTGAACAATGTAGTTCGTTTGAGCTGAAAAGTGACTGTCCTTACCTGAAACGAAGTCTTGCTTGTAGGAAGACTCAGAGCCTGGGATTTAACTCCATTTCTGAAGGCAAACACACAGCATAGTTCTCATCCATGGATCACACTCTGCTTTAGAGCGAGAAGCACACTCTTGCTTTCTAGAGTCTCTAAGACAGCAGGAAACGTGAGTGTACTGATAACAAAAGAACGGTGTTTCCTACACATACAGACCATATCTAGTCCAACTCATGTTCTGAAACTGATACAAAGCACTGGTCCTCTAGCATCCAATGCTTGTCAGTTAAGATGGGAAACGTGTGAGCTTCATGAACGATGTAGTTCGTTTGAGCAAAAAAGTGACTGCCTTACCTGAATTGAAGACTTGCTTGTACTAAGACGCAGACCCTGGGATTTAACTCCATTTCTGAATTGAAACACACAGCAGTGTTCTCATCCATTGATCACACTCTGCTTTAGAATAAGAAGCACGCTCTTGCTTTAGAGTCTCTAAGACAGGAGGAAACGTTATTTTGCTGAGAACAAAGAACGGTGTTTCCTACACATACGGACATTATATAGTCCAACTCTGCTTCTGAAACTGATACAAAGGACTGGTCCTCTAACATCCAATGCTTGTCTGTTAAGGTGAGAAACGTGTGAGCTTCGTGAACGATGTAGTTCGTTTGAGCACAAAAGTGACTGCCCTTACCTGAAACGAAGTCTTGCTTGTAGTAAGACACAGAGCCTGTGATTTAACTCCATTTCTGAAGTGAAACACACAGCATAGTTCTCATCCATGGATTACACTCTGCTTTAGAGCAAGAAGCACACTCTTGCTTTCTAGAGTCTCTAAGACAGCAGGAAATCTGAGTGTGCCCAGAACAAAAGAACGGTGTTTCCTACACATACGGACTATATGTAGTCCACAACTTCTTCTGAAACTGATAGAATGCACTGGTCCTCTAACATCCAATGCTTGTCAGTTAAGATGAGAAACGTGTGAGCTTCGTGAAAGATGTAGTTCGTTTGAGCAGAAAAGTGACTGCCCTTACCTGAAATGAAGTCTTGCTTGTAGGAAGACTCAGAGCCTGGGATTTAACTCCATTTCTGAAGTGAAACACACAGCAGTGTTCTCATCCATTGATGACCCTCTGCTTTAGAACAAGAAGCACGCTCTTGCTTTCTAGAGTCTCTAAGACAGCAGGAAACGTGAGTGTGCTGAGAACAAAAGAACGGTGTTTCCTACACATACGGACCATATCTATTCCAACTTTGCTTCTTAAACTGATACAAAGCACTGGTCCTCTAACATCCAATGCTTGTCTGTTAAGATGAGAAATGTGTGAGCTCAGTGAACGATGTAGTTTGTTTGAGCTGAAAAGTGACTGCCCTTACCTGAAACGAAGTCTTGCTTGTAGGAAGACACAGAGATTGGGATTTAACTCCATTTCTGAAGGGAAACACACAGCATAGTTCTCATCCATGGATCACAATCTGCTTTAGAGCGAGAAGCACGCTCTTGCTTTCTAGAGTCTCTAAGAAAGCAGGAAATCTGAGTGTGCCCAGAACAAAAGAACGGTGTTTCCTACACATACGGACTATATGTAGTCCAAAACTTCATCTGAAACTGATAGACTGCACTGGTCCTCTAACATCCAATGCTTGTTAGTTAAGATGAGAAACGTGTGAGCTTCGTGAAAGATGTAGTTCGTTTGAACAGAAAAGTGACTGCCCTTACCTGAAACGAAGTCTTGCTTGTAGGAAGACACAGAGCCTGGGTTTTAACTCCATTTCTGAAGGGAAACACACAACATAGTATTCATTCATGGATCACACTGTGGTTAGAGCGAGATGCACACTCTTGCTTTCTAGAGTCTCTAAGACAGCAGGAAATTTGAGTGTGCCCAGAACAATAGAACGGAGTTTCCTACACATACGGACAATATCCAGTCCAAATCTGCTTCGGAAACTGATATAAAGCATTGACCCTCTAACATCCTATGCTTGTCGGTTAAGATGAGAAACGTGTGAGCTCTGTGAACAATGTAGTTCGTTTGAGCTGAAAAGTGACTGTCCTTACCTGAAACGAAGTCTTGCTTGTAGGAAGACTCAGAGCCTGGGATTTAACTCCATTTCTGAAGGCAAACACACAGCATAGTTCTCATCCATGGATCACACTCTGCTTTAGAGCGAGAAGCACACTCTTGCTTTCTAGAGTCTCTAAGACAGCAGGAAACGTGAGTGTACTGATAACAAAAGAACGGTGTTTCCTACACATACAGACCATATCTAGTCCAACTCATGTTCTGAAACTGATACAAAGCACTGGTCCTCTAGCATCCAATGCTTGTCAGTTAAGATGGGAAACGTGTGAGCTTCATGAACGATGTAGTTCGTTTGAGCAAAAAAGTGACTGCCTTACCTGAATTGAAGACTTGCTTGTACTAAGACGCAGAGCCTGGGATTTAACTCCATTTCTGAATTGAAACACACAGCAGTGTTCTCATCCATTGATCACACTCTGCTTTAGAATAAGAAGCACGCTCTTGCTTTAGAGTCTCTAAGACAGGAGGAAACGTTATTTTGCTGAGAACAAAGAACGGTGTTTCCTACACATACGGACATTATATAGTCCAACTCTGCTTCTGAAACTGATACAAAGGACTGGTCCTCTAACATCCAATGCTTGTCTGTTAAGGTGAGAAACGTGTGAGCTTCGTGAACGATGTAGTTCGTTTGAGCTGAAAAGTAACTGCCCTTACCTGAAAGGAAGTCTTGCTTGTAGGAAGACTCAGAGCCTGGGATTTAACTCCATTTCTGAAGGCAAACACACAGCATAGTTCTCATCCATGGATCACACTCTGCTTTAGAGCGAGAAGCATGCTCTTGCTTTCCAGAGTCTCTAAGACAGCAGGAAACGTGAGTGTGCTGACAACAAAAGAACGGTGTTTCCTACACATACGGACCATATCTAGTCCAAATCTGCTTCTTAAACTGATACAAAGCACTGATCCTCTAACAGCCAATGGTTGTCTGTTAAGATGAGAAACGTGTGAGCTTAATGAACGATGTAGTTCGTTTGAGCAGAAAAGTGACTGCCCTTACCTGATTTGAAGTCTTGCATGTAGGAAGACTCAGAGCCTGGGATTTAACTCCATTTCTGAAGTAAAACACACAGCAGTGTAATCATCCATTGATCACACTCTGCTTTATAACAAGAATCACGCTCTTGCTTTCTAGAGTCTCTAAGACAGCAGGAAATGTGATTTTGCTGAGAACAAAAGAACGGTGTTTCCTACACATACGGACCATATCTAGTTCAACTCTGCTTCTGAAACTGATACAAAGCATTGGTCCTCTAACATCCAATGCTTGTCAGTAAGATGAGAAACGTGTGAGCTTCGTGAAAGATGTAGTTCGTTTGAACAGAAAAGTGACTGCCCTTACCTGAAACGAAGTCTTGCTTGTAGGAAGACACAGAGCCTGGGTTTTAACTCCATTTCTGAAGGGAAACACACAGCATAGTATTCATCCATGGATCACACTGTGGTTAGAGCGAGATGCACACTCTTGCTTTCTAGAGTCTCTAAGACAGCAGGAAATTTGAGTGTGCCCAGAACAATAGAACGGAGTTTCCTACACATACGGACAATATCCAGTCCAAATCTGCTTTGGAAACTGATATAAAGCATTGACCCTCTAACATCCAATGCTTGTCAGTTAAGATGAGAAACGTGTGAGCTCTGTGAACAATGTAGTTCGTTTGAGCTGAAAAGTGACTGTCCTTACCTGAAACGAAGTCTTGCTTGTAGGAAGACTCAGAGCCTGGGATTTAACTCCATTTCTGAAGGCAAACACACAGCATAGTTCTCATCCATGGATCACAATCTGCTTTAGAACAAGAAGCACGCTCTTGCTTTCTAGAGTCTCTAAGACAGCAGGAAACGTGAGTGTGCTGTGAACAAAAGAACGGGGTTTCCTACACATACGGACCATATCCAGTCCAACTCTTCTTCTGAAACTGATACAAAGCACTGGTCCTCTAACATCCAATTCTTGTCAATTA
This sequence comes from Onychomys leucogaster, assembly GCA_949786385.1. Classification (NCBI taxonomy): domain Eukaryota; kingdom Metazoa; phylum Chordata; class Mammalia; order Rodentia; family Cricetidae; genus Onychomys; species Onychomys leucogaster. Next base: position 125,448 of record CATKUP010000128.1, on the reverse strand, counting down.
AGATGGGAAACGTGTGAGCTTCATGAACGATGTAGTTCGTTTGAGCAGAAAAGTGACTGCCCTTACCTGATTTGAAGTCTTGCATGTAGGAAGACTCAGAGCCTGGGATTTAACTCCATTTCTGAAGTAAAACACACAGCAGTGTAATCATCCATTGATCACACTCTGCTTTAGAACAAGAATCATGCTCTTGATTTCTAAAGTCTCTAAGACAGCAGGAAACGTGATTTTGCTGAGAACAAAAGAACGGTGTTTCCTACACATACGGACCATACCTAGTTCAACTCTGCTTCTGAAACTGATACAAAGCATTGGTCCTCTAACATCCAATGCTTGTCAGTTAAGATGAGAAACGTGTGAGCTTCGTGAAAGATGTAGTTCGTTTGAGCAGAAAAGTGACTGCCCTTACCTGAAACGAAGTCTTGCTTGTAGGGAGACTCTGAGCCTGGGATTTAACTCCTTTTCTGAAGTGAAACACACAGCATAGTTTTCATCCATGGATCACACTCTGCTTTAGAACGAGAAGCACGCTCTTGCTTTCTAGAGTCTCTAAGACAGCAGGAAACGTGTGTGTGCTGAGAACAAAAGAACGGTGTTTCCTACACATACGGACCATATCTAGTCCAAATCTGCTTTTTAAACTGAAACAAAGCACTGGTCCTCTAACATCCAATGCTTGTCTGTTAAGATGAGAAACGGGTGAGCTTTGGGAATGATATAGTTCCTTTGAACTGAAAAGTGACTGCCCTTACCCGAAAAGAAGTCTTGCTTGTAGGAAGTCACAGAGCCTGGGATTTAGGTCCATTTCTGAAGGGAAACACACAGCATAGTTCTCATCCATGGATCACACTCTGCTTTAGAGCGAGAAATATGCTCTTGCTTTCTAAAGTCTCTAAGACAGCAGGAAATCTGAGTGTGCCCAGAACAAAAGAACGGTGTTTCCTACACATACGGACTATATGTAGTCCAAAACTTCTTCTCAAACTGATACAATGCACTGGTCCTCTAACATCCAATGCTTGTCAGTTAAGATGATAATCGTGTGATCTTCATTAACGATGTAGTTCGTTTGAGCAGAAAAGTGACTGCCCTTACCTGAAACGAAGTCTTGCATGTAGGAAGACTCAGAGCCTGGGATTTAACTCCATTTCTGAAGTGAAACACACAGCAGTGTTCTCATCCATTGATGACCCTCTGCTTTAGAACAAGAAGCACGCTCTTGCTTTCTAGAGTCTCTAAGACAGCAGGAACCGTGAGTGTGCTGAGAACAAAAGAACGGTGTTTCGTACACATACGGACCATATCTTGTCCAACTTTGCTTCTTAAACTGATACAAAGGACTGGTCCTCTAGAATCCAATGCTTGTCTGTTAAGATGAGAAATGTGTGAGCTCAGTGAACGATGTAGTTCGTTTGAGCTGAAAAGTGACTGCCCTTACCTGACTCGAAGTCTTGCTTGTAGGAAGACACAGAGATTGGGATTTAACACCATTTCTGAAGGGAAATACACAGCATAGTTCTCATCCATGGATCACAATCTGCTTTAGAGCGAGAAGCACGCTCTTGCTTTCTAGAGTCTCTAAGAAAGCAGGAAATCTGAGTGTGCCCAGAACAAAAGAACGGTGTTTCCTACACATACGGACTATATGTAGTCCAAAACTTCATCTGAAACTGATAGAATGCACTGGTCCTCTAACATCCAATGCTTGTCAGTTAAGATGAGAAACGTGTGAGCTTCGTGAAAGATGTAGTTCGTTTGAACAGAAAAGTGACTGCCCTTACCTGACACGAAGTCGTGCTTGTAGGAAGACACAGAGCCTGGGTTTTAACTCCATTTCTGAAGGGAAACACACAACATAGTATTCATTCATGGATCACACTGTGGTTAGAGCGAGAAGCACACTCTTGCTTTCTTGAGTCTCTAAGACAGCAGGAAATTTGAGTGTGCCCAGAACAATAGAACGGAGTTTCCTACACATATGGACCATATCCAGTCCAAATCTGCTTCGGAAACAGATATAAAGCACTGACCCTCTAACATCCAATGCTTGTCAGTTAAGATGAGAAACGTGTGAGCTCTGTGAACAATGTAGTTCGTTTGAGCAGAAAAGTGACTGTCCTTACCTGAAACGAAGTCTTGCTTGTAGGGAGACTGAGAGCCTGGGATTTAACTCCTTTTCTGAAGTGAAACACACAGCATAGTTTTCATCCATGCATCACACTCTGCTTTAGAACGAGAAGCACGCTCTTGCTTTCTAGAGTCTCTAAGACAGCAGGAAACGTGATTTTGCTGAGAACAAAGAACGGTGTTTCCTACACATACAGACCATATCTAGTGCAACTCTTCTTCTGAAACTGATACAAAGCACTGGTCCTCTAGCATCCAATGCTTGTCAGTTAAGATGGGAAACGTGTGAGCTTCATGAACGATGTAGTTCGTTTGAGAAAAAAAGTGACTGCCCTTACCTTAAACGAAGTCTTGCTTGTACGAAGACTCAGAGCCTGGGATTTAACTCCATTTCTGAATTGAACCACACAGCAGTGTTCTCATCCATTGATCACACTCTGCTTTAGAATAAGAAGCACGCTCTTGCTTTTTAGAGTCTCTAAGACAGGAGGAAACGTGATTTTGCTGAGAAAAAAAGAACGGAGTTTCCTACACATACGGACCATATCTAGTCCAACTCTGCTTCTGAAACTGATACAAAGCACTGACCCTCTAACATCCAATGCTTGTCAGTTAAGATGGGAAACGTGTGAGCTTCATGAACGATGTAGTTCGTTTGAGCAAAAAAGTGACTGCCTTACCTGAATTGAAGACTTGCTTGTACTAAGACTCAGAGCCTGGGATTTAACTCCATTTCTGAATTGAAACACACAGCAGTGTTCTCATCCATTGATCACACTCTGCTTTAGAATAAGAAGCACGCTCTTGCTTTAGAGTCTCTAAGACAGGAGGAAACGTTATTTTGCTGAGAACAAAGAACGGTGTTTCCTACACATACGGACATTATATAGTCCAACTCTGCTTCTGAAACTGATACAAAGGACTGGTCCTCTAACATCCAATGCTTGTCTGTTAAGGTGAGAAACGTGTGAGCTTCGGGAACGATGTAGTTCGTTTGAGCTGAAAAGTAACTGCCCTTACCTGAAAGGAAGTCTTGCTTGTAGGAAGACTCAGAGCCTGGGATTTAACTCCATTTCTGAAGGCAAACACACAGCATAGTTCTCATCCATGGATCACACTCTGCTTTATAAAAAGAAGCACGCTCTTGCTTTCTAGAGTCTCTAAGACAGCAGGAAACGTGATTTTGCTGAGAACAAAAGAACGGTGTTTCCTACACATACGGACCATATCTAGTTCAACTCTGCTTCTGAAACTGATACAAAGCATTGGTCCTCTAACATCCAATGCTTGTCAGTTAAGATGAGAAACGTGTAAGCTTTGTGAATGATGTAGTTCCTTTGAACTGAAAAGTATCTGCCTTTACCTGAAACGAAGTCTTGCTTGTAGTAAGACACAGAGCCTGGGATTTAACTCCATTTCTTAAGAGAAACATACAGCATAGTTCTCATCCATGGATCACACTGTGGATAGAGCGAGAAGCACACTCTTGCTTTCTAGAGTCTCTAAGACAGCAGGAAATTTGAGTGTGACCAGAACAATAGAACGGTGTTTCCTACACATACGGACCATATCCAGTCCAAATATGCTTTGGAAACTGATATAAAGCATTGACCATCTAACATCCAATGCTTGTCAGTTAAGATGAGAAACGTGTGAGCTCTGTGAACGATGTAGTTCGTTTAAGCAGAAAAGTGACTGTCCTTACCTGAAACGAAGTCTTGCTTGTGGGAAGACTCAGAGCCTGGGATTTAACTCCATTTCTGAAGGCAAACACACAGCATAGTTCTCATCCATGGATCACAATCTGCTTTAGAACAAGAAGCACGCTCTTGCTTTCTAGAGTCTCTAAGACAGCAGTAAACGTGAGTGTGCTGTGAACAAAAGAACGGTGTTTCCTACACATACGGACCATATCTAGTCCAACTCTTCTTCTGAAACTGATACAAAGCACTGGTCCTCTAACATCCAATGCTTGTCAATTAAGATGGGAAACGTGTGAGCTTCATGAACGATGTAGTTCTTTTGAGCAAAAAAGTGACTGCCCTTACCTTAAACGAAGTCTTGCTTGTACGAAGACTCAGAGCCTGGGATTTAACTCCATTTCTGAATTGAAACACACAGCAGTGTTCTCATCCATTGATCACACTCTGCTTTAGAATAAGAAGCACGCTCTTGCTTTTTAGAGTCTCTAAGACAGGAGGAAACGTGATTTTGCTGAGAACAAAAACGGTGTTTCCTACACATACGGACATTATATAGTCCAACTCTGCTTCTGAAACTGATACAAAGGACTAGACCTCTAACATCCAATGCTTGTCTGTTAAGGTGAGAAACGTGTGAGCTTCGTGAACGATGTAGTTCGTTTGAACTGAAAAGTAACTGCCCTTACGTGTAAGGAAGTCTTGCTTGTAGGAAGACTCAGAGCCTGTGATTTAACACCATTTCTGAAGGCAAACACACAGCATAGTTCTCATCCATGGATCACACTCTGCTTTAGAGCGAGAAGCACGCTCTTGCTTTCTAAAGTCTCTAAGACAGCAGGAAACGTGAGTGTGCTGACAACAAAAGAACGGTGTTTCCTACACATACGGACCATATCTAGTCCAAATCTGCTTCTTAAACTGATACAAAGCACTGATCCTCTAACAGCCAATGGTTGTCTGTTAAGATGAGAAACGTGTGAGCTTCATGAACGATGTAGTTCGTTTGAGCAGAAAAGTGACTGCCCTTACCTGATTTGAAGTCTTGCATGTAGGAAGACTCAGAGCCTGGGATTTAACTCCATTTCTGAAGTAAAACACACAGCAGTGTAATCATCCATTGATCACACTCTGCTTTATAACAAGAATCACGCTCTTGCTTTCTAGAGTCTCTAAGACAGCAGGAAATGTGATTTTGCTGAGAACAAAAGAACGGTGTTTCCTACACATACGGACCATATCTAGTTCAACTCTGCTTCTGAAACTGATACAAAGCATTGGTCCTCTAACATCCAATGCTTGTCAGTTAAGATGAGAAACGTGTGAGCTTTGTCAATGATGTAGTTCCTTTGAACTGAAAAGTGACTGCCCTTACCTGAAACGAAGTCTTGCTTGTAGTAAGACACAGAGCCTGGGATTTAACTCCATTTCTGAAGTGAAACACACAGCATAGTTCTCATCCATGGATCACACTCTGCTTTAGAGCAAGAAGCACACTCTTGCTTTCTAGAGTCTCTAAGACAGCAGGAAATCTGAGTGTGCCCAGAACAAAAGAACGGTGTTTCCTACACATACGGACTATATGTAGTCCAAAACTTCTTCTGAAACTGATAGAATGCACTGGTCCTCTAACATCCAATGCTTGTCAGTTAAGATGAGAAACGTGTGAGCTTCGTGAAAGATGTAGTTCGTTTGAGCAGAAAAGTGACTGCCCTTACCTGAAACGAAGTCTTGGTTGTAGGGAGACTCTGAGCCTGGGATTTAACTCCTTTTCTGAAGTGAAACACACAGCATAGTTTTCATCCATGGATCACACTCTGCTTTAGAACGAGAAGCACGCTCTTTCTTTCTAGAGTCTCTAAGACAGCAGGAAACGTGTGTGTGCTGAGAACAAAAGAACGGTGTTTCCTACACATACGGACCATATCTAGTCCAAATCTGCTTTTTAAACTGAAACAAAGCACTGGTCCTCTAACATCCAATGCTTGTCTGTTAAGATGAGAAACGGGTGAGCTTTGGGAATGATATAGTTCCTTTGAACTGAAAAGTGACTGCCCTTACCCGAAAAGAAGTCTTGCTTGTAGGAAGTCACAGAGCCTGGGATTTAGGTCCATTTCTGAAGGGAAACACACAGCATAGTTCTCATCCATGGATCACACTCTGCTTTAGAGCGAGACATATGCTCTTGCTTTCTAAAGTCTCTAAGACAGCAGGAAATCTGAGTGTGCCCAGAACAAAAGAACGGTGTTTCCTACACATACGGAATATATGTAGTCCAAAACTTCTTCTCAAACTGATACAATGCACTGGTCCTCTAACATCCAATGCTTGTCAGTTAAGATGATAATCGTGTGATCTTCATTAACGATGTAGTTCGTTTGAGCAGAAAAGTGACTGCCCTTACCTGAAACGAAGTCTTGCATGTAGGAAGACTCAGAGCCTGGGATTTAACTCCATTTCTGAAGTGAAACACACAGCAGTGTTCTCATCCATTGATGACCCTCTGCTTTAGAACAAGAAGCACGCTCTTGCTTTCTAGAGTCTCTAAGACAGCAGGAACCGTGAGTGTGCTGAGAACAAAAGAACGGTGTTTCGTACACATACGGACCATATCTAGTCCAACTTTGCTTCTTAAACTGATACAAAGGACTGGTCCTCTAGAATCCAATGCTTGTCTGTTAAGATGAGAAATGTGTGAGCTCAGTGAACGATGTAGTTCGTTTGAGCTGAAAAGTGACTGCCCTTACCTGACTCGAAGTCTTGCTTGTAGGAAGACACAGAGATTGGGATTTAACTCCATTTCTGAAGGGAAATACACAGCAAAGTTCTCATCCATGGATCACAATCTGCTTTAGAGCGAGAAGCACGCTCTTGCTTTCTAGAGTCTCTAAGAAAGCAGGAAATCTGAGTGTGCCCAGAACAAAAGAACGGTGTTTCCTACACATACGGACTATATGTAGTTCAAAACTTCATCTGAAACTGATAGAATGCACTGGTCCTCTAACATCCAATGCTTGTCAGTTAAGATGAGAAACGTGTGAGCTTCGTGAAAGATGTAGTTCGTTTGAACAGAAAAGTGACTGCCCTTACCTGACACGAAGTCGTGCTTGTAGCAAGACACAGAGCCTGGGTTTTAACTCCATTTCTGAAGGGAAACACACAGCATAGTATTCATCCATGGATCACACTGTGGTTAGAGCGAGAAGCACACTCTTGCTTTCTTGAGTCTCTAAGACAGCAGGAAATTTGAGTGTGCCCAGAACAATAGAACGGAGTTTCCTACACATATGGACCATATCCAGTCCAAATCTGCTTCGGAAACAGATATAAAGCATTGACCCTCTAACATCCAATGCTTGTCAGTTAAGATGAGAAACGTGTGAGCTCTGTGAACAATGTAGTTCGTTTGAGCAGAAAAGTGACTGTCCTTACCTGAAACGAAGTCTTGCTTGTAGGGAGACTGAGAGCCTGGGATTTAACTCCTTTTCTGAAGTGAAACACACAGCATAGTTTTCATCCATGCATCACACTCTGCTTTAGAACGAGAAGCACGCTCTTGCTTTCTAGAGTCTCTAAGACAGCAGGAAACGTGATTTTGCTGAGAACAAAGAACGGTGTTTCCTACGCATACAGACCATATCTAGTGCAACTCTTCTTCTGAAACTGATACAAAGCACTGGTCCTCTAGCATCCAATGCTTGTCAGTTAAGATGGGAAACGTGTGAGCTTCATGAACGATGTAGTTCGTTTGAGAAAAAAAGTGACTGCCCTTACCTTAAACGAAGTCTTGCTTGTACGAAGACTCAGAGCCTGGGATTTAACTCCATTTCTGAATTGAACCACACAGCAGTGTTCTCATCCATTGATCACACTCTGCTTTAGAATAATAAGCACGCTCTTGCTTTTTAGAGTCTCTAAGACAGGAGGAAACGTGATTTTGCTGAGAAAAAAAGAACGGAGTTTCCTACACATAAGGACCATATCTAGTCCAACTCTGCTTCTGAAACTGATACAAAGCACTGAGCCTCTAACATCCAATGCTTGTCTGTTAAGGTGAGAAACGTGTGAGCTTCGTGAACGATGTAGTTCGTTTGAGCTGAAAAGTAACTGCCCTTACCTGAAAGGAAGTCTTGCTTGTAGGAAGACTCAGAGCCTGGGATTTAACTCCATTTCTGAAGGCAAACACACAGCATAGTTCTCATCCATGGATCACACTCTGCTTTAGAGCGAGAAGCACGCTCTTGCTTTCTAGAGTCTCTAAGACAGCAGGAAACGTGAGTGTGCTGACAACAAAAGAACGGTGTTTCCTACACATACAGACCATATCTAGTCCAACTCTGCTTCTTAAACTGATACAAAGCACTGATCCTCTAACAGCCAATGCTTGTCTGTTAAGATGAGAAACGTGTGAGCTTCATGAACGATGTAGTTCATTTGAGCAGAAAAGTGACTGCCCTTACCTGAATAGAAGTCTTGCATGTAGGAAGACTCAGAGCCTGGGATTTAACTCCATTTCTGAAGTAAAACACACAGCAGTGTAATCATCCATTGATCACACTCTGCTTTATAACAAGAATCACGCTCTTGCTTTCTAGAGTCTCTAAGACAGCAGGAAACGTGATTTTGCTGAGAACAAAGAACGGTGTTTCCTACACATACGGACATTATATAGTCCAACTCTGCTTCTGAAACTGATACAAAGGACTGGTCCTCTAACATCCAATGCTTGTCAGTTAAGATGAGAAACGTGTGAGCTTTGTCAATGATGTAGTTCCTTTGAACTGAAAAGTGACTGCCCTTACCTGAAACGAAGTCTTGCTTGTAGTAAGACACAGAGCCTGGGATTTATCTCCATTTCTGAAGTGAAACATACAGCATAGTTCTCATCCATGGATCACACTCTGCTTTAGAGCAAGAAGCACACTCTTGCTTTCTAGAGTCTCTAAGACAGCAGGAAATCTGAGTGTGCCCAGAACAAAAGAACGGTGTTTCCTACACATACGGACTATATGTAGTCCAAAACTTCTTCTGAAACTGATAGAATGCACTGGTCCTCTAACATCCAATGCTTGTCAGTTAAGATGAGAAACGTGTGAGTTTCGTGAAAGATGTAGTTCGTTTGAGCAGAAAAGTGACTGCCCTTACCTGAAACGAAGTCTTGCTTGTAGGGAGACTCAGAGCCTGGGATTTAACTCCTTTTCTGAATTGAAACACACAGCATAGTTTTCATCCATGGATCACACTCTGCTTTAGAACGAGAAGCACGCTCTTGCTTTCTAGAGTCTCTAAGACAGCAGGAAACGTGAGTGTGCTGAGAACAAAAGAACGGTGTTTCCTACACATACGGACCATATCAAGTCCTAATCTGCTTTTTAAACTGAAACAAAGCACTGGTCCTCTAACATCCAATGCTTGTCTGTTAAGATGAGAAACGCGTGAGCTTTGTGAATGATATATTTCCTTTGAACTGAAAAGTGACTGCCCTTACCCGAAAAGAAGTCTTGCTTGTAGGAAGACACAGAGCCTGGGATTTAGGTCCATTTCTGAAGGGAAACACACAGCATAGTTCTCATCCATGGATCACACTCTGCTTTAGAGCAAGAAATATGCTCTTGCTTTCTAAAGTCTCTAAGACAGCAGGAAATCTGAGTGTGCGCAGAACAAATGAACGGTGTTTCCTACACATACGGAATATATGTAGTCCAAAACTTCTTCTCAAACTGATATAATGCACTGGTCCTCTAACATCCAATGCTAGTCAGTTAAGATGATAATCGTGTGATCTTCGTTAACGATGTAGTTCGTTTGAGCAGAAAAGTGACTGCCCTTACCTGAAATGAACTCTTGCATGTAGGAAGACTCAGAGCCTGGGATTTAACTCCATTTCTGAAGTGAAACACACAGCAGTGTTCTCATCCATTGATGACCCTCTGCTTTAGAACCAGAAGCACGCTCTTGCTTTCTAGAGTCTCTAAGACAGCAGGAACCATGTGTGTGCTGAGAACAAATGAACGGTGTTTCCTACACATACGGACCATATCTAGTCCAACTCTGCGTCTGAATCTCATACAAAGCACTGGTCCTCTAACATCCAATGCTTGTCAGTTAAGATGAGAAACGAGTGAGCTTCATGAACGATGTAGTTCGTTTGAGCTGAAAAGTGACTGCCCTTACCTGAAACGAAGTCTTGCTTGGAGGAAGACTCAGAGCCTGGGATTTAACTACATTTCTGAAGTGAAACACACAGCTTAGTTCTCATCCATGGATCACACTCTGCTTTAGAGCAACAAGCACACTCTTGCTCTCTAGAGTCTCTAAGACAGCAGGAAATCTGAGTGTTCCCAGAACAAAAGAATGGTGTTTCCTACACATACGGACTATATGTAGTCCAAAATTTCTTCTAAAACTGATAGAATGCACTGGTCCTCTAACATCCAATGCTTGTCAGTTAAGATGAGAAACGTGTGAGCTTCGTGAAAGATGTAGTTCGTTTGAACAGAAAAGTGACTGCCCTTACCTGAAACGAAGTCTTGCTTGTAGGGAGACTCAGAGCCTGGGATTTAACTCCTTTTCTGAAGTGAAACACACAGCATAGTTTTCATCCATGGATCACACTCTGCTTTAGAACGAGAAGCACGCTCTTGCATTCCAGAGTCTCTAAGAGAGCAGGAAACGTGAGTGTGCTGAGAACAAAAGAACGGTGTTTCCTACATATATGGACCATATCTAGTCCAAATCTGCTTTTTAAACTGAAACAAAGCACTGGTCCTCTAACATCCAATGCTTGTCTGTTAAGATGAGAAACGGGTGAGCTTTGTGAATGATATAGTTCCTTTGAACTGAAAAGTGACTGCCCTTACCCGAAAAGAAATCTTACTTGTAGGAAGACACAGAGCCTGGGATTTAGGTCCATTTCTTAAGGGAAACACACAGCATAGTTCTCATCCATGGATCACACTCTGCTTTAGAGCGAGAAGCACGCTCTTGCTTTCTAGAGTCTCTAACACAGCAGGAAACGTGAGTGTGCTGAGAAAAAAAGAATGGTGTTTCCTACACATACGGAGCATATCTAGTCCAACTCTGCTTCTGAAACTGATACAAAGCACTGGTCCTCTAACATCCAATGTTTGTCAGTTAAGATGAGAAACGTGTGAGCTTTGTGAATGATGTAGTTCCTTTGAAATGAAAAGTGACTACCCTTACCTGAAACGAAGTCTTGCTTGTAGGAAGACACAGAGCCTGGGATTTAACTCCATTTCTGAAGGGAAACACACAGCATAGTATTCATCCATGGATCACACTGTGGTTAGAGCGGGAAGCACACTCTTGCTTTCTAGAGTCTCTAAGACAGCAGGAAATTTGAGTGTGCCCAGAACAATAGTACGGTGTTTCCTACACATACGGACATTATCCAGTCCAAATATGCTTCTGAAACTGATATAAAGCATTGACCCTCTAACATCCAATGCTTGTCAGTTAAGATGAGAAACGTGTGAGCTCTGTGAACGATGTAGTTCGTTTAAGCAGAAAAGTGACTGTCCTTACCTGAAATGAAGTCTTGCTTGTGGGAAGACTCAGAGCCTGGCATTTAACTCCATTTCTGAAGGCAAACACACAGCATAGTTCTCATCCATGGATTACACTCTGCTTTAGAGCGAGAAGCACGCTCTTGCTTTCTAGAATCTCTAAGACAGCAGGAAACGTGAGTGTGCTGTGAACAAAAGAACGGTGTTTCCTACACATACGGACCATATCTAGTCCAACTCTTCTTCTGAAACTGATACAAAGCACTGGTCCTCTAACATCCAATGCTTGTCAATTAAGATGGAAAACGTGTGAGCTTCATGAACGATGTAGTTCTTTTGAGCAAAAAAGTGACTGCCCTTACCTTAAACGAAGTCTTGCTTGTACGAAGACTCAGAGCCTGGGATTTAACTCCATTTTTGAAGGCAAACACACAGCATAGTTTTCATCCATGGATCACACTCTGCTTTAGAGCGAGAAGCACGCTCTTGCTTTCTAGAGTCTCTAAGACAGCAGGAAACGTGAGTGTGCCCAGAACAAAAGAACGGTGTTTCCTACACATACGGACTTTATGTAGTCCAAAACTTCTTCTGAAACAGATAGAATGCACTGGTCCTCTAACATCCAATGCTTGTCAGTTAAGATGAGAAACGTGTGTGCTTCGTGAAAGATGTAGTTCGTTTGAGCAGAAAAGTGACTGCCCTTACCTGAAACGAAGTCTTGCTTGTAGGGAGCCTGAGAGCCTGGGATTTAACTCCTTTTCTGAAGTGAAACACACAGCATAGTTTTCATCCATGCATCACACTCTGCTTTACAACAAGAAGCACACTCTTGCTTTCTAGAGTCTCTAAGACAGCAGGAAACGTGATTTTGCTGAGAACAAAGAACGGAGTTTCCTACACATACGGACATTATATAGTCCAACTCTGCTTCTGAAACTGATACAAAGGACTGGTCCTCTAACATCCAATGCTTGTCTGTTAAGGTGAGAAACGTGTGGGCTTCGTGAACGATGTAGTTCGTTTGAGCTGAAAAGTAACTGCCCTTACCTGAAAGGAAGTCTTGCTTGTAGGAAGACTCAGAGCCTGGGATTTACCTCCATTTCTGAAGGCAAACACACAGCATAGTTCTCATCCATGGATCACACTCTGCTTTAGAGCGAGAAGCACGCTCTTGCTTTCCAGATTCTCTAAGACAGCAGGAAACGTGAGTGTGCTGACAACAAAAGAACGGTGTTTCCTACACATACGGACCATATCTAGTCCAAATCTGCTTCTTAAACTGATACAAAGCACTGATCCTCTAACAGCCAATGGTTGTCTGTTAAGATGAGAAACGTGTGAGCTTCATGAACGATGTAGTTCGTTTGAGCAGAAAAGTGACTGCCCTTACCTGATTTGAAGTCTTGCATGTAGGAAGACTCAGAGCCTGGGATTTAACTCCATTTCTGAAGTAAAACACACAGCAGTGTAATCATCCATTGATCACACTCTGCTTTATAACAAGAATCACGCTCTTGCTTTCTAGAGTCTCTAAGACAGCAGGAAATGTGATTTTGCTGAGAACAAAAGAACGGTGTTTCCTACACATATGGACCATATCTAGTTCAACTCTGCTTCTGAAACTGATACAAAGCATTGGTCCTCTAACATCCAATGCTTGTCAGTTAAGATGAGAAACGTGTGAGCTTTGTCAATGATGTAGTTCCTTTGAACTGAAAAGTGACTGCCCTTACATGAAACGAAGTCTTGCTTGTAGTAAGACACAGAGCCTGGGATTTAACTCCATTTCTGAAGTGAAACACACAGCATAGTTCTCATCCATGGATCACACTCTGCTTTAGAGCAAGAAGCACACTCTTGCTTTCTAGAGTCTCTAAGACAGCAGGAAATCTGAGTGTGCCCAGAACAAAAGAACGGTGTTTCCTACACATACGGACTATATGTAGTCCAAAACTTCTTCTGAAACTGATAGAATGCACTGGTCCTCTAACATCCAATGCTTGTCAGTTAAGATGAGAAACATGTGAGCTTCGTGAAAGATGTAGTACGTTTGAGCAGAAAAGTGACTGCCCTTACCTGAAACGAAGTCTTGCTTGTAGGGAGACTCTGAGCCTGGGATTTAACTCCTTTTCTGAAGTGAAACACACAGCATAGTTTTCATCCAGGGATCACACTCTGCTTTAGAACGAGAAGCACGCTCTTGCTTTCTAGAGTCTCTAAGACAGCAGGAAACGTGTGTGTGCTGAGAACAAAAGAACGGTGTTTCCTACACATACGGACCATATCTAGTCCAAATCTGCTTTTTAAACTGAAACAAAGCACTGGTCCTCTAACATCCAATGCTTGTCTGTTAAGATGAGAAACGGGTGAGCTTTGGGAATGATATAGTTCCTTTGAACTGAAAAGTGACTGCCCTTACCCGAAAAGAAGTCTTGCTTGTAGGAAGACACAGAGCCTGGGATTTAGGTCCATTTCTGAAGGGAAACACACAGCATAGTTCTCATCCATGGATCACACTCTGCTTTAGAGCGAGAAATATGCTCTTGCTTTCTAAAGTCTCTAAGACAGCAGGAAATCTGAGTGTGCCCAGAACAAAAGAACGGTGTTTCCTACACATACGGACTATATGTTGTCCAAAACTTCTTCTCAAACTGATACAATGCAATGGTCCTCTAAATTCCAATGCTAGTCAGTTAAGATGATAATCGTGTGATCTTCGTTAACGATGTAGTTCATTTGAGCAGAAAAGTGACTGCCCTTACCTGAAATGAAGTCTTGCTTGTAGGAAGACTCAGAGCCTGGGATTTAACTCCATTTCTGAAGTGAAACACACAGCAGTGTTCTCATCCATTGATGACCCTCTGCTTTAGAACAAGAAGCACGCTCTTGCTTTCTAGAGTCTCTAAGACAGCAGGAAACGTGAGTGTGCTGAGAACAAAAGAACGGTGTTTCGTACACATACGGACCATATCTATTCCAACTTTGCTTCTTAAACTGATACAAAGCACTGGTCCTCTAACATCCAATGCTTGTCTGTTAAGATGAGAAATGTGTGAGCTCAGTGAACGATGTAGTTCGTTTGAGCTGAAAAGTGACTGCCCTTACCTGAAACGAAGTCTTGCTTGTAGGAAGACACAGAGATTGGGATTTAACTCCATTTCTGAAGGGAAACACACAGCATAGTTCTCATCCATGGATCACAATCTGCTTTAGAGCGAGAAGCACGCTCTTGCTTTCTAGAGTCTCTAAGAAAGCAGGAAATCTGAGTGTGCCCAGAACAAAAGAACGGTGTTTCCTACACATACGGACTATATGTAGTCCAAAACTTCATCTGAAACTGATAGACTCCACTGGTCCTCTAACATCCAATGCTTGTCAGTTAAGATGAGAAACGTGTGAGCTTCGTGAAAGATGTAGTTCGTTTGAACAGAAAAGTGACTGCCCTTACCTGAAACGAAGTCTTGCTTGTAGGAAGACACAGAGCCTGGGTTTTAACTCCATTTCTGAAGGGAAACACACAGCATAGTATTCATCCATGGATCACACTGTGGTTAGAGCGAGATGCACACTCTTGCTTTCTAGAGTCTCTAAGACAGCAGGAAATTTGAGTGTGCCCAGAACAATAGAACGGAGTTTCCTACACATACGGACAATATCCAGTCCAAATCTGCTTCGGAAACTGATATAAAGCATTGACCCTCTAACATCCAATGCTTGTCAGTTAAGATGAGAAACGTGTGAGCTCTGTGAACAATGTAGTTCGTTTGAGCAGAAAAGTGACTGTCCTTACCTGAAACGAAGTCTTGCTTGTAGGAAGACTCAGAGCCTGGGATTTAACTCCATTTCTGAAGGCAAACACACAGCATAGTTCTCATCCATGGATCACACTCTGCTTTAGAGCGAGAAGCACGCTCTTGCTTTCTAGAGACTCTAACACAGCAGGAAACGTGAGTGTGCCCAGAACAAAAGAACGGTGTTTCCTACACATACGGACTTTATGTAGTCCAAAACTTCTTCTGAAACAGATAGAATGCACTGGTCCTCTAACATACAATGCTTGTCAGTTAAGATGAGAAACGTGTGTGCTTCGTGAAAGATGTAGTTCGTTTGAGCAGACAAGTGACTGCCCTTACCTGAAACGAAGTCTTGCTTGTAGGGAGACTGAGAGCCTGGGATTTAACTCCTTTTCTGAAGTGAAACACACAGCATAGTTTTCATCCATGCATCACACTCTGCTTTACAACAAGAAGCACACTCTTGCTTTCTAGAGTCTCTAAGACAGCAGGAAACGTGATTTTGCTGAGAACAAAGAAGGGAGTTTCCTACACATACGGACATTATATAGTCCAACTCTGCTTCTGAAACTGATACAAAGGACTGGTCCTCTAACATCCAATGCTTGTCTGTTAAGGTGAGAAACGTGTGAGCTTCGTGAACGATGTAGTTCGTTTGAGCTGAAAAGTAACTGCCCTTACCTGAAAGGAAGTCTTGCTTGTAGGAAGACTCAGAGCCTGGGATTTACCTCCATTTCTGAAGGCAAACACACAGCATAGTTCTCATCCATGGATCACACTCTGCTTTAGAGCGAGAAGCACGCTCTTGCTTTCCAGAGTCTCTAAGACAGCAGGAAACGTGAGTGTGCTGACAACAAAAGAACGGTGTTTCCTACACATACGGACCATATCTAGTCCAAATCTGCTTCTTAAACTGATACAAAGCACTGATCCTCTAACAGCCAATGGTTGTCTGTTAAGATGAGAAACGTGTGAGCTTCATGAACGATGTAGTTCGTTTGAGCAGAAAAGTGACTGCCCTTACCTTAAATGAAGTCTTGCTTGTACGAAGACTCAGAGCCTGGGATTTAACTCCATTTCTGAATTGAAACACACAGCAGTGTTCTCATCCATTGATCACACTCTGCTTTAGAATAAGAAGCACGCTCTTGCTTTTTAGAGTCTCTAAGACAGGAGGAAACGTGATTTTGCTGAGAAAAAAAGAACGGAGTTTCCTACACATACGGACCATATCTAGTCCAACTCTGCTTCTGAAACTGATACAAAGCACTGACCCTCTAACATCCAATGCTTGTCAGTTAAGATGGGAAACGTGTGAGCTTCATGAACGATGTAGTTCGTTTGAGCAAAAAAGTGACTGCCTTACCTGAATTGAAGACTTGCTTGTACTAAGACTCAGAGCCTGGGATTTAACTCCATTTCTGAATTGAAACACACAGCATAGTTCTCATCCATGGATCACAATCTGCTTTAGAACAAGAAGCACGCTCTTGCTTTGTAGAGTCTCTAAGACAGCAGGAAACGTGAGTGTGCTGTGAACAAAAGAACGGGGTTTCTAACACATACGGACCATATCTAGTCCAACTCTTCTTCTGAAACTGATACAAAGCACTGGTCCTCTAACATCCAATGCTTGTCAATTAAGATGGGAAACGTGTGAGCTTCATGAACGATGTAGTTCGTTTGAGCAAAAAAGTGACTGCCCTTACCATAAACGAAGTCTTGCTTGTACGAAGACTCAGAGCCTGGGATTTAACTCCATTTTTGAAGGCAAACACACAGCATAGTTCTCATCCATGGATCACACTCTGCTTTAGAGCGAGAAGCACGCTCTTGCTTTCTAGAGTCTCTAACACACCAGGAAACGTGAGTGTGCCCAGAACAAAAGAACGGTGTTTCCTACACATACGGACTTTATGTAGTCCAAAACTTCTTCTGAAACAGATAGAATGCACTGGTCCTCTAACATCCAATGCTTGTCAGTTAAGATGAGAAACGTGTGTGCTTCGTGAAAGATGTAGTTCGTTTGAGCAGAAAAGTGACTGCCCTTACCTGAAACGAAGTCTTGCTTGTAGGGAGACTGAGAGCCTGGGATTTAACTCCTTTTCTGAAGTGAAACACACAGCATAGTTTTCATCCATGCATCACACTCTGCTTTACAACAAGAAGCACACTCTTGCTTTCTAGAGTCTCTAAGACAGCAGGAAACGTGATTTTGCTGAGAACAAAGAAGGGAGTTTCCTACACATACGGACATTATATAGTCCAACTCTGCTTCTGAAACTGATACAAAGGACTGGTCCTCTAACATCCAATGCTTGTCTGTTAAGGTGAGTAACGTGTGAGCTTCGTGAACGATGTAGTTCGTTTGAGCTGAAAAGTAACTGCCCTTACCTGAAAGGAAGTCTTGCTTGTAGGAAGACTCAGAGCCTGGGATTTACCTCCATTTCTGAAGGCAAACACACAGCATAGTTCTCATCCATGGATCACACTCTGCTTTAGAGCGAGAAGCACGCTCTTGCTTTCCAGAGTCTCTAAGACAGCAGGAAACGTGAGTGTGCTGACAACAAAAGAACGGTGTTTCCTACACATACGCACCATATCTAGTCCAAATCTGCTTCTTAAACTGATACAAAGCACTGATCCTCTAACAGCCAATGCTTGTCTGTTAAGATGAGAAACGTGTGAGCTTCATGTACGATGTAGTTCGTTTGAGCAGAAAAGTGACTGCCCTTACCTGATTTGAAGTCTTGCATGTAGGAAGACTCAGAGCCTGGGATTTAACTCCATTTCTGAAGTAAAACACACAGCAGTGTAATCATCCATTGATCACACTCTGCTTTATAACAAGAATCACGCTCTTGCTTTCTAGAGTCTCTAAGACAGCAGGAAATGTGATTTTGCTGAGAACAAAAGAACGGTGTTTCCTACACATATGGACCATATCTAGTTCAACTCTGCTTCTGAAACTGATACAAAGCATTGGTCCTCTAACATCCAATGCTTGTCAGTTAAGATGAGAAACGTGTGAGCTTTGTCAATGATGTAGTTCCTTTGAACTGAAAAGTGACTGCCCTTACCTGAAACGAAGTCTTGCTTGTAGTAAGACACAGAGCCTGGGATTTAACTCCATTTCTGAAGTGAAACACACAGCATAGTTCTCATCCATGGATCACACTCTGCTTTAGAGCAAGAAGCACACTCTTGCTTTCTAGAGTCTCTAAGACAGCAGGAAATCTGAGTGTGCCCAGAACAAAAGAACGGAGTTTCCTACACATACGGACTATATGTAGTCCAAAACTTCTTCTGAAACTGATAGAATGCACTGGTCCTCTAACATCCAATGCTTGTCAGTTAAGATGAGAAACATGTGAGCTTCGTGAAAGATGTAGTACGTTTGAGCAGAAAAGTGACTGCCCTTACCTGAAACGAAGTCTTGCTTGTAGGGAGACTCTGAGCCTGGGATTTAACTCCTTTTCTGAAGTGAAACACACAGCATAGTTTTCATCCATGGATCACACTCTGCTTTAGAACGAGAAGCACGCTCTTGCTTTCTAGATTCTCTAAGACAGCAGGAAACGTGTGTGTGCTGAGAACAAAAGAACGGTGTTTCCTACACATACGGACCATATCTAGTCCAAATCTGCTTTTTAAACTGAAACAAAGCACTGGTCCTCTAACATCCAATGCTTGTCTGTTAAGATGAGAAACGGGTGAGCTTTGGGAATGATATAGTTCCTTTGAACTGAAAAGTGACTGCCCTTACCCGAAAAGAAGTCTTGCTTGTAGGAAGACACAGAGCCTGGGATTTAGGTCCATTTCTGAAGGGAAACACACAGCATAGTTCTCATCCATGGATCACATCTGCTTTAGAGCGAGAAATATGCTCTTGCTTTCTAAAGTCTCTAAGACAGCAGGAAATCTGAGTGTGCCCAGAACAAAAGAACGGTGTTTCCTACACATACGGACTATATGTTGTCCAAAACTTCTTCTCAAACTGATACAATGCAATGGTCCTCTAAATTCCAATGCTAGTCAGTTAAGATGATAATCGTGTGATCTTCGTTAACGATGTAGTTCGTTTGAGCAGAAAAGTGACTGCCCTTACCTGAAATGAAGTCTTGCTTGTAGGAAGACTCAGAGCCTGGGATTTAACTCCATTTCTGAAGTGAAACACACAGCAGTGTTCTCATCCATTGATGACCCTCTGCTTTAGAACAAGAAGCACGCTCTTGCTTTCTAGAGTCTCTAAGACAGCAGGAAACGTGAGTGTGCTGAGAACAAAAGAACGGTGTTTCGTACACATACGGACCATATCTATTCCAACTTTGCTTCTTAAACTGATACAAAGCACTGGTCCTCTAACATCCAATGCTTGTCTGTTAAGATGAGAAATGTGTGAGCTCAGTGAACGATGTAGTTCGTTTGAACAGAAAAGTGACTGCCCTTACCTGAAACGAAGTCTTGCTTGTAGGAAGACTCAGAGCCTGGGATTTAACTCCATTTCTGAAGGCAAACACACAGCATAGTTCTCATCCATGGATCACACTCTGCTTTAGAGCGAGAAGCACGCTCTTGCTTTCTAGAGTCTCTAACACACCAGGAAACGTGAGTGTGCCCAGAACAAAAGAACGGTGTTTCCTACACATACGGATTTTATGTAGTCCAAAACTTCTTCTGAAACAGATAGAATGCACTGGTCCTCTAACATACAATGCTTGTCAGTTAAGATGAGAAACATGTGTGCTTCGTGAAAGATGTAGTTCGTTTGAGCAGACAAGTGACTGCCCTTACCTGAAACGAAGTCTTGCTTGTAGGGAGACTGAGAGCCTGGGATTTAACTCCTTTTCTGAAGTGAAACACACAGCATAGTTTTCATCCATGCATCACACTCTGCTTTACAACAAGAAGCACACTCTTGCTTTCTAGAGTCTCTAAGACAGCAGGAAACGTGATTTTGCTGAGAACAAAGAAGGGAGTTTCCTACACATACGGACATTATATAGTCCAACTCTGCTTCTGAAACTGATACAAAGGACTGGTCCTCTAACATCCAATGCTTGTCTGTTAAGGTGAGAAACGTGTGAGCTTCGTGAACGATGTAGTTCGTTTGAGCTGAAAAGTAACTGCCCTTACCTGAAAGGAAGTCTTGCTTGTAGGAAGACTCAGAGCCTGGGATTTACCTCCATTTCTGAAGGCAAACACACAGCATAGTTCTCATCCATGGATCACACTCTGCTTTAGAGCGAGAAGCACGCTCTTGCTTTCCAGAGTCTCTAAGACAGCAGGAAACGTGAGTGTGCTGACAACAAAAGAACGGTGTTTCCTACACATACGGACCATATCTAGTCCAAATCTGCTTCTTAAACTGATACAAAGCACTGATCCTCTAACAGCCAATGGTTGTCTGTTAAGATGAGAAACGTGTGAGCTTCATGAACGATGTAGTTCGTTTGAGCAGAAAAGTGACTGCCCTTACCTTAAATGAAGTCTTGCTTGTACGAAGACTCAGAGCCTGGGATTTAACTCCATTTCTGAATTGAAACACACAGCAGTGTTCTCATCCATTGATCACACTCTGCTTTAGAATAAGAAGCACGCTCTTGCTTTTTAGAGTCTCTAAGACAGGAGGAAACGTGATTTTGCTGAGAAAAAAAGAACGGAGTTTCCTACACATACGGACCATATCTAGTCCAACTCTGCTTCTGAAACTGATACAAAGCACTGACCCTCTAACATCCAATGCTTGTCAGTTAAGATGGGAAACGTGTGAGCTTCATGAACGATGTAGTTCGTTTGAGCAAAAAAGTGACTGCCTTACCTGAATTGAAGACTTGCTTGTACTAAGACTCAGAGCCTGGGATTTAACTCCATTTCTGAATTGAAACACACAGCATAGTTCTCATCCATGGATCACAATCTGCTTTAGAACAAGAAGCACGCTCTTGCTTTGTAGAGTCTCTAAGACAGCAGGAAACGTGAGTGTGCTGTGAACAAAAGAACGGGGTTTCTAACACATACGGACCATATCTAGTCCAACTCTTCTTCTGAAACTGATACAAAGCACTGGTCCTCTAACATCCAATGCTTGTCAATTAAGATGGGAAACGTGTGAGCTTCATGAACGATGTAGTTCGTTTGAGCAAAAAAGTGACTGCCCTTACCATAAACGAAGTCTTGCTTGTACGAAGACTCAGAGCCTGGGATTTAACTCCATTTTTGAAGGCAAACACACAGCATAGTTCTCATCCATGGATCACACTCTGCTTTAGAGCGAGAAGCACGCTCTTGCTTTCTAGAGTCTCTAAGACAGCAGGAAACGTGAGTGTGCCCAGAACAAAAGAACGGTGTTTCCTACACATACGGACTTTATGTAGTCCAAAACTTCTTCTGAAACAGATAGAATGCACTGGTCCTCTAACATCCAATGCTTGTCAGTTAAGATGAGAAACGTGTGTGCTTCGTGAAAGATGTAGTTCGTTTGAGCAGAAAAGTGACTGCCCTTACCTGAAACGAAGTCTTGCTTGTAGGGAGACTGAGAGCCTGGGATTTAACTCCTTTTCTGAAGTGAAACACACAGCATAGTTTTCATCCATGCATCACACTCTGCTTTACAACAAGAAGCACACTCTTGCTTTCTAGAGTCTCTAAGACAGCAGGAAACGTGATTTTGCTGAGAACAAAGAAGGGAGTTTCCTACACATACGGACATTATATAGTCCAACTCTGCTTCTGAAACTGATACAAAGGACTGGTCCTCTAACATCCAATGCTTGTCTGTTAAGGTGAGTAACGTGTGAGCTTCGTGAACGATGTAGTTCGTTTGAGCTGAAAAGTAACTGCCCTTACCTGAAAGGAAGTCTTGCTTGTAGGAAGACTCAGAGCCTGGGATTTACCTCCATTTCTGAAGGCAAACACACAGCATAGTTCTCATCCATGGATCACACTCTGCTTTAGAGCGAGAAGCACGCTCTTGCTTTCCAGAGTCTCTAAGACAGCAGGAAACGTGAGTGTGCTGACAACAAAAGAACGGTGTTTCCTACACATACGCACCATATCTAGTCCAAATCTGCTTCTTAAACTGATACAAAGCACTGATCCTCTAACAGCCAATGCTTGTCTGTTAAGATGAGAAACGTGTGAGCTTCATGAACGATGTAGTTCGTTTGAGCAGAAAAGTGACTGCCCTTACCTGATTTGAAGTCTTGCATGTAGGAAGACTCAGAGCCTGGGATTTAACTCCATTTCTGAAGTAAAACACACAGCAGTGTAATCATCCATTGATCACACTCTGCTTTATAACAAGAATCACGCTCTTGCTTTCTAGAGTCTCTAAGACAGCAGGAAATGTGATTTTGCTGAGAACAAAAGAACGGTGTTTCCTACACATATGGACCATATCTAGTTCAACTCTGCTTCTGAAACTGATACAAAGCATTGGTCCTCTAACATCCAATGCTTGTCAGTTAAGATGAGAAACGTGTGAGCTTTGTCAATGATGTAGTTCCTTTGAACTGAAAAGTGACTGCCCTTACCTGAAACGAAGTCTTGCTTGTAGTAAGACACAGAGCCTGGGATTTAACTCCATTTCTGAAGTGAAACACACAGCATAGTTCTCATCCATGGATCACACTCTGCTTTAGAGCAAGAAGCACACTCTTGCTTTCTAGAGTCTCTAAGACAGCAGGAAATCTGAGTGTGCCCAGAACAAAAGAACGGAGTTTCCTACACATACGGACTATATGTAGTCCAAAACTTCTTCTGAAACTGATAGAATGCACTGGTCCTCTAACATCCAATGCTTGTCAGTTAAGATGAGAAACATGTGAGCTTCGTGAAAGATGTAGTACGTTTGAGCAGAAAAGTGACTGCCCTTACCTGAAACGAAGTCTTGCTTGTAGGGAGACTCTGAGCCTGGGATTTAACTCCTTTTCTGAAGTGAAACACACAGCATAGTTTTCATCCATGGATCACACTCTGCTTTAGAACGAGAAGCACGCTCTTGCTTTCTAGATTCTCTAAGACAGCAGGAAACGTGTGTGTGCTGAGAACAAAAGAACGGTGTTTCCTACACATACGGACCATATCTAGTCCAAATCTGCTTTTTAAACTGAAACAAAGCACTGGTCCTCTAACATCCAATGCTTGTCTGTTAAGATGAGAAACGGGTGAGCTTTGGGAATGATATAGTTCCTTTGAACTGAAAAGTGACTGCCCTTACCCGAAAAGAAGTCTTGCTTGTAGGAAGACACAGAGCCTGGGATTTAGGTCCATTTCTGAAGGGAAACACACAGCATAGTTCTCATCCATGGATCACATCTGCTTTAGAGCGAGAAATATGCTCTTGCTTTCTAAAGTCTCTAAGACAGCAGGAAATCTGAGTGTGCCCAGAACAAAAGAACGGTGTTTCCTACACATACGGACTATATGTTGTCCAAAACTTCTTCTCAAACTGATACAATGCAATGGTCCTCTAAATTCCAATGCTAGTCAGTTAAGATGATAATCGTGTGATCTTCGTTAACGATGTAGTTCGTTTGAGCAGAAAAGTGACTGCCCTTACCTGAAATGAAGTCTTGCTTGTAGGAAGACTCAGAGCCTGGGATTTAACTCCATTTCTGAAGTGAAACACACAGCAGTGTTCTCATCCATTGATGACCCTCTGCTTTAGAACAAGAAGCACGCTCTTGCTTTCTAGAGTCTCTAAGACAGCAGGAAACGTGAGTGTGCTGAGAACAAAAGAACGGTGTTTCGTACACATACGGACCATATCTATTCCAACTTTGCTTCTTAAACTGATACAAAGCACTGGTCCTCTAACATCCAATGCTTGTCTGTTAAGATGAGAAATGTGTGAGCTCAGTGAACGATGTAGTTCGTTTGAGCTGAAAAGTGACTGCCCTTACCTGAAACGAACTCTTGCTTGTAGGAAGAGACAGAGATTGGGATTTAACTCCATTTCTGAAGGGAAACACACAGCATAGTTCTCATCCATGGATCACAATCTGCTTTAGAGCGAGAAGCACGCTCTTGCTTTCTAGAGTCTCTAAGAAAGCAGGAAATCTGAGTGTGCCCAGAACAAAAGAACGGTGTTTCCTACACATACGGACTATATGTAGTCCAAAACTTCATCTGAAACTGATAGACTGCACTGGTCCTCTAACATCCAATGCTTGTCAGTTAAGATGAGAAACGTGTGAGCTTCGTGAAAGATGTAGTTCGTTTGAACAGAAAAGTGACTGCCCTTACCTGAAACGAAGTCTTGCTTGTAGGAAGACACAGAGCCTGGGTTTTAACTCCATTTCTGAAGGGAAACACACAGCATAGTATTCATCCATGGATCACACTGTGGTTAGAGCGAGATGCACACTCTTGCTTTCTAGAGTCTCTAAGACAGCAGGAAATTTGAGTGTGCCCAGAACAATAGAACGGAGTTTCCTACACATACGGACAATATCCAGTCCAAATCTGCTTCGGAAACTGATATAAAGCATTGACCCTCTAACATCCAATGCTTGTCAGTTAAGATGAGAAACGTGTGAGCTCTGTGAACAATGTAGTTCTTTTGAGCAGAAAAGTGACTGTCCTTACCTGAAACGAAGTCTTGCTTGTAGGAAGACTCAGAGCCTGGGATTTAACTCCATTTCTGAAGGCAAACACACAGCATAGTTCTCATCCATGGATCACACTCTGCTTTAGAGCGAGAAGCACGCTCTTGCTTTCTAGAGTCTCTAACACACCAGGAAACGTGAGTGTGCCCAGAACAAAAGAACGGTGTTTCCTACACATACGGATTTTATGTAGTCCAAAACTTCTTCTGAAACAGATAGAATGCACTGGTCCTCTAACATACAATGCTTGTCAGTTAAGATGAGAAACATGTGTGCTTCATGAAAGATGTAGTTCGTTTGAGCAGACAAGTGACTGCCCTTACCTGAAACGAAGTCTTGCTTGTAGGGAGACTGAGAGCCTGGGATTTAACTCCTTTTCTGAAGTGAAACACACAGCATAGTTTTCATCCATGCATCACACTCTGCTTTACAACAAGAAGCACACTCTTGCTTTCTAGAGTCTCTAAGACAGCAGGAAACGTGATTTTGCTGAGAACAAAGAAGGGAGTTTCCTACACATACGGACATTATATAGTCCAACTCTGCTTCTGAAACTGATACAAAGGACTGGTCCTCTAACATCCAATGCTTGTCTGTTAAGGTGAGAAACGTGTGAGCTTCGTGAACGATGTAGTTCGTTTGAGCTGAAAAGTAACTGCCCTTACCTGAAAGGAAGTCTTGCTTGTAGGAAGACTCAGAGCCTGGGATTTACCTCCATTTCTGAAGGCAAACACACAGCATAGTTCTCATCCATGGATCACACTCTGCTTTAGAGCGAGAAGCACGCTCTTGCTTTCCAGAGTCTCTAAGACAGCAGGAAACGTGAGTGTGCTGACAACAAAAGAACGGTGTTTCCTACAAATACGGACCATATCTAGTCCAAATCTGCTTCTTAAACTGATACAAAGCACTGATCCTCTAACAGCCAATGGTTGTCTGTTAAGATGAGAAACGTGTGAGCTTCATGAACGATGTAGTTCGTTTGAGCAGAAAAGTGACTGCCCTTACCTTAAATGAAGTCTTGCTTGTACGAAGACTCAGAGCCTGGGATTTAACTCCATTTCTGAATTGAAACACACAGCAGTGTTCTCATCCATTGATCACACTCTGCTTTAGAATAAGAAGCACGCTCTTGCTTTTTAGAGTCTCTAAGACAGGAGGAAACGTGATTTTGCTGAGAAAAAAAGAACGGAGTTTCCTACACATACGGACCATATCTAGTCCAACTCTGCTTCTGAAACTGATACAAAGCACTGACCCTCTAACATCCAATGCTTGTCAGTTAAGATGGGAAACGTGTGAGCTTCATGAACGATGTAGTTCGTTTGAGCAAAAAAGTGACTGCCTTACCTGAATTGAAGACTTGCTTGTACTAAGACTCAGAGCCTGGGATTTAACTCCATTTCTGAATTGAAACACACAGCATAGTTCTCATCCATGGATCACAATCTGCTTTAGAACAAGAAGCACGCTCTTGCTTTCTAGAGTCTCTAAGACAGCAGGAAACGTGAGTGTGCTGTGAACAAAAGAACGGGGTTTCCTACACATACGGACCATATCTAGTCCAACTCTTCTTCTGAAACTGATACAAAGCCCTGACCCTCTAACATCCAATGCTTGTCAATTAAGATGGGAAACGTGTGAGCTTCATGAACGATGTAGTTCGTTTGAGCAAAAAAGTGACTGCCCTTACCATAAACGAAGTCTTGCTTGTACGAAGACTCAGAGCCTGGGATTTAACTCCATTTCTGAATTGAAACACACAGCAGTGTTCTCATCCATTGATCACACTCTGCTTTAGAATAAGAAGCACGCTCTTGCTTTTTAGAGTCTCTAAGACAGGAGGAAACGTGATTTTGCTGAGAACAAAAACGGTGTTTCCTACACATACGGACATTATATAGTCCAACTCTGCTTCTGAAACTGATACAAAGGACTAGTCCTCTAACATCCAATGCTTGTCTGTTAAGGTGAGAAACGTGTGAGCTTCGTGAACGATGTAGTTCGTTTGAGCTGAAAAGTAACTGCCCTTACGTGTAAGGAAGTCTTGCTTGTAGGAAGACTCAGAGCCTGTGATTTAACTCCATTTCTGAAGGCAAACACACAGCATAGTTCTCATCCATGGATCACACTCTGCTTTAGAGCGAGAAGCACGCTCTTGCTTTCTAGAGTCTCTAAGACAGCAGGAAACGTGAGGGTGCTGACAACAAAAGAACGGTGTTTCCTACACCTACGGACCATATCTAGTCCAAATCTGCTTCTTAAACTGATACAAAGCACTGATCCTCTAACAGCCAATGGTTGTCTGTTAAGATGAGAAACGCGTGAGCTTCATGAACGATGTAGTTCGTTTGAGCAGAAAAGTGACTGCCCTTACCTGATATGAAGTCTTGCATGTAGGAAGACTCCGAGCCTGGGATTTAACTCCATTTCTGAAGTAAAACACACAGCAGTGTAATCATCCATTGATCACACTCTGCTTTATAACAAGAATCATGCTCTTGCTTTCTAAAGTCTCTAAGACAGCAGGAAACGTGATTTTGCTGAGAACAAAAGAACGGTGTTTCCTACACATACGGACCATATCTAGTTCAACTCTGCTTCTGAAACTGATACAAAGCATTGGTCCTCTAACATCCAATGCTTGTCAGTTAAGATGAGAAACGTGTGAGCTTTGTCAATGATGTAGTTCCTTTGACCTGAAAAGTGACTGCCCTTACCTGAAACGAAGTCTGGCTTGTAGTAAGACACAGAGCCTGGGATTTAACTCCATTTCTGAAGTGAAACACACAGCATAGTTCTCATCCATGGATCACACTCTGCTTTAGAGCAAGAAGCACACTCTTGCTTTCTAGAGTCTCTAAGACAGCAGGAAATCTGAGTGTGCCCAGAACAAAAGAACGGTGTTTCCTACACATACGGGCTATATGTAGTCCAAAACTTCTTCTGAAACTGATAGAATGCACTGGTCCTCTAACATCCAATGCTTGTCAGTTAAGATGAGAAACGTGTGAGCTTCGTGAAAGATGTAGTTCCTTTGAGCAGAAAAGTGACTGCCCTTACCTGAAACGAAGTCTTGCTTGTAGGGAGACTCTGAGCCTGGGATTTAACTCCTTTTCTGAAGTGAAACACACAGCATAGTTTTCATCCATGGATCACACTCTACTTTAGAACGAGAAGCACGCTCTTGCTTTCTAGAGTCTCTAAGACAGCAGGAAACGTGTGTGTGCTGAGAACAAAAGAACGGTGTTTCCTACACATACGGACCATATCTAGTCCAAATCTGCTTTTTAAACTGAAACAAAGCACTGGTCATCTAACATCCAATGCTTGTCTGTTAAGATGAGAAACGGGTGAGCTTTGGGAATGATATAGTTCCTTTGAACTGAAAAGTGACTGCCCTTACCCGAAAAGAAGTCTTGCTTGTAGTAAGACACAGAGCCTGGGATTTAACTCCATTTCTGAAGGGAAACACACAGCATAGTTCTCATCCATGGATCACACTCTGCTTTAGAGCGAGAAATATGCTCTTGCTTTCTAAAGTCTCTAAGACAGCAGGAAATCTGAGTGTGCCCAGAACAAAAGAACGGTGTTTCCTACACATACGGACTATATGTTGTCCAAAACTTCTTCTCAAACTGATACAATGCAATGGTCCTCTAAATTCCAATGCTAGTCAGTTAAGATGATAATCGTGTGATCTTCGTTAACGATGTAGTTCGTTTGAGCAGAAAAGTGACTGCCCATACCTGAAATGAAGTCTTGCTTGTAGGAAGACTCAGAGCCTGGGATTTAACTCCATTTCTGAAGTGAAACACACAGCAGTGTTCTCATCCATTGATGACCCTCTGCTTTAGAACAAGAAGCACGCTCTTGCTTTCTAGAGTCTCTAAGACAGCAGGAAACGTGAGTGTGCTGAGAACAAAAGAACGGTGTTTCGTACACACACGGACCATATCTATTCCAACTTTGCTTCTTAAACTGATACAAAGCACTGGTCCTCTAACATCCAATGCTTGTCTGTTAAGATGAGAAATGTGTGAGCTCAGTGAACGATGTAGTTCGTTTGAGCTGAAAAGTGACTGCCCTTACCTGAAACGAAGTCTTGCTTGTAGGAAGACACAGAGATTGGGATTTAACTCCATTTCTGAAGGGAAACACACAGCATAGTTCTCATCCATGGATCACAATCTGCTTTAGAGCGAGAAGCACGCTCTTGCTTTCTAGAGTCTCTAAGAAAGCAGGAAATCTGAGTGTGCCCAGAACAAAAGAACGGTGTTTCCTACACATACGGACTATATGTAGTCCAAAACTTCATCTGAAACTGATAGACTGCACTGGTCCTCTAACATCCAATGCTTGTCAGTTAAGATGAGAAACGTGTGAGCTTCGTGAAAGATGTAGTTCGTTTGAACAGAAAAGTGACTGCCCTTACCTGAAACGCAGTCTTGCTTGTAGGAAGACACAGAGCCTGGGTTTTAACTCCATTTCTGAAGGGAAACACACAGCATAGTATTCATCCATGGATCACACTGTGGTTAGAGCGAGATGCACACTCTTGCTTTCTAGAGTCTCTAAGACAGCAGGAAATTTGAGTGTGCCCAGAACAATAGAACGGAGTTTCCTACACATACGGACAATATCCAGTCCAAATCTGCTTCGGAAACTGATATAAAGCATTGACCCTCTAACATCCAATGCTTGTCAGTTAAGATGAGAAACGTGTGAGCTCTGTGAACAATGTAGTTCGTTTGAGCAGAAAAGTGACTGTCCTTACCTGAAACGAAGTCTTGCTTGTAGGAAGACTCAGAGCCTGGGATTTAACTCCATTTCTGAAAGGAAACACACAGCATAGTTCTCATCCATGGATCACACTCTGCTTTAGAGCGAGAAGCACACTCTTGCTTTCTAGAGTCTCTAAGACAGCAGGAAACGTGAGTGTACTGATAACAAAAGAACGGTGTTTCCTACACATACAGACCATATCTAGTCCAACTCATGTTCTGAAACTGATACAAAGCACTGGTCCTCTAGCATCCAATGCTTGTCAGTTAAGATGGGAAACGTGTGAGCTTCATGAACGATGTAGTTCATTTGAGCAAAAACGTGACTGCCCTTACCTTAAATGAAGTCTTGCTTGTACGAAGACTCAGAGCCTGGGATTTAACTCCATTTCTGAATTGAAACACACAGCAGTGTTCTCATCCATTGATCACACTCTGCTTTAGAATAAGAAGCACGCTCTTGCTTTTTAGAGTCTCTAAGACAGGAGGAAACGTGATTTTGCTGAGAACAAAGAACGGTGTTTCCTACACATACGGACATTATATAGTCCAACTCTGCTTCTGAAACTGATACAAAGGACTGGTCCTCTAACATCCAATGCTTGTCTGTTAAGGTGAGAAACGTGTGAGCTTCGTGAACGATGTAGTTCGTTTGAGCTGAAAAGTAACTGCCCTTACCTGAAAGGAAGTCTTGCTTGTAGGAAGACTCAGAGCCTGGGATTTAACTCCATTTCTGAAGGCAAACACACAGCATAGTTCTCATCCATGGATCACACTCTGCTTTAGAGCGAGAAGCACACTCTTGCTTTCTAGAGTCTCTAAGTCAGCAGGAAACGTGAGTGTGCTGACAACAAAAGAACGGTGTTTCCTACACATACAGACCATATCTAGTCCAAATCTGCTTCTTAAACTGATACAAAGCACTGATCCTCTAACAGCCAATGCTTGTCTGTTAAGATGAGAAACGTGTGAGCTTCATGAACGATGTAGTTCGTTTGAGCAGAAAAGTGACTGCCCTTACCTGAATTGAAGTCTTGCATGTAGGAAGACTCAGAGCCTGGGATTTAACTCCATTTCTGAAGTAAAACACACAACAGTGTAATCATCCATTGATCACACTCTGCTTTATAACAAGAAGCACGCTCTTGCTTTCTAGAGTCTCTAAGACAGCAGGAAACGTGATTTTGCTGAGAACAAAAGAACGGTGTTTCCTACACATACGGACCATATCTAGTTCAACTCTACTTCTGAAACTGATACAAAGCATTGGTCCTCTAACATCCAATGATTGTCAGTTAAGATGAGAAACGTGTAAGCTTTGTGAATGATGTAGTTCCTTTGAACTGAAAAGTGACTGCCCTTACCTGAAACGAAGTCTTGCTTGTAGAAAGACACAGAGCCTGGGATTTAACTCCATTTCTGAAGTGAAACACACAGCATAGTTCTCATCCATGGATCACACTCTGCTTTAGAGCAAGAAGCACACTCTTCCTTTCTAGAGTCTCTAAGACAGCAGGAAATCTGAGTGTGCCCAGAACAAAAGAACGGTGTTTCCTACACATACGGACTATATGTAGTCCAAAACTTCTTCTGAAACTGATAGAATGCACTGGTCCTCTAACATACAATGCTTGTCAGTTAAGATGAGAAACATGTGTGCTTCGTGAAAGATGTAGTTCGTTTGAGCAGACAAGTGACTGCCCTTACCTGAAACGAAGTCTTGCTTGTAGGGAGACTGAGAGCCTGGGATTTAACTCCTTTTCTGAAGTGAAACACACAGCATAGTTTTCATCCATGGATCACACTCTGCTTTAGAACGAGAAGCACGCTCTTGCTTTCTAGAGTCTCTAAGACAGCAGGAAACGTGATTTTGCTGAGAACAAAGAAGGGAGTTTCCTACACATACGGACATTATATAGTCCAACTCTGCTTCTGAAACTGATACAAAGGACTGGTCCTCTAACATCCAATGCTTGTCTGTTAAGGTGAGAAACGTGTGAGCTTCGTGAACGATGTAGTTCGTTTGAGCTGAAAAGTAACTGCCCTTACCTGAAAGGAAGTCTTGCTTGTAGGAAGACTCAGAGCCTGGGATTTACCTCCATTTCTGAAGGCAAACACACAGCATAGTTCTCATCCATGGATCACACTCTGCTTTAGAGCGAGAAGCACGCTCTTGCTTTCCAGAGTCTCTAAGACAGCAGGAAACGTGAGTGTGCTGACAACAAAAGAACGGTGTTTCCTACACATACGGACCATATCTAGTCCAAATCTGCTTCTTAAACTGATACAAAGCACTGATCCTCTAACAGCCAATGGTTGTCTGTTAAGATGAGAAACGTGTGAGCTTCATGAACGATGTAGTTCGTTTGAGCAGAAAAGTGACTGCCCTTACCTTAAATGAAGTCTTGCTTGTACGAAGACTCAGAGCCTGGGATTTAACTCCATTTCTGAATTGAAACACACAGCAGTGTTCTCATCCATTGATCACACTCTGCTTTAGAATAAGAAGCACGCTCTTGCTTTTTAGAGTCTCTAAGACAGGAGGAAACGTGATTTTGCTGAGAAAAAAAGAACGGAGTTTCCTACACATACGGACCATATCTAGTCCAACTCTGCTTCTGAAACTGATACAAAGCACTGACCCTCTAACATCCAATGCTTGTCAGTTAAGATGGGAAACGTGTGAGCTTCATGAACGATGTAGTTCGTTTGAGCAAAAAAGTGACTGCCTTACCTGAATTGAAGACTTGCTTGTACTAAGACTCAGAGCCTGGGATTTAACTCCATTTCTGAATTGAAACACACAGCATAGTTCTCATCCATGGATCACAATCTGCTTTAGAACAAGAAGCACGCTCTTGCTTTCTAGAGTCTCTAAGACAGCAGGAAACGTGAGTGTGCTGTGAACAAAAGAACGGGGTTTCCTACACATACGGACCATATCTAGTCCAACTCTTCTTCTGAAACTGATACAAAGCACTGGTCCTCTAACATCCAATGCTTGTCAATTAAGATGGGAAACGTGTGAGCTTCATGAACGATGTAGTTCGTTTGAGCAAAAAAGTGACTGCCCTTACCATAAAAGAAGTCTTGCTTGTACGAAGACTCAGAGCCTGGGATTTAACTCCATTTCTGAATTGAAACACACAGCAGTGTTCTCATCCATTGATCACACTCTGCTTTAGAATAAGAAGCACGCTCTTGCTTTTTAGAGTCTCTAAGACAGGAGGAAACGTGATTTTGCTGAGAACAAAAACGGTGTTTCCTACACATACGGACATTATATAGTCCAACTCTGCTTCTGAAACTGATACAAAGGACTAGTCCTCTAACATCCAATGCTTGTCTGTTAAGGTGAGAAACGTGTGAGCTTCGTGAACGATGTAGTTCGTTTGAGCTGAAAAGTAACTGCCCTTACGTGTAAGGAAGTCTTGCTTGTAGGAAGACTCAGAGCCTGTGATTTAACTCCATTTCTGAAGGCAAACACACAGCATAGTTCTCATCCATGGATCACACTCTGCTTTAGAGCGAGAAGCACGCTCTTGCTTTCTAGAGTCTCTAAGACAGCAGGAAACGTGAGGGTGCTGACAACAAAAGAACGGTGTTTCCTACACCTACGGACCATATCTAGTCCAAATCTGCTTCTTAAACTGATACAAAGCACTGATCCTCTAACAGCCAATGCTTGTCTGTTAAGATGAGAAACGTGTGAGCTTCATGAACGATGTAGTTCGTTTGAGCAGAAAAGTGACTGCCCTTACCTGATATGAAGTCTTGCATGTAGGAAGACTCAGAGCCTGGGATTTAACTCCATTTCTGAAGTAAAACACACAGCAGTGTAATCATCCATTGATCACACTCTGCTTTATAACAAGAATCATGCTCTTGCTTTCTAAAGTCTCTAAGACAGCAGGAAACGTGATTTTGCTGAGAACAAAAGAACGGTGTTTCCTACACATACGGACCATATCTAGTTCAACTCTGCTTCTGAAACTGATACAAAGCATTGGTCCTCTAACATCCAATGCTTGTCAGTTAAGATGAGAAACGTGTGAGCTTTGTCAATGATGTAGTTCCTTTGACCTGAAAAGTGACTGCCCTTACCTGAAACGAAGTCTGGCTTGTAGTAAGACACAGAGCCTGGGATTTAACTCCATTTCTGAAGTGAAACACACAGCATAGTTCTCATCCATGGATCACACTCTGCTTTAGAGCAAGAAGCACACTCTTGCTTTCTAGAGTCTCTAAGACAGCAGGAAATCTGAGTGTGCCCAGAACAAAAGAACGGTGTTTCCTACACATACGGACTATATGTAGTCCAAAACTTCTTCTGAAACTGATAGAATGCACTGGTCCTCTAACATCCAATGCTTGTCAGTTAAGATGAGAAACGTGTGAGCTTCGTGAAAGATGTAGTTCCTTTGAGCAGAAAAGTGACTGCCCTTACCTGAAACGAAGTCTTGCTTGTAGGGAGACTCTGAGCCTGGGATTTAACTCCTTTTCTGAAGTGAAACACACAGCATAGTTTTCATCCATGGATCACACTCTGCTTTAGAACGAGAAGCACGCTCTTGCTTTCTAGAGTCTCTAAGACAGCAGGAAACGTGTGTGTGCTGAGAACAAAAGAACGGTGTTTCCTACACATACGGACCATATCTAGTCCAAATCTGCTTTTTAAACTGAAACAAAGCACTGGTCATCTAACATCCAATGCTTGTCTGTTAAGATGAGAAACGGGTGAGCTTTGGGAATGATATAGTTCCTTTGAACTGAAAAGTGACTGCCCTTACCCGAAAAGAAGTCTTGCTTGTAGTAAGACACAGAGCCTGGGATTTAACTCCATTTCTGAAGGGAAACACACAGCATAGTTCTCATCCATGGATCACACTCTGCTTTAGAGCGAGAAATATGCTCTTGCTTTCTAAAGTCTCTAAGACAGCAGGAAATCTGAGTGTGCCCAGAACAAAAGAACGGTGTTTCCTACACATACAGACTATATGTTGTCCAAAACTTCTTCTCAAACTGATACAATGCAATGGTCCTCTAAATTCCAATGCTAGTCAGTTAAGATGATAATCGTGTGATCTTCGTTAACGATGTAGTTCGTTTGAGCAGAAAAGTGACTGCCCTTACCTGAAATGAAGTCTTGCTTGTAGGAAGACTCAGAGCCTGGGATTTAACTCCATTTCTGAAGTGAAACACACAGCAGTGTTCTCATCCATTATTGACCCTCTGCTTTAGAACAAGAAGCACGCTCTTGCTTTCTAGAGTCTCTAAGACAGCAGGAAACGTGAGTGTGCTGAGAACAAAAGAACGGTGTTTCGTACACACACGGACCATATCTATTCCAACTTTGCTTCTTAAACTGATACAAAGCACTGGTCCTCTAACATCCAATGCTTGTCTGTTAAGATGAGAAATGTGTGAGCTCAGTGAACGATGTAGTTCGTTTGAGCTGAAAAGTGACTGCCCTTACCTGAAACGAAGTCTTGCTTGTAGGAAGACACAGAGATTGGGATTTAACTCCATTTCTGAAGGGAAACACACAGCATAGTTCTCATCCATGGATCACAATCTGCTTTAGAGCGAGAAGCACGCTCTTGCTTTCTAGAGTCTCTAAGAAAGCAGGAAATCTGAGTGTGCCCAGAACAAAAGAACGGTGTTTCCTACACATACGGACTATATGTAGTCCAAAACTTCATCTGAAACTGATAGACTGCACTGGTCCTCTAACATCCAATGCTTGTCAGTTAAGATGAGAAACGTGTGAGCTTCGTGAAAGATGTAGTTCGTTTGAACAGAAAAGTGACTGCCCTTACCTGAAACGCAGTCTTGCTTGTAGGAAGACACAGAGCCTGGGTTTTAACTCCATTTCTGAAGGGAAACACACAGCATAGTATTCATCCATGGATCACACTGTGGTTAGAGCGAGATGCACACTCTTGCTTTCTAGAGTCTCTAAGACAGCAGGAAATTTGAGTGTGCCCAGAACAATAGAACGGAGTTTCCTACACATACGGACAATATCCAGTCCAAATCTGCTTCGGAAACTGATATAAAGCATTGACCCTCTAACATCCAATGCTTGTCAGTTAAGATGAGAAACGTGTGAGCTCTGTGAACAATGTAGTTCGTTTGAGCAGAAAAGTGACTGTCCTTACCTGAAACGAAGTCTTGCTTGTAGGAAGACTCAGAGCCTGGGATTTAACTCCATTTCTGAAGGCAAACACACAGCATAGTTCTCATCCATGCATCATACTCTGCTTTAGAGCGAGAAGCACACTCTTTCTTTCTAGAGTCTCTAAGACAGCAGGAAACGTGAGTGTACTGATAACAAAAGAACGGTGTTTCCTACACATACAGACCATATCTAGTCCAACTCATGTTCTGAAACTGATACAAAGCACTGGTCCTCTAGCATCCAATGCTTCTCAGTTAAGATGGGAAACGTGTGAGCTTCATGAACGATGTAGTTCATTTGAGCAAAAATGTGACTGCCCTTACCTTAAATGAAGTCTTGCTTGTACGAAGACTCAGAGCCTGGGATTTAACTCCATTTCTGAATTGAAACACACAGCAGTGTTCTCATCCATTGATCACACTCTGCTTTAGAATAAGAAGCACGCTCTTGCTTTTTAGAGTCTCTAAGACAGGAGGAAACGTGATTTTGCTGAGAACAAAGAACGGTGTTTCCTACACATACGGACATTATATAGTCCAACTCTGCTTCTGAAACTGATACAAAGGACTGGTCCTCTAACATCCAATGCTTGTCTGTTAAGGTGAGAAACGTGTGAGCTTCGTGAACGATGTAGTTCGTTTGAGCTGAAAAGTAACTGCCCTTACCTGAAAGGAAGTCTTGCTTGTAGGAAGACTCAGAGCCTGGGATTTAACTCCATTTCTGAAGGCAAACACACAGCATAGTTCTCATCCATGGATCACACTCTGCTTTAGAGCGAGAAGCACACTCTTGCTTTCTAGAGTCTCTAAGTCAGCAGGAAACGTGAGTGTGCTGACAACAAAAGAACGGTGTTTCCTACACATACGGACCATATCTAGTCCAAATCTGCTTCTTAAACTGATACAAAGCACTGATCCTCTAACAGCCAATGCTTGTCTGTTAAGATGAGAAACGTGTGAGCTTCATGAACGATGTAGTTCGTTTGAGCAGAAAAGTGACTGCCCTTACCTGAATTGAAGTCTTGCATGTAGGAAGACTCAGAGCCTGGGATTTAACTCCATTTCTGAAGTAAAACACACAACAGTGTAATCATCCATTGATCACACTCTGCTTTATAACAAGAAGCACGCTCTTGCTTTCTAGAGTCTCTAAGACAGCAGGAAACGTGATTTTGCTGAGAACAAAAGAACGGTGTTTCCTACACATACGGACCATATCTAGTTCAACTCTACTTCTGAAACTGATACAAAGCATTGGTCCTCTAACATCCAATGCTTGTCAGTTAAGATGAGAAACGTGTAAGCTTTGTGAATGATGTAGTTCCTTTGAACTGAAAAGTGACTGCCCTTACCTGAAACGAAGTCTTGCTTGTAGAAAGACACAGAGCCTGGGATTTAACTCCATTTCTTAAGAGAAACATACAGCATAGTTCTCATCCATGGATCACACTGTGGATAGAGCGAGAAGCACACTCTTGCTTTCTAGAGTCTCTAAGACAGCAGGAAATTTGAGTGTGCCCAGAACAATAGAATGGTGTTTCCTACACATACGGACCATATCCAGTCCAAATATGCTTTGGAAACTGATATAAAGCATTGACCATCTAACATCCAATGCTTGTCAGTTAAGATGAGAAACGTGTGAGCTCTGTGAACGATGTAGTTCGTTTAATCAGAAAAGTGACTGTGCTTACCTGAAACGAAGTCTTGCTTTTGGGAAGACTCAGAGCCTGGGATTTAACTCCATTTCTGAAGGCAAACACACAGCATAGTTCTCATCCATAGATCACACTCTGCTTTAGAGCAAGAAGCACGCTCTTGCTTTCTAGAGTCTCTAAGACAGCAGGAAACGTGAGTGTGCTGTGAACAAAAGAACGGTGTTTCCTACACATACGGACCATATCTAGTCCAACTCTTCTTCTGAAACTGATACAAAGCACTGGTCCTCTAACATCCAATGCTTGTCAATTAAGATGGGAAACGTGTGAGCTTCATGAACGATGTAGTTCGTTTGAGCAAAAAAGTGACTGCCCTTACCTTAAACGAAGTCTTGCTTGTACGAAGACTCAGAGCCTGGGATTTAACTCCATTTCTGAATTGAAACACACAGCAGTGTTCTCATCCATTGATCACACTCTGCTTTAGAATAAGAAGCACGCTCTTGCTTTTTAGAGTCTCTAAGACAGGAGGAAACGTGATTTTGCTGAGAACAAAAACGGTGTTTCCTACACATACGGACATTATATAGTCCAACTCTGCTTCTGAAACTGATACAAAGGACTAGTCCTCTAACATCCAATGCTTGTCTGTTAAGGTGAGAAACGTGTGAGCTTCATGAACGATGTAGTTCGTTTGAGCAGAAAAGTAACTGCCCTTACGTGTAAGGAAGTCTTGCTTGTAGGAAGACTCAGAGCCTGTGATTTAACTCCATTTCTGAAGGCAAACACACAGCATAGTTTTCACCCATGGATCACACTCTGCTTTAGAGCGAGAAGCACGCTCTTGCTTTCTAGAGTCTCTAAGACAGCAGGAAACGTGAGTGTGCTGACAACAAAAGAACGGTGTTTCCTACACATACGGACCATATCTAGTCCAAATCTGCTTCTTAAACTGATACAAAGCACTGATCCTCTAACAGCCAATGCTTGTCCGTTAAGATGAGAAACGTGTGAGCTTCATGAACGATGTAGTTCGTTTGAGCAGAAAAGTGACTGCCCTTACCTGATTTGAAGTATTGCATGTAGGAAGACTCAGAGCCTGGGATTTAACTCCATTTCTGAAGTAAAACACACAGCAGTGTAATCATCCATGGATCACACTCTGCTTTATAACAAGAAGCACGCTCTTGCTTTCTAGAGTCTCTAAGACAGCAGGAAACGTGATTTTGCAGAGAACAAAAGAACGGTGTTTCCTACACATACGGACCATATCTAGTTCAACTCTGCTTCTGAAACTGATACAAAGCATTGGTCCTCTAACATCCAATGCTTGTCAGTTAAGATGAGAAACGTGTAAGCTTTGTGAATGATGTAGTTCCTTTGAACTGAAAAGTGACTGCCCTTACCTGAAACGAAGTCTTGCTTGTAGTAAGACACAGAGCCTGGGATTTATCTCCATTTCTGAAGTGAAACATACAGCATAGTTCTCATCCATGGATCACACTCTGCTTTAGAGCGAGAAATATGCTCTTGCTTTCTAAAATCTCTAAGACAGCAGGAAATCTGAGTGTGCCCAGAACAAATGAACGGTGTTTCCTACACATACGGAATATATGTAGTCCAAAACTTCTTCTCAAACTGATACAATGCACTGGTCCTCTAACATCCAATGCTAGTCAGTTAAGATGATAATCGTGTGATCATCGTTAACGATGTAGTTCGTTTGAGCAGAAAAGTGACTGCCCTTACTTGAAATGAACTCTTGCATGTAGGAAGACTCAGAGCCTGGGATTTAACTCCATTTCTGAAGTGAAACACACAGCAGTGTTCTCATCCATTGATGACCCTCTGCTTTAGAACAAGAAGCACGCTCTTGCTTTCTAGAGTCTCTAAGACAGCAGGAACCTTGAGTGTGCTAAGAACAAAAGAACGGTGTTTCCTACACATACAGACCATATCTAGTCCAACTCTGCGTCTGAATCTCGTACAAAGCACTGGTCCTCTAACATCCAATGCTTGTCAGTTAAGATGAGAAACGAGTGAGCTTCATGAACGATGTAGTTCGTTTGAGCTGAAAAGTGACTGCCCTTACCTGAAACGAAGTCTTGCTTGGAGGAAGACTCAGAGCCTGGGATTTAACTCCATTTCTGAAGTGAAACACACAGCTTAGTTCTCATCCATGGAGCACACTCTGCTTTAGAGCAACAAGCACACTATTGCTTTCTAGAGTCTCTAAGACAACAGGAAATCTGAGTGTGCCCAGAACAAAAGAACGGTGTTTCCTACACATACGGACTATATGTAGTCCAAAATTTCTTCTACAACTGATAGAATGCACTGGTCCTCTAACATCCAATGCTTGTCAGTTAAGATGAGAAACGTGTGAGCTTCGTGAAAGATGTAGTTCGTTTGAGCAGAAAAGTGACTATCCTTACCTGAAACGAAGTCTTGCTTGTGGGAAGACTCAGAGCCTGGGATTTAACTCCATTTCTGAAGGCAAACACACAGCATAGTTCTCATCCATGGATCACACTCTGCTTTAGAGCAAGAAGCACGCTCTTGCTTTCTAGAGTCTCTAAGACAGCAGGAAACGTGAGTGTGCTGTGAACAAAAGAACGGGGTTTCCTACACATACGGACCATATCTAGTCCAACTCTTCTTCTGAAACTGATACAAAGCACTGGTCCTCTAACATCCAATGCTTGTCAATTAAGATGGGAAACGTGTGAGCTTCATGAACGATGTAGTTCGTTTGAGCAAAAAAGTGACTGCCCTTACCTTAAACGAAGTCTTGCTTGTACGAAGACTCAGAGCCTGGGATTTAACTCCATTTCTGAATTGAAACACACAGCAGTGTTCTCATCCATTGATCACACTCTGCTTTAGAGCGAGAAGCACACTCTTGCTTTCTAGAGTCTCTAATTCAGCAGGAAACGTGAGTGTGCTGACAACAAAAGAACGGGGTTTCCTACACATACGGACATTATATAGTCCAACTCTGCTTCTGAAACTGATACAAAGGACTGGTCCTCTAACATCCAATGCTTGTCTGTTAAGGTGAGAAACGTGTGAGCTTCGTGAACGATGTAGTTCGTTTGAGCTGAAAAGTAACTGCCCTTACCTGAAAGGAAGTCTTGCTTGTAGGAAGACTCAGAGCCTGGGATTTAACTCCATTTCTGAAGGCAAACACACAGCATAGTTCTCATCCATGGATCACACTCTGCTTTAGAGCGAGAAGCACACTCTTGCTTTCCAGAGTCTCTAAGTCAGCAGGAAACGTGAGTGTGCTGACAACAAAAGAACGGTGTTTCCTACACATACGGACCATATCTAGTCCAAATCTGCTTCTTAAACTGATACAAAGCACTGATCCTCTAACAGCCAATGCTTGTCTGTTAAGATGAGAAACGTGTGAGCTTCATGAACGATGTAGTTCGTTTGAGCAGAAAAGTGACTTCCCTTACCTGAATTGAAGTCTTGCATGTAGGAAGACTCAGAGCCTGGGATTTAACTCCATTTCTAGAGTAAAACACACAACAGTGTAATCATCCATTGATCACACTCTGCTTTATAAAAAGAAGCACGCTCTTGCTTTCTAGAGTCTCTAAGACAGCAGGAAACGTGATTTTGCTGAGAACAAAAGAACGGTGTTTCCTACACATACGGACCATATCTAGTTCAACTCTACTTCTGAAACTGATACAAAGCATTGGTCCTCTAACATCCAATGCTTGTCAGTTAAGATGAGAAACGTGTAAGCTTTGTGAATGATGTAGTTCCTTTGAACTGAAAAGTGACTGCCCTTACTTGAAACGAAGTCTTGCTTGTAGTAAGACACAGAGCCTGGGATTTAACTCCATTTCTTAAGAGAAACATACAGCATAGTTCTCATCCATGGATCACACTGTGGATAGAGCGAGAAGCACACTCTTGCTTTCTAGAGTCTCTAAGACAGCAGGAAATTTGAGTGTGCCCAGAACAATAGAATGGTGTTTCCTACACATACGGACCATATCCAGTCCAAATATGCTTTGGAAACTGATATAAAGCATTGACCATCTAATATCCAATGCTTGTCAGTTAAGATGAGAAACGTGTGAGCTCTGTGAACGATGTAGTTCGTTTAAGCAGAAAAGTGACTGTCCTTACCTGAAACGAAGTCTTGCTTGTGGGAAGACTCAGAGCCTGGGATTTAACTCCATTTCTGAAGGCAAACACACAGCATAGTTCTCACCCATGGATCACACTCTGCTTTAGAGCGAGAAGCACGCTCTTGCTTTCTAGAGTCTCTAAGACAGCAGGAAACGTGAGTGTGCTGACAACAAAAGAACGGTGTTTCCTACACATACGGACCATATCTAGTCCAAATCTGCTTCTTAAACTGATACAAAGCACTGATCCTCTAACAGCCAATGCTTGTCCGTTAAGATGAGAAACGTGTGAGCTTCATGAACGATGTAGTTCGTTTGAGCAGAAAAGTGACTGCCCTTACCTGATTTGAAGTCTTGCATGTAGGAAGACTCAGAGCCTGGGATTTAACTCCATTTCTGAAGTAAAACACACAGCAGTGTAATCATCCATGGATCACACTCTGCTTTATAACAAGAAGCACGCTCTTGCTTTCTAGAGTCTCTAAGACAGCAGGAAACGTGATTTTGCTGAGAACAAAAGAACGGTGTTTCCTACACATACGGACCATATCTAGTTCAACTCTGCTTCTGAAACTGATACAAAGCATTGGTCCTCTAACATCCAATGCTTGTCAGTTAAGATGAGAAACGTGTAAGCTTTGTGAATGATGTAGTTCCTTTGAACTGAAAAGTGACTGCCCTTACCTGAAACGAAGTCTTGCTTGTAGTAAGACACAGAGCCTGGGATTTATCTCCATTTCTGAAGTGAAACATACAGCATAGTTCTCATCCATGGATCACACTCTGCTTTAGAGCGAGAAATATGCTCTTGCTTTCTAAAGTCTCTAAGACAGCAGGAAATCTGAGTGTGCCCAGAACAAATGAACGGTGTTTCCTACACATACGGAATATATGTAGTCCAAAACTTCTTCTCAAACTGATACAATGCACTGGTCCTCTAACATCCAATGCTAGTCAGTTAAGATGATAATCGTGTGATCTTCGTTAACGATGTAGTTCGTTTGAGCAGAAAAGTGACTGCCCTTACTTGAAATGAACTCTTGCATGTAGGAAGACTCAGAGCCTGGGATTTAACTCCATTTCTGAAGTGAAACACACAGCAGTGTTCTCATCCATTGATGACCCTCTGCTTTAGAACAAGAAGCACGCTCTTGCTTTCTAGAGTCTCTAAGACAGCAGGAACCTTGAGTGTGCTAAGAACAAAAGAACGGTGTTTCCTACACATACGGACCATATCTAGTCCAACTCTGCGTCTGAATCTCGTACAAAGCACTGGTCCTCTAACATCCAATGCTTGTCAGTTAAGATGAGAAACGAGTGAGCTTCATGAACGATGTAGTTCGTTTGAGCTGAAAAGTGACTGCCCTTACCTGAAACGAAGTCTTGCTTGGAGGAAGACTCAGAGCCTGGGATTTAACTCCATTTCTGAAGTGAAACACACAGCTTAGTTCTCATCCATGGATCACACTCTGCTTTAGAGCAACAAGCACACTCTTGCTTTCTAGAGTCTCTAAGACAACAGGAAATCTGAGTGTGCCCAGAACAAAAGAACGGTGTTTCCTACACATACGGACTATATGTAGTCCAAAATTTCTTCTACAACTGATAGAATGCACTGGTCCTCTAACATCCAATGCTTGTCAGTTAAGATGAGAAACGTGTGAGCTTCGTGAAAGATGTAGTTCGTTTGAGCAGAAAAGTGACTATCCTTACCTGAAACGAAGTCTTGCTTGTGGGAAGACTCAGAGCCTGGGATTTAACTCCATTTCTGAAGGCAAACACACAGCATAGTTCTCATCCATGGATCACACTCTGCTTTAGAGCAAGAAGCACGCTCTTGCTTTCTAGAGTCTCTAAGACAGCAGGAAACGTGATTTTGCTGAGAACAAAGAACGGTGTTTCCTACACATACGGACATTATATAGTCCAACTCTGCTTCTGAAACTGATACAAAGGACTGGTCCTCTAACATCTAATGCTTGTCTGTTAAGGTGAGAAACGTGTGAGCTTCGTGAACGATGTAGTTCGTTTGAGCTGAAAAGTAACTGCCCTTACCTGAAAGGAAGTCTTGCTTGTAGGAAGACTCAGAGCCTGGGATTTAACTCCATTTCTGAAGGCAAACACACAGCATAGTTCTCATCCATGGATCACACTCTGCTTTAGAGCGAGAAGCATGCTCTTGCTTTCCAGAGTCTCTAAGACAGCAGGAAACGTGAGTGTGCTGACAACAAAAGAACGGTGTTTCCTACACATACGGACCTTATCTACTCCAAATCTGCTTCTTAAACTGATACAAAGCACTGATCCTCTAACAGCCAATGCTTGTCTGTTAAGATGAGAAACGTGTGAGCTTCATGAACGATGTAGTTCGTTTGAGCAGAAAAGTGACTGCCCTTACCTGATTTGAAGTGTTGCATGTAGGAAGACTCAGAGCCTGGGATTTAACTCCATTTCTGAAGTAAAACACACAGCAGTGTAATCATCCTTTGATCACACTCTGCTTTATAACAAGAATCACGCTCTTGCTTTCTAGTGTCTCTAAGACAGCAGGAAACGTGATTTTGCTGAGAACAAAAGAACGGTGTTTCCTACACATACGGACGATATCTAGTTCAACT
The DNA here is from genome assembly GCA_949786385.1 of Onychomys leucogaster. Lineage (NCBI taxonomy): Eukaryota > Metazoa > Chordata > Mammalia > Rodentia > Cricetidae > Onychomys > Onychomys leucogaster. The sequence goes on along the minus strand of CATKUP010000128.1, from coordinate 81,299 downwards.
CTGCTTCTGAAACTGATACAAAGCATTGGTCCTCTAACATCCAATGCTTGTCAGTTAAGATGAGAAATGTGTGAGCTTTGTCAATGATGTAGTTCCTTTGAACTGAAAAGTGACTGCCCTTACCTTAAACGAAGTCTTGCTTGTAGTAAGACACAGAGCCTGGGATTTAACTCCATTTCTGAAGTGAAACACACAGCATAGTTCTCATCCATGGATCACACTCTGCTTTAGAGCAAGAAGCACACTCTTGCTTTCTAGAGTCTCTAAGACAGCAGGAAATCTGAGTGTGCCCAGAACAAAAGAACGGTGTTTCCTACACATACGGACTATATGTAGTCCAAAACTTCTTCTGAAACTGATAGAATGCACTGGTCCTCTAACATCCAATGCTTGTCAGTTAAGATGAGAAACGTGTGAGCTTTGTGAAAGATGTAGTTCGTTTGAGCAGAAAAGTGACTGCCCTTACCTGAAACGAAGTCTTGCTTGTAGGGAGACTCTGAGCCTGGGATTTAACTCCTTTTCTGAAGTGAAACACACAGCATAGTTCTCATCCATGGATCACACTCTGCTTTAGAGCGAGAAATATGCTCTTGCTTTCTAAAGTCTCTAAGACAGCAGGAAATCTGAGTGTGCCCAGAACAAAAGAACGGTGTTTTCTACACATACGGACTATATGTAGTCCAAAACTTCTTCTCAAACTGATACAATGCAATGGTCCTCTAAATTCCAATGCTAGTCAGTTAAGATGATAATCGTGTGATCTTTGTTAACGATGTAGTTCGTTTGAGCAGAAAAGTGACTGCCCTTACCTGAAATGAAGTCTTGCTTGTAGGAAGACTCAGAGCCTGGGATTTAACTCCATTTCTGAAGTGAAACACACAGCAGTGTTCTCATCCATTGATGACCCTCTCCTTTAGAACAAGAAGCACGCTCTTGCTTTCTAGAGTCTCTAAGACAGCAGGAAACGTGAGTGTGCTGAGAACAAAAGAACGGTGTTTCGTACACATACGGACCATATCTATTCCAACTTTGCTTCTTAAACTGATACAAAGCACTGGTCCTCTAACATCCAATGCTTGTCTGTTAAGATGAGAAATGTGTGAGCTCAGTGAACGATGTAGTTCGTTTGATCTGAAAAGTGACTGCCCTTACCTGAAACGAAGTCTTGCTTGTAGGAAGACACAGAGATTGGGATTTAACTCCATTTCTGAAGGGAAACACACAGCATAGTTCTAATCCATGGATCACACTCTGCTTTAGAGCGAGAAGCACACTCTTGCTTTCTAGAGTCTCTAAGACAGCAGGAAACGTGAGTGTACTGATAACAAAAGAACGGTGTTTCCTACACATACAGACCATATCTAGTCCAAATCATGTTCTGAAACTGATACAAAGCACTGGTCCTCTAGCATCCAATGCTTGTCAGTTAAGATGGGAAACGTGTGAGCTTCATGAACGATGTAGTTCGTTTGAGCAAAAAAGTGACTGCCCTTACCTTAAACGAAGTCTTGCTTGTACGAAGACTCAGAGCCTGGGATTTAACTCCATTTCTGAATTGAAACACACAGCAGTGTTCTCATCCATTGATCACACGCTGCTTTAGAATAAGAAGCACGCTCTTGCTTTTTAGAGTCTCTAAGACAGGAGGAAACGTGATTTTGCTGAGAAAAAAAGAAAGGTGTTTCCTACACATACGGACCAAATCTAGTCCAACTCTGCTTCTGAAACTGATACAAAGCACTGACCCTCTAACATCCAATGCTTGTCAGTTAAGATGGGAAACGTGTGAGCTTCATGAACGATGTAGTTCGTTTGAGCAGAAAAGTGACTGCCTTACCCTAATTGAAGACTTGCTTGTACTAAGACTCAGAGCCTGGGATTTAACTCCATTTCTGAATTGAAACACACAGCAGTGTTCTCATCCATTGATCACACTCTGCTTTAGAATAAGAAGCACGCTCTTGCTTTTTAGAGTCTCTAAGACAGGAGGAAAAGTTATTTTGCTGAGAACAAAGAACGGTGTTTCCTACACATACGGACATTATATAGTCCAACTCTGCTTCTGAAACTGATACAAAGGACTGGTCCTCTAACATCCAATGCTTGTCTGTTAAGGTGAGAAACGTGTGAGCTTCGTGAACGATGTAGTTCGTTTGAGCTGAAAAGTAACTGCCCTTACCTGAAAGGAAGTCTTGCTTGTAGGAAGACTCAGAGCCTGGGATTTAACTCCATTTCTGAAGGCAAACACACAGCATAGTTCTCATCCATGGATCACATTCTGCTTTAGAGCGAGAAGCACGCTCTTGCTTTCCAAAGTCTCTAAGACAGCAGGAAACGTGAGTGTGCTGACAACAAAAGAACGGTGTTTCCTACACATACGGACCATATCTAGTCCAAATCTGCTTCTTAAACTGATACAAAGCACTGATCCTCTAACAGCCAATGCTTGTCTGTTAAGATGAGAAACGTGTGAGCTTCATGAACGATGTAGTTCGTTTGAGCAGAAAAGTGATTGCCTTACCTGAATTGAAGACTTGCTTGTACTAAGACTCAGAGCCTGGGATTTAACTCCATTTCTGAATTGAAACACACAGCAGTGTTCTCATCCATTGATCACACTCTGCTTTATAACAAGAAGCATGCTCTTGCTTTCTAGAGTCTCTAAGACAGCAGGAAACGTGATTTTACTGAGAACAAAAGAACGGTGTTTCCTACACATACGGACCATATCTAGTTCAACTCTACTTCTGAAACTGATACAAAGCATTGGTCCTCTAACATCCAATGCTTGTCAGTTAAGATGAGAAACGTGTAAGCTTTGTGAATGATGTAGTTCCTTTGAACTGAAAAGTGACTGCCCTTACCTGAAACGAAGTCTTGCTTGTAGTAAGACACAGAGCATGGGATTTAACTCCATTTCTTAAGAGAAACATACAGCATAGTTCTCATCCATGGATCACACTGTGGATAGAGCGAGAAGCACACTCTTGCTTTCCAGAGTCTCTAAGACAGAAGGAAATTTGAGTGTGCCCAGAACAATAGAACGGTGTTTCCTACACATACGGACCATATCCAGTCCAAATATGCTTCTGAAACTGTTATAAAGCATTGACCCTCTAACATCCAATGCTTGTCAGTTAAGATGAGAATCGTGTGATCTTGGTGAACGATGTAGTTCGTTTGAGCAGGAAAGTGACTGCCCTTACCTGAAATGAAGTCTTGCTTGTAGGAAGACTCAGAGATTGGGATTTAACTCCATTTCTGAATTGAAACACACAGCAGTGTTCTCATCCATTGATGACACTCTGCTTTAGAACAAGAAGCACGCTCTTGCTTTCTAGAGTCTCTAAGACAGCAGGAAACGTGAGTGTGCTGAGAACAAAAGAACGGTGTTTCGTACACATACGGACCATATCTAGTCCAACTTTGCTTCTTAAACTGATACAAAGCACTGGTCCTCTAAAATCCAATGCTTGTCTGTTAAGATGAGAAATGTGTGAGCTCAGTGAACGATGTAGTTCGTTTGAGCAGAAAAGTGACTGCCCTTACCTGAAACGAAGTCTTGCTTGTAGGAAGACACAGAGATTGGGATTTAACTCCATTTCTGAAGGGAAACACACAGCATAGTTCTCATCCATGGATCACAATCTCCTTTAGAGCGAGAAGCACGCTCTTGCTTTCTAGAGTCTCTAAGAAAGCAGGAAATCTGAGTGTGCCCAGAACAAAAGAACGGTGTTTCCTACACATACAGACTATATGTAGTCCAAAACTTCATCTGAAACTGATAGAATGCACTGGTCCTCTAACATCCAATGCTTGTCTATTAAGATGAGAAATGTGTGAGCTCAGTGAACGATGTAGTTCGTTTGAGCAGAAAAGTGAATGCCCTTACCTGAAACGAAGTCATGCTTTTAGGAAGACTCAGAGCCTGGGATTTAACTCCATTTCTGAGGGCAAACACACAGCATAGTTCTCATCCATGGATCACACTCTGCTTTAGAGCGCGAAGCACGCTCTTGCTATCTAGAGTCTCTAAGACAGCAGGAAGCGTGAGTGTGCTGAGAAGAAAAGAACAGTGTTTCCTACACATATGGACCATATTTAGTCCAACTCTTCTTCTGAAACTGATACAAAGCACTGGTCCTCTAACATCCAATGCTTGTCAGTTAAGATGGGAAACGTGTGAGCTTCATGAACGATGTAGTTCATTTGAGCAGAAAAGTGACTTCCCTTACCGGAAATGAAGTCTTGCTTGTCGGAAGACTCAGAGCCTGGGATTTAACTCCATTTCTGAAGTGAAATACACAGCAGTGTTCTCATCCATTGATGACACTCTGCTTTAGAACAAGAAGCACGCTCTTGCTTTCTAGAGTCTCTAAGACAGCAGGAAACGTGAGTGTGCTGAGAACAAAAGAACGGTGTTTCCTACACATAGGGACCATATCTAGTCCAACTCTGCTTCTGAAACTCATACAAAGCACTGGTCCTCTAACATCCAATGCTTGTCAGTTAAGATGGGAAACGTGTGAGCTTCATGAACGATGTAGTTCTTTTGAGGAGAAAAGTGACTGCCCTTACCTTAAATGAAGTCTTGCTTGTAGGAAGACTCAGAGCCTGGGATTTAACTCCATTTCTGAATTGAAACACACAGCAGTGTTCTCATCCATTGATCACACTCTGCTTTAGAACAAGAAGCACGCTCTTGCTTTCTAGAGTCTCTAAGACAGCAGGAAACGTGAGTGTGCTGAGAACAAAAGAACGGAGTTTCCTACACATACGGACCATATCTAGTCCAACTCTGCTTCTGAAACTGATACAAAGCACTGGTCTTCTAACGTCCAATGTTTGTCAGTTAAGATGAGAAACGTGTGAGCTTTTTGAATGATGTAGTTCGTTTGAGCTGAAAAGTGACTGCCCTTACCTGAAACGAAGTCTTGCTTGTAGGAAGACGCAGAGCCTGGGATTTAACTCCATTTCTAAAGGGAAACACACAACATAGCATTCATCCATGGATCACACTCTGGTTAGAGCGAGAAGCACACTCTTGCTTTCTAGAGTCTCTAAGACAGCAGGAAATCTGAGTGTGCCCATTACAATAGAACGGTGTTTCCTACACATATGGACCATATCCAGTCCAAATCTGCTTCTGAAACTGATACAAAGCACTGGTCCTCTAACATCCAATGTTTGTCAGTTAAGATGAGAAACGTGTGAGCTTTGTGAATGATGTAGTTCCTTTGAACTGAAAAGTGACTGCCCTTACCTGAAACGAAGTCTTGCTTGTAGGAAGACACAGAGCCTGGGATTTAACTTCATTTATGAAGGGAAACACACAGCATAGTTCTCCTCCATGAATCACACTCTGCTTTAGAGCGAGAAGCATGCACTTGCTTTTATAGTCTCTAATATAGCAGGTAATCTGAGTGTGCCCAGAACTAAAGAACGGTGTTTCCTACATATACAGACCATAAGTAGTCCAAATCTGCTTCTGAAACTGATACAAAGCACTGACACTCTAATATCCAATGCTTGTCAGTTAAGATGAGAAACGTGTGAGCTTCGTCAACGATGTAGTTCGTTTGAGCAGAAAAGTGCCTGTCCTTACCTGAAACGAAGTCTTGCTTGTAGTAACACACAGAGCCTTGGATTTAACTCCATTTCTGAAGTGAAACACAGCAGTGTAATCATCCATTGATCACACTCTGCTTTAGAATAAGAAGCACGCTCTTGCTTTTTAGAGTCTCTAAGACAGGAGGAAACGTGATTTTGCTGAGAAAAAAAGAATGGTGTTTCCTACACATACGGACCATATCTAGTCCAACTCTGCTTCTGAAACTGATACAAAGCCCTGACCCTCTAACATCCAATGCTTGTCAGTTAAGATGGGAAACGTGTGAGCTTCATGAACGATGTAGTTCGTTTGAGCAGAAAAGTGACTGCCTTACCTGAATTGAAGACTTGCTTGTACTAAGACTCAGAGCCTGGGATTTAACTCCATTTCTGAATTGAAACACACAGCAGTGTTCTCATCCATTGATCACACTCTGCTTTAGAATAAGAAGCACGCTCTTGCTTTTTAGAGTCTCTAAGACAGGAGGAAAAGTTATTTTGCTGAGAACAAAGAACGGTGTTTCCTACACATACGGACATTATATAGTCCAACTCTGCTTCTGAAACTGATACAAAGGACTGGTCCTCTAACATCCAATGCTTGTCTGTTAAGGTGAGAAACGTGTGAGCTTCGTGAACGATGTAGTTCGTTTGAGCTGAAAAGTAACTGCCCTTACCTGAAAGGAAGTCTTGCTTGTAGGAAGACTCAGAGCCTGGGATTTAACTCCATTTCTGAAGGCAAACACACAGCATAGTTCTCATCCATGGATCACACTCTGCTTTAGAGCGAGAAGCACACTCTTGCTTTCCAGAGTCTCTAAGACAGCAGGAAACGTGAGTGTGCTGACAACAAAAGAACGGTGTTTCCTACACATACGGACCATATCTAGTCCAAATCTGCTTCTTAAACTGATACAAAGCACTGATCCTCTAACAGCCAATGCTTGTCTGTTAAGATGAGAAACGTGTGAGCTTCATGAACGATGTAGTTCGTTTGAGCAGAAAAGTGATTGCCTTACCTGAATTGAAGACTTGCTTGTACTAAGACTCAGAGCCTGGGATTTAACTCCATTTCTGAATTGAAACACACAGCAGTGTTCTCATCCATTGATCACACTCTGCTTTATAACAAGAAGCACGCTCTTGCTTTCTAGAGTCTCTAAGACAGCAGGAAACGTGATTTTACTGAGAACAAAACAACGGTGTTTCCTACAAATACGGACCATATCCAGTCCAAATATGCTTCTGAAACTGATATAAATCATTGACCCTCTAACATCCAATGCTTGTCAGTTAAGATGAGAATCGTGTGATCTTGGTGAACGATGTAGTTCGTTTGAGCAGGAAAGTGACTGCCCTTACCTGAAATGAAGTCTTGCTTGTAGGAAGACTCCGAGCCTGGGATTTAACTCCATTTCTGAATTGAAACACACAGCAGTGTTCTCATCCATTGATGACACTCTGCTTTAGAACAAGAAGCACGCTCTTGCTTTCTAGAGTCTCTAAGACAGCAGGAAACGTGAGTGTGCTGAGAACAAAAGAACGGTGTTTCGTACACATACGGACCATATCTAGTCCAACTTTGCTTCTTAAACTGATACAAAGCACTGGTCCTCTAACATCCAATGCTTGTCTGTTAAGATGAGAAATGTGTGAGCTCAGTGAACGATGTAGTTCGTTTGATCTGAAAAGTGACTGCCCTTACCTGAAACGAAGTCTTGCTTGTAGGAAGACACAGAGATTGGGATTTAACTCCATTTCTGAAGGGAAACACACAGCATAGTTCTCATCCATGGATCACACTCTGCTTTAGAGCGAGAAGCACACTCTTGCTTTCTAGAGTCTCTAAGACAGCAGGAAACGTGAGTGTACTGATAACAAAAGAACGGTGTTTCCTACACATACAGACCATATCTAGTCCAAATCATGTTCTGAAACTGATACAAAGCACTGGTCCTCTAGCATCCAATGCTTGTCAGTTAAGATGGGAAACGTGTGAGCTTCATGAACGATGTAGTTCGTTTGAGCAAAAAAGTGACTGCCCTTACCTTAAACGAAGTCTTGCTTGTACGAAGACTCAGAGCCTGGGATTTAACTCCATTTCTGAATTGAAACACACAGCAGTGTTCTCATCCATTGATCACACGCTGCTTTAGAATAAGAAGCACGCTCTTGCTTTTTAGAGTCTCTAAGACAGGAGGAAACGTGATTTTGCTGAGAAAAAAAGAAAGGTGTTTCCTACACATACGGACCAAATCTAGTCCAACTCTGCTTCTGAAACTGATACAAAGCACTGACCCTCTAACATCCAATGCTTGTCAGTTAAGATGGGAAACGTGTGAGCTTCATGAACGATGTAGTTCGTTTGAGCAGAAAAGTGACTGCCTTACCTGAATTGAAGACTTGCTTGTACTAAGACTCAGAGCCTGGGATTTAACTCCATTTCTGAATTGAAACACACAGCAGTGTTCTCATCCATTGATCACACTCTGCTTTAGAATAAGAAGCACGCTCTTGCTTTTTAGAGTCTCTAAGACAGGAGGAAAAGTTATTTTGCTGAGAACAAAGAACGGTGTTTCCTACACATACGGACATTATATAGTCCAACTCTGCTTCTGAAACTGATACAAAGGACTGGTCCTCTAACATCCAATGCTTGTCTGTTAAGGTGAGAAACGTGTGAGCTTCGTGAACGATGTAGTTCGTTTGAGCTGAAAAGTAACTGCCCTTACCTGAAAGGAAGTCTTGCTTGTAGGAAGACTCAGAGCCTGGGATTTAACTCCATTTCTGAAGGCAAACACACAGCATAGTTCTCATCCATGGATCACATTCTGCTTTAGAGCGAGAAGCACGCTCTTGCTTTCCAGAGTCTCTAAGACAGCAGGAAACGTGAGTGTGCTGACAACAAAAGAACGGTGTTTCCTACACATACGGACCATATCTAGTCCAAATCTGCTTCTTAAACTGATACAAAGCACTGATCCTCTAACAGCCAATGCTTGTCTGTTAAGATGAGAAACGTGTAAGCTTCATGAACGATGTAGTTCGTTTGAGCAGAAAAGTGATTGCCTTACCTGAATTGAAGACTTGCTTGTACTAAGACTCAGAGCCTGGGATTTAACTCCATTTCTGAATTGAAACACACAGCAGTGTTCTCATCCATTGATCACACTCTGCTTTATAACAAGAAGCATGCTCTTGCTTTCTAGAGTCTCTAAGACAGCAGGAAACGTGATTTTACTGAGAACAAAAGAACGGTGTTTCCTACACATACGGACCATATCTAGTTCAACTCTACTTCTGAAACTGATACAAAGCATTGGTCCTCTAACATCCAATGCTTGTCAGTTAAGATGAGAAACGTGTAAGCTTTGTGAATGATGTAGTTCCTTTGAACTGAAAAGTGACTGCCCTTACCTGAAACGAAGTCTTGCTTGTAGTAAGACACAGAGCATGGGATTTAACTCCATTTCTTAAGAGAAACATACAGCATAGTTCTCATCCATGGATCACACTGTGGATAGAGCGAGAAGCACACTCTTGCTTTCCAGAGTCTCTAAGACAGAAGGAAATTTGAGTGTGCCCAGAACAATAGAACGGTGTTTCCTACACATACGGACCATATCCAGTCCAAATATGCTTCTGAAACTGTTATAAAGCATTGACCCTCTAACATCCAATGCTTGTCAGTTAAGATGAGAATCGTGTGATCTTGGTGAACGATGTAGTTCGTTTGAGCAGGAAAGTGACTGCCCTTACCTGAAATGAAGTCTTGCTTGTAGGAAGACTCAGAGCCTGGGATTTAACTCCATTTCTGAATTGAAACACACAGCAGTGTTCTCATCCATTGATGACACTCTGCTTTAGAACAAGAAGCACGCTCTTGCTTTCTAGAGTCTCTAAGACAGCAGGAAACGTGAGTGTGCTGAGAACAAAAGAACGGTGTTTCGTACACATACGGACCATATCTAGTCCAACTTTGCTTCTTAAACTGATACAAAGCACTGGTCCTCTAAAATCCAATGCTTGTCTGTTAAGATGAGAAATGTGTGAGCTCAGTGAACGATGTAGTTCGTTTGAGCAGAAAAGTGACTGCCCTTACCTGAAACGAAGTCTTGCTTGTAGGAAGACACAGAGATTGGGATTTAACTCCATTTCTGAAGGGAAACACACAGCATAGTTCTCATCCATGGATCACAATCTCCTTTAGAGCGAGAAGCACGCTCTTGCTTTCTAGAGTCTCTAAGAAAGCAGGAAATCTGAGTGTGCCCAGAACAAAAGAACGGTGTTTCCTACACATACAGACTATATGTAGTCCAAAACTTCATCTGAAACTGATAGAATGCACTGGTCCTCTAACATCCAATGCTTGTCTATTAAGATGAGAAATGTGTGAGCTCAGTGAACGATGTAGTTCGTTTGAGCAGAAAAGTGAATGCCCTTACCTGAAACGAAGTCATGCTTTTAGGAAGACTCAGAGCCTGGGATTTAACTCCATTTCTGAGGGCAAACACACAGCATAGTTCTCATCCATGGATCACACTCTGCTTTAGAGCGCGAAGCACGCTCTTGCTATCTAGAGTCTCTAAGACAGCAGGAAGCGTGAGTGTGCTGAGAAGAAAAGAACAGTGTTTCCTACACATATGGACCATATTTAGTCCAACTCTTCTTCTGAAACTGATACAAAGCACTGGTCCTCTAACATCCAATGCTTGTCAGTTAAGATGGGAAACGTGTGAGCTTCATGAACGATGTAGTTCATTTGAGCAGAAAAGTGACTTCCCTTACCGGAAATGAAGTCTTGCTTGTCGGAAGACTCAGAGCCTGGGATTTAACTCCATTTCTGAAGTGAAATACACAGCAGTGTTCTCATCCATTGATGACACTCTGCTTTAGAACAAGAAGCACGCTCTTGCTTTCTAGAGTCTCTAAGACAGCAGGAAACGTGAGTGTGCTGGGAACAAAAGAACGGTGTTTCCTACACATAGGGACCATATCTAGTCCAACTCTGCTTCTGAAACTCATACAAAGCACTGGTCCTCTAACATCCAATGCTTGTCAGTTAAGATGGGAAACGTGTGAGCTTCATGAACGATGTAGTTCTTTTGAGGAGAAAAGTGACTGCCCTTACCTTAAATGAAGTCTTGCTTGTAGGAAGACTCAGAGCCTGGGATTTAACTCCATTTCTGAATTGAAACACACAGCAGTGTTCTCATCCATTGATCACACTCTGCTTTAGAACAAGAAGCACGCTCTTGCTTTCTAGAGTCTCTAAGACAGCAGGAAACGTGAGTGTGCTGAGAACAAAAGAACGGAGTTTCCTACACATACGGACCATATCTAGTCCAACTCTGCTTCTGAAACTGATACAAAGCACTGGTCTTCTAACGTCCAATGTTTGTCAGTTAAGATGAGAAACGTGTGAGCTTTTTGAATGATGTAGTTCGTTTGAGCTGAAAAGTGACTGCCCTTACCTGAAACGAAGTCTTGCTTGTAGGAAGACGCAGAGCCTGGGATTTAACTCCATTTCTAAAGGGAAACACACAACATAGCATTCATCCATGGATCACACTCTGGTTAGAGCGAGAAGCACACTCTTGCTTTCTAGAGTCTCTAAGACAGCAGGAAATCTGAGTGTGCCCATTACAATAGAACGGTGTTTCCTACACATATGGACCATATCCAGTCCAAATCTGCTTCTGAAACTGATACAAAGCACTGGTCCTCTAACATCCAATGTTTGTCAGTTAAGATGAGAAACGTGTGAGCTTTGTGAATGATGTAGTTCCTTTGAACTGAAAAGTGACTGCCCTTACCTGAAACGAAGTCTTGCTTGTAGGAAGACACAGAGCCTGGGATTTAACTTCATTTATGAAGGGAAACACACAGCATAGTTCTCCTCCATGAATCACACTCTGCTTTAGAGCGAGAAGCATGCACTTGCTTTTATAGTCTCTAATATAGCAGGTAATCTGAGTGTGCCCAGAACTAAAGAACGGTGTTTCCTACATATACAGACCATAAGTAGTCCAAATCTGCTTCTGAAACTGATACAAAGCACTGACACTCTAATATCCAATGCTTGTCAGTTAAGATGAGAAACGTGTGAGCTTCGTCAACGATGTAGTTCGTTTGAGCAGAAAAGTGCCTGCCCTTACCTGAAACGAAGTCTTGCTTGTAGTAACACACAGAGCCTTGGATTTAACTCCATTTCTGAAGTGAAACACAGCAGTGTAATCATCCATTGATCACACTCTGCTTTAGAATAAGAAGCACGCTCTTGCTTTTTAGAGTCTCTAAGACAGGAGGAAACGTGATTTTGCTGAGAAAAAAAGAATGGTGTTTCCTACACATACGGACCATATCTAGTCCAACTCTGCTTCTGAAACTGATACAAAGCACTGACCCTCTAACATCCAATGCTTGTCAGTTAAGATGGGAAACGTGTGAGCTTCATGAACGATGTAGTTCGTTTGAGCAGAAAAGTGACTGCCTTACCTGAATTGAAGACTTGCTTGTACTAAGACTCAGAGCCTGGGATTTAACTCCATTTCTGAATTGAAACACACAGCAGTGTTCTCATCCATTGATCACACTCTGCTTTAGAATAAGAAGCACGCTCTTGCTTTTTAGAGTCTCTAAGACAGGAGGAAAAGTTATTTTGCTGAGAACAAAGAACGGTGTTTCCTACACATACGGACATTATATAGTCCAACTCTGCTTCTGAAACTGATACAAAGGACTGGTCCTCTAACATCCAATGCTTGTCTGTTAAGGTGAGAAACGTGTGAGCTTCGTGAACGATGTAGTTCGTTTGAGCTGAAAAGTAACTGCCCTTACCTGAAAGGAAGTCTTGCTTGTAGGAAGACTCAGAGCCTGGGATTTAACTCCATTTCTGAAGGCAAACACACAGCATAGTTCTCATCCATGGATCACACTCTGCTTTAGAGCGAGAAGCACACTCTTGCTTTCCAGAGTCTCTAAGACAGCAGGAAACGTGAGTGTGCTGACAACAAAAGAACGGTGTTTCCTACACATACGGACCATATCTAGTCCAAATCTGCTTCTTAAACTGATACAAAGCACTGATCCTCTAACAGCCAATGCTTGTCTGTTAAGATGAGAAACGTGTGAGCTTCATGAACGATGTAGTTCGTTTGAGCAGAAAAGTGATTGCCTTACCTGAATTGAAGACTTGCTTGTACTAAGACTCAGAGCCTGGGATTTAACTCCATTTCTGAATTGAAACACACAGCAGTGTTCTCATCCATTGATCACACTCTGCTTTATAACAAGAAGCACGCTCTTGCTTTCTAGAGTCTCTAAGACAGCAGGAAACGTGATTTTACTGAGAACAAAACAACGGTGTTTCCTACAAATACGGACCATATCCAGTCCAAATATGCTTCTGAAACTGATATAAATCATTGACCCTCTAACATCCAATGCTTGTCAGTTAAGATGAGAATCGTGTGATCTTGGTGAACGATGTAGTTCGTTTGAGCAGGAAAGTGACTGCCCTTACCTGAAATGAAGTCTTGCTTGTAGGAAGACTCAGAGCCTGGGATTTAACTCCATTTCTGAATTGAAACACACAGCAGTGTTCTCATCCATTGATGACACTCTGCTTTAGAACAAGAAGCACGCTCTTGCTTTCTAGAGTCTCTAAGACAGCAGGAAACGTGAGTGTGCTGAGAACAAAAGAACGGTGTTTCGTACACATACGGACCATATCTAGTCCAACTTTGCTTCTTAAACTGATACAAAGCACTGGTCCTCTAACATCCAATGCTTGTCTGTTAAGATGAGAAATGTGTGAGCTCAGTGAATGATGTAGTTCGTTTGAGCATAAAAGTGACTGCCCTTACCTGAAACGAAGTCTTGTTGTAGGAAGACACAGAGATTGGGATTTAACTCCATTTCTGAAGGGAAACACACAGCATAGTTCTCATCCATGGATCACAATCTGCTTTAGAGCGAGAAGCACGCTCTTGCTTTCTAGAGTCTCTAAGAAAGCAGGAAATCTGAGTGTGCCCAGAACAAAAGAACGGTGTTTCCTACACATACAGACTATATGTAGTCCAAAACTTCATCTGAAACTGATAGAATGCACTGGTCCTCTAACATCCAATGCTTGTCCTTTAAGATGAGAAATGTGTGAGCTCAGTGAACGATGTAGTTCGTTTGAGCAGAAAAGTGACTGCCCTTACCTGAAACGAAGTCATGCTTGTAGGAAGACTCAGAGCCTGGGATTTAACTCCATTTCTGAGGGCAAACACACAGCATAGTTCTCATCCATGGATCACACTCTGCTTTAGAGCGCGAAGCACGCTCTTGCTATCTAGAGTCTCTAAGACAGCAGGAAGCGTGAGTGTGCTGAGAAGAAAAGAACAGTGTTTCCTACACATACGGACCATATTTAGTCCAACTCTTCTTCTGAAACTGATACAAAGCACTGGTCCTCTAACATCCAATGCTTGTCAGTTAAGATGGGAAACGTGTGAGCTTCATGAACGATGTAGTTCATTTGAGCAGAAAAGTGACTTCCCTTACCTGAAATGAAGTCTTGCTTGTCGGAAGACTCAGAGCCTGGGATTTAACTCCATTTCTGAAGTGAAATACACAGCAGTGTTCTCATCCATTGATGACACTCTGCTTTAGAACAAGAAGCACGCACTTGCTTTCTAGAGTCTCTAAGACAGCAGGAAACGTGAGTGTGCTGAGAACAAAAGAACGGTGTTTCCTACACATAGGGACCATATCTAGTCCAACTCTGCTTCTGAAACTCATACAAAGCACTGGTCCTCTAACATCCAATGCTTGTCAGTTAAGATGGGAAACGTGTGAGCTTCATGAACGATGTAGTTCTTTTGAGGAGAAAAGTGACTGCCCTTACCTTAAATGAAGTCTTGCTTGGAGGAAGACTCAGAGCCTGGGATTTAACTCCATTTCTGAATTGAAACACACAGCAGTGTTCTCATCCATTGATCACACTCTGCTTTAGAACAAGAAGCACGCTCTTGCTTTCTAGAGTCTCTAAGACAGCAGGAAACGTGAGTGTGCTGAGAACAAAAGAACGGAGTTTCCTACACATACGGACCATATCTAGTCCAACTCTGCTTCTGAAACTGATACAAAGCACTGGTCTTCTAACGTCCAATGTTTGTCAGTTAAGATGAGAAACGTGTGAGCTTTTTGAATGATGTAGTTCGTTTGAGCTGAAAAGTGACTGCCCTTACCTGAAACGAAGTCTTGCTTGTAGGAAGACGCAGAGCCTGGGATTTAACTCCATTTCTAAAGGGAAACACACAACATAGCATTCATCCATGGATCACACTCTGGTTAGAGCGAGAAGCACACTCTTGCTTTCTAGAGTCTCTAAGACAGCAGGAAATCTGAGTGTGCCCATTACAATAGAACGGTGTTTCCTACACATATGGACCATATCCAGTCCAAATCTGCTTCTGAAACTGATACAAAGCACTGGTCCTCTAACATCCAATGTTTGTCAGTTAAGATGAGAAACGTGTGAGCTTTGTGAATGATGTAGTTCCTTTGAACTGAAAAGTGACTGCCCTTACCTGAAACGAAGTCTTGCTTGTAGGAAGACACAGAGCCTGGGATTTAACTTCATTTATGAAGGGAAACACACAGCATAGTTCTCCTCCATGAATCACACTCTGCTTTAGAGCGAGAAGCATGCACTTGCTTTTATAGTCTCTAATATAGCAGGTAATCTGAGTGTGCCCAGAACTAAAGAACGGTGTTTCCTACATATACAGACCATAAGTAGTCCAAATCTGCTTCTGAAACTGATACAAAGCACTGACACTCTAATATCCAATGCTTGTCAGTTAAGATGAGAAACGTGTGAGCTTCGTCAACGATGTAGTTCGTTTGAGCAGAAAAGTGCCTGCCCTTACCTGAAACGAAGTCTTGCTTGTAGTAACACACAGAGCCTTGGATTTAACTCCATTTCTGAAGTGAAACGCAGCAGTGTAATCATCCATTGATCACACTATGCTTTAGAACAAGAAGCACGCTCTTGCTTTCTAGAGTGTCTAAGACAGCAGGAAACGTGTGTGTGCTGAGAACAAAAGAACGGTGTTTCCTACACATACGGACCATATCTAGTTCAACTCTGCTTCTGAAACTGATAAAAAGCACTGGTCCTCTAACATCCAATGCTTGTCAGTTAAGATGAGAAACGTGTGAGCTTTGTGAATGATGTAGTTCCTTTGAACTGAAAAGTGACGGCCCTTACCTGAAACGACGTCTTGCTTGTTGTAAGACACAGAGCCTGGGATTTAACTCCATTTCTTAAGAAAAACACACAGCAGAGTTCTCATCCATGGATCACACTCTGCTTTAGAGCGAGAAGCACGCTCTTGTTATTAGAGTCTCTAATATAGCAGGAAATTTGAGTGTGCCCAGAACAAAAGAACGGTGTTTCCTACATATAGGGACCATATGTAGTCCAAATCTGCTTCTGATACTGATACAATGCACTGACCCTCTAACATCCAATGCTTGTCAGTTAAGATGAGAATCGTGTGATCTTCGTTAACGATGTAGTTCGTTTGAGCAGAAAAGTTAATGCCATACCTGAATTGAAGTCTTGCCTGGAGCAAGACTCAGAGCCTGGGATTTAACTCCATTTCTGAATTGAAACACACAGCAGTGTTCTCATCCATTGATCACACTCTGCTTTAGAATAAGAAGCACGCTCTTGCTTTTTAGAGTCTCTAAGACAGGAGGAAACGTGATTTTGCTGAGAAAAAAAGAAAGGTGTTTCCTACACATACGGACCAAATCTAGTCCAACTCTGCTTCTGAAACTGATACAAAGCACTGGTCCTCTAACATCCAATGCTTGTGAGTTAAGATGGGAAACGTGTGAGCTTCATGAACGATGTAGTTCTTTTGATTAGAAAAGTGACTGCCCTTACCGTAAATGAATTCTTGCTTGTAGGAAGACTCAGAGCCTGGGATTTAACGCCATTTCTGAATTGAAACACACAGCAGTGTTCTCATCCATTGATCACACTCTGCTTTAGAACAAGAAGCACGCTCTTGCTTTCTAGAGTCTCTAAGACAGCAGGAAACGTGAGTGTGCTGAGAACAAAAGAACGGAGTTTCCTACACATACGGACCATATCTAGTCCAACTCTGCTTCTGAAACTGATACAAAGCACTGGTCTTCTAACGTCCAATGTTTGTCAGTTAAGATGAGAAACGTGTGAGCTTTTTGAATGATGTAGTTCGTTTGAGCTGAAAAGTGACTGCCCTTACCTGAAACGAAGTCTTGCTTGTAGGAAGACGCAGAGCCTGGGATTTAACTCCATTTCTAAAGGGAAACACACAACATAGCATTCATCCATGGATCACACTCTGGTTAGAGCGAGAAGCACACTCTTGCTTTCTAGAGTCTCTAAGACAGCAGGAAATCTGAGTGTGCCCATTACAATAGAACGGTGTTTCCTACACATATGGACCATATCCAGTCCAAATCTGCTTCTGAAACTGATACAAAGCACTGGTCCTCTAACATCCAATGTTTGTCAGTTAAGATGAGAAACGTGTGAGCTTTGTGAATGATGTAGTTCCTTTGAACTGAAAAGTGACTGCCCTTACCTGAAACGAAGTCTTGCTTGTAGGAAGACACAGAGCCTGGGATTTAACTTCATTTCTGAAGGGAAACACACAGCATAGTTCTCCTCCATGAATCACACTCTGCTTTAGAGCGAGAAGCATGCACTTGCTTTTATAGTCTCTAATATAGCAGGTAATCTGAGTGTGCCCAGAACGAAAGAACGGTGTTTCCTACATACACAGACCATAAGTAGTCCAAATCTGCTTCTGAAACTGATACAAAGCACTGACACTCTAATATCCAATGCTTGTCAGTTAAGATGAGAAACGTGTGAGCTTCGTCAACGATGTAGTTCGTTTGAGCAGAAAAGTGCCTGCCCTTACCTGAAACGAAGTCTTGCTTGTAGTAACACACAGAGCCTTGGATTTAACTCCATTTCTGAAGTGAAACACAGCAGTGTAATCATCCATTGATCACACTCTGCTTTAGAATAAGAAGCACGCTCTTGCTTTTTAGAGTCTCTAAGACAGGAGGAAACGTGATTTTGCTGAGAAAAAAAGAATGGTGTTTCCTACACATACGGACCATATCTAGTCCAACTCTGCTTCTGAAACTGATACAAAGCCCTGACCCTCTAACATCCAATGCTTGTCAGTTAAGATGGGAAACGTGTGAGCTTCATGAACGATGTAGTTCGTTTGAGCAGAAAAGTGACTGCCTTACCTGAATTGAAGACTTGCTTGTACTAAGACTCAGAGCCTGGGATTTAACTCCATTTCTGAATTGAAACACACAGCAGTGTTCTCATCCATTGATCACACTCTGCTTTAGAATAAGAAGCACGCTCTTGCTTTTTAGAGTCTCTAACACAGGAGGAAAAGTTATTTTGCTGAGAACAAAGAACGGTGTTTCCTACACATACGGACATTATATAGTCCAACTCTGCTTCTGAAACTGATACAAAGGACTGGTCCTCTAACATCCAATGCTTGTCTGTTAAGGTGAGAAACGTGTGAGCTTCCTGAACGATGTAGTTCGTTTGAGCTGAAAAGTAACTGCCCTTACCTGAAAGGAAGTCTTGCTTTTAGGAAGACTCAGAGCCTATGATTTAACTCCATTTCTGAAGGCAAACACACAGCATAGTTCTCATCCATGGATCACACTCTGCTTTAGAGCGAGAAGCACGCTCTTGCTTTCCAGAGTCTCTAAGACAGCAGGAAACGTGAGTGTGCTGACAACAAAAGAACGGTGTTTCCTACACATACGGACCATATCTAGTCCAAATCTGCTTCTTAAACTGATACAAAGCACTGATCCTCTAACAGCCAATGCTTGTCTGTTAAGATGAGAAACGTGTGAGCTTCATGAACGATGTAGTTCGTTTGAGCAGAAAAGTGATTGCCTTACCTGAATTGAAGACTTGCTTGTACTAAGACTCAGAGCCTGGGATTTAACTCCATTTCTGAATTGAAACACACAGCAGTGTTCTCATCCATTGATCACACTCTGCTTTATAACAAGAAGCACGCTCTTGCTTTCTAGAGTCTCTAAGACAGCAGGAAACGTGATTTTACTGAGAACAAAACAACGGTGTTTCCTACACATACGGACCATATCTAGTTCAACTCTGCTTCTGAAACTGATACAAAGCATTGGTCCTCTAACATCCAATGCTTGTCAGTTAAGATGAGAAACGTGTAAGCTTTGTGAATGATGTAGTTCCTTTGAACTGAAAAGTGACTGCCCTTACCTGAAACGAAGTCTTGCTTGTAGTAAGACACAGAGCCTGGGATTTAACTCCATTTCTTAAGAGAAACATACAGCATAGTTCTCATCCATGGATCACACTGTGGATAGAGCGAGAAGCCCACTCTTGCTTTCCAGAGTCTCTAAGACAGCAGGAAATTTGAGTGTGCCCAGAACAATAGAACGGTGTTTCCTACACATACGGACCATATCCAGTCCAAATATGCTTCTGAAACTGATATAAAGCACTGGTCCTCTAACATCCAATGCTTGTCAGTTAAGATGAGAATCGTGTGCTCTTGGTGAACGATGTAGTTCGTTTGAGCAGGAAAGTGACTCCCCTTACCTGAAATGAAGTCTTGCTTGTAGGAAGACTCAGAGCCTGGGATTTAACTCCATTTCTGAATTGAAACACACAGCAGTGTTCTCATCCATTGATGACACTCTGCATTAGAACAAGAAGCACGCTCTTGCTTTCTAGAGTCTCTAAGACAGCAGGAAACGTGAGTGTGCTGAGAACAAAAGAACGGTGTTTCGTACACATACGGACCATATCTAGTCCAACTTTGCTTCTTAAACTGATACAAAGCACTGGTCCTCTAACATCCAATGCTTGTCTGTTAAGATGAGAAATGTGTGAGCTCAGTGAACGATGTAGTTCGTTTGAGCAGAAAAGTGACTGCCCTTACCTGAAACGAAGTCTTGCTTGTAGGAAGACACAGAGATTGGGATTTAACTCCATTTCTGAAGGGAAACACACAGCATAGTTCTCATCCATGGATCACAATCTGCTTTAGAGCGAGAAGCACGCTCTTGCTTTCTAGAGTCTCTAAGAAAGCAGGAAATCTGAGTGTGCCCAGAACAAAAGAACGGTGTTTCCTACACATACAGACTATATGTAGTCCAAAACTTCATCTGAAACTGATAGAATGCACTGGTCCTCTAACATCCAATGCTTGTCTATTAAGATGAGAAATGTGTGAGCTCAGTGAACGATGTAGTTCGTTTGAGCAGAAAAGTGAATGCCCTTACCTGAAACGAAGTCATGCTTGTAGGAAGACTCAGAGCCTGGGATTTAACTCCATTTCTGAGGGCAAACATACAGCATAGTTCTCATCCATGGATCACACTCTGCTTTAGAGCGCGAAGCACGCTCTTGCTATCTAGAGTCTCTAAGACAGCAGGAAGCGTGAGTGTGCTGAGAAGAAAAGAACAGTGTTTCCTACACATACGGACCGTATTTAGTCCAACTCTTCTTCTGAAACTGATACAAAGCACTGGTCCTCTAACATCCAATGCTTGTCAGTTAAGATGGGAAACGTGTGAGCTTCATGAACGATGTAGTTCATTTGAGCAGAAAAATGACTTCCCTTACCTGAAATGAAGTCTTGCTTGTCGGAAGACTCAGAGCCTGGGATTTAACTCCATTTCTGAAGTGAAATACACAGCAGTGTTCTCATCCATTGATGACACTCTGCTTTAGAACAAGAAGCACGCTCTTGCTTTCTAGAGTCTCTAAGACAGCAGGAAACGTGAGTGTGCTGAGAACAAAAGAACGGTGTTTCCTACACATAGGGACCATATCTAGTCCAACTCTGCTTCTGAAACTCATACAAAGCACTGGTCCTCTAACATCCAATGCTTGTCAGTTAAGATGGGAAACGTGTGAGCTTCATGAACGATGTAGTTCTTTTGAGGAGAAAAGTGACTGCCCTTACCTTAAATGAAGTCTTGCTTGTAGGAAGACTCAGAGCCTGGGATTTAACTCCATTTCTGAATTGAAACACACAGCAGTGTTCTCATCCATTGATCACACTCTGCTTTAGAACAAGAAGCAAGCTCTTGCTTTCTAGGATCTCTAAGACAGCAGGAAACGTGAGTGTGCTGAGAACAAAAGAACGGAGTTTCCTACACATACGGACCATATCTAGTCCAACTCTGCTTCTGAAACTGATACAAAGCACTGGTCTTCTAACGTCCAATGTTTGTCAGTTAAGATGAGAAACGTGTGAGCTTTTTGAATGATGTAGTTCGTTTGAGCTGAAAAGTGACTGCCCTTACCTGAAACGAAGTCTTGCTTGTAGGAAGACGCAGAGCCTGGGATTTAACTCCATTTCTAAAGGGAAACACACAACATAGCATTCATCCATGGATCACACTCTGGTTAGAGCGAGAAGCACACTCTTGCTTTCTAGAGTCTCTAAGACAGCAGGAAATCTGAGTGTGCCCATTACAATAGAACGGTGTTTCCTACACATATGGACCATATCCAGTCCAAATCTGCTTCTGAAACTGATACAAAGCACTGGTCCTCTAACATCCAATGTTTGTCAGTTAAGATGAGAAACGTGTGAGCTTTGTGAATGATGTAGTTCCTTTGAACTGAAAAGTGACTGCCCTTACCTGAAACGAAGTCTTGCTTGTAGGAAGACACAGAGCCTGGGATTTAACTTCATTTATGAAGGGAAACACACAGCATAGTTCTCCTCCATGAATCACACTCTGCTTTAGAGCGAGAAGCATGCACTTGCTTTTATAGTCTCTAATATAGCAGGTAATCTGAGTGTGCCCAGAACTAAAGAACGGTGTTTCCTACATATACAGACCATAAGTAGTCCAAATCTGCTTCTGAAACTGATACAAAGCACTGACACTCTAATATCCAATGCTTGTCAGTTAAGATGAGAAACGTGTGAGCTTCGTCAACGATGTAGTTCGTTTGAGCAGAAAAGTGCCTGTCCTTACCTGAAACGAAGTCTTGCTTGTAGTAACACACAGAGCCTTGGATTTAACTCCATTTCTGAAGTGAAACACAGCAGTGTAATCATCCATTGATCACACTCTGCTTTAGAATAAGAAGCACGCTCTTGCTTTTTAGAGTCTCTAAGACAGGAGGAAACGTGATTTTGCTGAGAAAAAAAGAATGGTGTTTCCTACACATACGGACCATATCTAGTCCAACTCTGCTTCTGAAACTGATACAAAGCCCTGACCCTCTAACATCCAATGCTTGTCAGTTAAGATGGGAAACGTGTGAGCTTCATGAACGATGTAGTTCGTTTGAGCAGAAAAGTGACTGCCTTACCTGAATTGAAGACTTGCTTGTACTAAGACTCAGAGCCTGGGATTTAACTCCATTTCTGAATTGAAACACACAGCAGTGTTCTCATCCATTGATCACACTCTGCTTTAGAATAAGAAGCACGCTCTTGCTTTTTATAGTCTCTAAGACAGGAGGAAAAGTTATTTTGCTGAGAACAAAGAACGGTGTTTCCTACACATACGGACATTATATAGTCCAACTCTGCTTCTGAAACTGATACAAAGGACTGGTCCTCTAACATCCAATGCTTGTCTGTTAAGGTGAGAAACGTGTGAGCTTCGTGAACGATGTAGTTCGTTTGAGCTGAAAAGTAACTGCCCTTACCTGAAAGGAAGTCTTGCTTGTAGGAAGACTCAGAGCCTGGGATTTAACTCCATTTCTGAAGGCAAACACACAGCATAGTTCTCATCCATGGATCACACTCTGCTTTAGAGCGAGAAGCACGCTCTTGCTTTCCAGAGTCTCTAAGACAGCAGGAAACGTGAGTGTGCTGACAACAAAAGAACGGTGTTTCCTACACATACGGACCATATCTAGTCCAAATCTGCTTCTTAAACTGATACAAAGCACTGATCCTCTAACAGCCAATGCTTGTCTGTTAAGATGAGAAACGTGTGAGCTTCATGAACGATGTAGTTCGTTTGAGCAGAAAAGTGATTGCCTTACCTGAATTGAAGACTTGCTTGTACTAAGACTCAGAGCCTGGGATTTAACTCCATTTCTGAATTGAAACACACAGCAGTGTTCTCATCCATTGATCACACTCTGCTTTATAACAAGAAGCACGCTCTTGCTTTCTAGAGTCTCTAAGACAGCAGGAAACGTGATTTTACTGAGAACAAAAGAACGGTGTTTCCTACACATACGGACCATATCTAGTTCAACTCTGCTTCTGAAACTGATACAAAGCATTGGTCCTCTAACATCCAATGCTTGTCAGTTAAGATGAGAAACGTGTAAGCTTTGTGAATGATGTAGTTCCTTTGAACTGAAAAGTGACTGCCCTTACCTGAAACGAAGTCTTGCTTGTAGTAAGACACAGAGCCTGGGATTTAACTCCATTTCTTAAGAGAAACATACAGCATAGTTCTCATCCATGGATCACACTGTGGATAGAGCGAGAAGCACACTCTTGCTTTCCAGAGTCTCTAAGACAGCAGGAAATTTGAGTGTGCCCAGAACAATAGAACGGTGTTTCCTACACATACGGACCATATCCAGTCCAAATATGCTTCTGAAACTGATATAAAGCATTGACCCTCTAACATCCAATGCTTGTCAGTTAAGATGAGAATCGTGTGATCTTGGTGAACGATGTAGTTCGTTTGAGCAGGAAAGTGACTGCCCTTACCTGAAATGAAGTCTTGCTTGTAGGAAGACTCAGAGCCTGGGATTTAACTCCATTTCTGAATTGAAACACACAGCAGTGTTCTCATCCATTGATGACACTCTGCTTTAGAACAAGAAGCACGCTCTTGCTTTCTAGAGTCTCTAAGACAGCAGGAAACGTGAGTGTGCTGAGAACAAAAGAACGGTGTTTCGTACACATACGGACCATATCTAGTCCAACTTTGCTTCTTAAACTGATACAAAGCACTGGTCCTCTAACATCCAATGCTTGTCTGTTAAGATGAGAAATGTGTGAGCTCAGTGAATGATGTAGTTCGTTTGAGCAGAAAAGTGACTGCCCTTACCTGAAACGAAGTCTTGCTTGTAGGAAGACACAGAGATTGGGATTTAACTCCATTTCTGAAGGGAAACACACAGCATAGTTCTCATCCATGGATCACAATCTGCTTTAGAGCGAGAAGCACGCTCTTGCTTTCTAGAGTCTCTAAGAAAGCAGGAAATCTGAGTGTGCCCAGAACAAAAGAACGGTGTTTCCTACACATACAGACTATATGTAGTCCAAAACTTCATCTGAAACTGATAGAATGCACTGGTCCTCTAACATCCAATGCTTGTCTATTAAGATGAGAAATGTGTGAGCTCAGTGAACGATGTAGTTCGTTTGAGCAGAAAAGTGAATGCCCTTACCTGAAACGAAGTCTTGCTTGTAGGAAGACGCAGAGCCTGGGATTTAACTCCATTTCTAAAGGGAAACACACAACATAGCATTCATCCATGGATCACACTCTGGTTAGAGCGAGAAGCACACTCTTGCTTTCTAGAGTCTCTAAGACAGCAGGAAATCTGAGTGTGCCCATTACAATAGAACGGTGTTTCCTACACATATGGACCATATCCAGTCCAAATCTGCTTCTGAAACTGATACAAAGCACTGGTCCTCTAACATCCAATGTTTGTCAGTTAAGATGAGAAACGTGTGAGCTTTGTGAATGATGTAGTTCCTTTGAACTGAAAAGTGACTGCCCTTACCTGAAACGAAGTCTTGCTTGTAGGAAGACACAGAGCCTGGGATTTAACTTCATTTATGAAGGGAAACACACAGCATAGTTCTCCTCCATGAATCACACTCTGCTTTAGAGCGAGAAGCATGCACTTGCTTTTATAGTCTCTAATATAGCAGGTAATCTGAGTGTGCCCAGAACTAAAGAACGGTGTTTCCTACATATACAGACCATAAGTAGTCCAAATCTGCTTCTGAAACTGACACAAAGCACTGACACTCTAATATCCAATGCTTGTCAGTTAAGATGAGAAACGTGTGAGCTTCGTCAACGATGTAGTTCGTTTGAGCAGAAAAGTGCCTGCCCTTACCTGAAACGAAGTCTTGCTTGTAGTAACACACAGAGCCTTGGATTTAACTCCATTTCTGAAGTGAAACACAGCAGTGTAATCATCCATTGATCACACTATGCTTTAGAACAAGAAGCACGCTCTTGCTTTCTAGAGTGTCTAAGACAGCAGGAAACGTGAGTGTGCTGAGAACAAAAGAACGGTGTTTCCTACACATACGGACCATATCTAGTTCAACTCTGCTTCTGAAACTGATACAAAGCACTGGTCCTCTAACATCCAATGCTTGTCAGTTAAGATGAGAAACGTGTAAGCTTTGTGAATGATGTAGTTCCTTTGAACTGAAAAGTGACTGCCCTTACCTGAAACGAAGTCTTGCTTGTAGTAAGACACAGAGCCTGGGATTTAACTCCATTTCTTAAGAGAAACATACAGCATAGTTCTCATCCATGGATCACACTGTGGATAGAGCGAGAAGCACTCTTGCTTTCCAGAGTCTCTAAGACAGCAGGAAATTTGAGTGTGCCCAGAACAATAGAACGGTGTTTCCTACACATACGGACCATATCCAGTCCAAATATGCTTCTGAAACTGATATAAAGCATTGACCCTCTAACATCCAATGCTTGTCAGTTAAGATGAGAATCGTGTGATCTTGGTGAACGATGTAGTTCGTTTGAGCAGGAAAGTGACTGCCCTTACCTGAAATGAAGTCTTGCTTGTAGGAAGACTCAGAGCCTGGGATTTAACTCCATTTCTGAATTGAAACACACAGCAGTGTTCTCATCCATTGATGACACTCTGCTTTAGAACAAGAAGCACGCTCTTGCTTTCTAGAGTCTCTAAGACAGCAGGAAACGTGAGTGTGCTGAGAACAAAAGAACGGTGTTTCGTACTCATACGGACCATATCTAGTCCAACTTTGCTTCTTAAACTGATACAAAGCACTGGTCCTCTAACATCCAATGCTTGTCTGTTAAGATGAGAAATGTGTGAGCTCAGTGAATGATGTAGTTCGTTTGAGCAGAAAAGTGACTGCCCTTACCTGAAACGAAGTCTTGCTTGTAGGAAGACACAGAGATTGGGATTTAACTCCATTTCTGAAGGGAAACACACAGCATAGTTCTCATCCATGGATCACAATCTGCTTTAGAGCGCGAAGCACGCTCTTGCTATCTAGAGTCTCTAAGACAGCAGGAAGCGTGAGTGTGCTGAGAAGAAAAGAACAGTGTTTCCTACACATACGGACCGTATTTAGTCCAACTCTTCTTCTGAAACTGATACAAAGCACTGGTCCTCTAACATCCAATGCTTGTCAGTTAAGATGGGAAACGTGTGAGCTTCATGAACGATGTAGTTCATTTGAGCAGAAAAGTGACTTCCCTTACCGGAAATGAAGTCTTGCTTGTCGGAAGACTCAGAGCCTGGGATTTAACTCCATTTCTGAAGTGAAATACACAGCAGTGTTCTCATCCATTGATGACACTCTGCTATAGAACAAGAAGCACGCTCTTGCTTTCTAGAGTCTCTAAGACAGCAGGAAACGTGAGTGTGCTGAGAACAAAAGAACGGTGTTTCCTACACATAGGGACCATATCTAGTCCAACTCTGCTTCTGAAACTCATACAAAGCACTGGTCCTCTAACATCCAATGCTTGTCAGTTAAGATGGGAAACGTGTGAGCTTCATGAACGATGTAGTTCTTTTGAGGAGAAAAGTGACTGCCCTTACCTTAAATGAAGTCTTGCTTGTAGGAAGACTCAGAGCCTGGGATTTAACTCCATTTCTGAATTGAAACACACAGCAGTGTTCTCATCCATTGATCACACTCTGCTTTAGAACAAGAAGCACGCTCTTGCTTTCTAGAGTCTCTAAGACAGCAGGAAACGTGAGTGTGCTGAGAACAAAAGAACGGAGTTTCCTACACATACGGACCATATCTAGTCCAACTCTGCTTCTGAAACTGATACAAAGCACTGGTCTTCTAACGTCCAATGTTTGTCAGTTAAGATGAGAAACGTGTGAGCTTTTTGAATGATGTAGTTCGTTTGAGCTGAAAAGTGACTGCCCTTACCTGAAACGAAGTCTTGCTTGTAGGAAGACGCAGAGCCTGGGATTTAACTCCATTTCTAAAGGGAAACACACAACATAGCATTCATCCATGGATCACACTCTGGTTAGAGCGAGAAGCACACTCTTGCTTTCTAGAGTCTCTAAGACAGCAGGAAATCTGAGTGTGCCCATTACAATAGAACGGTGTTTCCTACACATATGGACCATATCCAGTCCAAATCTGCTTCTGAAACTGATACAAAGCACTGGTCCTCTAACATCCAATGTTTGTCAGTTAAGATGAGAAACGTGTGAGCTTTGTGAATGATGTAGTTCCTTTGAACTGAAAAGTGACTGCCCTTACCTGAAACGAAGTCTTGCTTGTAGGAAGACACAGAGCCTGGGATTTAACTTCATTTATGAAGGGAAACACACAGCATAGTTCTCCTCCATGAATCACACTCTGCTTTAGAGCGAGAAGCATGCACTTGCTTTTATAGTCTCTAATATAGCAGGTAATCTGAGTGTGCCCAGAACTAAAGAACGGTGTTTCCTACATATACAGACCATAAGTAGTCCAAATCTGCTTCTGAAACTGATACAAAGCACTGACACTCTAATATCCAATGCTTGTCAGTTAAGATGAGAAACGTGTGAGCTTCGTCAACGATGTAGTTCGTTTGAGCAGAAAAGTGCCTGCCCTTACCTGAAACGAAGTCTTGCTTGTAGTAACACACAGAGCCTTGGATTTAACTCCATTTCTGAAGTGAAACACAGCAGTGTAATCATCCATTGATCACACTCTGCTTTAGAATAAGAAGCACGCTCTTGCTTTTTAGAGTCTCTAAGACAGGAGGAAACGTGATTTTGCTGAGAAAAAAAGAATGGTGTTTCCTACACATACGGACCATATCTAGTCCAACTCTGCTTCTGAAACTGATACAAAGCACTGACCCTCTAACATCCAATGCTTGTCAGTTAAGATGGGAAACGTGTGAGCTTCATGAACGATGTAGTTCGTTTGAGCAGAAAAGTGACTGCCTTACCTGAATTGAAGACTTGCTTGTACTAAGACTCAGAGCCTGGGATTTAACTCCATTTCTGAATTGAAACACACAGCAGTGTTCTCATCCATTGATCACACTCTGCTTTAGAATAAGAAGCACGCTCTTGCTTTTTAGAGTCTCTAAGACAGGAGGAAAAGTTATTTTGCTGAGAACAAAGAACGGTGTTTCCTACACATACGGACATTATATAGTCCAACTCTGCTTCTGAAACTGATACAAAGGACTGGTCCTCTAACATCCAATGCTTGTCTGTTAAGGTGAGAAACGTGTGAGCTTCGTGAACGATGTAGTTCGTTTGAGCTGAAAAGTAACTGCCCTTACCTGAAAGGAAGTCTTGCTTGTAGGAAGACTCAGAGCCTGGGATTTAACTCCATTTCTGAAGGCAAACACACAGCATAGTTCTCATCCATGGATCACACTCTGCTTTAGAGCGAGAAGCACACTCTTGCTTTCCAGAGTCTCTAAGACAGCAGGAAACGTGAGTGTGCTGACAACAAAAGAACGGTGTTTCCTACACATACGGACCATATCTAGTCCAAATCTGCTTCTTAAACTGATACAAAGCACTGATCCTCTAACAGCCAATGCTTGTCTGTTAAGATGAGAAACGTGTGAGCTTCATGAACGATGTAGTTCGTTTGAGCAGAAAAGTGATTGCCTTACCTGAATTGAAGACTTGCTTGTACTAAGACTCAGAGCCTGGGATTTAACTCCATTTCTGAATTGAAACACACAGCAGTGTTCTCATCCATTGATCACACTCTGCTTTATAACAAGAAGCACGCTCTTGCTTTCTAGAGTCTCTAAGACAGCAGGAAACGTGATTTTACTGAGAACAAAACAACGGTGTTTCCTACAAATACGGACCATATCCAGTCCAAATATGCTTCTGAAACTGATATAAATCATTGACCCTCTAACATCCAATGCTTGTCAGTTAAGATGAGAATCGTGTGATCTTGGTGAACGATGTAGTTCGTTTGAGCAGGAAAGTGACTGCCCTTACCTGAAATGAAGTCTTGCTTGTAGGAAGACTCAGAGCCTGGGATTTAACTCCATTTCTGAATTGAAACACACAGCAGTGTTCTCATCCATTGATGACACTCTGCTTTAGAACAAGAAGCACGCTCTTGCTTTCTAGAGTCTCTAAGACAGCAGGAAACGTGAGTGTGCTGAGAACAAAAGAACGGTGTTTCGTACACATACGGACCATATCTAGTCCAACTTTGCTTCTTAAACTGATACAAAGCACTGGTCCTCTAACATCCAATGCTTGTCTGTTAAGATGAGAAATGTGTGAGCTCAGTGAATGATGTAGTTCGTTTGAGCAGAAAAGTGACTGCCCTTACCTGAAACGAAGTCTTGTTGTAGGAAGACACAGAGATTGGGATTTAACTCCATTTCTGAAGGGAAACACACAGCATAGTTCTCATCCATGGATCACAATCTGCTTTAGAGCGAGAAGCACGCTCTTGCTTTCTAGAGTCTCTAAGAAAGCAGGAAATCTGAGTGTGCCCAGAACAAAAGAACGGTGTTTCCTACACATACAGACTATATGTAGTCCAAAACTTCATCTGAAACTGATAGAATGCACTGGTCCTCTAACATCCAATGCTTGTCCTTTAAGATGAGAAATGTGTGAGCTCAGTGAACGATGTAGTTCGTTTGAGCAGAAAAGTGAATGCCCTTACCTGAAACGAAGTCATGCTTGTAGGAAGACTCAGAGCCTGGGATTTAACTCCATTTCTGAGGGCAAACACACAGCATAGTTCTCATCCATGGATCACACTCTGCTTTAGAGCGCGAAGCACGCTCTTGCTATCTAGAGTCTCTAAGACAGCAGGAAGCGTGAGTGTGCTGAGAAGAAAAGAACAGTGTTTCCTACACATACGGACCATATTTAGTCCAACTCTTCTTCTGAAACTGATACAAAGCACTGGTCCTCTAACATCCAATGCTTGTCAGTTAAGATGGGAAACGTGTGAGCTTCATGAACGATGTAGTTCATTTGAGCAGAAAAGTGACTTCCCTTACCTGAAATGAAGTCTTGCTTGTCGGAAGACTCAGAGCCTGGGATTTAACTCCATTTCTGAAGTGAAATACACAGCAGTGTTCTCATCCATTGATGACACTCTGCTTTAGAACAAGAAGCACGCACTTGCTTTCTAGAGTCTCTAAGACAGCAGGAAACGTGAGTGTGCTGAGAACAAAAGAACGGTGTTTCCTACACATAGGGACCATATCTAGTCCAACTCTGCTTCTGAAACTCATACAAAGCACTGGTCCTCTAACATCCAATGCTTGTCAGTTAAGATGGGAAACGTGTGAGCTTCATGAACGATGTAGTTCTTTTGAGGAGAAAAGTGACTGCCCTTACCTTAAATGAAGTCTTGCTTGGAGGAAGACTCAGAGCCTGGGATTTAACTCCATTTCTGAATTGAAACACACAGCAGTGTTCTCATCCATTGATCACACTCTGCTTTAGAACAAGAAGCACGCTCTTGCTTTCTAGAGTCTCTAAGACAGCAGGAAACGTGAGTGTGCTGAGAACAAAAGAACGGAGTTTCCTACACATACGGACCATATCTAGTCCAACTCTGCTTCTGAAACTGATACAAAGCACTGGTCTTCTAACGTCCAATGTTTGTCAGTTAAGATGAGAAACGTGTGAGCTTTTTGAATGATGTAGTTCGTTTGAGCTGAAAAGTGACTGCCCTTACCTGAAACGAAGTCTTGCTTGTAGGAAGACGCAGAGCCTGGGATTTAACTCCATTTCTAAAGGGAAACACACAACATAGCATTCATCCATGGATCACACTCTGGTTAGAGCGAGAAGCACACTCTTGCTTTCTAGAGTCTCTAAGACAGCAGGAAATCTGAGTGTGCCCATTACAATAGAACGGTGTTTCCTACACATATGGACCATATCCAGTCCAAATCTGCTTCTGAAACTGATACAAAGCACTGGTCCTCTAACATCCAATGTTTGTCAGTTAAGATGAGAAACGTGTGAGCTTTGTGAATGATGTAGTTCCTTTGAACTGAAAAGTGACTGCCCTTACCTGAAACGAAGTCTTGCTTGTAGGAAGACACAGAGCCTGGGATTTAACTTCATTTATGAAGGGAAACACACAGCATAGTTCTCCTCCATGAATCACACTCTGCTTTAGAGCGAGAAGCATGCACTTGCTTTTATAGTCTCTAATATAGCAGGTAATCTGAGTGTGCCCAGAACTAAAGAACGGTGTTTCCTACATATACAGACCATAAGTAGTCCAAATCTGCTTCTGAAACTGATACAAAGCACTGACACTCTAATATCCAATGCTTGTCAGTTAAGATGAGAAACGTGTGAGCTTCGTCAACGATGTAGTTCGTTTGAGCAGAAAAGTGCCTGCCCTTACCTGAAACGAAGTCTTGCTTGTAGTAACACACAGAGCCTTGGATTTAACTCCATTTCTGAAGTGAAACACAGCAGTGTAATCATCCATTGATCACACTATGCTTTAGAACAAGAAGCACGCTCTTGCTTTCTAGAGTGTCTAAGACAGCAGGAAACGTGTGTGTGCTGAGAACAAAAGAACGGTGTTTCCTACACATACGGACCATATCTAGTTCAACTCTGCTTCTGAAACTGATAAAAAGCACTGGTCCTCTAACATCCAATGCTTGTCAGTTAAGATGAGAAACGTGTGAGCTTTGTGAATGATGTAGTTCCTTTGAACTGAAAAGTGACGGCCCTTACCTGAAACGACGTCTTGCTTGTTGTAAGACACAGAGCCTGGGATTTAACTCCATTTCTTAAGAAAAACACACAGCAGAGTTCTCATCCATGGATCACACTCTGCTTTAGAGCGAGAAGCACGCTCTTGTTATTAGAGTCTCTAATATAGCAGGAAATTTGAGTGTGCCCAGAACAAAAGAACGGTGTTTCCTACATATAGGGACCATATGTAGTCCAAATCTGCTTCTGATACTGATACAATGCACTGACCCTCTAACATCCAATGCTTGTCAGTTAAGATGAGAATCGTGTGATCTTCGTTAACGATGTAGTTCGTTTGAGCAGAAAAGTTAATGCCATACCTGAATTGAAGTCTTGCCTGGAGCAAGACTCAGAGCCTGGGATTTAACTCCATTTCTGAATTGAAACACACAGCAGTGTTCTCATCCATTGATCACACTCTGCTTTAGAATAAGAAGCACGCTCTTGCTTTTTAGAGTCTCTAAGACAGGAGGAAACGTGATTTTGCTGAGAAAAAAAGAAAGGTGTTTCCTACACATACAGACCAAATCTAGTCCAACTCTGCTTCTGAAACTGATACAAAGCACTGGTCCTCTAACATCCAATGCTTGTGAGTTAAGATGGGAAACGTGTGAGCTTCATGAACGATGTAGTTCTTTTGAGGAGAAAAGTGACTGCCCTTACCGTAAATGAATTCTTGCTTGTAGGAAGACTCAGAGCCTGGGATTTAACGCCATTTCTGAATTGAAACACACAGCAGTGTTCTCATCCATTGATCACACTCTGCTTTAGAACAAGAAGCACGCTCTTGCTTTCTAGAGTCTCTAAGACAGCAGGAAACGTGAGTGTGCTGAGAACAAAAGAACGGAGTTTCCTACACATACGGACCATATCTAGTCCAACTCTGCTTCTGAAACTGATACAAAGCACTGGTCTTCTAACGTCCAATGTTTGTCAGTTAAGATGAGAAACGTGTGAGCTTTTTGAATGATGTAGTTCGTTTGAGCTGAAAAGTGACTGCCCTTACCTGAAACGAAGTCTTGCTTGTAGGAAGACGCAGAGCCTGGGATTTAACTCCATTTCTAAAGGGAAACACACAACATAGCATTCATCCATGGATCACACTCTGGTTAGAGCGAGAAGCACACTCTTGCTTTCTAGAGTCTCTAAGACAGCAGGAAATCTGAGTGTGCCCATTACAATAGAACGGTGTTTCCTACACATATGGACCATATCCAGTCCAAATCTGCTTCTGAAACTGATACAAAGCACTGGTCCTCTAACATCCAATGTTTGTCAGTTAAGATGAGAAACGTGTGAGCTTTGTGAATGATGTAGTTCCTTTGAACTGAAAAGTGACTGCCCTTACCTGAAACGAAGTCTTGCTTGTAGGAAGACACAGAGCCTGGGATTTAACTTCATTTCTGAAGGGAAACACACAGCATAGTTCTCCTCCATGAATCACACTCTGCTTTAGAGCGAGAAGCATGCACTTGCTTTTATAGTCTCTAATATAGCAGGTAATCTGAGTGTGCCCAGAACGAAAGAACGGTGTTTCCTACATACACAGACCATAAGTAGTCCAAATCTGCTTCTGAAACTGATACAAAGCACTGACACTCTAATATCCAATGCTTGTCAGTTAAGATGAGAAACGTGTGAGCTTCGTCAACGATGTAGTTCGTTTGAGCAGAAAAGTGCCTGCCCTTACCTGAAACGAAGTCTTGCTTGTAGTAACACACAGAGCCTTGGATTTAACTCCATTTCTGAAGTGAAACACAGCAGTGTAATCATCCATTGATCACACTCTGCTTTAGAATAAGAAGCACGCTCTTGCTTTTTAGAGTCTCTAAGACAGGAGGAAACGTGATTTTGCTGAGAAAAAAAGAATGGTGTTTCCTACACATACGGACCATATCTAGTCCAACTCTGCTTCTGAAACTGATACAAAGCCCTGACCCTCTAACATCCAATGCTTGTCAGTTAAGATGGGAAACGTGTGAGCTTCATGAACGATGTAGTTCGTTTGAGCAGAAAAGTGACTGCCTTACCTGAATTGAAGACTTGCTTGTACTAAGACTCAGAGCCTGGGATTTAACTCCATTTCTGAATTGAAACACACAGCAGTGTTCTCATCCATTGATCACACTCTGCTTTAGAATAAGAAGCACGCTCTTGCTTTTTAGAGTCTCTAACACAGGAGGAAAAGTTATTTTGCTGAGAACAAAGAACGGTGTTTCCTACACATACGGACATTATATAGTCCAACTCTGCTTCTGAAACTGATACAAAGGACTGGTCCTCTAACATCCAATGCTTGTCTGTTAAGGTGAGAAACGTGTGAGCTTCGTGAACGATGTAGTTCGTTTGAGCTGAAAAGTAACTGCCCTTACCTGAAAGGAAGTCTTGCTTGTAGGAAGACTCAGAGCCTGGGATTTAACTCCATTTCTGAAGGCAAACACACAGCATAGTTCTCATCCATGGATCACACTCTGCTTTAGAGCGAGAAGCACGCTCTTGCTTTCCAGAGTCTCTAAGACAGCAGGAAACGTGAGTGTGCTGACAACAAAAGAACGGTGTTTCCTACACATACGGACCATATCTAGTCCAAATCTGCTTCTTAAACTGATACAAAGCACTGATCCTCTAACAGCCAATGCTTGTCTGTTAAGATGAGAAACGTGTGAGCTTCATGAACGATGTAGTTCGTTTGAGCAGAAAAGTGATTGCCTTACCTGAATTGAAGACTTGCTTGTACTAAGACTCAGAGCCTGGGATTTAACTCCATTTCTGAATTGAAACACACAGCAGTGTTCTCATCCATTGATCACACTCTGCTTTATAACAAGAAGCACGCTCTTGCTTTCTAGAGTCTCTAAGACAGCAGGAAACGTGATTTTACTGAGAACAAAACAACGGTGTTTCCTACACATACGGACCATATCTAGTTCAACTCTGCTTCTGAAACTGATACAAAGCATTGGTCCTCTAACATCCAATGCTTGTCAGTTAAGATGAGAAACGTGTAAGCTTTGTGAATGATGTAGTTCCTTTGAACTGAAAAGTGACTGCCCTTACCTGAAACGAAGTCTTGCTTGTAGTAAGACACAGAGCCTGGGATTTAACTCCATTTCTTAAGAGAAACATACAGCATAGTTCTCATCCATGGATCACACTGTGGATAGAGCGAGAAGCCCACTCTTGCTTTCCAGAGTCTCTAAGACAGCAGGAAATTTGAGTGTGCCCAGAACAATAGAACGGTGTTTCCTACACATACGGACCATATCCAGTCCAAATATGCTTCTGAAACTGATATAAAGCACTGGTCCTCTAACATCCAATGCTTGTCAGTTAAGATGAGAATCGTGTGCTCTTGGTGAACGATGTAGTTCGTTTGAGCAGGAAAGTGACTCCCCTTACCTGAAATGAAGTCTTGCTTGTAGGAAGACTCAGAGCCTGGGATTTAACTCCATTTCTGAATTGAAACACACAGCAGTGTTCTCATCCATTGATGACACTCTGCATTAGAACAAGAAGCACGCTCTTGCTTTCTAGAGTCTCTAAGACAGCAGGAAACGTGAGTGTGCTGAGAACAAAAGAACGGTGTTTCGTACACATACGGACCATATCTAGTCCAACTTTGCTTCTTAAACTGATACAAAGCACTGGTCCTCTAACATCCAATGCTTGTCTGTTAAGATGAGAAATGTGTGAGCTCAGTGAACGATGTAGTTCGTTTGAGCAGAAAAGTGACTGCCCTTACCTGAAACGAAGTCTTGCTTGTAGGAAGACACAGAGATTGGGATTTAACTCCATTTCTGAAGGGAAACACACAGCATAGTTCTCATCCATGGATCACAATCTGCTTTAGAGCGAGAAGCACGCTCTTGCTTTCTAGAGTCTCTAAGAAAGCAGGAAATCTGAGTGTGCCCAGAACAAAAGAACGGTGTTTCCTACACATACAGACTATATGTAGTCCAAAACTTCATCTGAAACTGATAGAATGCACTGGTCCTCTAACATCCAATGCTTGTCTATTAAGATGAGAAATGTGTGAGCTCAGTGAACGATGTAGTTCGTTTGAGCAGAAAAGTGAATGCCCTTACCTGAAACGAAGTCATGCTTGTAGGAAGACTCAGAGCCTGGGATTTAACTCCATTTCTGAGGGCAAACATACAGCATAGTTCTCATCCATGGATCACACTCTGCTTTAGAGCGCGAAGCACGCTCTTGCTATCTAGAGTCTCTAAGACAGCAGGAAGCGTGAGTGTGCTGAGAAGAAAAGAACAGTGTTTCCTACACATACGGACCGTATTTAGTCCAACTCTTCTTCTGAAACTGATACAAAGCACTGGTCCTCTAACATCCAATGCTTGTCAGTTAAGATGGGAAACGTGTGAGCTTCATGAACGATGTAGTTCATTTGAGCAGAAAAATGACTTCCCTTACCTGAAATGAAGTCTTGCTTGTCGGAAGACTCAGAGCCTGGGATTTAACTCCATTTCTGAAGTGAAATACACAGCAGTGTTCTCATCCATTGATGACACTCTGCTTTAGAACAAGAAGCACGCTCTTGCTTTCTAGAGTCTCTAAGACAGCAGGAAACGTGAGTGTGCTGAGAACAAAAGAACGGTGTTTCCTACACATAGGGACCATATCTAGTCCAACTCTGCTTCTGAAACTCATACAAAGCACTGGTCCTCTAACATCCAATGCTTGTCAGTTAAGATGGGAAACGTGTGAGCTTCATGAACGATGTAGTTCTTTTGAGGAGAAAAGTGACTGCCCTTACCTTAAATGAAGTCTTGCTTGTAGGAAGACTCAGAGCCTGGGATTTAACTCCATTTCTGAATTGAAACACACAGCAGTGTTCTCATCCATTGATCACACTCTGCTTTAGAACAAGAAGCAAGCTCTTGCTTTCTAGAGTCTCTAAGACAGCAGGAAACGTGAGTGTGCTGAGAACAAAAGAACGGAGTTTCCTACACATACGGACCATATCTAGTCCAACTCTGCTTCTGAAACTGATACAAAGCACTGGTCTTCTAACGTCCAATGTTTGTCAGTTAAGATGAGAAACGTGTGAGCTTTTTGAATGATGTAGTTCGTTTGAGCTGAAAAGTGACTGCCCTTACCTGAAACGAAGTCTTGCTTGTAGGAAGACGCAGAGCCTGGGATTTAACTCCATTTCTAAAGGGAAACACACAACATAGCATTCATCCATGGATCACACTCTGGTTAGAGCGAGAAGCACACTCTTGCTTTCTAGAGTCTCTAAGACAGCAGGAAATCTGAGTGTGCCCATTACAATAGAACGGTGTTTCCTACACATATGGACCATATCCAGTCCAAATCTGCTTCTGAAACTGATACAAAGCACTGGTCCTCTAACATCCAATGTTTGTCAGTTAAGATGAGAAACGTGTGAGCTTTGTGAATGATGTAGTTCCTTTGAACTGAAAAGTGACTGCCCTTACCTGAAACGAAGTCTTGCTTGTAGGAAGACACAGAGCCTGGGATTTAACTTCATTTATGAAGGAAAACACACAGCATAGTTCTCCTCCATGAATCACACTCTGCTTTAGAGCGAGAAGCATGCACTTGCTTTTATAGTCTCTAATATAGCAGGTAATCTGAGTGTGCCCAGAACTAAAGAACGGTGTTTCCTACATATACAGACCATAAGTAGTCCAAATCTGCTTCTGAAACTGATACAAAGCACTGACACTCTAATATCCAATGCTTGTCAGTTAAGATGAGAAACGTGTGAGCTTCGTCAACGATGTAGTTCGTTTGAGCAGAAAAGTGCCTGTCCTTACCTGAAACGAAGTCTTGCTTGTAGTAACACACAGAGCCTTGGATTTAACTCCATTTCTGAAGTGAAACACAGCAGTGTAATCATCCATTGATCACACTCTGCTTTAGAATAAGAAGCACGCTCTTGCTTTTTAGAGTCTCTAAGACAGGAGGAAACGTGATTTTGCTGAGAAAAAAAGAATGGTGTTTCCTACACATACGGACCATATCTAGTCCAACTCTGCTTCTGAAACTGATACAAAGCCCTGACCCTCTAACATCCAATGCTTGTCAGTTAAGATGGGAAACGTGTGAGCTTCATGAACGATGTAGTTCGTTTGAGCAGAAAAGTGACTGCCTTACCTGAATTGAAGACTTGCTTGTACTAAGACTCAGAGCCTGGGATTTAACTCCATTTCTGAATTGAAACACACAGCAGTGTTCTCATCCATTGATCACACTCTGCTTTAGAATAAGAAGCACGCTCTTGCTTTTTAGAGTCTCTAAGACAGGAGGAAAAGTTATTTTGCTGAGAACAAAGAACGGTGTTTCCTACACATACGGACATTATATAGTCCAACTCTGCTTCTGAAACTGATACAAAGGACTGGTCCTCTAACATCCAATGCTTGTCTGTTAAGGTGAGAAACGTGTGAGCTTCGTGAACGATGTAGTTCGTTTGAGCTGAAAAGTAACTGCCCTTACCTGAAAGGAAGTCTTGCTTGTAGGAAGACTCAGAGCCTGGGATTTAACTCCATTTCTGAAGGCAAACACACAGCATAGTTCTCATCCATGGATCACACTCTGCTTTAGAGCGAGAAGCACGCTCTTGCTTTCCAGAGTCTCTAAGACAGCAGGAAACGTGAGTGTGCTGACAACAAAAGAACGGTGTTTCCTACACATACGGACCATATCTAGTCCAAATCTGCTTCTTAAACTGATACAAAGCACTGATCCTCTAACAGCCAATGCTTGTCTGTTAAGATGAGAAACGTGTGAGCTTCATGAACGATGTAGTTCGTTTGAGCAGAAAAGTGATTGCCTTACCTGAATTGAAGACTTGCTTGTACTAAGACTCAGAGCCTGGGATTTAACTCCATTTCTGAATTGAAACACACAGCAGTGTTCTCATCCATTGATCACACTCTGCTTTATAACAAGAAGCACGCTCTTGCTTTCTAGAGTCTCTAAGACAGCAGGAAACGTGATTTTACTGAGAACAAAAGAACGGTGTTTCCTACACATACGGACCATATCTAGTTCAACTCTGCTTCTGAAACTGATACAAAGCATTGGTCCTCTAACATCCAATGCTTGTCAGTTAAGATGAGAAACGTGTAAGCTTTGTGAATGATGTAGTTCCTTTGAACTGAAAAGTGACTGCCCTTACCTGAAACGAAGTCTTGCTTGTAGTAAGACACAGAGCCTGGGATTTAACTCCATTTCTTAAGAGAAACATACAGCATAGTTCTCATCCATGGATCACACTGTGGATAGAGCGAGAAGCACACTCTTGCTTTCCAGAGTCTCTAAGACAGCAGGAAATTTGAGTGTGCCCAGAACAATAGAACGGTGTTTCCTACACATACGGACCATATCCAGTCCAAATATGCTTCTGAAACTGATATAAAGCATTGACCCTCTAACATCCAATGCTTGTCAGTTAAGATGAGAATCGTGTGATCTTGGTGAACGATGTAGTTCGTTTGAGCAGGAAAGTGACTGCCCTTACCTGAAATGAAGTCTTGCTTGTAGGAAGACTCAGAGCCTGGGATTTAACTCCATTTCTGAATTGAAACACACAGCAGTGTTCTCATCCATTGATGACACTCTGCTTTAGAACAAGAAGCACGCTCTTGCTTTCTAGAGTCTCTAAGACAGCAGGAAACGTGAGTGTGCTGAGAACAAAAGAACGGTGTTTCGTACACATACGGACCATATCTAGTCCAACTTTGCTTCTTAAACTGATACAAAGCACTGGTCCTCTAACATCCAATGCTTGTCTGTTAAGATGAGAAATGTGTGAGCTCAGTGAATGATGTAGTTCGTTTGAGCAGAAAAGTGACTGCCCTTACCTGAAACGAAGTCTTGCTTGTAGGAAGACACAGAGATTGGGATTTAACTCCATTTCTGAAGGGAAACACACAGCATAGTTCTCATCCATGGATCACAATCTGCTTTAGAGCGAGAAGCACGCTCTTGCTTTCTAGAGTCTCTAAGAAAGCAGGAAATCTGAGTGTGCCCAGAACAAAAGAACGGTGTTTCCTACACATACAGACTATATGTAGTCCAAAACTTCATCTGAAACTGATAGAATGCACTGGTCCTCTAACATCCAATGCTTGTCTATTAAGATGAGAAATGTGTGAGCTCAGTGAACGATGTAGTTCGTTTGAGCAGAAAAGTGAATGCCCTTACCTGAAACGAAGTCTTGCTTGTAGGAAGACGCAGAGCCTGGGATTTAACTCCATTTCTAAAGGGAAACACACAACATAGCATTCATCCATGGATCACACTCTGGTTAGAGCGAGAAGCACACTCTTGCTTTCTAGAGTCTCTAAGACAGCAGGAAATCTGAGTGTGCCCATTACAATAGAACGGTGTTTCCTACACATATGGACCATATCCAGTCCAAATCTGCTTCTGAAACTGATACAAAGCACTGGTCCTCTAACATCCAATGTTTGTCAGTTAAGATGAGAAACGTGTGAGCTTTGTGAATGATGTAGTTCCTTTGAACTGAAAAGTGACTGCCCTTACCTGAAACGAAGTCTTGCTTGTAGGAAGACACAGAGCCTGGGATTTAACTTCATTTATGAAGGGAAACACACAGCATAGTTCTCCTCCATGAATCACACTCTGCTTTAGAGCGAGAAGCATGCACTTGCTTTTATAGTCTCTAATATAGCAGGTAATCTGAGTGTGCCCAGAACTAAAGAACGGTGTTTCCTACATATACAGACCATAAGTAGTCCAAATCTGCTTCTGAAACTGACACAAAGCACTGACACTCTAATATCCAATGCTTGTCAGTTAAGATGAGAAACGTGTGAGCTTCGTCAACGATGTAGTTCGTTTGAGCAGAAAAGTGCCTGCCCTTACCTGAAACGAAGTCTTGCTTGTAGTAACACACAGAGCCTTGGATTTAACTCCATTTCTGAAGTGAAACACAGCAGTGTAATCATCCATTGATCACACTATGCTTTAGAACAAGAAGCACGCTCTTGCTTTCTAGAGTGTCTAAGACAGCAGGAAACGTGAGTGTGCTGAGAACAAAAGAACGGTGTTTCCTACACATACGGACCATATCTAGTTCAACTCTGCTTCTGAAACTGATACAAAGCACTGGTCCTCTAACATCCAATGCTTGTCAGTTAAGATGAGAAACGTGTAAGCTTTGTGAATGATGTAGTTCCTTTGAACTGAAAAGTGACTGCCCTTACCTGAAACGAAGTCTTGCTTGTAGTAAGACACAGAGCCTGGGATTTAACTCCATTTCTTAAGAGAAACATACAGCATAGTTCTCATCCATGGATCACACTGTGGATAGAGCGAGAAGCACTCTTGCTTTCCAGAGTCTCTAAGACAGCAGGAAATTTGAGTGTGCCCAGAACAATAGAACGGTGTTTCCTACACATACGGACCATATCCAGTCCAAATATGCTTCTGAAACTGATATAAAGCATTGACCCTCTAACATCCAATGCTTGTCAGTTAAGATGAGAATCGTGTGATCTTGGTGAACGATGTAGTTCGTTTGAGCAGGAAAGTGACTGCCCTTACCTGAAATGAAGTCTTGCTTGTAGGAAGACTCAGAGCCTGGGATTTAACTCCATTTCTGAATTGAAACACACAGCAGTGTTCTCATCCATTGATGACACTCTGCTTTAGAACAAGAAGCACGCTCTTGCTTTCTAGAGTCTCTAAGACAGCAGGAAACGTGAGTGTGCTGAGAACAAAAGAACGGTGTTTCGTACTCATACGGACCATATCTAGTCCAACTTTGCTTCTTAAACTGATACAAAGCACTGGTCCTCTAACATCCAATGCTTGTCTGTTAAGATGAGAAATGTGTGAGCTCAGTGAATGATGTAGTTCGTTTGAGCAGAAAAGTGACTGCCCTTACCTGAAACGAAGTCTTGCTTGTAGGAAGACACAGAGATTGGGATTTAACTCCATTTCTGAAGGGAAACACACAGCATAGTTCTCATCCATGGATCACAATCTGCTTTAGAGCGCGAAGCACGCTCTTGCTATCTAGAGTCTCTAAGACAGCAGGAAGCGTGAGTGTGCTGAGAAGAAAAGAACAGTGTTTCCTACACATACGGACCGTATTTAGTCCAACTCTTCTTCTGAAACTGATACAAAGCACTGGTCCTCTAACATCCAATGCTTGTCAGTTAAGATGGGAAACGTGTGAGCTTCATGAACGATGTAGTTCATTTGAGCAGAAAAGTGACTTCCCTTACCTGAAATGAAGTCTTGCTTGTCGGAAGACTCAGAGCCTGGGATTTAACTCCATTTCTGAAGTGAAATACACAGCAGTGTTCTCATCCATTGATGACACTCTGCTTTAGAACAAGAAGCACGCTCTTGCTTTCTAGAGTCTCTAAGACAGCAGGAAACGTGAGTGTGCTGAGAACAAAAGAACGGTGTTTCCTACACATAGGGACCATATCTATTCCAACTCTGCTTCTGAAACTCATACAAAGCACTGGTCCTCTAACATCCAATGCTTGTCAGTTAAGATGGGAAACGTGTGAGCTTCATGAACGATGTAGTTCTTTTGAGGAGAAAAGTGACTGCCCTTACCTTAAATGAAGTCTTGCTTGTAGGAAGACTCAGAGCCTGGGATTTAACTCCATTTCTGAATTGAAACACACAGCAGTGTTCTCATCCATTGATCACACTCTGCTTTAGAACAAGAAGCACGCTCTTGCTTTCTAGAGTCTCTAAGACAGCAGGAAACGTGAGTGTGCTGAGAACAAAAGAACGGAGTTTCCTACACATACGGACCATATCTAGTCCAACTCTGCTTCTGAAACTGATACAAAGCACTGGTCTTCTAACGTCCAATGTTTGTCAGTTAAGATGAGAAACGTGTGAGCTTTTTGAATGATGTAGTTCGTTTGAGCTGAAAAGTGACTGCCCTTACCTGAAATGAAGTCTTGCTTGTAGGAAGACGCAGAGCCTGGGATTTAACTCCATTTCTAAAGGGAAACAC
Organism: Onychomys leucogaster; assembly: GCA_949786385.1. NCBI lineage: Eukaryota > Metazoa > Chordata > Mammalia > Rodentia > Cricetidae > Onychomys > Onychomys leucogaster. Next base: position 38,664 of record CATKUP010000128.1, on the reverse strand, counting down.
ACAACATAGCATTCATCCATGGATCACACTCTGGTTAGAGCGAGAAGCACACTCTTGCTTTCTAGAGTCTCTAAGACAGCAGGAAATCTGAGTGTGCCCATTACAATAGAACGGTGTTTCCTACACATGTGGACCATATCCAGTCCAAATCTGCTTCTGAAACTGATACAAAGCACTGGTCCTCTAACATCCAATGTTTGTCAGTTAAGATGAGAAACGTGTGAGCTTTGTGAATGATGTAGTTCCTTTGAACTGAAAAGTGACTGCCCTTACCTGAAACGAAGTCTTGCTTGTAGGAAGACACAGAGCCTGGGATTTAACTTCATTTATGAAGGGAAACACACAGCATAGTTCTCCTCCATGAATCACACTCTGCTTTAGAGCGAGAAGCATGCACTTGCTTTTATAGTCTCTAATATAGCAGGTAATCTGAGTGTGCCCAGAACTAAAGAACGGTGTTTCCTACATATACAGACCATAAGTAGTCCAAATCTGCTTCTGAAACTGACACAAAGCACTGACACTCTAATATCCAATGCTTGTCACTTAAGATGAGAAACGTGTGAGCTTCGTCAACGATGTAGTTCGTTTGAGCAGAAAAGTGCCTGCCCTTACCTGAAACGAAGTCTTGCTTGTAGTAACACACAGAGCCTTGGATTTAACTCCATTTCTGAAGTGAAACACAGCAGTGTAATCATCCATTGATCACACTATGCTTTAGAACAAGAAGCACGCTCTTGCTTTCTAGAGTGTCTAAGACAGCAGGAAACGTGTGTGTGCTGAGAACAAAAGAACGGTGTTTCCTACACATACGGACCATATCTAGTTCAACTCTGCTTCTGAAACTGATACAAAGAACTGGTCCTCTAACATCCAATGCTTGTCAGTTAAGATGAGAAACGTGTGAGCTTTGTGAATGATGTAGTTCCTTTGAACTGAAAAGTGACGGCCCTTACCTGAAACGACGTCTTGCTTGTTGTAAGACACAGAGCCTGGGATTTAACTCCATTTCTTAAGAAAAACACACAGCAGAGTTCTCATCCATGGATCACACTCTGCTTTAGAGCGAGAAGCACGCTCTTGTTATTAGAGTCTCTAATATAGCAGGAAATTTGAGTGTGCCCAGAACAAAAGAACGGTGTTTCCTACATATAGGGACCATATGTAGTCCAAATCTGCTTCTGATACTGATACAATGCACTGACCCTCTAACATCCAATGCTTGTCAGTTAAGATGAGAATCGTGTGATCTTCGTTAACGATGTAGTTCGTTTGAGCAGAAAAGTTAATGCCATACCTGAATTGAAGTCTTGCCTGGAGCAAGACTCAGAGCCTGGGATTTAACTCCATTTCTGAATTGAAACACACAGCAGTGTTCTCATCCATTGATCACACTCTGCTTTAGAATAAGAAGCACGCTCTTGCTTTTTAGAGTCTCTAAGACAGGAGGAAACGTGATTTTGCTGAGAACAAAGAACGGTGTTTCCTACACATACGGACATTATATAGTCCAACTCTGCTTCTGAAACTGATACAAAGGACTGGTCCTCTAACATCCAATGCTTGTCTGTTAAGGTGAGAAACGTGTGAGCTTCGTGAACGATGTAGTTCGTTTGAGTTGAAAAGTAACTGCCCTTACCTGTAAGGAAGTCTTGCTTGTAGGAAGACTTAGAGCCTGGGATTTAACTCCATTTCTGAAGGCAAACACACAGCATAGTTCTCATCCATGGATCACACTCTGCTTTAGAGCGAGAAGCACGCTCTTGCTTTCTAGAGTCTCTAAGACAGCAGGAAACGTGAGTGTGCTGACAACAAAAGAACGGTGTTTCCTACACATACGGACCATATCTAGTACAAATCTGCTTCTTAAACTGATACAAAGCACTGATCCTCTAACAGCCAATGCTTGTCTGTTAAGATGAGAAACGTGTGAGCTTCATGAACGATGTAGTTCGTTTGAGCAGAAAAGTGACTGCCCTTACCTGATTTGAAGTCTTGCATGTAGGAAGACTCAGAGCCTGGGATTTAACTCCATTTCTGAAGTAAAACACACAGCAATGTAATCATCCATTGATCACACTCTGCTTTATAACAAGAAGCACGCTCTTGCTTTCTAGAGTCTCTAAGACAGCAGGAAACGTGATTTTGCTGAGAACAAAAGAACGGTGTTTCCTACACATACGGACCATATCTAGTTCAACTCTGCTTCTGAAACTGATACAAAGCATTGGTCCTCTAACATCCAATGCTTGTCAGTTAAGATGAGAAACGTGTGAGCTTTGTGAATGATGTAGTTCCTTTGAACTGAAAAGTGACTGCCCTTACCTGAAACGAAGTCTTGCTTGTAGTAAGACACAGAGCCTGGGATTTAACTCCATTTCTTAAGAGAAACATACAGCATAGTTTTCGTCCATGGATCACACTCAGTTTTAGAGCGAGAAGCACGCTCTTGCTTTTAGAGTCTCTAATATGGGAGGAAATCTGAGTGTGCCCAGAACAAAAGAACGGTGTTGCCCACATATACGGTCCATATGTAGTCCAAATCTGCTTCTGAAAGTGATACAATGCACTGGTCCTCTGACATCCAATGCTTGTCAGTTAAGATGAGAATCGTATGATCTTGGTGAACGATGTAGTTCGTTTGAGCAGGAAAGTGAATGCCCTTACCTGAAACGAAGTCATGCTTGTAGGAAGACTCAGAGCCTGGGATTTAACTCCATTTCTGAGGGCAAACATACAGCATAGTTCTCATCCATGGATCACACTCTGCTTTAGAGCGCGAAGCACGCTCTTGCTATCTAGAGTCTCTAAGACAGCAGGAAGCGTGAGTGTGCTGAGAAGAAAAGAACAGTGTTTCCTACACATACGGACCGTATTTAGTCCAACTCTTCTTCTGAAACTGATACAAAGCACTGGTCCTCTAACATCCAATGCTTGTCAGTTAAGATGGGAAACGTGTGAGCTTCATGAACGATGTAGTTCATTTGAGCAGAAAAATGACTTCCCTTACCTGAAATGAAGTCTTGCTTGTCGGAAGACTCAGAGCCTGGGATTTAACTCCATTTCTGAAGTGAAATACACAGCAGTGTTCTCATCCATTGATGACACTCTGCTTTAGAACAAGAAGCACGCTCTTGCTTTCTAGAGTCTCTAAGACAGCAGGAAACGTGAGTGTGCTGAGAACAAAAGAACGGTGTTTCCTACACATAGGGACCATATCCAGTCCAACTCTGCTTCTGAAACTCATACAAAGCACTGGTCCTCTAACATCCAATGCTTGTCAGTTAAGATGGGAAACGTGTGAGCTTCATGAACAATGTAGTTCTTTTGAGGAGAAAAGTGACTGCCCTTACCTTAAATGAAGTCTTGCTTGTAGGAAGACTCAGAGCCTGGGATTTAACTCCATTTCTGAATTGAAACACACAGCAGTGTTCTCATCCATTGATCACACTCTGCTTTAGAACAAGAAGCAAGCTCTTGCTTTCTAGAGTCTCTAAGACAGCAGGAAACGTGAGTGTGCTGAGAACAAAAGAACGGAGTTTCCTACACATACGGACCATATCTAGTCCAACTCTGCTTCTGAAACTGATACAAAGCACTGGTCTTCTAACGTCCAATGTTTGGCAGTTAAGATGAGAAACGTGTGAGCTTTTTGAATGATGTAGTTCGTTTGAGCTGAAAAGTGACTGCCCTTACCTGAAACGAAGTCTTGCTTGTAGGAAGACGCAGAGCCTGGGATTTAACTCCATTTCTAAAGGGAAACACACAACATAGCATTCATCCATGGATCACACTCTGGTTAGAGCGAGAAGCACACTCTTGCTTTCTAGAGTCTCTAAGACAGCAGGAAATATGAGTGTGCCCATTACAATAGAACGGTGTTTCCTACACATATGGACCATATCCAGTCCAAATCTGCTTCTGAAACTGATACAAAGCACTGGTCCTCTAACATCCAATGTTTGTCAGTTAAGATGAGAAACGTGTGAGCTTTGTGAATGATGTAGTTCCTTTGAACTGAAAAGTGACTGCCCTTACCTGAAACGAAGTCTTGCTTGTAGGAAGACACAGAGCCTGGGATTTAACTTCATTTATGAAGGGAAACACACAGCATAGTTCTCCTCCATGAATCACACTCTGCTTTAGAGCGAGAAGCATGCACTTGCTTTTATAGTCTCTAATATAGCAGGTAATCTGAGTGTGCCCAGAACTAAAGAACGGTGTTTCCTACATATACAGACCATAAGTAGTCCAAATCTGCTTCTGAAACTGATACAAAGCACTGACACTCTAATATCCAATGCTTGTCAGTTAAGATGAGAAACGTGTGAGCTTCGTCAACGATGTAGTTCGTTTGAGCAGAAAAGTGCCTGTCCTTACCTGAAACGAAGTCTTGCTTGTAGTAACACACAGAGCCTTGGATTTAACTCCATTTCTGAAGTGAAACACAGCAGTGTAATCATCCATTGATCACACTCTGCTTTAGAATAAGAAGCACGCTCTTGCTTTTTAGAGTCTCTAAGACAGGAGGAAACGTGATTTTGCTGAGAAAAAAAGAATGGTGTTTCCTACACATACGGACCATATCTAGTCCAACTCTGCTTCTGAAACTGATACAAAGCCCTGACCCTCTAACATCCAATGCTTGTCAGTTAAGATGGGAAACGTGTGAGCTTCATGAACGATGTAGTTCGTTTGAGCAGAAAAGTGACTGCCTTACCTGAATTGAAGACTTGCTTGTACTAAGACTCAGAGCCTGGGATTTAACTCCATTTCTGAATTGAAACACACAGCAGTGTTCTCATCCATTGATCACACTCTGCTTTAGAATAAGAAGCACGCTCTTGCTTTTTAGAGTCTCTAAGACAGGAGGAAAAGTTATTTTGCTGAGAACAAAGAACGGTGTTTCCTACACATACGGACATTATATAGTCCAACTCTGCTTCTGAAACTGATACAAAGGACTGGTCCTCTAACATCCAATGCTTGTCTGTTAAGGTGAGAAACGTGTGAGCTTCGTGAACGATGTAGTTCGTTTGAGCTGAAAAGTAACTGCCCTTACCTGAAAGGAAGTCTTGCTTGTAGGAAGACTCAGAGCCTGGGATTTAACTCCATTTCTGAAGGCAAACACACAGCATAGTTCTCATCCATGGATCACACTCTGCTTTAGAGCGAGAAGCACGCTCTTGCTTTCCAGAGTCTCTAAGACAGCAGGAAACGTGAGTGTGCTGACAACAAAAGAACGGTGTTTCCTACACATACGGACCATATCTAGTCCAAATCTGCTTCTTAAACTGATACAAAGCACTGATCCTCTAACAGCCAATGCTTGTCTGTTAAGATGAGAAACGTGTGAGCTTCATGAACGATGTAGTTCGTTTGAGCAGAAAAGTGATTGCCTTACCTGAATTGAAGACTTGCTTGTACTAAGACTCAGAGCCTGGGATTTAACTCCATTTCTGAATTGAAACACACAGCAGTGTTCTCATCCATTGATCACACTCTGCTTTATAACAAGAAGCACGCTCTTGCTTTCTAGAGTCTCTAAGACAGCAGGAAACGTGATTTTACTGAGAACAAAAGAACGGTGTTTCCTACACATATGGACCATATCTAGTTCAACTCTGCTTCTGAAACTGATACAAAGCATTGGTCCTCTAACATCCAATGCTTGTCAGTTAAGATGAGAAACGTGTAAGCTTTGTGAATGATGTAGTTCCTTTGAACTGAAAAGTGACTGCCCTTACCTGAAACGAAGTCTTGCTTGTAGTAAGACACAGAGCCTGGGATTTAACTCCATTTCTTAAGAGAAACATACAGCATAGTTCTCATCCATGGATCACACTGTGGATAGAGCGAGAAGCACACTCTTGCTTTCCAGAGTCTCTAAGACAGCAGGAAATTTGAGTGTGCCCAGAACAATAGAACGGTGTTTCCTACACATACGGACCATATCCAGTCCAAATATGCTTCTGAAACTGATATAAAGCATTGACCCTCTAACATCCAATGCTTGTCAGTTAAGATGAGAATCGTGTGATCTTGGTGAACGATGTAGTTCGTTTGAGCAGGAAAGTGACTGCCCTTACCTGAAATGAAGTCTTGCTTGTAGGAAGACTCAGAGCCTGGGATTTAACTCCATTTCTGAATTGAAACACACAGCAGTGTTCTCATCCATTGATGACACTCTGCTTTAGAACAAGAAGCACGCTCTTGCTTTCTAGAGTCTCTAAGACAGCAGGAAACGTGAGTGTGCTGAGAACAAAAGAACGGTGTTTCGTACACATACGGACCATATCTAGTCCAACTTTGCTTCTTAAACTGATACAAAGCACTGGTCCTCTAACATCCAATGCTTGTCTGTTAAGATGAGAAATGTGTGAGCTCAGTGAATGATGTAGTTCGTTTGAGCAGAAAAGTGACTGCCCTTACCTGAAACGAAGTCTTGCTTGTAGGAAGACACAGAGATTGGGATTTAACTCCATTTCTGAAGGGAAACACACAGCATAGTTCTCATCCATGGATCACAATCTGCTTTAGAGCGAGAAGCACGCTCTTGCTTTCTAGAGTCTCTAAGAAAGCAGGAAATCTGAGTGTGCCCAGAACAAAAGAACGGTGTTTCCTACACATACAAACTATATGTAGTCCAAAACTTCATCTGAAACTGATAGAATGCACTGGTCCTCTAACATCCAATGCTTGTCTATTAAGATGAGAAATGTGTGAGCTCAGTGAACGATGTAGTTCGTTTGAGCAGAAAAGTGAATGCCCTTACCTGAAACGAAGTCTTGCTTGTAGGAAGACGCAGAGCCTGGGATTTAACTCCATTTCTAAAGGGAAACACACAACATAGCATTCATCCATGGATCACACTCTGGTTAGAGCGAGAAGCACACTCTTGCTTTCTAGAGTCTCTAAGACAGCAGGAAATCTGAGTGTGCCCATTACAATAGAACGGTGTTTCCTACACATATGGACCATATCCAGTCCAAATCTGCTTCTGAAACTGATACAAAGCACTGGTCCTCTAACATCCAATGTTTGTCAGTTAAGATGAGAAACGTGTGAGCTTTGTGAATGATGTAGTTCCTTTGAACTGAAAAGTGACTGCCCTTACCTGAAACGAAGTCTTGCTTGTAGGAAGACACAGAGCCTGGGATTTAACTTCATTTATGAAGGGAAACACACAGCATAGTTCGCCTCCATGAATCACACTCTGCTTTAGAGCGAGAAGCATGCACTTGCTTTTATAGTCTCTAATATAGCAGGTAATCTGAGTGTGCCCAGAACTAAAGAACGGTGTTTCCTACATATACAGACCATAAGTAGTCCAAATCTGCTTCTGAAACTGACACAAAGCACTGACACTCTAATATCCAATGCTTGTCAGTTAAGATGAGAAACGTGTGAGCTTCGTCAACGATGTAGTTCGTTTGAGCAGAAAAGTGCCTGCCCTTACCTGAAACGAAGTCTTGCTTGTAGTAACACACAGAGCCTTGGATTTAACTCCATTTCTGAAGTGAAACACAGCAGTGTAATCATCCATTGATCACACTATGCTTTAGAACAAGAAGCACGCTCTTGCTTTCTAGAGTGTCTAAGACAGCAGGAAACGTGAGTGTGCTGAGAACAAAAGAACGGTGTTTCCTACACATACGGACCATATCTAGTTCAACTCTGCTTCTGAAACTGATACAAAGCACTGGTCCTCTAACATCCAATGCTTGTCAGTTAAGATGAGAAACGTGTAAGCTTTGTGAATGATGTAGTTCCTTTGAACTGAAAAGTGACTGCCCTTACCTGAAACGAAGTCTTGCTTGTAGTAAGACACAGAGCCTGGGATTTAACTCCATTTCTTAAGAGAAACATACAGCATAGTTCTCATCCATGGATCACACTGTGGATAGAGCGAGAAGCACTCTTGCTTTCCAGAGTCTCTAAGACAGCAGGAAATTTGAGTGTGCCCAGAACAATAGAACGGTGTTTCCTACACATACGGACCATATCCAGTCCAAATATGCTTCTGAAACTGATATAAAGCATTGACCCTCTAACATCCAATGCTTGTCAGTTAAGATGAGAATCGTGTGATCTTGGTGAACGATGTAGTTCGTTTGAGCAGGAAAGTGACTGCCCTTACCTGAAATGAAGTCTTGCTTGTAGGAAGACTCAGAGCCTGGGATTTAACTCCATTTCTGAATTGAAACACACAGCAGTGTTCTCATCCATTGATGACACTCTGCTTTAGAACAAGAAGCACGCTCTTGCTTTCTAGAGTCTCTAAGACAGCAGGAAACGTGAGTGTGCTGAGAACAAAAGAACGGTGTTTCGTACTCATACGGACCATATCTAGTCCAACTTTGCTTCTTAAACTGATACAAAGCACTGGTCCTCTAACATCCAATGCTTGTCTGTTAAGATGAGAAATGTGTGAGCTCAGTGAATGATGTAGTTCGTTTGAGCAGAAAAGTGACTGCCCTTACCTGAAACGAAGTCTTGCTTGTAGGAAGACACAGAGATTGGGATTTAACTCCATTTCTGAAGGGAAACACACAGCATAGTTCTCATCCTTGGATCACAATCTGCTTTAGAGCGCGAAGCACGCTCTTGCTATCTAGAGTCTCTAAGACAGCAGGAAGCGTGAGTGTGCTGAGAAGAAAAGAACAGTGTTTCCTACACATACGGACCGTATTTAGTCCAACTCTTCTTCTGAAACTGATACAAAGCACTGGTCCTCTAACATCCAATGCTTGTCAGTTAAGATGGGAAACGTGTGAGCTTCATGAACGATGTAGTTCATTTGAGCAGAAAAGTGACTTCCCTTACCTGAAATGAAGTCTTGCTTGTCGGAAGACTCAGAGCCTGGGATTTAACTCCATTTCTGAAGTGAAATACACAGCAGTGTTCTCATCCATTGATGACACTCTGCTTTAGAACAAGAAGCACGCTCTTGCTTTCTAGAGTCTCTAAGACAGCAGGAAACGTGAGTGTGCTGAGAACAAAAGAACGGTGTTTCCTACACATAGGGACCATATCTATTCCAACTCTGCTTCTGAAACTCATACAAAGCACTGGTCCTCTAACATCCAATGCTTGTCAGTTAAGATGGGAAACGTGTGAGCTTCATGAACGATGTAGTTCTTTTGAGGAGAAAAGTGACTGCCCTTACCTTAAATGAAGTCTTGCTTGTAGGAAGACTCAGAGCCTGGGATTTAACTCCATTTCTGAATTGAAACACACAGCAGTGTTCTCATCCATTGATCACACTCTGCTTTAGAACAAGAAGCACGCTCTTGCTTTCTAGAGTCTCTAAGACAGCAGGAAACGTGAGTGTGCTGAGAACAAAAGAACGGAGTTTCCTACACATACGGACCATATCTAGTCCAACTCTGCTTCTGAAACTGATACAAAGCACTGGTCTTCTAACGTCCAATGTTTGTCAGTTAAGATGAGAAACGTGTGAGCTTTTTGAATGATGTAGTTCGTTTGAGCTGAAAAGTGACTGCCCTTACCTGAAATGAAGTCTTGCTTGTAGGAAGACGCAGAGCCTGGGATTTAACTCCATTTCTAAAGGGAAACACACAACATAGCATTCATCCATGGATCACACTCTGGTTAGAGCGAGAAGCACACTCTTGCTTTCTAGAGTCTCTAAGACAGCAGGAAATCTGAGTGTGCCCATTACAATAGAACGGTGTTTCCTACACATGTGGACCATATCCAGTCCAAATCTGCTTCTGAAACTGATACAAAGCACTGGTCCTCTAACATCCAATGTTTGTCAGTTAAGATGAGAAACGTGTGAGCTTTGTGAATGATGTAGTTCCTTTGAACTGAAAAGTGACTGCCCTTACCTGAAACGAAGTCTTGCTTGTAGGAAGACACAGAGCCTGGGATTTAACTTCATTTATGAAGGGAAACACACAGCATAGTTCTCCTCCATGAATCACACTCTGCTTTAGAGCGAGAAGCATGCACTTGCTTTTATAGTCTCTAATATAGCAGGTAATCTGAGTGTGCCCAGAACTAAAGAACGGTGTTTCCTACATATACAGACCATAAGTAGTCCAAATCTGCTTCTGAAACTGACACAAAGCACTGACACTCTAATATCCAATGCTTGTCACTTAAGATGAGAAACGTGTGAGCTTCGTCAACGATGTAGTTCGTTTGAGCAGAAAAGTGCCTGCCCTTACCTGAAACGAAGTCTTGCTTGTAGTAACACACAGAGCCTTGGATTTAACTCCATTTCTGAAGTGAAACACAGCAGTGTAATCATCCATTGATCACACTATGCTTTAGAACAAGAAGCACGCTCTTGCTTTCTAGAGTGTCTAAGACAGCAGGAAACGTGTGTGTGCTGAGAACAAAAGAACGGTGTTTCCTACACATACGGACCATATCTAGTTCAACTCTGCTTCTGAAACTGATACAAAGAACTGGTCCTCTAACATCCAATGCTTGTCAGTTAAGATGAGAAACGTGTGAGCTTTGTGAATGATGTAGTTCCTTTGAACTGAAAAGTGACGGCCCTTACCTGAAACGACGTCTTGCTTGTTGTAAGACACAGAGCCTGGGATTTAACTCCATTTCTTAAGAAAAACACACAGCAGAGTTCTCATCCATGGATCACACTCTGCTTTAGAGCGAGAAGCACGCTCTTGTTATTAGAGTCTCTAATATAGCAGGAAATTTGAGTGTGCCCAGAACAAAAGAACGGTGTTTCCTACATATAGGGACCATATGTAGTCCAAATCTGCTTCTGATACTGATACAATGCACTGACCCTCTAACATCCAATGCTTGTCAGTTAAGATGAGAATCGTGTGATCTTCGTTAACGATGTAGTTCGTTTGAGCAGAAAAGTTAATGCCATACCTGAATTGAAGTCTTGCCTGGAGCAAGACTCAGAGCCTGGGATTTAACTCCATTTCTGAATTGAAACACACAGCAGTGTTCTCATCCATTGATCACACTCTGCTTTAGAATAAGAAGCACGCTCTTGCTTTTTAGAGTCTCTAAGACAGGAGGAAACGTGATTTTGCTGAGAACAAAGAACGGTGTTTCCTACACATACGGACATTATATAGTCCAACTCTGCTTCTGAAACTGATACAAAGGACTGGTCCTCTAACATCCAATGCTTGTCTGTTAAGGTGAGAAACGTGTGAGCTTCGTGAACGATGTAGTTCGTTTGAGTTGAAAAGTAACTGCCCTTACCTGTAAGGAAGTCTTGCTTGTAGGAAGACTTAGAGCCTGGGATTTAACTCCATTTCTGAAGGCAAACACACAGCATAGTTCTCATCCATGGATCACACTCTGCTTTAGAGCGAGAAGCACGCTCTTGCTTTCTAGAGTCTCTAAGACAGCAGGAAACGTGAGTGTGCTGACAACAAAAGAACGGTGTTTCCTACACATACGGACCATATCTAGTACAAATCTGCTTCTTAAACTGATACAAAGCACTGATCCTCTAACAGCCAATGCTTGTCTGTTAAGATGAGAAACGTGTGAGCTTCATGAACGATGTAGTTCGTTTGAGCAGAAAAGTGACTGCCCTTACCTGATTTGAAGTCTTGCATGTAGGAAGACTCAGAGCCTGGGATTTAACTCCATTTCTGAAGTAAAACACACAGCAATGTAATCATCCATTGATCACACTCTGCTTTATAACAAGAAGCACGCTCTTGCTTTCTAGAGTCTCTAAGACAGCAGGAAACGTGATTTTGCTGAGAACAAAAGAACGGTGTTTCCTACACATACGGACCATATCTAGTTCAACTCTGCTTCTGAAACTGATACAAAGCATTGGTCCTCTAACATCCAATGCTTGTCAGTTAAGATGAGAAACGTGTGAGCTTTGTGAATGATGTAGTTCCTTTGAACTGAAAAGTGACTGCCCTTACCTGAAACGAAGTCTTGCTTGTAGTAAGACACAGAGCCTGGGATTTAACTCCATTTCTTAAGAGAAACATACAGCATAGTTTTCGTCCATGGATCACACTCAGTTTTAGAGCGAGAAGCACGCTCTTGCTTTTAGAGTCTCTAATATGGCAGGAAATCTGAGTGTGCCCAGAACAAAAGAACGGTGTTGCCCACATATACGGTCCATATGTAGTCCAAATCTGCTTCTGAAAGTGATACAATGCACTGGTCCTCTGACATCCAATGCTTGTCAGTTAAGATGAGAATCGTATGATCTTGGTGAACGATGTAGTTCGTTTGAGCAGGAAAGTGACTGCCCTTACCTGAAACGAAGTCATGCTTGTAGGAAGACTCAGAGCCTGGGATTTAACTCCATTTCTGAGGGCAAACATACAGCATAGTTCTCATCCATGGATCACACTCTGCTTTAGAGCGCGAAGCACGCTCTTGCTTTCTAGAGTCTCTAAGACAGGAGGAAACGTGATTTTGCTGAGAACAAAAGAACGGTGTTTCGTACACATACGGACCATATCTAGTCCAACTCTGCTTCTGAAACTGATACAAAGCACTGGTCCTCTAACATCCAATGTTTGTCAGTTAAGATGAGAAACGTGTGAGCTTTTTGAATGATGTAGTTCGTTTGAGCTGAAAAGTGACTGCCCTTACCTGAAACGAAGTCTTGCTTATAGGAAGATGCAGAGCCTGGGATTTAACTCCATTTCTAAAGGGAAAAACACAACATAGTATTCATCCATGGATCACACTCTGCTTTAGAGCGAGAAGCATGCACTTGCTTTTATAGTCTCTAATATAGCAGGTAATCTGGGTGTGCCCAGAACTAAAGAACGGTGTTTCCTACATATACAGACCATAAGTAGTCCAAATCTGCTTCTGAAACTGATACAAAGCACTGACACTCTAACATCCAATGCTTGTCAGTTAAGATGAGAAACGTGGGAGCTTCGTCAACGATGTAGTTCGTTTGAGCAGAAAAGTGACTGCCCTTACCTTAAACCAGGTCTTGCTTGTAGGAAGACTCAGAGCCTGGGATTTAACTCCATTTCTGAATTGAAACACACAGCAGTGTTCTCATCCATTGATCACACTCTGCTTTAGAACAAGAAGCACGCTCTTGCTTTCTAGAGTCTCTAAGACAGCAGGAAATGTGAGTGTGCTGAGAACAAAAGAATGGTGTTTCCTACACATACGGACCATATCTAGTCCAACTCTGCTTCTGAAACTGATACAAAGCACTGGTCCTCTAACATCAAATGTTTGTCAGTTAAGATGAGAAACATGTGAGCTTTGTGAATGATGTAGTTCCTTTAAACTGAAAAGTGACTGCCCTTACCTGAAACGAAGTCTTGCTTGTAGGAAGACACAGAGCCTGGGATTTAACTCCATTTCTGAAGGGAAACACACAGCATAGTATTCATCCATGGATCACACTCTGGTTAGAGCGAGAGGCACACTCTTGCTTTCTAGATTCTCTAAGACAGCAGGAAATCTGAGTGTGCCCAGAAAAAAAGAACGGTGTTTCCTACATATACAGACCATAAGTAGTCCAAATCTGCTTCTGAAACTGATACAAAGCACTGACCCTCTAACATCCAATGCATGTCAGTTAAGATGAGAAACGTGTGAGCTTTGTGAATGATGTAGTCAGTTTGAGCAGAAAAGTGAGTGCCCTTACCTGAATCGAAGTCTTGCTTGTAGGAAGACTCAGAGCCTGGGATTTAACTCCATTTCTGAAGTGAAACACACAGCAGTGTAATCATCCATTGATCACTCTCTGCTTTAGAACAAGAAGCACGCTCTTGCTTTCTAGAGTCTCTAAGACAGTAGGAAACGTGTGTGTGCTGAGAACAAAAGAGCGGTGTTTCCTACACATACGGACCATATCTAGTTCAACTCTGCTTCTGAAACTGATACAAAGCACTGGTCCTCTAACATCCAATGCTTGTCAGTTAAGATGAGAAACGTGTGAGCTTTGTGAATGATGTAGTTCCTTTGAACTGAAAAGTGACTGCCCTTACCTGAAACGAAGTCTTGCTTGTAGTAAGACACAGAGCCTGGGATTTATCTCCATTTCTGAAGTGAAACACAGCAGTGTAATCATCCATTGATCACACTATGCTTTAGAACAAGAAGCACGCTCTTGCTTTCTAGAGTCTCTAAGACAGCAGGAAACGTGTGTGTGCTGAGAACAAAAGAACGGTGTTTCCTACACATACGGACCATATCTAGTTCAACTCTGCTTCTGAAACTGATACAAAGCACTGGTCCTCTAACATCCAATGCTTGTCAGTTAAGATGAGAAACGTGTGAGCTTTGTGAATGATGTAGTTCCTTTGAACTGAAAAGTGACGGCCCTTACCTGAAACGAAGTCTTGCTTGTAGTAAGACACAGAGCCTGGGATTTAACTCCATTTCTTAAGAGAAACACACAGCAAACTTCTCATCCATGGATCACACTCTGCTTTAGAGCGAGAAGCACGCACTTGCTATTAGAGTCTCTAATATACCAGGAAATCTGAGTGTGCCCAGAACAAAAGAACGGTGTTTCCTACATATAGGGACCATATGTAGTCCAAATCTGCTTCTGATACTGATACAATGCACTGACCCTCCAACATCCAATGCTTGACAGTTAAGATGAGAATCTTGTGATCTTCGTTAATGATGTAGTTCGTTTGAGCAGAAATGTTACTGCCTTACCTGAATTGAAGTCTTGCTTGTAGGAAGACTCAGAGCCTGGGATTTAACTCCATTTCTGAAGTGAAACACACAGCAGTGTTCTCATCCATTGATCACACTCTGCTTAAGTACAAGAAGCACACTCTTGCTTTCTAGATTCTCTAAGACAGCTGGAAACGTGAGTGTGCTGAGAACAAAAGAACGGTGTTTCCTACACATACGGACCATATCTAGTCCAACTCTGCTTCTTAAACTGATACAAAGCACTGGTCCTCTAACATCCAATGCTTGTCTCTTAAGAGGAGAAATGTGTGAGCTCAGTGAACGATGTAGGTCATTTGAGCTGACAAGTGACTGCCCTTACCTGAAACGAAGTCTTGCTTGTAGGAAGACACAGAGCCTGGGATTTAACTCCATTTCTGAAGGGAAACACACAGCATAGTTCTCATCCATGGATCACAATCTGCTTTACAGCGAGAAGCACGCTCTTGCTTTCTAGAGTCTCTAAGACAGCAGGAAACGTGTGTGTGCTGAGAACAAAAGAACGGTGTTTCCTACACATACAGACCATATCTAGTCCAACTCTGCTTCTGAAACTCATACAAAGCACTGGTCCTGTAACATCCAATGCTTGTCAGTTAAGATGGGAAACGTGTGAGCTTCATGAACGATGTAGTTCGTTTGAGCAGAAAAGTGACTGCCCTTACCTTAAACGAGGTCTTGCTTGTAGGAAGACTCAGATCCTGGGATTTAACTCCATTTCTGAATTGAAACAGACAGCCGTGTTCACGTCCATTGATCACACTCTGCTTTAGAACAAGAAGCACGCTCTTGCTTTCTAGAGTCTCTAAGACAACAGGAAATCTGAGTGTGCCGAGAACAAAAGAACGGTGTTTCCTACATATACAGACCATAAGTGGTCCAAATCTGCTTCTGAAACTGATACAAAGCACTGACCCTCTAACATCGAATGCTTGTCAGTTAAGATGAGAAACCTGTGAGCTTCGTGAACGATGTAGTTCGTTTGAGCAGAAAAGTGACTGCCCTTACCTGAATCGAAGTCTTGCTTGTAGGAAGACTGAGAGCCTGGGATTTAACTCCATTTCTGAAGTGAAACACACAGAAGTGTAATCATCCATTGATGACTCTCTGCTTTAGAAAAAGAAGCACGCTCTTGCTTTCTAGAGTTTCTAAGACAGTAGGAAACGTGTGTGTGCTGAGAACAAAAGAACGGTGTTTCCTTCACATACGGACCATATCTAGTTCAACTCTGCTTCTGAAACTGATACAAAGCACTGGTCCTCTAACATCCAATGCTTGTCTGTTAAGATGAGAAATGTGTGAGCTCAGTGAATGATGTAGGTCATTTGAGCTGAAAAGTGACTGCCCTTACCTGAAACAGAGTCTTGCTTGTAGGAAGACACAGAGATTGGGATTTAACTCCATTTCTGAAGGGAAACACACAGCATAGTTCTCATCCATGGATCACACTCTGCTTTAGAGCGAGAAGCACGCTCTTGTTTTCTAGAGTCTCTAAGACAGCAGGAAACGTGTGTGTGCTGAGAACAAAAGAACGGTGTTTCCTACACATACGGACCATATCTAGTTCAACTCTGCTTCTGAAACTGATACAAAGCACTGGTCCTCTAACATCCAATGCTTGTCAGTTAAGATGAGAAACGTGTGAGCTTTGTGAATGATGTAGTTGCTTTGAACTGAAAAGTGACTGCCCTTACCTGAAACGATGTCTTGCTTGTACTAAGATACCGAGCCTGGGATTTAATTCCAATTCTCAAGAGAAACACACAGCATAGTTCTCATCCACGGATCACACTCTGTTTTAGAGCGAGAAGCACGGTCTTGCTTTCTAGAGTCTCTAAGACAGCAGGAAACCTGATTTTGCTGAGAACAAAAGAACGGTGTTTCCTACACATAAGGACATTATACAGTGCAACTCTGCTTCTGAAACTGATACAAAGCACTGGTCCTCTAACATCCAATGCTTGTCTGTTAAGATGGGAAACGTGTGAGCTTCATGAACGGTGTAGTTTTTTGAGCAGAAAAGTGACTGTCCTTACCTGAAACGAAGTCTTGCTTGTAGGAAGACTCAGAGCCTGGGATTTAACTCCATTTCTGAAGGCAAACACACAGCATAGTTCTCATCCATGGATCAAACTCTGCTTTAGAGCGAGAAGCACGCTCTTGCATTCTAGAGTCTCTAAGACAGCAGGAAACGTGAGTGTGCTGAGAACAAAAGAACGGTGTTTCCTACACATATGGACCATATCTAGTCCAACTCATCTTCTGAAACTGATACAAAGTACTGGTCCTCTAACATCCAATGCTTGTCAGTTAAGATGGGAAACGTGTGAGCTTCATGAACGTTGTAGTTCGTTTGAGCAAAAAAGTGACTGCCCTTACCTTAAACGAAGTCTTGCTTGTACGAAGACTCAGAGCCTGGGATTTAACTCCATTTCTGAATTGAAACACACAGCAGTGTTCTCATCCAGGGATCACACTCAGCTTTAGAACAAGAAGTACGCTCTTGCTTTCTAGAGTCTCTAAGACAGCAGGAAACGTGTGTGTTCTGAGAACAAAAGAACGGTGTTTCCTACACATACGGACCATATGTAGTCCAAATCTGCTTCTGAAACTGATACAAAGCACTGGTCCTCTAACATCCAATGCTTGTCAGTTAAGATGAGAAACGTGTGAGCGTTTTGAATGATGTAGTTCCTTTGAACTGAAAAGTGACTGCCCTTACCTGAAACGAAGTCTTGCTTGTAGTAAGACACAGAGCCTGGGATTTAACTCCATTTCTTAAGAGAAACACACAGCAAAGTTCTCATCCTTGGATCACACTTTCCTTTAGAGCGAGAAGCACGCTCTTGCTTTTAGAGTCTCTAATATAGCAGGAAATCTGAGTGTGCCCAGTACAAAAGAACGGTGTTTCCTACACTTACAGACCATATGTAGTCCAAATCTGCTTCTGAAACTGATACATAGCACTGACCCTCTAACATCCAATGCTTGTCAGTTAAGATGACAAACGTGTGAGCTTCGTGAACGAAGTAGTTCGTTTGAGCAGAAAAGTGACTGCCCTTACCTGAATCGAAGTCTTGCTTGTAGGAAGACTCAGAGCCTGGGATTTAACTCCATTTCTGAAGTGAAACACACAGCAGTGTAATCATCCATTGATCACACTCTGCTTTAGAACAAGAAGCACGCTCTTGCTTTCTTGAGTCTCTAAGACAGCAGGAAACGTGTGTGTGCTGAGAACAAAATAACGGTGTTTCCTAATCATATGGACCATATCTAGTCCAACTCTGCTTCTTAAACTGATACAAAGCACTGGTCCTCTAACATCCAATGCTTGTCTGTTAAGATGAGAAACGTGTGAGCTCCGTGAATGATGTAGTTCGTTTGAGCTGAAAAGTGACTGCCCTTACCTGAAACGAAGTCTTGATTGTAGGAAGCCACAGAGCATGAGATTTAACGCCATTTCTGAAGGGAAATGCACAGCATAGTTCTCATCCATGGATCACACTCTGCTTTAGAGCATGAAGCACGCTCTTGCTTTCTAAATCTCTAAGACAGCAGGAAACGTGAGTGTGCTGAGAACAAAAGAACGGTGTTTCGTACACATACGGATCATATCTAGTCCAACTCTGCTTCTGAAACTGATACAAAGCACTGGTCCTCTAACATCCAATGCTTGTTTGTTAAGATGAGAAATGTGTGAGCCCAGTGAACGATGTAGTTCGTTTGAGCTGAAAAGTGACTGCCCTTACCTGAAACGAAGTCTTGCTTGTAGGAAGACACAGAGATTGGGATTTAACTCCATTTCTGAAGGGAAACACACAGCATAGTTCTCATCCATGGATCACAATCTGCTTTAGAGCGAGAAGCACGCTCTTGCATTCTAGAGTCTCTAACACAGCAGGAAACATGAGTGTGCTGAGAAAAAAGAACGGTGTTTCGTACACATGCGGACCATATCTACTCCAACTCTGCTTCTGAAACTGATACAAAGCACTGGTCCTCTAACATCCAATGCTTGTCAGTTAAGATGGGAAACGTGTGAGCTTCATGAACGATGTAGTTCGTTTGAGCAGAACAATGACTGCCCTTACCTTAAACGAAGTCTTGCTTGTAGGAAGACACAGAGCCTGGGATTTAACTCCATTTCTGAATTGAAACACACAGCAGTGTTCTCATCCATTGATCACACTCTGCTTTAGAACAAGAAGCACGCTCTTGCTTTCTAGAGTCTCTAAGACAGCAGGAAACGTGAGTGTGCTGAGAACAAAAGAACGGTGTTTCCTACACATATGGACCATATCTAGTCCAACTCTGCTTCTTACACTGATACAAAGCACTGGACCTCTAACATCCAATGCTTGTCTGTTAAGATGAGAAACGTGTGAGCTTTGTGAATGATGTAGTTCCTTTGAACTGAAAAGTGACTACCCTTACCTGAAACGAAGTCTTGCTTGTAGGAAGACACAGAGGCTGGGACTTAACTCCATTTCTGAAGGGAAACACACAGCATAGTATTCATCCATGGATCACACTGTGGTTAGAGCGAGAAGCACACTCTTGCTTTCTAGAGTCTCTAAGACAGTAGGAAATTTGAGTGTGCCCAGAACAATAGAACTGTGTTTCCTACACATATGGACCATATCTAGTCCAAATCTGCTTCTGAAACTGATATAAAGCATTGACCCTCTAATGTCCTATGCTTGTCAGTTAAGATGAGAAACGTGTGAGCTCTGTGAACGGTGTAGTTCGTTTGAGCAGAAAAGTGACTGCCCTTACCTGAAATGAAGTCTTGCTTGTAGGAAGACTCAGAGCCTGGGATTTAACTCCATTTCTGAAGTGAAACACACAGCAGTGTTCTCATCCATTGATGACCCTCTGCTTTGGAACAAGAAGCACGCTCTTGCTTTCTAGATTCTCTAAGACAGCAGGAAACGTGAGTGTGCTGAGAACAAAAGAATGGTGTTTCGTACACATACGGACCATATCTAGTCCAACTCTGCTTCTTAAACTGATACAAAGCACTGGTCCTCTAACATCCAATGCTTGTTTGTTAAGATGAGAAATGTGTGAGCCCAGTGAACGATGTAGTTCGTTTGAGCTGAAAAGTGACTGCCCTTACCTGAAACGAAGTCTTGCTTGTAGGAAGACACAGAGCCTTGAATTTAACTCCATTTCTGAAGGGAAACACACAGCATAGTTCTCATCCATGGATCACAATCTGCTTTAGAGCGAGAAGCACGCTATTGCTTTCTAGAGTCTCTAACACAGCAGGAAACATGAGTGTGCTGAGAAAAAAGAACGGAGTTTCCTACAAATACGGACCATATCTAGTCCAACTCCTCTTCTGAAACTCATACAAAGCACCGGTCCTCTAACATCCAATGCTTGTCAGTTAAGATGGGAAACGTGTGAGCTTCATGAACGGTGTAGTTCGTTTGAGCAGAAAAGTGACTGTCCTTACCTGAAACGAAGTCTTGCTTGTAGGAAGACTCAGAACCTGGGATTTAACTCCATTTCTGAAGGCAAACACACAGCATAGTTCTCATCCATGGATCACACTCTGCTTTAGAACAAGAAGCACGCTCTTGCTTTCTAGAGTCTCTAAGACAACAGGAAATCTGAGTGTGCCGAGAACAAAAGAACGGTGTTTCCTACATATACAGACCATAAGTGGTCCAAATCTGCTTCTGAAACTGATACAAAGCACTGACCCTCTAACATCCAATGCTTGTCAGTTAAGATGAGAAACCTGTGAGCTTCGTGAACGATGTAGTTCGTTTGAGCAGAAAAGTGACTGCCCTTACCTGAATCGAAGTCTTGCTTGTAGGAAGACTGAGAGCCTGGGATTTAACTCCATTTCTGAAGTGAAACACACAGAAGTGTAATCATCCATTGATGACTCTCTGCTTTAGAAAAAGAAGCACGCTCTTGCTTTCTAGAGTTTCTAAGACAGTAGGAAACGTGTGTGTGCTGAGAACAAAAGAACGGTGTTTCCTTCACATACGGACCATATCTAGTTCAACTCTGCTTCTGAAACTGATACAAAGCACTGGTCCTCTAACATCCAATGCTTGTCTGTTAAGATGAGAAATGTGTGAGCTCAGTGAATGATGTAGGTCATTTGAGCTGAAAAGTGACTGCCCTTACCTGAAACAGAGTCTTGCTTGTAGGAAGACACAGAGATTGGGATTTAACTCCATTTCTGAAGGGAAACACACAGCATAGTTCTCATCCATGGATCACACTCTGCTTTAGAGCGAGAAGCACGCTCTTGCTTTCTAGAGTCTCTAAGACAGCAGGAAACGTGTGTGTGCTGAGAACAAAAGAACGGTGTTTCCTACACATACGGACCATATCTAGTTCAACTCTGCTTCTGAAACTGATACAAAGCACTGGTCCTCTAACATCCAATGCTTGTCAGTTAAGATGAGAAACGTGTGAGCTTTGTGAATGATGTAGTTGCTTTGAACTGAAAAGTGACTGCCCTTACCTGAAACGATGTCTTGCTTGTACTAAGATACCGAGCCTGGGATTTAATTCCAATTCTCAAGAGAAACACACAGCATAGTTCTCATCCACGGATCACACTGTGTTTTAGAGCGAGAAGCACGGTCTTGCTTTCTAGAGTCTCTAAGACAGCAGGAAACCTGATTTTGCTGAGAACAAAAGAACGGTGTTTCCTACACATAAGGACATTATACAGTGCAACTCTGCTTCTGAAACTGATACAAAGCACTGGTCCTCTAACATCCAATGCTTGTCTGTTAAGATGAGAAACGTGTGAGCTTCGTGAACGATGTAGTTCGTTTGAGCTGAAAAGTGACTGCCCTTACCTGAAACGAAGTCTTGCCTGTAGGAAGACACAGAGCAAGGGATTTAACTCCATTTTTGAAGGGAAACACACAGCATAGTTCTCATCCATGGATCACACTCTGCTTTAGAGCGAGAAGCACGCTCTTGCTTTCTAAAATCTCTAAGACAGCAGGAAATCTGAGTGTGCTGAGAACAAAAGAATGGTGTTTCGTACACATACGGACCATATCTAGTCCAACTCTGCTTCTTAAACTGATACAAAGCACTGGTCCTCTAACATCCAATGCTTGTTTGTTAAGATGAGAAATGTGTGAGCCCAGTGAACGATGTAGTTCGTTTGAGCTGAAAAGTGACTGCCCTTACCTGAAACGAAGTCTTGCTTGTAGGAAGACACAGAGCCTTGAATTTAACTCCATTTCTGAAGGGAAACACACAGCATAGTTCTCATCCATGGATCACAATCTGCTTTAGTGCGAGAAGCATGCTCTTGCTTTCTAGAGTCTCTAACACAGCAGGAAACATGAGTGTGCTGAGAAAAAAGAACGTAGTTTCCTACAAATACGGACCATATCTAGTCCAACTCCTCTTCTGAAACTCATACAAAGCACCGGTCCTCTAACATCCAATGCTTGTCAGTTAAGATGGGAAACGTGTGAGCTTCATGAACGGTGTAGTTTTTTGAGCAGAAAAGTGACTGTCCTTACCTGAAACGAAGTCTTGCTTGTAGGAAGACTCAGAGCATGGGATTTAACTCCATTTCTGAAGGCAAACACACAGCATAGTTCTCATCCATGGATCAAACTCTGCTTTAGAGCGAGAAGCACGCTCTTGCATTCTAGAGTCTCTAAGACAGCAGGAAACGTGAGTGTGCTGAGAACAAAAGAACGGTGTTTCCTACACATATGGACCATATCTAGTCCAACTCATCTTCTGAAACTGATACAAAGTACTGGTCCTCTAACATCCAATGCTTGTCAGTTAAGATGGGAAACGTGTGAGCTTCATGAACGTTGTAGTTCGTTTGAGCAAAAAAGTGACTGCCCTTACCTTAAACGAAGTCTTGCTTGTACGAAGACTCAGAGCCTGGGATTTAACTCCATTTCTGAATTGAAACACACAGCAGTGTTCTCATCCAGGGATCACACTCAGCTTTAGAACAAGAAGTACGCTCTTGCTTTCTAGAGTCTCTAAGACAGCAGGAAACGTGTGTGTTCTGAGAACAAAAGAACGGTGTTTCCTACACATACGGACCATATGTAGTCCAAATCTGCTTCTGAAACTGATACAAAGCACTGGTCCTCTAACATCCAATGCTTGTCAGTTAAGATGAGAAACGTGTGAGCGTTTTGAATGATGTAGTTCCTTTGAACTGAAAAGTGACTGCCCTTACCTGAAACGAAGTCTTGCTTGTAGTAAGACACAGAGCCTGGGATTTAACTCCATTTCTTAAGAGAAACACACAGCAAAGTTCTCATCCTTGGATCACACTTTCCTTTAGAGCGAGAAGCACGCTCTTGCTTTTAGAGTCTCTAATATAGCAGGAAATCTGAGTGTGCCCAGTACAAAAGAACGGTGTTTCCTACACTTACAGACCATATGTAGTCCAAATCTGCTTCTGAAACTGATACATAGCACTGACCCTCTAACATCCAATGCTTGTCAGTTAAGATGACAAACGTGTGAGCTTCGTGAACGAAGTAGTTCGTTTGAGCAGAAAAGTGACTGCCCTTACCTGAATCGAAGTCTTGCTTGTAGGAAGACTCAGAGCCTGGGATTTAACTCCATTTCTGAAGTGAAACACACAGCAGTGTAATCATCCATTGATCACACTCTGCTTTAGAACAAGAAGCACGCTCTTGCTTTCTTGAGTCTCTAAGACAGCAGGAAACGTGTGTGTGCTGAGAACAAAATAACGGTGTTTCCTAATCATATGGACCATATCTAGTCCAACTCTGCTTCTTAAACTGATACAAAGCACTGGTCCTCTAACATCCAATGCTTGTCTGTTAAGATGAGAAACGTGTGTGCTCCGTGAATGATGTAGTTCGTTTGAGCTGAAAAGTGACTGCCCTTACCTGAAACGAAGTCTTGATTGTAGGAAGCCACAGAGCATGAGATTTAACGCCATTTCTGAAGGGAAATGCACAGCATAGTTCTCATCCATGGATCACACTCTGCTTTAGAGCATGAAGCACGCTCTTGCTTTCTAAATCTCTAAGACAGCAGGAAACGTGAGTGTGCTGAGAACAAAAGAACGGTGTTTCGTACACATACGGATCATATCTAGTCCAACTCTGCTTCTGAAACTGATACAAAGCACTGGTCCTCTAACATCCAATGCTTGTTTGTTAAGATGAGAAATGTGTGAGCCCAGTGAACGATGTAGTTCGTTTGAGCTGAAAAGTGACTGCCCTTACCTGAAACGAAGTCTTGCTTGTAGGAAGACACAGAGATTGGGATTTAACTCCATTTCTGAAGGGAAACACACAGCATAGTTCTCATCCATGGATCACAATCTGCTTTAGAGCGAGAAGCACGCTCTTGCATTCTAGAGTCTCTAACACAGCAGGAAACATGAGTGTGCTGAGAAAAAAGAACGGTGTTTCGTACACATGCGGACCATATCTACTCCAACTCTGCTTCTGAAACTGATACAAAGCACTGGTCCTCTAACATCCAATGCTTGTCAGTTAAGATGGGAAACGTGTGAGCTTCATGAACGATGTAGTTCGTTTGAGCAGAACAATGACTGCCCTTACCTTAAACGAAGTCTTGCTTGTAGGAAGACACAGAGCCTGGGATTTAACTCCATTTCTGAATTGAAACACACAGCAGTGTTCTCATCCATTGATCACACTCTGCTTTAGAACAAGAAGCACGCTCTTGCTTTCTAGAGTCTCTAAGACAGCAGGAAACGTGAGTGTGCTGAGAACAAAAGAACGGTGTTTCCTACACATATGGACCATATCTAGTCCAACTCTGCTTCTTACACTGATACAAAGCACTGGACCTCTAACATCCAATGCTTGTCTGTTAAGATGAGAAACGTGTGAGCTTTGTGAATGATGTAGTTCCTTTGAACTGAAAAGTGACTACCCTTACCTGAAACGAAGTCTTGCTTGTAGGAAGACACAGAGGCTGGGACTTAACTCCATTTCTGAAGGGAAACACACAGCATAGTATTCATCCATGGATCACACTGTGGTTAGAGCGAGAAGCACACTCTTGCTTTCTAGAGTCTCTAAGACAGTAGGAAATTTGAGTGTGCCCAGAACAATAGAACTGTGTTTCCTACACATATGGACCATATCTAGTCCAAATCTGCTTCTGAAACTGATATAAAGCATTGACCCTCTAATGTCCAATGCTTGTCAGTTAAGATGAGAAACGTGTGAGCTCTGTGAACGGTGTAGTTCGTTTGAGCAGAAAAGTGACTGCCCTTACCTGAAATGAAGTCTTGCTTGTAGGAAGACTCAGAGCCTGGGATTTAACTCCATTTCTGAAGTGAAACACACAGCAGTGTTCTCATCCATTGATGACCCTCTGCTTTGGAACAAGAAGCACGCTCTTGCTTTCTAGATTCTCTAAGACAGCAGGAAACGTAAGTGTGCTGAGAACAAAAGAATGGTGTTTCGTACACATACGGACCATATCTAGTCCAACTCTGCTTCTTAAACTGATACAAAGCACTGGTCCTCTAACATCCAATGCTTGTTTGTTAAGATGAGAAATGTGTGAGCCCAGTGAACGATGTAGTTCGTTTGAGCTGAAAAGTGACTGCCCTTACCTGAAACGAAGTCTTGCTTGTAGGAAGACACAGAGCCTTGAATTTAACTCCATTTCTGAAGGGAAACACACAGCATAGTTCTCATCCATGGATCACAATCTGCTTTAGAGCGAGAAGCACGCTATTGCTTTCTAGAGTCTCTAACACAGCAGGAAACATGAGTGTGCTGAGAAAAAAGAACGGAGTTTCCTACAAATACGGACCATATCTAGTCCAACTCCTCTTCTGAAACTCATACAAAGCACCGGTCCTCTAACATCCAATGCTTGTCAGTTAAGATGGGAAACGTGTGAGCTTCATGAACGGTGTAGTTCGTTTGAGCAGAAAAGTGACTGTCCTTACCTGAAACGAAGTCTTGCTTGTAGGAAGACTCAGAACCTGGGATTTAACTCCATTTCTGAAGGCAAACACACAGCATAGTTCTCATCCATGGATCACACTCTGCTTTAGAACAAGAAGCACGCTCTTGCTTTCTAGAGTCTCTAAGACAGCAGGAAACGTGAGTGTGCTGAGAACAAAAGAACGGTGTTTCCTACACATATGGACCATATCTAGTCCAACTCATCTTCTGAAACTGATACAAAGTACTGGTCCTCTAACATCCAATGCTTGTCAGTTAAGATGAGAAACGTGTGAGCGTATTGAATGATGTAGTTCCTTTGAACTGAAAAGTGACTGCCCTTACCTGAAACGAAGTCTTGCTTGTAGTAAGACACAGAGCCTGGGATTTAACTCCATTTCTTAAGAGAAACACACAGCAAAGTTCTCATCCTTGGATCACACTTTCCTTTAGAGCGAGAAGCATGCTCTTGCTTTTAGAGTCTCTAATATAGCAGGAAATCTGAGTGTGCCCAGTACAAAAGAACGGTGTTTCCTACACTTACAGACCATATGTAGTCCAAATCTGCTTCTGAAACTGATACATAGCACTGACCCTCTAACATCCAATGCTTGTCAGTTAAGATGACAAACGTGTGAGCTTCGTGAACGAAGTAGTTCGTTTGAGCAGAAAAGTGACTGCCCTTACCTGAATCGAAGTCTTGCTTGTAGGAAGACTCAGAGCCTGGGATTTAACTCCATTTCTGAAGTGAAACACACAGCAGTGTAATCATCCATTGATCACACTCTGCTTTAGAACAAGAAGCACGCTCTTGCTTTCTTGAGTCTCTAAGACAGCAGGAAACGTGTGTGTGCTGAGAACAAAATAACGGTGTTTCCTAACCATATGGACCATATCTAGTCCAACTCTGCTTCTTAAACTGATACAAAGCACTGGTCCTCTAACATCCAATGCTTGTCTGTTAAGATGAGAAACGTGTGAGCTCTGTGAACGGTGTAGTTCGTTTGAGCAGAAAAGTGACTGCCCTTACCTGAAATGAAGTCTTGCTTGTAGGAAGACTCAGAGCCTGGGATTTAACTCCATTTCTGAAGTGAAACACACAGCAGTGTTCTCATCCATTGATGACCCTCTGCTTTGGAACAAGAAGCACGCTCTTGCTTTCTAGATTCTCTAAGACAGCAGGAAACGTGAGTGTGCTGAGAACAAAAGAACGGTGTTTCCTACACATACGGACCATATCTAGTCCAACTCTGCTTCTTAAACTGATACAAAGCACTGGTCCTCTAACATCCAATGCTTGTCTCTTAAGAGGAGAAATGTGTGAGCTCAGTGAACGATGTAGGTCATTTGAGCTGACAAGTGACTGCCCTTACCTGAAACGAAGTCTTGCTTGTAGGAAGACACAGAGCCTGGGATTTAACTCCATTTCTGAAGGGAAACACACAGCATAGTTCTCATCCATGGATCACAATCTGCTTTACAGCGAGAAGCACGCTCTTGCTTTCTAGAGTCTCTAAGACAGCAGGAAACGTGTGTGTGCTGAGAACAAAAGAACGGTGTTTCCTACACATACAGACCATATCTAGTCCAACTCTGCTTCTGAAACTCATACAAAGCACTGGTCCTCTAACATCCAATGCTTGTCAGTTAAGATGGGAAACGTGTGAGCTTCATGAACGATGTAGTTCGTTTGAGCAGAAAAGTGACTGCCCTTACCTTAAACGAGGTCTTGCTTGTAGGAAGACTCAGATCCTGGGATTTAACTCCATTTCTGAATTGAAACAGACAGCCGTGTTCACGTCCATTGATCACACTCTGCTTTAGAACAAGAAGCACGCTCTTGCTTTCTAGAGTCTCTAAGAAAACAGGAAATCAGAGTGTGCCGAGAACAAAAGAACGGTGTTTCCTACATATACAGACCATAAGTGGTCCAAATCTGCTTCTGAAACTGATACAAAGCACTGACCCTCTAACATCCAATGCTTGTCAGTTAAGATGAGAAACCTGTGAGCTTCGTGAACGATGTAGTTCGTTTGAGCAGAAAAGTGACTGCCCTTACCTGAATCGAAGTCTTACTTGTAGGAAGACTGAGAGCCTGGGATTTAACTCCATTTCTGAAGTGAAACACACAGAAGTGTAATCATCCATTGATGACTCTCTGCTTTAGAAAAAGAAGCACGCTCTTGCTTTCTAGAGTTTCTAAGACAGTAGGAAACGTGTGTGTGCTGAGAACAAAAGAACGGTGTTTCCTTCACATACGGACCATATCTAGTTCAACTCTGCTTCTGAAACTGATACAAAGCACTGGTCCTCTAACATCCAATGCTTGTCTGTTAAGATGAGAAATGTGTGAGCTCAGTGAATGATGTAGGTCATTTGAGCTGAAAAGTGACTGCCCTTACCTGAAACAGAGTCTTGCTTGTAGGAAGACACAGAGATTGGGATTTAACTCCATTTCTGAAGGGAAACACACAGCATAGTTCTCATCCATGGATCACACTCTGCTTTAGAGCGAGAAGCACGCTCTTGCTTTCTAGAGTCTCTAAGACAGCAGGAAACGTGTGTGCTGAGAACAAAAGAACGGTGTTTCCTACACATACGGACCATATCTAGTTCAACTCTGCTTCTGAAACTGATACAAAGCACTGGTCCTCTAACATCCAATGCTTGTCAGTTAAGATGAGAAACGTGTGAGCTTTGTGAATGATGTAGTTGCTTTGAACTGAAAAGTGACTGCCCTTACCTGAAACGATGTCTTGCTTGTACTAAGATACCGAGCCTGGGATTTAATTCCAATTCTCAAGAGAAACACACAGCATAGTTCTCATCCACGGATCACACTCTGTTTTAGAGCGAGAAGCACGGTCTTGCTTTCTAGAGTCTCTAAGACAGCAGGAAACCTGCTTTGCTGAGAACAAAAGAACGGTGTTTCCTACACATAAGGACATTATACAGTGCAACTCTGCTTCTGAAACTGATACAAAGCACTGGTCCTCTAACATCCAATGCTTGTCTGTTAAGATGAGAAACGTGTGAGCTTCGTGAACGATGTAGTTCGTTTGAGCTGAAAAGTGACTGCCCTTACCTGAAACGAAGTCTTGCCTGTAGGAAGACACAGAGCAAGGGATTTAACTCCATTTTTGAAGGGAAACACACAGCATAGTTCTCATCCATGGATCACACTCTGCTTTAGAGCGAGAAGCACGCTCTTGCTTTCTAAAATCTCTAAGACAGCAGGAAATCTGAGTGTGCTGAGAACAAAAGAATGGTGTTTCGTACACATACGGACCATATCTAGTCCAACTCTGCTTCTTAAACTGATACAAAGCACTGGTCCTCTAACATCCAATGCTTGTTTGTTAAGATGAGAAATGTGTGAGCCCAGTGAACGATGTAGTTCGTTTGAGCTGAAAAGTGACTGCCTTTACCTGAAACGAAGTCTTGCTTGTAGGAAGACACAGAGCCTTGAATTTAACTCCATTTCTGAAGGGAAACACACAGCATAGTTCTCATCCATGGATCACAATCTGCTTTAGTGCGAGAAGCATGCTCTTGCTTTCTAGAGTCTCTAACACAGCAGGAAACATGAGTGTGCTGAGAAAAAAGAACGTAGTTTCCTACAAATACGGACCATATCTAGTCCAACTCCTCTTCTGAAACTCATACAAAGCACCGGTCCTCTAACATCCAATGCTTGTCAGTTAAGATGGGAAACGTGTGAGCTTCATGAACGGTGTAGTTTTTTGAGCAGAAAAGTGACTGTCCTTACCTGAAACGAAGTCTTGCTTGTAGGAAGACTCAGAGCCTGGGATTTAACTCCATTTCTGAAGGCAAACACACAGCATAGTTCTCATCCATGGATCAAACTCTGCTTTAGAGCGAGAAGCACGCTCTTGCATTCTAGAGTCTCTAAGACAGCAGGAAACGTGAGTGTCTTGAGAACAAAAGAACGGTGTTTCCTACACATATGGACCATATCTAGTCCAACTCATCTTCTGAAACTGATACAAAGTACTGGTCCTCTAACATCCAATGCTTGTCAGTTAAGATGGGAAACGTGTGAGCTTCATGAACGTTGTAGTTCGTTTGAGCAAAAAAGTGACTGCCCTTACCTTAAACGAAGTCTTGCTTGTACGAAGACTCAGAGCCTGGGATTTAACTCCATTTCTGAATTGAAACACACAGCAGTGTTCTCATCCAGGGATCACACTCAGCTTTAGAACAAGAAGTACGCTCTTGCTTTCTAGAGTCTCTAAGACAGCAGGAAACGTGTGTGTTCTGAGAACAAAAGAACGGTGTTTCCTACACATACGGACCATATGTAGTCCAAATCTGCTTCTGAAACTGATACAAAGCACTGGTCCTCTAACATCCAATGCTTGTCAGTTAAGATGAGAAACGTGTGAGCGTTTTGAATGATGTAGTTCCTTTGAACTGAAAAGTGACTGCCCTTACCTGAAACGAAGTCTTGCTTGTAGTAAGACACAGAGCCTGGGATTTAACTCCATTTCTTAAGAGAAACACACAGCAAAGTTCTCATCCTTGGATCACACTTTCCTTTAGTGCGAGAAGCACGCTCTTGCTTTTAGAGTCTCTAATATAGCAGGAAATCTGAGTGTGCCCAGTACAAAAGAACGGTGTTTCCTACACTTACAGACCATATGTAGTCCAAATCTGCTTCTGAAACTGATACATAGCACTGACCCTCTAACATCCAATGCTTGTCAGTTAAGATGACAAACGTGTGAGCTTCGTGAACGAAGTAGTTCGTTTGAGCAGAAAAGTGACTGCCCTTACCTGAATCGAAGTCTTGCTTGTAGGAAGACTCAGAGCCTGGGATTTAACTCCATTTCTGAAGTGAAACACACAGCAGTGTAATCATCCATTGATCACACTCTGCTTTAGAACAAGAAGCACGCTCTTGCTTTCTTGAGTCTCTAAGACAGCAGGAAACGTGTGTGTGCTGAGAACAAAATAACGGTGTTTCCTAATCATATGGACCATATCTAGTCCAACTCTGCTTCTTAAACTGATACAAAGCACTGGTCCTCTAACATCCAATGCTTGTCTGTTAAGATGAGAAACGTGTGAGCTCCGTGAATGATGTAGTTCGTTTGAGCTGAAAAGTGACTGCCCTTACCTGAAACGAAGTCTTGATTGTAGGAAGCCACAGAGCATGAGATTTAACGCCATTTCTGAAGGGAAATGCACAGCATAGTTCTCATCCATGGATCACACTCTGCTTTAGAGCATGAAGCACGCTCTTGCTTTCTAAATCTCTAAGACAGCAGGAAACGTGAGTGTGCTGAGAACAAAAGAACGGTGTTTCGTACACATACGGATCATATCTAGTCCAACTCTGCTTCTGAAACTGATACAAAGCACTGGTCCTCTAACATCCAATGCTTGTTTGTTAAGATGAGAAATGTGTGAGCCCAGTGAACGATGTAGTTCGTTTGAGCTGAAAAGTGACTGCCCTTACCTGAAACGAAGTCTTGCTTGTAGGAAGACACAGAGATTGGGATTTAACTCCATTTCTGAAGGGAAACACACAGCATAGTTCTCATCCATGGATCACAATCTGCTTTAGAGCGAGAAGCACGCTCTTGCATTCTAGAGTCTCTAACACAGCAGGAAACATGAGTGTGCTGAGAAAAAAGAACGGTGTTTCGTACACATGCGGACCATATCTACTCCAACTCTGCTTCTGAAACTGATACAAAGCACTGGTCCTCTAACATCCAATGCTTGTCAGTTAAGATGGGAAACGTGTGAGCTTCATGAACGATGTAGTTCGTTTGAGCAGAACAATGACTGCCCTTACCTTAAACGAAGTCTTGCTTGTAGGAAGACACAGAGCCTGGGATTTAACTCCATTTCTGAATTGAAACACACAGCAGTGTTCTCATCCATTGATCACACTCTGCTTTAGAACAAGAAGCACGCTCTTGCTTTCTAGAGTCTCTAAGACAGCAGGAAACGTGAGTGTGCTGAGAACAAAAGAACGGTGTTTCCTACACATATGGACCATATCTAGTCCAACTCTGCTTCTTACACTGATACAAAGCACTGGACCTCTAACATCCAATGCTTGTCTGTTAAGATGAGAAACGTGTGAGCTTTGTGAATGATGTAGTTCCTTTGAACTGAAAAGTGACTACCCTTACCTGAAACGAAGTCTTGCTTGTAGGAAGACACAGAGGCTGGGACTTAACTCCATTTCTGAAGGGAAACACACAGCATAGTATTCATCCATGGATCACACTGTGGTTAGAGCGAGAAGCACACTCTTGCTTTCTAGAATCTCTAAGACAGTAGGAAATTTGAGTGTGCCCAGAACAATAGAACTGTGTTTCCTACACATATGGACCATATCTAGTCCAAATCTGCTTCTGAAACTGATATAAAGCATTGACCCTCTAATGTCCAATGCTTGTCAGTTAAGATGGGAAACGTGTGAGCTTCATGAACGGTGTAGTTCGTTTGAGCAGAAAAGTGACTGTCCTTACCTGAAACGAAGTCTTGCTTGTAGGAAGACTCAGAACCTGGGATTTAACTCCATTTCTGAAGGCAAACACACAGCATAGTTCTCATCCATGGATCACACTCTGCTTTAGAACAAGAAGCACGCTCTTGCTTTCTAGAGTCTCTAAGACAGCAGGAAACGTGAGTGTGCTGAGAACAAAAGAACGGTGTTTCCTACACATATGGACCATATCTAGTCCAACTCATCTTCTGAAACTGATACAAAGTACTGGTCCTCTAACATCCAATGCTTGTCAGTTAAGATGGGAAACGTGTGAGCTTCATGAACGTTGTAGTTCGTTTGAGCAAAAAAGTGACTGCCCTTACCTTAAACGAAGTCTTGCTTGTACGAAGACTCAGAGCCTGGGATTTAACTCCATTTCTGAATTGAAACACACAGCAGTGTTCTCATCCATGGATCACACTCAGCTTTAGAACAAGAAGTACGCTCTTGCTTTCTAGAGTCTCTAAGACAGCAGGAAACGTGTGTGTTCTGAGAACAAAAGAACGGTGTTTCCTACACATACGGACCATATGTAGTCCAAATCTGCTACTGAAACTGATACAAAGCACTGGTCGTCTAACATCCAATGCTTGTCAGTTAAGATGAGAAACGTGTGAGCGTATTGAATGATGTAGTTCCTTTGAACTGAAAAGTGACTGCCCTTACCTGAAACGAAGTCTTGCTTGTAGTAAGACACAGAGCCTGGGATTTAACTCCATTTCTTAAGAGAAACACACAGCAAAGTTCTCATCCTTGGATCACACTTTCCTTTAGAGCGAGAAGCACGCTCTTGCTTTTAGAGTCTCTAATATAGCAGGAAATCTGAGTGTGCCCAGTACAAAAGAACGGTGTTTCCTACACTTACAGACCATATGTAGTCCAAATCTGCTTCTGAAACTGATACATAGCACTGACCCTCTAACATCCAATGCTTGTCAGTTAAGATGACGAACGTGTGAGCTTCGTGAACGAAGTAGTTCGTTTGAGCAGAAAAGTGACTGCCCTTACCTGAATCGAAGTCTTGCTTGTAGGAAGACTCAGAGCCTGGGATTTAACTCCATTTCTGAAGTGAAACACACAGCAGTGTAATCATCCATTGATCACACTCTGCTTTAGAACAAGAAGCACGCTCTTGCTTTCTTGAGTCTCTAAGACAGCAGGAAACGTGAGTGTGCTGAGAACAAAAGAACGGTGTTTCGTACACATACGGACCATATCTAGTCCAACTCTGCTTCTGAAACTGATACAAAGCACTGGTCCTCTAACATCCAATGCTTGTTTGTTAAGATGAGAAATGTGTGAGCCCAGTGAACGATGTAGTTCGTTTGAGCTGAAAAGTGACTGCCCTTACCTGAAACGAAGTCTTGCTTGTAGGAAGACACAGAGATTGGGATTTAACTCCATTTCTGAAGGGAAACACACAGCATAGTTCTCATCCATGGATCACAATCTGCTTTAGAGCGAGAAGCACGCTCTTGCATTCTAGAGTCTCTAACACAGCAGGAAACATGAGTGTGCTGAGAAAAAAGAACGGTGTTTCGTACACATACGGACCATATCTACTCCAACTCTGCTTCTGAAACTGATACAAAGCACTGGTCCTCTAACATCCAATGCTTGTCAGTTAAGATGGGAAACGTGTGAGCTTCATGAACGATGTAGTTCGTTAGAGCAGAACAATGACTGCCCTTACCTTAAACGAAGTCTTGCTTGTAGGAAGACACAGAGCCTGGGATTTAACTCCATTTCTGAATTGAAACACACAGCAGTGTTCTCATCCATTGATCACACTCTGCTTTAGAACAAGAAGCACGCTCTTGCTTTCTAGAGTCTCTAAGACAGCAGGAAACGTGAGTGTGCTGAGAACAAAAGAACGGTGTTTCCTACACATATGGACCATATCTAGTCCAACTCTGCTTCTTACACTGATACAAAGCACTGGACCTCTAACATCCAATGCTTGTCTGTTAAGATGAGAAACGTGTGAGCTTTGTGAATGATGTAGTTCCTTTGAACTGAAAAGTGACTACCCTTACCTGAAACGAAGTCTTGCTTGTAGGAAGACACAGAGGCTGGGATTTAACTCCATTTCTGAAGGGAAACACACAGCATAGTATTCATCCATGGATCACACTGTGGTTAGAGCGAGAAGCACACTCTTGCTTTCTAGAGTCTCTAAGACAGTAGGAAATTTGAGTGTGCCCAGAACAATAGAACTGTGTTTCCTACACATATGGACCATATCTAGTCCAAATCTGCTTCTGAAACTGATATAAAGCATTGACCCTCTAATGTCCAATGCTTGTCAGTTAAGATGAGAAACGTGTGAGCTCTGTGAACGGTGTAGTTCGTTTGAGCAGAAAAGTGACTGCCCTTACCTGAAACGAAGTCTTGCTTGTAGGAAGACACAGAGCCTTGAATTTAACTCCATTTCTGAAGGGAAACACACAGCATAGTTCTCATCCATGGATCACAATCTGCTTTAGAGCGAGAAGCACGCTCTTGCTTTCTAGAGTCTCTAACACAGCAGGAAACATGAGTGTGCTGAGAAAAAAGAACGGAGTTTCCTACAAATACGGACCATATCTAGTCCAACTCCTCTTCTGAAACTCATACAAAGCACCGGTCCTCTAACATCCAATGCTTGTCAGTTAAGATGGGAAACGTGTGAGCTTCATGAACGTTGTAGTTCGTTTGAGCAAAAAAGTGACTGCCCTTACCTTAAACGAAGTCTTGCTTGTACGAAGACTCAGAGCCTGGGATTTAACTCCATTTCTGAATTGAAACACACAGCAGTGTTCTCATCCATGGATCACACTCAGCTTTAGAACAAGAAGTACGCTCTTGCTTTCTAGAGTCTCTAAGACAGCAGGAAACGTGTGTGTTCTGAGAACAAAAGAACGGTGTTTCCTACACATACGGACCATATGTAGTCCAAATCTGCTTCTGAAACTGATACAAAGCACTGGTCCTCTAACATCCAATGCTTGTCAGTTAAGATGAGAAACGTGTGAGCGTATTGAATGATGTAGTTCCTTTGAACTGAAAAGTGACTGCCCTTACCTGAAACGAAATCTTGCTTGTAGTAAGACACAGAGCCTGGGATTTAACTCCATTTCTTAAGAGAAACACACAGCAAAGTTCTCATCCTTGGATCACACTTTCCTTTAGAGCGAGAAGCACGCTCTTGCTTTTAGAGTCTCTAATATAGCAGGAAATCTGATTGTGCCCAGAACAAAAGAACGGTGTTTCCTACACTTACAGACCATATGTAGTCCAAATCTGCTTCTGAAACTGATACAAAGCACTGACCCTCTAACATCCAATGCTTGTCAGTTAAGATGACAAACGTGTGAGCTTCGTGAACGATGTAGTTCGTTTGTGCAGAAAAGTGACTGCCCTTACCTTAATCGAAGTCTTGCTTGTAGGAAGACTGAGAGCCTGGGATTTAACTCCATTTCTGAAGTGAAACACACAGCAGTGTAATCATCCAGTGATCACACTCTGCTTTAGAACAAGAAGCATGCTCTTGATTTCTAGAGTCTCTAAGACAGCAGGAAACGTGTGTGCGGTGAGAACAAAAGAACGGTGTTTCCTAACCATATGGACCATATCTAGTCCAATTCTGCTTCTTAAACTGATACAAAGCGCTGGTCCTCTAACATCCAATGCTTGTCTGTTAAGATGAGAAACGTGTGAGATCCGTGAATGATGTAGTTCGTTTGAGCGGAAAAGTGACTGCCCTTACCTGAAACGAAGTCTTGATTGTAGGAAGCCACAGAGCCTGAGATTTAACTCCATTTCTGAAGGGAAACACACAGCATAGTTCTCATCCATGGATCACACTCTACTTTAGAGCGAGAAGCACGCTCTTGCTTTCTAAAATCTCTAAGACAGCAGGAAATCTGAGTGTGCGCAGAACAAAAGAACGGTGTTTCCTACACTTACAGACCATATGTAGTCCAAATCTGCTTCTGAAACTGATACAAAGCACTGACCCTCTAACATCCAATGCTTGTCAGTTAAGATGAGAATCGTGTGAGCTTCGTGAACGATGTAGTTCGTTTGAGCAGAAAAGTGAGTGCCCTTACCTTAAACGAAGTCTTGCTTGTAGGAAGACACAGAGTATGGGATTTAACTCCATTTCTGAAGGGAAACACACAGCATAGTTCTCATCCATGGATCACACTCTGCTTTAGAACGAGAAGCACGCTCTTGCTTTCTAAAATCTCTAAGACAGCAGGAAACGTGAATGCGCTGAGAACAAAAGAACGGTGTTTCCTACACATACGGACCATATCTAGTCCAACTCTGCTTCTGAAACTCATACAAAGCACTGGTCCTCTAACATCCAATGCTTGTCAGTTAAGATGGGAAACGTGTGAGCTTCATGAACGATGTACTTCGTTTGAGCAGAAAATTGACTGCCCTTACCTTAAACGAAGTCTTGCTTGTAGGAAGACTCAGAGCCTGGGATTTAACTCCATTTCTGAATTGAAACACACAGCAGTGTTCTCATCCATTGATCATACTCTGCTTTAGAACAAGAAGCACGCTCTTGCTTTCTAGAGTCTCTAAGACAGCAGGAAACGCGAGTGTGCTGAGAACAAAAGAATGGTGTTTCCTACAATTACAGACCATATGTAGTCCAAATCTGCTTCTGAAACTGATACAAAGCACTGACCCTCTAACATCCAATGCTTGTCAGTTAAGATGAGCAACGTGTGAGGTTCGTGAACGATGTAGTTCGTTTGAGCAGAAAAGTGACTGCCCTTACCTGAATCGAAGTCTTGCTTGTAGGAACACTCAGAGCCTGGGATTTAACTCCATTTCTGAAGTGAAACACACAGCAGTGTAATCATCCATTGATCACACTCTGCTTTAGAACAAGAAGCATGCTCTTGCTTTCTAGAGTCTCTAAGACAGCAGGAAACGTGTGTGTGCTGAGAACAAAAGAACGGTGTTTCCTAACCATATGGACCATATCTAGTTCAACTCTGCTTCTGAAACTGATACAAAGCACTGGTCCTCTAACATCCAATGTTTGTCAGTTAAGATGAGAAACGTGTGAGCTTTGTGAATGATGTAGTTCCTTTGAACTGAAAAGTGACTACCCTTACCTGAAACGAAATCTTCCTTGTAGGAAGACACAGAGGCTGGGATTTAACTCTATTTCTGAAGGGAAAAACACAGCATAGTATTCATCCATGGATCACACTGTGGTTAGAGCGAGAAGCACACTCTTGCTTTCTAGAGTCTCTAAGACAGTAGGAAATTTGAGTGTGCCCAGAAAAATAGAACGGTGTTTCCTACACATATGGACCATATCTAGTCCAAATCTGCTTCTGAAACTGATATAAAGCATTGACCCTCTAATATCCAATGCTTGTCAGTTAAGATGAGAAACGTGTGAGCTCTGTGAACGATGTAGTTCGTTTAAGCAGAAAAGTGACTGTCCTTACCTGAAATGAAGTCTTGCTTGTGGGAAGACTCAGAGCCTGGCATTTAACTCCATTTCTGAAGGCAAACACACAGCATAGTTCTCATCCTTGGATCACACTCTCCTTTAGAGCGAGAAGCACGCTCTTGCTATTAGAGTCTCTAATATAGCAGGAAATCTGAGTGTGCCCAGAACAAAAGAACGGTGTTTTCTACATATACGGACCATATGTAGTCCAAATCTGCTTCTGATACTGATACAATGCACTGACCCTCTAACATCCAATGCTTGTCAGTTAAGATGAGAATCGTGTGATCTTCGTTAATGATGTAGTTCGTTTGAGCAGAAAAGTTACTGGCTTACCTGAAATGAAGTCTTGCTTGAAGGAAGACACAGAGATTGGGATTTAACTCCATTTCTGAAGGGAAACACACAGCATAGTTCTCATCCATGGATCACAATCTGCTTTAGAGCGAGAAGCACGCTCTTGCTTTCTAGAGTCTCTAACACAGCAGGAAATGTGAGTGGGCTGAGAAAAAAAGAACGGTGTTTCCTACACATACGGACCATATCTAGTCCAACTCTGCTTCTGAAACTCCTACAAACACTGGTCCTCTAACATCCAATGCTTGTCAGTTAAGATGGGAAACGTGTGAGCTTCATGAACGATGTAGTTCGTTTGAGCAGAAAATTGACTGCCCTTACCTTAAACGAAGTCTTGCTTTTAGGAAGACTCAGAGCCTGGGATTTAACTCCATTTCTGAATTGAAACACACAGCAGTGTTCTCATCCATTGATCACACTCTTCTTTAGAACAAGAAGCACGCTCTTGCTTTCTAGAGTCTCTAAGACAGCAGGAAACGTGAGTGTGCAGAGAACAAAAGAACGGAGTTTCCTACACATACGGACCATATCTAGTCCAACTCTGCTTCTGAAACTGATACAAAGCACTGGTCTTCTAACATCCAATGTTTGTAAGTTAAGATGAGAAACGTGTGAGCTTTGTGAATGATGTAGTTCCTTTGAACTGAAAAGTGACTGCCCTTACATGAAACGAAGTCTTGCCTGTAGGAAGACATAGAGCCTGGGAT